>OX377613.1:70605600-71805600 GCA_947397855.1 Thelaira solivaga
TAACCTGGCAATAACAAAGTACATTTTCAAGGCTTTTTTTCAAATATACTAAACACAAAAACTATACACAGAAAACAGCTTTGGTTGTGAGACCTAAATTTGTTTCCAATCAAAAATTCGAATTTTTTAATCTTGACAATAGAAATTCGGTGTGAAAGCTCGAAATATTTTTAACAGACTTAATTTTTGGCTACAAGTAACATAAATGAATTATTGATTAAAAACAAATTTCGCGCTAGGCAAATGCTCAAAAAGTGTTGCTACGTTTCCAGATAGAAACGACAGAAGTCATGATTTACCACACCAAGTCTACACATAGACAACAGCTTTGGTTGTGAGAACTGAATTTTTTCAGTTACGTTAATCAAATTTTTTAGTTGTGCCACCACGAGTTAATACTACAGTGCAAAATTTTGTTCTCTTAAAAATATTTCCAGCTGTTAGAACGATTTGCTATTGTCACATTTAAAAAAAATCTACTATCACAATTGAATTTTTGATTAGAAACAAATTTAGTTCTCACAACCAAAGTTGTTTTGTCAGTGTAGTCGTGTGTTAAATGAATCTGCAGGAACCACTTCTCGTGTCATTACTGTTGACATTCAAGTCGTGTGTTAAATGAATCTGCAGGAACCACTTCTCGTGTCATTACTGTTGACATTCATAATAATCTCTGCACTAATATGTACGCATTTAATAAGTCTTCAAGATAAGCTAATGCCCGCATGGCTCTGCAACAATGCTACAGACTTCGGTTGTTATTTTTACAGATTAAGGCATGATTGATGTTTTTGTTTAGCTCGCAGAAGGGCTTTTTTAGTCCCTTGTTTGGTTTAAGTGGTGGCCTTTCGTTTTGAACCACTTACTCTCTACAACTATGTAGTAATAAAGTGGCTTAGATCCACCCTCTGACAGTAAGATATTTGAGAAAATCCCATAACTTTGCTAACGATATCTCAGGTACTCCGTCTATTAAATGTGCAGCGAAAAATTTGTGTCTCGAAGCCATAAGAGCTGGGCACTCGCACAGAAGGTTTACTTACTCTTAAGTGCTCGGCAGTTATTTATTGTTATTATCATTAAGGACTATGATGGCACCGCCACCTTTAAGATCTATTGTAGCCATGTTTCACACCTCAGATCACAGCAAGCTTCTACACCGGTCGAAGAGGTGCTCGGCAGCTAAGGGCAGTCCCAATCGCCTGGCGTGCTTACCGATTGTCTAGTAACCAGTTATCACAGTCACCAGAAAATATCGTTTCTATTTCTGCTTACCAGCTGAGCAAAGCGTTTACCATCATAGCTTCTTAGTCTACCTATTTATTGCTCACGTGGCCTTCATGTGCCGGTACCCACATTAAAATAAACGAATTCCTTACTGTAAAAGCATCCAGCAACTTATAGCAATCCCAGACCAACCTCGAATGGAAGAACTAACTTGTTAATGCTTTCAGAGCTGCTTGACTTTCAGAGAAACTACTTTTTTAAAATTTAGCCCTATACTTCCTGCTCCAGCTGGAAGCCCTATGGAAAACAAAAAATTCTTTATTTTATATTTAACATCTTATTTTGTTCTTATACTCATGCTCACTCAATGAAGGCCCAGATTTAGTCTTCCGACGATGGAAATTTTAGAAATTTTTCAAGAATTTCTTAACAAGTTTTTGGACAATTCAGCCTCTGCACTTACACTTTCAACCCATGCAGAACTGTAAATGTATGTTTGTATCAGGATATGTGTGCGTGTGTGTCTGTGCTCCAACAACAGTCAACAGTTTATCTGGCATAAACAAATAAATGTCACTGAATAGTCAAAAAATAAATGGCAGCAATAAAAAAAACAAGAAGAAGAAGAATTAAGTATGTCAAGTATTTTATGCCGGTGTAATTTACGATTAATTAATTATCAAATAAATGGTAGAGGCAAAGACTGTGACAATAACTGAAGCAAACAAGCCCTGAAGAGAAAATAAAAAAAAAAAATTTTTTTTAAATTAAATTATATTTAGCCAATGACACAAACAAAAAGAACAAAAAAAAAAGGAAAATATTAAACTAAACGACATGTGGCAATTGTGGTGACATCGAAACCCATCATACCTAAAAACTCACTTACAAACAAACGTGCTCATTCCAAAGAGGTACATGACTGCCACTATAACTTTATACTCGTAAATGTCAAAATGAATAGTAACCACGTTCACGCACACATGCACACACACACATATGCACTTAGTTACTTTAAGTTGCTGCTTGTTACCAGGTTTTTTTTCTTAATTTTTGTTACGCTTTTAAACCAATTTTTTTATGTTTTTTCTAAAAAAAATTGTTTTTTTTTTGTTGTTCTTTTGAGTAAAACAGAAACACCTTGCGGTACATTTTACAACACAAACAAAAGCAAAGCAAACAAAATTGAAAAAAATTCCTTTTTTTAAGGGCTTAAACACACACTCACATACACTTCCACTTATGTACTTGTGAACTTCAATAGCAAGGCAACCCTTAGTTGCGGTAACATACAAGCTAAAAACGCGATAAGGAAATAAAAATTGTGTATTGAAAAAATTTAAACTAAAAAAAATATTTCAAGCCTGTTTGTTTGTAGGGTCTATTATGGAGGACACAGTCACACAGTCAATTGTGACGAACTTAAGCCAACCATGTGTAGCAGCAGTTTTAATAACGCATAGAACCCCGTTGGGGGTTTTTACATTTGAACCAGAAATTGCTGCTTCAATTTTCATTCTCTACTTGAAGGTTGTTTTTTTTTGGTGTTTTTTATATAGTTTTTGCTGTTTTCTTGTTTGGAGGAGCGTCATGTCAAACAGATACGCGCATAATTAATGAGCTTTTTATGGGTTATTGAACCGCAAATGTATGGCGACAGTATTTTACACACAAAACTTTACTTATTTAACTAAACATGTGCTCAAGTACATACAGATGCACACACACATGCGAGTAGGAATATAAGACTTGCATTGGATGGTTATGAAAGTCATTTCTAGATTTCTATTAAAAATAAGATGCACCAGTTCAGAATATGTTACTGGAATGCCAGTTGCTTCATTTTTAGTTTTTGAGACCCACTTGACTCAGAAAAACTGCTTTACAGTCGAAACTAAATTAAGAGCAGCAAGCGTAGCGTTTTTCAATGCTCAGCATTTATGTTAAAGAATTATACCTAAATAAAAGCGCTGGAGGTGCGTTAATCATCTTGTTAAATAGAACCCACTAAAGAGTTACAAATGTAGAATTAAAAAACTTTACTAGTCAAAATTAATAAAATAAAAATAAAAAAACATTTGTTTTGCAGCCAACTTCATTACAACACGAGCTGTCAAAATTGGATTTTCCAATTGCTCAGCGTTGCCGCTGAGTTTTTTCAATATGCTTCATATATTTTGTATGGGCATGAGAATTATTGACAGATAGACTTAAAGTGTAAGCTTTCCCCCGCAGTTATAACCTTTAACCCCAGCATAGCTTCTGCGTATGAGGATTTTATTACTATCCTGACAGTCCATGTGACTCTAACAGAGATTAAGCGTTTGTGAGCTCTTACCCCAACAGTCTAACATAAATTTGAACGACAGTAGCACAGTTTTTTAGCTCCCTCTGCCATCATCCTTAAATAAGAGCTCTGGCGGTGCGTAGTGTTAATCATCTTGTGTGAAAAACCCACTAAAGGCAAACAAAAATAAAGTCAAAAACGCTGGATTAAAAAAAAGTAGCAAACATGTCATTACTGCTCAAAAATAAAAATAAATTGTTTTGCAGCCAACTTCATTACAAAACACGCTGTCAAAATTGAATTTGGATGCTCCATAGTTCAGTAACAAAAGACTTGTTTGCTGCAACGAACTGAATTTCTATTCTCTCTTTGTATTTGGCTTTAGGAAAAATCTCAAAAATCCTAAAATAATCTTTAATGAAGAAGCCATTATTAAAACTGTCCACTTATAAAGTGATGTTCTGTATTCCGAATCCGAATATTTTATTCGTAATTTAAAAATTCAGCACCTCACAAACACTCTGTAGTTGATTTTAAGAGTTTTAAAATTTTGGTTTTGATTTATTTTGCCTGCGAAATTATTGGTAGAATTAAAAAAACATAAAAATTTTCACTTAATATGAAGAAAGAAATTTAATTCCACATTTTTTCAAATCCATGTGGAATCCAGAACATGCATGATAGTTTACAAACACCCAAATGGCTTAAAATAATTAATATGATTCGATCGTAAGCTTGAGAAACCTAGGCGTTTTTATTAATAAGCAGAGCAGGCTCTGGTCTAATGCAAAGCTCTGAAATAACTTTTTTTTACAACCAAGAACTTTAGTTGAAGTAGTGTGAGTTGTTCTAAGTGACACAATTAAAAAAGTAAGAGAGTGAGTGTTTCTGGTAATTTTTATGCCACTAAAGTGGTGCCAGGTAAAGAGTTAAACTTAAATAACAATAAAAAAAACAATAAAGTCGTCATATGCTTTCATTTTCCTTGAACAAACAAACACTATAAAAGTTTGCTGGCTGTTTGCGCTTAAGTAGGCAGTCGGTTCTTTGCATGGTGTTGCTTATGAAGTAGTTGGCAGGCATTAACCAGCAAAAGGAAATAAAAAACCAACTAGGAAATTCTTTTTTTTTTTTTTTATAGAAAAAATAAGTTAAAAAGGTTGCGGTTGCGCTTGGTTACTTTCGCATAAAACTAAAACAGTTGACGATAAATTTAAAGTTTATTGCTGCGACATTTTAGCTAAATACGAGCAGCACTACTTTGGCGGCAATTAAATTTAAACGTAATAAAAAAAAAAAACAAACAACAACAACATAAACTCACATCTTATCTATTACCCAGCACAATTAAATAGAAAACAAACGTTTGGAAAAAAATAAATAAAATTGAATTGCAGCATATCAGTATTAAAAAAAAGCAAGAAAACCTTTTGCAAGGTGAAAAGTCTCATACAATAAAACCAACTTCATTTGAGCTTTTTATGAATTCATTAAAATAGTGAAAATATTTCAATGACTTTATTTGTTTTCGTTTATCAAAACCTGCTTGTTATGAGAGTTTCTTTGACTACTTTTTTATAGGTCTAGATTAAGTTTTTTTTTTTTTTTGTTAATCAAATCCAGCTGCATTTTGTTTTAAAGCTTATTCAAATGTAAACTCTAGTTTTTATAAATTCATTTATCATTTATAACAGACTAGAGAGCCAAGAAACAAATTACATTTAAGCCTTTCAAGTAGAACAATTATGGCAAAAGTCAGCTCTTAATAAAAGCCTACTTTTTTGTGACTATGATTATGGCCCTTTGTTTTTAAATAAAATATTAAAATTTTTTCTGAACAAACTCAATCATTTTGAAATTTCTTTTTAACTGTTGAACTATTCTTGAAATTGATTTAAACAAAAAAACAGTTTAACCTTGTCATATGACGATTGAAACAAGTGATTTTCAGTTCATCATAGGGTTAACTGGAGGTCTTAAAACGCTGCTTATCTTAACAGGCAGAAACTATTAAAATGCGTATGCAGCCCACCACCAACAACAACCGCTAAAAGCTTTACTCACCAAACTCAGCAAACCAACAAAAATGTTTAAACTGCGGGACAATCTTGATAAGAAATCTAACAAACAACAAAAATAAAAGAACATAAAAAAAGCATAACGAATTTCTGACAACGAAAGAGTTGTTTGGCAGCTGCTGAACAGCCCCAAATGAAATGAATACACGAAAGGGGTGCAAAACTTCCTTGTTGATGCTGGAGTTGTTTAAATTTTTTTTTTAATTTATTTTGTGTAACTTTGAGTGTAATAAAAAGTTTTTTTTTTGCCATAATTTTCTATTTTCTTACTTGTGCAGTGACAATTAAACGAAATGAAGGGAATGTCCTATGGGTCCTGTTAATAACAACAACACAATTATTAATGAGCATAAAGGGCATAAATAATTAAAAATTGTTTTTTTATTTTTATTTAAATAATCATGATAACCAAATATAAAACAGTTACAGTTACAGTTACAAAGTGTAAACAATAAAAAATATTTAGTGAAAGATAAGTTGGCCAGCACTGTTTCAAAGGCAGCGAAGGAAGCGAAGAATATTTAAAAAGTTTATTAATTTTAATTAGCTTTTAAAAACACAAACACAAACATAAATTATATTTAAATTGAAAATTAAAAAAAAAAATCAATTGAAAGAAAAGTGCTTGAGTTATTTGAGTTGAGATGATGCGTTTTAATGCTCGGTATTCCTAGAATTCAATTCTTAGTGGAGGCAGGCAGCCTACATGCTTAATAAGTTGGCAGACAATGAGTGCTTGTTTGCTGGTATTTGCTTTTTTATTTAATTTTTGTATGTTTTGCCTTTTAGTTGGAGGAGACAAATGACTTGAAGCCAGCATACTGGCTGACTGGCTGGCTGGCGGTTTATTATATCATTTTATTAACTTAAAGTCAGACTCACACAACTCGTTTAGAAATTGATTGTTTCGTTATGTTTACCAACTGTTGAGCTGACTCACTAACTGACTAGCTGGCTGTGTATGTAAAATCGAATAGACATTCTTTCATCATCGTTCATCAAACGCACCTACTCAATACCACAATTGTTTCTTTCTTTCCTTACGCTGCCTGCGTATTCTCTTTAACAAAGGACTCTAGAGCTTGAACACGCACAATGTGCAGCATTGAAAATGAAACTTTTAACGCACTGCTAGATGACTGGTTGCAGTTTATACGTTTTATTCAAAATATTTATATGAATAGTTTCGTATTAAATAAGATACAGAAATAACAAATGAGAAAATACAAAACAAAAACCTTTTTTTTTTTTTGTACTAACCTAAACGCACAGAAAGAATATTTTTGAAATGTACTCACTCGTATACCCAAAGAAACGTGCAGAATGTTTGAATGTATGTTTGACTCTAAAGTACGAGCAGATATGATCTTTTGCGTACCAGCCGTCACACCAAAAACCCAACAGCACCAAACTGAAATCAACTAAAAAAATATGGGGGGCTAAATTCACCAGTTAGTTGTAAGTTATTCTCAGGTGAACAGAGGTTATTCGACCCCATATCGAATCACAATAGCACCTTTTGGGGGTCTATAGAGTTCAATTGGGAGCGAAAATATGCCACTGCAACTGCGGAAGCCATGCTTCTTCTTCTTCCCATTTTCTTTTAATATTTTCTTTTCATTTAATTCCTCCCCTTTTTTCTTCTTCTCTTTTATTTTCTTCTTATTTCTTTGTTTATTTTTTTCTTCTTGGTTTCTACTTCCATTCTTGTTTTCATTTTCTTTTTCTCTTATTATTATCTTTTTCTACTTCTACTTCTGTTTTGCTTCTAATCGTGCAATTCTTTGATTCTTCTCTGATTCGTCTCTTCCTCTAATTCTGCCATTTGTTTCTTCTTCTAATTTTGTGATTCGTCGCCTCTTCTTCGTTTATTCTTTTAGTTTCTTCGTTCATTCCACTTTTAATTTTTTTCTTCTCTTCCTTCTCTTCCTTTCTTCTTCTGTTCTTCTTATTTTGTTCTTCATATATTCTTTTTATATTTTCTTATTTTTTTCTTTTTTCTAAATTTCTTCTTATCTTTTTTCATCTTCTTCTCTTCATATTTACTAATTTTCTTCTTTTTCTCTTCTTCCTCTCTTCTTATTTTCTTCGCTTACTCCTTTCTTCTTGTGCTATGCTTCAAAATTGTTTTCCCCTTTTTATTTTCTTTTTCTCTTATTCTTATCTTCTTTTCTTCCACTTTTGTTCTTCTTCTAGTTGTTCAATTCTTTGATTCTTCTCTGTTTCGTCCCTTCTGTGATTTGTCTCTTCTTCTTCTCTTATTTTTTCCCTTCTTCCCTCATCCCGTTACTTTCTCTTTTTAACTTCTTTAAATCGCTCTCTCCTATCTTCTTGCCCTCTTGCTTTCTACAAATATCACATAAAGCAACCCTTAAGAACCCCCTTTCATTTCCCTATTGAACCTAATCTGAGGCATTTTATAAATAAATCTATTTTTGCAACTGCTTGCAGACACATAAAAAATTACTTGTCTTTCAGTCATTTTGCAAACTGATCAATTGGCACTCGTTTAAGCCTCCAAGTACTCCAAGTATGTGTTTAAGTTACTCCCAAAATCTAAAGAACATTTGAAATAAAATATTGTTGAATAGAATATTATGGGGGCTTAAAAAGACGAAGACGAATTGTATTGGAAAATTAAAAAAGAAAAAAAAAAAAAAAACGTTTGTTCGTACAAAATATTAAGATGTGCAGGCGTGTGTATTTTATTTTTGAAGGCATTTCAAATTCGTCGTCATTCATACGTTTTACTGTGCGTCTGACTATCTCTGACTTTGTTAGATGGATGGATGGATGGACGACGAATGGATGGATGGATGATGGTTTGTTTCGGGTTGGCTGATTGTATGTGACACGAGGTTTAGTACGGAGACTCTGATATTTTTGTTGTTGTTTTCTACTTAATATATGTCTCTAGCTTAATGTTGTTGTTGCTTGTATTATTGCGCTGTAAACAAAATTCAGTTGCGTAAAGTCAATGCTCCTTCTGTGGAAGCACGTAGCACTTTTGTTTTTTTTTTTTTTTTTTTTTTTGTATTTTGTATGAACAGCTAAATGACAAACGTTTCAAATAGGGTTTGTATGTGTTTCTTTTTGAATTGTATTTTTTTTTTTTTTGTTTTTTTTTTCTTTTTTAGTGATTTTAAGCTGTGATGTACTACTGTGTATAAAATCAGTGTACAAAATACACATGAAAGGAATGTAACAGCCAACGCTTTCATATCATAATGTACTCATCATTGTCGTTGTCGTTGCCATTGTCATTGTTGTTATTGTTGACGTCGCCGTCATTGTCGTCATCACCATCGTCATCTTTGGTTCAGTCAAAACGTACAAAAACGTTGTTTTTCAGCTATAAAACGCATATAGCTGCGTTTTATACGGTAGATCACGTTTGGTGAAGGCTTCCGGTCGCTGTATGGCACTCGTTCTGTACATTCAAACATTCAAACATCAGTTAAGCTACAAACACATTGACTAGATATAAATGTTATTGTTGTTGTTATAAAATACAAATCAGCGGTCATTGGAAGAATTCTATTCTATAGTTAATCGAGCAGTTGCTCCAAACGTTTTGTAGCGTTCGTATCTAAAATTTCTACCCGTACTGTACGAGCACAAGCATGACTACGTACTCACAACGAAAAGGCACGTTATTTGAAGATTTTTTTTTTAATTTTTAAACCTGCCAAAAGCAGTTAAAACTTTTTTTATTTAATGTGCATGTGGGTGTGTGCGTGTGTGTTGCTGTGCTGTTTATTCTTAAAACTCCCAAACATTAAATGTCACCAAGTTTATATAGAAACGCATTACGGCTAAATTACGTGATTTAAGAAAACAAAATGTACAACCTCATCAAACAATAGCATTCGTTTGGTAAGTCTTGCTTGTCAATAGCCAGTAAAGCAAAATTGAATGCCCAACAATAACTTTTAATTTTAAATTAAATTTTCTAATTTCGATTATTATTTATTCAAGGCTTAAATGCCTCCACAAGATGTTGGATTCACTTCACTGACCAGCTGACTTAATTCCTCTTCTAGTTCTAATTCGAATACAATTATTTATGTATTAAAACTCTTCCAGTTCAGCTGACACTCGCTTCGAAGGTCTGGCAAATGTAACAGCCAGATATAACAAAAATCTTTAAAGGCCCTTCCTTGAGTTGAGTTTTGCTTAATTTAGATTTAGATTTAGAATGAAGAGCGGGAACAAGTCACCTGATTACTGCGACCAAAATAGACAAATTTATTTTAAAATACCTTTAGCAAATTGCGTGGATTCCTTAACAATTGCAACATATTGCCAGTTTTTGCTGGCGTAACCCTAAAAAAACACAACACTTTTACTTAAATTTTAGTTGTAAAATTTCCCTTGACAATTGCGGCAAAAAAAGTGGAATAAAGAACCACAATAATAATTTGCTTGTCACCAACTCATGCCATCTAAATAACAATTTTCAAATACAACACACACGAGCTTCAATAAGGTGCCAAATGTCCTCGGTTAGTTAAAAATTACAAAAGTGACAATAAGAACAATAAATAAAATTAGAAGGGGTAAGAGTTGGGGAAAAGGAGACAACAAAATTAACTTTTATTACTGCACACATCGTAAAATAACGGTAACATACGAGATAATACAGCCACACACTAAATGAAAATGTAAAACAACCACAAGAACACTTACAATTCCATACAAGTGAGTAGTAGATACCCTGCAGGCAACTTTGCGAAGCTTACACACACTTCAAGCTAACTAGTTCTCTACTATGCACCATCCATAGTAGATATTTAAATTACTTTTAGGGCAGTGTTGTGCTTTAGTACGATGTGGTAGGCGGTAGTTAACTCTCGATGTCATTTTAACTAACTTAAAAGTAACTATTTAGTGGTGTGTTAAAAGTTGGTTTTATAACACCACCAAGAAGAACAACTGGTTGGTTTTCTAACTTCATACTTGCCCAGATAACGTCTTGAAATAAAAAAGTAGTCTAGAGCCTTCCTTTACCATTGAGATATTTGATAAGTGCCTTAATGCAATCTTTGATTACTCATACAGGTCATAACTTAAATTCAGACCCAGAAAAGAATTTGAGAAAGAACATTCTAAATGATGATTGTAAGAAACTTTTTAAGTGACTTGAAGTAGGAATTGTTAATTAAATTGTATTTAATTTTTATTAAAAGAAATTGTATTTGTAAATTTTATTTAACCTGAAATTAGAATATGAACTCAATTACTTTAGGCTTTAGAATCAACGGTAAAATCAGCGATAGTCGACTGCAATATTGCTTGCAGGGTAGTTCTAGTAGGTCTTTTAAAATATAAGCCTGTGAGTGTAGATGCATGTGTGATTACAAAGGGTTAAATACATTCATAGGTTACGCATCTGCCTATGAAAAATTATTTAGCTCCCCAAAGGGCTGTTTAATGTATGGCACAGCACAGTCAAAAAAGAGGAAGAATAAGCCGAGATAGATAAACTGGAAAAAATAGAACTCAAATAGACAATACAATTGCAATTTTATGACCACATACCAGTTACAAAGTGTGAAATTGTCAGGGTCTTATATTGAAATACAAAACGTGGCAAAGAGACTGGCACATCACTTTGGAAATTAGGTTGGGCTAAAAATTATTTTAAAAAAAGTAAAGAGTAAATGAAGTAACAAATGATGAGCAACTTTTAGAATGATTAGGGTTTAGTAATGAAGTCAGAGATGATATTTTTAAAATTATTTTACACAAAAAAATTTACCTCGCTGGTAGGGCACAATCACAACTTTAGTAAATTTTAAACTATCTTGGTGTGAAGAGTCTAAAGTTGGTTATAACCGTTCAAAATCCCTCATGCCATGAACTAAATCTCAATATAATTTCTTAAGAAACTTTTCTTCTACATAAAACTTATATTGAAAATTGTACACACAGAAAACAACTTCGTTTGTGAGAACTAAATTTATTTCCAATCAAAAATTCAGTTGTGATAGCCCAATTTTTTTAGTTATAGCAACCATATAATTTTGTAATAAAAACCAAAATCTAGTTTTCTAAAAAATCTTTTGAACACTAACAGAACAGAAATTCGACTAACACAACCGAATTTATGAATAGTAACAAATTGAATTGTCACACCAGAAGCCGTTTTTCAGTGTAGGCATGCGGCAGTATTAAGTTAGCTTACGTGGCGGCCTAACGGCCTTCAATTAGAGTTGCAAGAATAGAAATGACTCCACGCTAATAAAGTGTCGAGAGAACATTGTAGACTCAACTACTTTATAAGTATATATTGTGTGATACTTTATGACCAAGAAACGTTCTACTTAAAAGGAAACAACAGGATCTACAAAATGAATGGCGGGCCCAAACAGTCATGAGCTAATGCTGGAGATATATTAATTTGGAACAGAAATGATACGTTACTCTGCCCTGAATTGCTAACTGGATACGGCAGACTCATCTAACACATGAATAAGCTTGGTGTGGTATACAAAAAAATAACTGCGGTTGTGTCCAATCAAAAATTCAGTTATGATAATCAATTATTTATATTGCAGTAACCAGAATTCCATATTATATATAACAAAATTTAGTGCTATTAATTTTCTAATGGCAAGATTGAAAAATTCGACAGTAACAAATGAATTTTCGATTGGAAAAAAATTTAGTTCTCACAACCGAAGTTGTTTTTTATGTGCAGGGGCATAATAAAAATTTAATAATTTTTTTTAGTAGAATAACTTTAACATTTATCTTACTCATTGGTGAGCTGAAAGCCTAAGATGCCATTGCTCCTTTTTTTCCTCTTACTTTATAATTTATAATTATAATTTAAGAGAATTAATAAATAAATCAAATATCTTCTTCATTATTTTTTTTAAGTGGACTTATAACACTTTTATATATAAGACCAGGACCACACACAACAAGTTTAGTTGGGCAATTCTTAATTTTGTAGCAGAGAGAGGAAAGAAAACTGGAAAGGGGTACAAACTTTCTCTCTTCGCATCTTTTATAAAGATGTAAAAAAAGAAGACAGCTAGCTTGAAGGCTTAATGAATGACTGAATAAGAATGCTAAATTTGCTGAAACAAAAAATGTGTATGTGGACAAAATGACAATTTTAAAAGAGAATTGAGAACAAATTCGCCAACTAAATTTGCCGTGTGTGGTCCTGGTCTAACAATTCAATTGAAAGTCTGACTGCATATTTTTATAAAAAAAAAATGGCACTCGATAGTGCTAGAAATTTCAATAGAATTTAAATTTAAATTTCGATTGAAATGGAAAAACGTAATATGAAATTTAAAAGGAAATTATTTTTACACTTACCCAATACCAATTGATGGCATAAAACATCAACTTAAACATACAATTTAAACTAAAGAGAAAGAACTTTTTAGATGATGATGGCAGTGATTTAGCGAGAGTTTGGTGCTAAACATCTAATTCATTTCTGACAGCATTTAAACTTAAAGAAGTAAACTGTCCCCCAAAAATGATAAGAAAATATTTGAAATATAAAATCCACTTTTTTTTAAACAATTTAGATAAGAAATCCTGAATAACAAATCATTCAAATCGCTATCAAGTTAAAAAGTTGTAAAATTTAAAGAAAAGCAAAAAGTAAATCCCCAACAAATTAAACTCCCATTTATCATTTTTCAAAAAAGAAAATAAAAAAAAAATAAAACTTTTAAGTTTCTTGGCACTTTTCCTTTCATTTCATTTATGGCTGCTTACACTCCCCTTCACACTCACACTCACACTCACACGCTCCTATTTGATATGCAGGTAAATAATTCATTTGTTTTGTGTTCGTTTTTAATTTAAATTTCCATATTTCTGCTTAAGTAACAAGCTGAAGACCAACTGACTGACTGAGTTGAGTTTTTGTAAAAACAATTTCTTTTTTTTTTATTAAGAAAAACTTTTATGACTTTAAAAATGTTTTTATTTGTTACAAAAGTACGTAAGCAAACCTGACCTATAACAATTATTTATGCTTTTATTTTAGGTGAATTTTTATTTTTATTTTTATGTATAACATGCTACAAGTGTCTATGGCATAACAAATTTTGTGTGTGTGAGTGTACTTAAATCAAATTTTCACTCATTTAAAAATTATGCAAAATTATTTAAATTTAATGATGGCGTCGTTACTACTTAAACTCACTCTCTCTAACAGGCAATATGAGACAGTAACACTCATCCAGACAGTCACTTACTCACTGGCAGTATGTAATGCAAACGTTTTTGCACATAATTCTGCTACAACAAGCAAAAACAAAAATATTTAAAAAAAAAAACCGCAATAGGGTTTTGTGTTTATAAATGGCATGCCAAGAAATTTTATTTAAAAAAAAAATTAAAACTGAGAGCTGATTTTACTTTGTTATATCATGAATGAATTTCAAAAAAAAAAATTAAAAAATCTACCGGAAATAAGCGACAATAATACTTTTGCGGTCTGTGTAATTTTTTTTTCTATTTTCTGCCAGTCAAGCAGCCATTTACGAAAATAATTTGCGCTTCCGTCTTTACTCACACACTTATAAAAAAATAATTTTCTCTTTAATAATATTTTTTGCAATTGCTTTATTGTTTGTTTCTAAACAAAATACAACCAGAAATGTCGCGGCCAAAATACATGAAATTAAGGCAAGTACAGTTTATATATCAAAATCTCTTTTAGGAGGCTGGGAACTAAAATTAACTAACTGCCCAAAAATTGCAGCAACAACACAACAGCACTAAATGAAACAACTTTCCAATCTCCTGATAATTTTTTGGATATAAAAAAAAAATTTTTATAATTTATTTTCTGTTCTTTGCTTGTACCCTATAAGCGTTGCCAGGAGCTAGAAAAAAAAGAAGCTAAATATGTCTAAAAAAAAGGCTAGAAAAAGCTAGATCACTCACCAAAAAAAAAGCTATTAAAAAGTTAAAAAACTATCGCTTGAAATTCAAAATAATAATTATGATTTTTATAAAAAATCAAGAAGAGCACATACAATGACAAACACTAAAGAAAATACTCGTAAGATCGTTTTAAACATGCTTTCTTTTTTGGTCATAACTTGCTGTTGCCAGGAGCTAGGAAAAAAAACCTAAATCACTCACAAAAAAAAAGCTAGGAAAAAAATTATAATGATTATGATCTCTATAAAAAATCAAGCAGAGAATATACAATGGCAAAAACTAAAGAAACTAAGATGCTTTACTTTTTGGTCATAACTTGCTGTTTTTTGAAAAAATTATAAAATTTTTTTTCGCACTATCCGCAAGAAAAATTTCCATTTAAAGCCAATACGTTTCGCCATCTAACGCAAAAGAAATGAAGTTGATAGATTGAAAACTTAGAAAATTATGACCAAAAATGTAACCAGTTCTACTAAAATATGGCCGGAAAGAGGCAGTAGTAGAACGGGTTACCTTTTGGGTCATAACTTGCTTAGTTTTCAAGATATCGACTTGATTTCTATTGCGTTGAATAGATAAATGTATTGGCTTTAATTCAAAACCTTTTTTTGGGATAGTGCGAAAAAAAAATTTTCGTTAAAAATTACCATGGACTACCCCCTTTGCTTTTTTTGAAAAAATGATAAAAAAAAAATTTCGCACTATTAGCAGAAAAAAGAATTCTAATTAAAGCCAATACGTTTCTCTATTCAACAAAATAGAAATCAAGTCGATATCTTGAAAACTTAGCAAGTTATGACCTAAATGGATGGAAGTTATGGCCAAAAATTACCATGGACTACCCCCTTTGCTTTTTTTGAAAAAATGATAAAAAAAAAAATTTTCGCCCTATCCGCAAGAAACAAATTTCTAATTAAAGCCAATACGCTTAGCTATTCAACACATAAGAAATCAAGGCGATATCTAGAAAACTAAGCAAGTTATGACCAAAAGGGTATCCAGTTCTACTAAAAAGTGGCCGGAAAGAGGCAGTAGTAGACCTGGTTACGTTTTTGATCATAACTTTCTTAATTTTCAAGCCATCGGCTTGATTTCTATTGCTTTGGACAGATAACCGTATTGGCTTTAACTCGAATTTTTTTTATTGTGAATAGTGCGAAAAAAAAATTTTTCGCTAAAAATTACCATTGGACTACCCCCTTGCTTTTTTTGAAAAAATGATAAAAAAAATTTTCACCCTATCCGCAAAAAAAAATATGCGAAAAAAGGCTATGAAAAAATCTAGAGGCTAAATCATAAATTTCAAGGCTAAATGCCCAAAAAAAAGACTAAGTCTAGCCTAAAATGGCAATGCTGTTTCCTATACAAATTTTTGTTTTAGAATCAATTTATTTAAAGTGAGTTTTTAAGGAAATGCAAATAAACCAAAGCAGCTGTGCTGTAGCGATATTAAACATATTTTGATATTCTGTTGATGGTGCAAACTTGCTGGTATTTTTTTTTTTTTTTACTGCAGAAACTGTTGGTCATCGCTATGCGTGAAATATCGGGCTCACCATGCTGGCATACCGACAAAAACTCCTCAACCTCTTTTGCACTGCTTCGTGGTGGACTCTACGTTGACTATCCCTTTCATCATCTTCCAGACTACTCTCTGCTTCCTCGGAAATCATTACTGCATCCAGTGAGTGAGTGAGTCTTGCGACTATAATTGAGGGCCGTCAGGCCGCCACGTAAGCCAACAATAGGGCGTGCGACATATACCCTTGCTAATTTAAATACTTCCAGAAGTAGCTGTCTCCAGACAGCATCTGAGTTTGGTAGTAGTTTACCCCACCAGTTTTCTTCTTGACCTATTTTTCCAAGTTCATAATCAGTTCCAGTTTCTTCGTTTGCCAATCTTGTTTGACATTTTTCCGATTTCTTTTTCAATAATTAAAAAAAATTATTTTAAAGGAATTCGCTCTCTATACTCTAAGCAATATTCAAATATACTTTTCTGCTAGCCACGCCCACTTTTTGAATGATTAAATGTTTGTGTTTTGTTTGAAATTCTCTAAAATTAAAACTGGATAAACCCTTTATGCTAACAATTCAAACTCATAGAGTAAAGGAACATGCGGGACCGTTTGTAATAAAGCCCTTTACAATTAAAAATAATTTTTTTTCTATGATATGAAAGCTTCACTTGCAAATTTGTTTTCAAAAGCCAGTATTCAGCCAGTTATAGCTACTTCCTCTTCGTTTACAACAGTTTTTTTTTCAAAGCTAGACCTAGAATAATGAGCAAAAGTACTAACTTTAGCTTTTGGTAACTTATTGATTTAGAGAGCAGCAAATTAAAAGCTTTTGCAACGAGTTGTTTTAGCAAACAAAATTCGAATAATTTTAATGGGAAAGTAAATATTTTTGAATTCTTAACCACCGAGTGAGAAAATAATTTATTAAAACTATTAAACAATCCATCAAAATTATTAGTTTGCCTTGACATAAACGAAATTGTTGTTTGGATACACACAGCTGTGAATGACATGTGAGTGAGCAGTGGTTGCTGGGTTCTTGGTTGATTTTGGCTTACAATTGTTGTTGATGTTTATTAAAAGAAAATTAAAATGAAAAGCTAAAAAAAAGTTAACTGACTATAAATTTCCCTGTTAAGAGAACAAAAAATATATTTTTTTTAGTAAAAAATGAAGGGAAAATAAAGTTCTTGTTGGCAAATGTCAATTTGAGGTTGTTGATGATAATGACTGTGTGTGCATAACTTTTACATAACCACCAACATTACCCCACTTTTTGCGGCAACCACATGGTGGTTGTAAATGTTTTGCTTTTTGTGTTACCATCACTGGAAAAATCATTATCATTAACCAACTGCGCGGTTTACAAGTATGTTTTCATATTTTTATCAAACTTGCTTTAGCAGCTACCACATGAATGAAATGAAAAAAAAAAATCTGGGATTCGTGTATGTTGGTTGTTATTGCTGCTGTTGCTTCATGTTGTAACAATCACAATATTTTTTTACACATGTTGCAGCCGTCCATGTTTCAATTTCTATTATATTTTATTTCATTCTGTTTTGTTTTTTGCTCCAACTCCTCAGCTATTTTGGAGTCATGTAATGTAAAATGTTCATTTATGAAAACACACACTCTCTAGCAGCTAAAAAAAAGCAAAAACGTTTTTTTGTATTGACATGTACTCGTATCTGCTGCTGCTAGTGCCTGGACATTTTTATACAATCACATGTGAATGCATGAACATAGTTTTCTTGCATTTTTTCTTTATATATTTTTTTTTTTTTTTTGTTCTATTCTATTCCCAGTAACAGGCGCCATTTCGTTTTTCACTTGTCATAATTTGGCAGACAAGCGCGAAAAACATTCTTTCCTGGTTTGTTTTATGTTTTTTCCCCTTTCCTTTTTGGTTGCTGTTATTGATGCTGTTACCACATACAGCACTAAAACATGCTGCCTGTTGTGTGCTTGTTTGCAACAATTTTCCCGTAACTGAGGCCTTGTTATGGATTTTGTTAACAGAGCGAGATTTTTCTGTTTAAGCAATCAGCCAACAACATCACTTGATAGACAAACCAAAGTAGACATCATCTCATTGACATGTTTTAATCATGCTGCTATGAACACACTCACACACACACACACATTTGGATATATAAAATTAAATTGAATAAGAAACTACTAGTACTACTAACAAGGCAACGCATTATTAATTAAGTAAAGAAAAGGAAACCCTAAAGCGTTGGAAGGCTTTTCTTTAGTCTTGATTAGAGTCATCAAAACGAAAATTATTTTAAGGCCTCTTGTTGCTAAAATCGTATTAGAAAACATAGAAAACATATAATTTGCTGCCTTTTGTTAAAGTTAATGTTGAAATAATTATCATGTTTGAATTTAAAGGTGTTGAAAATTTGTCTTTCATTTTGCCACAATGACAAACAATTATTAATTGAAGCCTATTACGTCTTAAGCGGCCACCACCTCCTACAAAAGACCACAATCTAATTATGGTCACAAATAATTTGCGACCAACTGCAAAAAAATTGTTGACTGGCTATTGTTACGGGACAAGAAACATGCACGCAAACTTTAAACAGAGAACAAACACAATCAAGAGAACAATGAAACAGGCCAGCCAGCCAGCCAGCCAGCCAGCCAGCCATAAAGGCAACCGTGCAACACAACACCCAGATCATTATCGCAAAAAAATAAAAAACGAACAACAGTCAGCAATGGACTACAATTGTTAAGGATCAAAGCGTAACAAAATAATTTGTGGAAAGAGCCTCGCACACACACACTAAAAATTATTAAAAAAAAAAAACCCACTAAAAGCAAACGATCATTCTAGCGTAAACAACAGGCAGAGATCACTGAATGTGCTTAAAATAAAAACAATAAATTGAAATTTAAACCGGACCACAACAACTAGCAATGAAAAAGGACTTCATAGTCAAAGTGTTTAAATGTTTAAAAGACGGTGTAAAATGTAAACTAACAATTAGATCCTTTTTTGTTTAGCTGCTCTCTTGTTTTCTTTAATAAAATGCCAGGATAAGGGCATATTATACTAATAAAAGTGGTTGGTTAGTGTAAGTAAGACAAGTCAAGTGGTGAGTGAAAAGCGATACATTACGCTGCGGTTGCGTAAGCAGGTGTCAATGTTTAATGGCGGTTAAAACTAAAAATTAAAACTCATAAATTAATATCAAAAAAAAAAAAAACTACAAAAAATTAAATTAAAAAAATAACATGATCACCTTTGCGTAACATTCATTTGGCCTTTTTTTATATAAAAAAAAAAAAAAAACTAAATTTAACAAAGAGACACCATGAGACAGACGTGCAATGCTGCTTGTCTATGTCTATGAAAATGTAAACAAAAACAAAAAAATATCTAAGTGGAAAACAAGTTCTTGCTTGAAATCGAACAAGTTCACATTGTGATCGATAATTTTATTGACGATAAGGCCCACTAACAAGTGTTTACAATTAAAAGATACAAAAATAAATAATTTTAACAAGAATTAAGCAAACGGTCACATTACACAAATATTAGATGAAATAAGCGTAACTACTTTTTATAGTCTAAAAAGACTCGGCAATATGTTGTATTTCAATAAAAGATTAAAATATTCTAAGTCAAAATTTCTGCAAAATATACGAGTATAAAAGCAAATATTTTGTGAATGGGACCGTGGCTTAAGCATGATTGAAGCCAAGCGCAATTTTATTAAATTCTGTTTCAAATTTTATGTCTACAAGTACTAAATGAAATCTTATTTTCCCTTTTTTATATTTACTCTGCAGAAACCTTGTCTGAATTAGTTTTCAATTACAGAATTTTTTTATCAAAATCTTTGTCTGTTTTCGTAAAAAGTAAATTGAAAATTTCGTTAAGTGTTTTTTGATATTGTGTGCGGTTTCAAGTTTTCTAGTGGAGTTTATTTTAAAGGCGTAACTAAAAGTCAGTTCACCTTAAGTACTACACTAACACCAATAACAACAATGTTAAGGAGTTTAGGACTAACATATCCTTCAGGCTTTCTAAGCAACTCAATTTACCACAAGCTGAATTGATGGCCATAAGCAGCAGATTGACTGTGGAACTGTGAAATATTTTTCAGGAGTATGACAACTAGGTGCCATCCTCGGCATCTGCATAGGGCTGGCTGCAGTGACCAGTTGACTTGCTCCTGTTTCTCTTTCCCATTCTAATTCTGTGAATGAAGACATGGAACTGTACTGCATATAATCTGACAGCATCTTACAGCATCCATTTCTCTGTCTACAAAGAGCATATCGAGAGTGTCATTCTACCCAAAGTACAAACCAAATAGATGGACGAATGGACATGTAGTATAGTGAGTATGTTAAGGCTTAGACTAGATATCACTCACATTCGCCAGCAGTGAGATAACAGGCTACCTGCATCAGGCTGGTGAAAGCAAAGAATGTATGTGGTCATGCTAAGATAATGAATCGGATTCATTAAGATCTTAAGGACCTTACCGACTACATGATTGTCGACATGGATGTGGGAACGCGTATGTAGATAATTTTGTAATCTGGCGAAGGCGTTAGCCCGCCATGCAAAGCCAGAGTGTACATTGAAGGATCTAAGATAATGTAATGTGGGTTCTTTCGTCTATTCTAGTGAGGTTAACATACGACTCTCACTCCACCTCCCATAAAAGTCCAGTATTGTTCAAGCGGAGATACTAAGAAAGAAGCATGCTAGTCTCTGTACGATATAGAAATCACAGAAACTATAAGCATCTTGGTAAATAGTCCAGAGGCTCTGCTAAACCCAATATTTCAACTTCTGCCCTAGTTGGTCGTTAGCCACACGTATCCTTGGTATGAATTCCTGTTACTGTAGCTTTAAAGGCAAAGAGCAGGCGGATGAATTGGCCAAGGCCAATATTTACATAGAGACTTCTATGCCAATGACGGTCGCTATACCGCTTAGTGGCATCAGAAACGGCATTCTCAACTACCACCAAATGAAAGCTGATATTGAATGTCAGGGTCTCAAGACATGCAAATACGGCCTAGCTGTGATGATAAATGCTTTGCTTAGCTTAGCAGTAGTAATAGTGCCTTTTCCCGGCACTGGAAGATCAGCATGAGCTTTACTTTGGGAAGCGCTAGCCGCAGGGTATCACTAAATTTAAAGTTGGATAATGAATTGAAAACAACCAGTTTTCTGTTGCACAATGCTGATTTATTTATATGTAAAACACTTTATATTTAAACCAAATCACACATTTTATTCCAATTATTAACACATTTTTAAAAAAGTGTTTGTTGGGTTGCAACAAACTTCAGTTTAAAAATGTGTGTACGTTCAAATTAAAAAGTTCCAAACTGTCTGGAAAAAACAAGTAAATACAACAACAAATACGAATAGTTATTCCCAGAAATGTGACAGACCCAGTGTAGCATCTTGGTTGGCTGTCACGGTAATTTGTAACAACTCAACACACAAACATTAACACATCAAGTCAGCAATAGATGTTTAAATATCTATTGCTAATAAATTATGTCATCATTAGAAATAGATTTTTTTATAATTCTTTCTTAAACAGAAAACAAATCCATCATCTGCCTTTTTTTTTTTTTTTAATTTAGGGCGTTTCCTTGTAAAAAATTTCAATTGTAACATTCACATGCTAAACGCTGCTGCTGCTTCTTTCTATTTGACTTTTTATTTTCCAATTGAGTTCTTGTTTTTTGCTTTCCATTTGCCTGGCATAAACTGAAATGCAGGCTTATAATTTTTATTTTATGTTTTGTGACAGTCAACATTGTTTGGCTCTCTCTGTGTGTGTGTCATATGGGTCTTTCATTATTTAAAAGTAAACAAAGTGTAAAATTTAGTTTTAGTGTTAATTATTGGATTACATGCGTGAGTTATTTAATTTAAATAAACGATTCTTTTGTTTTCATTCCAGAAAACCCCTTTCCACTTGCAGTTTGTTGTGATAGAGACAAATCAAGTCTCACATTTGACAAACGTTTTGTAATTCTGCGGAAGCTTTGTTTTTTCTCATTTGCTTGTGAATTCAAAGGAAGTTTTACTGAACTGTGACTTTTCGTACCTGCACTCCTTGGAAGGTGGTAATGGATTCTTTTTATTTATTTTTTACTAAACGATAATTTGTAAAATTACATTGAGAAAACAATTACGGTTGTGAGAACTAAATTTGTTAGCAATTAAAAAATTTTTAATGGTGAAAATATTTTGTATGAAAACTCAATTTCGGTTAGTGTTATCGAATTGTGGTTGCTACAATTAAGAAATTTAATTGTCTCTACTAAATTTTGACTAAAAAAAATGTTTATGCTTATACTCAAAATTGTTTTCTGTGTGTATATAAGTTATATGTTGCATTTTCTTGTTTTAAAAAATTGTTTATAAAAAAGCCAGTCGCCTTCTGTGTGTCACTTAAGGCTTAAGTGCAAAGAGACGAATGTAAATCTCTACCAAACAAGACAGTACTAATCCAAATAAATAAATATTTACAGCTAAAGTTTATTAACATAATAATTCAAATAGAAATTAATGTAAGAAACTGTAGCGTTAAATTCTATTTTAAAATAAAATTTTAAAAATTTTGTGCTCATTTCACATGACTTAAGCCTTAAACTAGTTGGATTTTGTTTATTTTTAATTTTTATACTAAAGCCTCTTTAAGTGTTGTAAGATTTCTTACATTTTGCTTGCCTTTTCAAAAAAAAAAAATTTACAATTTTTTTTTCTAAAACTATTTATTAAAAAAAAAAACTTTGTCTTTGTAAATAAAATATTTAAAATAAATACAAACTGTATGACTGACAGACAGACCTGTCTATTACATTTAAAACATGTTTAGATCTGCATACCCGTTTGGTACTTATTCCAACTAAAGTGCACAGTGGGCATGGAAAGTCAAACATATTCATGTCATACCAGATATTTAAAAAAAGAGCTAAAGAATGAAATAATAATTAACGACATTGAATCTCAATTATGTCTCAGAGTCATTGACAATATGAAGCATCGGATAGAGGAAAAGACTAACTTTATGCAGAATCTAATAATATTTAATAAAGGCCTTTATAAACGTTTTATAAGGCAGCAGGAAATTAATTAAAATATTTAAAAAAATTTTCTGTACAAGTTTCACTGAGCACCATGATGGCTTTCTTCATTTTAATTATTTAGTTACACTAATATGCCCACTGTGCAGTGGTAATAGGAATGTATTTTTTAGACACTTGTACGTTGTTGTATTCTACTACCATTTTAGTTCTAACTGATTATTTTTTATATAGAAATTGTTTGTTTTAATAGGAAGTTTGTTAGTTTTAGTTGTGTGTGGTGGCTATTTATTTATTAAAAATAAAAAAACTATAATTATAAATGAAATACTAAAAACGCAAAAAATTAATTTACAAAAAAAAAAAAAAAAGTTTCAACAGGCTACAACAAAACCTTAAAGAATTTTTGTGTTCAAATGAAACAAAAAAAAATTTATAGAACAAGTTTAACTAGTTATGTGTCGTTTGTTTGTTTGTTTATTAAAAAGAATTAAATAATTAATTAGTTACTAACAAATTAAATCAAGTTAATTTTTTTTTTATTTATTTTATTTTATTTTACTGTACAGGAGGGTGATCAATTATGTAAGACAATTGACACTGAGTTGTTATTTGTAAGTAAAAGTAGTTAAAAGTTAAAAAGATGCTGCAAATCAGCAACAAATTAAAATTCATTAGAATATTTATAAATTATTATTATAAATTTAAGAGAGAATAAATTATTTTTTATTTAAAAAATTTAAAAAAAATATTCTTGATTTGTAAAGAAGAAACTTTTTATATAGAAACCGACAGTTCTGGGAATAGAAGGAAAAATTTTATTGTTCATATTAAACAACAATAGCTAATGAGGCCCTTTCACACAAAATTTCATTAAAAGTTAAAAGCTAAAGTCTGGCTACATGAAAAATTTATTTCAATATCAAAATGATTTTGATTTTCTTCAAATAATTGCTGAATCAATAAAAACAGATACAAACACCATAGAAAATGTGCCAGGCTTTGCAGTAAAATTTCATTCAATTTGCGACACAGCTTCCTCGGTACATATTTTATGAAAGGCTTATTGGAGATATTAGGAAAAGAGTTAAAGAAGTTTTTCGGATACCTCAATGGTACGAGGCGGGTCTAGAGCTGTTCATAATAAACGCTCATACATTTTGTTATTGCTTTTGAGGCCCTTTCTGTCAAAATTTATCAAGAAGTGATCTCTCTTGAACACTTTGATCTTCTTAACTTTTGACAGGAAGGGCTTCAATTATGCAAAAAAAAAATAAAATATTCAGCTGATGCCTCAGTGTCAACTGGTTTTTTTATGCAATGATAATGCAATTGTCCTTGCGAGTAGATGATTCAAAACCGAGTCTCATTGATTGCCATAAACAAATTTTTAAATATGCTTTTGGGTGATAAATTTATTTTAAACGACTAAATTTTTGAAGCTAAAGGTCGGATAAAAATTTTTCTATTTTAAATCAATATTTGGCTGCAACTTTGTTCCTTCAGGATATAATTAATTAAATAATCAAATATGTAATAATTTTAATTAAACATTTTTTTGCTTTTAATTTTTCTCTCTTTCTCTCCCTATCACTTTCTTTCTTTCTACCTCACTCTCGTTCTCTCTATATCGCTTTCTACCTCTTTATTTCTCTGTCTCTCTCTATTTCTTTCTCTCTTTCTTTTTCTCTCCCTCTCACTCACTTTCCCTCTATCTTACTCTCAGTCTATCTCTAAGTGCCCCACTCCCTGTCCCCTTAATTCGCACTCTCTTTCTCTGTATCTCATTCTTTTTCTCTCTATATCTTTATCTTTCTTTCTTTCTCTCTCTCTACTCTCTATCTGTCTCTTACATTCTCTCTCTCACTATCTTTCCCTCTATCTCTCTCACTCTCTGTCTATCTCCCTCTTCTATTGTTATTAAGAAAATTTGTGGAAGATAGGCTCAATCCAAAGAGAGCCTCACTGCTCTATTGACTACAGTTGTTGTCATGCTTCGCTAGAAATTGAAATTTATTTAGATGATAGATTCGTCTTCTTCTGCTTTTCCTACAGTTTCTCTTTTTTTTCCTTTAATTTCTATTTGACATATTTCTATCGCTATATTTCTTCGGTTTACTCTCTGGTACCAGGTTTAACAAAGAGCCCTTTCTTGTTTTTGTGACGCCCTGTACAATCTAACCTAGCTAAAAGCTTTATGAACCCCTTTCACAATTTAACACTTTTTTTAGTTTTTTAAAATTTCATATAAAAATTATTTCAAAATTGCCAAATAAAAATCATAATTTTAATAAGCATTTGAAAACAGCAGGTGCAATTTATGTTCTCACAATGTTTTTTTTTTAAATAAAAATAAAAAAATAAGAAAACTGTAGAAAATATTAAAGGTTTTTTTTTTTTTATTGAAAATTGAATTAATAATTTGGCGTCAAATTGGTATGGCACAACTACGAGGCAAATAAAAACAGTCAATTCCAGCCAGTAGCGGCTGCATGATGTTGCATGTAAGACCAAAAAAAAAAGAAGCTCAGCCATTAAAAAAGGGTTGCTATCCAATTGTTTATTTTTTCTTCTACAAAAAAAACAAAAAAAAAATAATTTTTTGGATGTAAAAAAATATGAAATAAATTTTCATGATTCGCGTGCCACTCAACAATTGTTGTTAAAGAAAAATTAAGACAAACAAAAACACTGGAAATAATAAAAAAAAAATTTTAATTCACACAAAAAACCTAAAAAGCAGCAGAAAAAAGTAGAACAGCAAAAAGCACAAAAGGATTTTGTCGTTTTTTTTTTATAACAAAATTTCTGCGAGTATTGGAATTTATGAAATATTCTTCTCAAAGCGTGCTTGAGTTATAAACAAAACCAAAAGTCTTAACTCTTAAAACTAAAGCTGTACACGCACTTTCCCTTTTTTGTTTATTTGATTTTTTTCTTTTCTTGAAATTAAATATAAAAAAAAATTATTTACCTGCCTACAGATGCAAATTTGTGTTTTTTTGTTTTCAAAATCCACACATCAAACAACAGCAACTGTCTTCTGCTCTCTGGCCTAACTACCGTCACATTCTCTTTCATTAATTGTCCCAGACGCCCTGCAGTTAAACGATCAAAATCGAATTCATCAGCCGTCTAATCAGTTTTACTATCAACATCATAACCAAACATGGAAAAAAGTGAACAAAAAACAAAAAACACAAGTTGCAGCAGCAGCATAGGCGGCGGCGGCGGCGCTCAATGATGTCCCGCTGCCATCAAATGGCCCCACAATACATAAATTTGCATAATTATGGGTTTATCTTGTTAAATTGGACGTCTGTATCTGTAACTTAATAATTTAATGTGCACACACAGGCACAAACAAAAAGAAACGAAAAAATGCACTTGAAAAAAATAAACCATGAAGTAGGGGCTGGACAAGATCATTAGAAATGGAACTTTTGTTTTTTTGAGAAGAGGTTTAGTGTAACAAACAAATTGCCTTCTAGTAAATATTTTTTATTAGAAAAAATGAAAAAGACAAGTTCTTTCATAAATATGGCGTTTGAAAGTCCTTTTTTTTATGATATTAACGATCATTTCAATTTATTTGTGTATTAATAATTATAATTGCACTATCAGCCTTATGACGAGTGTCGTTGCCACAGTCGATTACACAACTAGCCCCTGAAAACCATATCACTGTCTTCGTCAAGACAAAAACAATTATAATGATAAGATTTTTTAAAAAGAATAATCATTTTATAACAAAAAATCATTGAAAATTTATCTTAAATTGAAAATGGATTTTTTTTTAATATTTACCCCGATTTAATAACTTATGGGGAGCTGAGGTACTAAAATTTAAAATTTTTAAATATTTTTTTTTGGTCAAAAATTTATTTTTTTTGAAACAAGAAAAATTTAATTCATTTAATTGTCACTTAACTAAAAAGCACTTAAATGTTAAAATTAAATTCTGATTATATGGAAAGTTATCCATAAGCAAAATAGATCCTCACCTCGAGTCACTGCAGTTTTGGTAATCATGCAACGAAAATGGGTTTGCCATCAAATGGCTATTTTAGAGGTTGTGAAGATGAGAAGGAATACCTCGTCTGCCTCTACCCTACCTTGAAGTAACAGCTCAAATTTTATTTCGTAAAGCGCTGTCTAAAGAGTCTCACTGCCCTGTCAACTATAGGGGTCCCCAGACTATATGGCTTCATTAGAAATGACGGACTAGTCTTCTATTCTTAACAACTCTTCTGTCTCTATTAATATCTTTCTTCACTTTCCTCTTATACACTTATAACAAAGGGACCAAGTGAGCCTCCCACCCTTCTGTTTTCTTTGCTGAGGGCGATCTATGCAATCTTGCCTAACCTAAGCTAAAATGCATCCAGCACAACTTCTTTTGAAAAAAAAAACATTAAAATGAAAAAAATAATTTACGTTAATATCAGATCTAGTTCCTGATCAAAAGCTCCTAAAAATATTAGCCTTTGAAATAAAATTTTTTTTATTCTATGGAAAAATTCAATTATAAATTTTTTTGAAAAAAAAAAACCAAATTTTTTCAATAAAAGAAATCCTTCCACTTTTAGAAAGTCTGAAATAAATTTCTTACAAATTCATAGAGAGGATTTTTAATTATAGTGAGTGAGCCACTTCAAAACCATGAATAGGATTCACATTCAAGGCTAGGCTATTGACAAGCTTAAGGTATAAATAACTCAGCAACATGGCATTGATCAGCAGATGCTGACTGTATTAAATACTAATTTTCAATTGACTATTTCTCAACGGAGTCTTGCGCCTCTAGTTGAGGGCCGTTAGGCCACCATGTAAACCAACTTCTCTTGTTATGAACTGAGGAGCTTAAGAAGGTCATTCAATAACAAGTTTACAAATTCAGGTCAGCTTTTGCATCAAAGCAAGTGAAAACTGTTTTCAAAGTATTTTGAAACGCTGAGGCCCAATTAATTACGGCATTCGATACCTTAATCTTAACCGATATCGAATTTTGTAATTTGCAATCTGATTTCAAGTCCGCATTTTTTTTGTAATGGGTTTCACTGTAGCAGCTATAGCTTTATTTCCTTACTTAAGGAGGTGAGGTGACATATATTAGCATACCTTGAACAAAATATATTTTATGTGTGAAGTAAAAAAATCCGAAATTCCACAACAAAATTTACTTTTGTCTCATCTTTATTGTTTTTTAATTTGCTCAGTAGTTTTAAAAATATTGAAAAAGTTCTGAAGCAAAAATATATTTTTTTACACAAAATTTAGAAGTTTATGATTTTCAAAAAATTATTTAAAATGGAAGGTAACTGAACTGTACAGTTTTTTTCAAACAAGCAATTAGGTTTTTAAGTTAAAAATAAAACAAGCTTTATTTTATTAAAATCGATACAGGAATTTCAATTTTATAAGCAAATAAGACAGGACACCATTTTTTTAGCCAGAAATAATGAAATATGAGTTCGAAAATGGGTTCAAATTGGATCATTGCAGAGACAAAGCTGTTACATAGACTGGTTCTTGCTTGCCTATCTGTTCGCTATGACCTGGCACTCATATTAGGTTCATTTTTTTTTTTTTAATTTTTGTTTTACGGAATGGTTTTGTTTTCCCCCACTAAGGCACAAATAGAAAGGAAACACTTATCAATCTCAAGTTAACATCAAGATAGAGATGAGAGAATTAAGTACCAGCATTTAGTGGAGACACTAGTTGTTCACTTCAATGTAGAAATAGAAAGGTAAGAAATTTTTTCACTCATGTTCAGAAACATTCTCCACATTTCGCTTAAAATTTAAGATCACATAACGACAAAATTAATTTAAAAAAAATAAAATTTAAATGAATCACGGATAAAGATTATTGATAAGAAATCATGATTTGGCAATAAGAAAAACATTTGAAAATTCATGATTTTTGAAAATTAAAATGTTTGACTGCTGGAGGCATGTCTGCCTTAATCAATACCTGTGACCTAAACAAAAGACCGAGTTTGCGACTTTAGAAATAATTTGATGGCAAAATCAAAAATAAATTTGCAACACGTGACACAATAGTTGTGTTTGGTACTTCACGTTTAAGATCACCTTTAATTGACAACAAAATACAAATTTAAAAAACAAACAAAGAGTTTTAGAAATTATTTATAAAAAGATTTCATGAAATCAATGAATTTGTTTTCAGTTCATGAGATTTCGAGTCTGAAAAATATTTAAATAAAATAAAAGCAGAAGGTATAAAATAACTTCCAGTAGCTGGAAACGGTGGCTGAATTTGTTTATTTTGTTTTTATCACGCATTCAATTTATAATCCTTTGACGTATTCAACTAACCAGCAAGAGGATATCTACCACATAGAAAACATTTCTCCAAGGTGGCAGCAACACCTGATGATGACAACACACATGGTAACCACAAGCATGACTCTAAAACTAAGCTGAGATACAGGAAACTAAATGCTTATCAAAGATCTTCTAAAAAAAATAAAAAAGAAACAAGAGACAAGAGACATGTGTAAATATAAATTAGATAAAGAAACGCGCAGGTGTGGCACATTTTCTATTAACGAGCTCAAGCCTAAGTGTAAGTGTGTGTGTCTTTTTAACCATCATATTTTTTTTGTTGCTTTTCTTTGTGTATAAAAAACAAAACAACTCACTGTGACTTTAAACAATTTATTGGAATTATTTTATTTCTTTTATCGTTTCGTTTTCACTCAATAATTTAGAGTTTCGCTTAGAGGATGATGATCAAATCATCAAATGTTTTAAATTAAGCAAAAAGAAAGCTTGAATATTTTCAAAAGCAGTTAAAAAATAAAATATTTTCTTTGCAAAATAAAACAAAAACCAAACAAGTGGTTGGCTAGTTGGCTAATAACGTCTAGAGTTAAACACTTGAATGCTGCACTTGTCACCAGTCCTGACTGCCTGCAGTCCCCTTGACTAGTTGTAAATCTTTTCTTTTCTTATATATTATTTTTCTGCTGCTTATTTTGTAAGTCTCTGCTTGCAGCCTTATGCGTTAGTGTAAACAACTGGTTTTGCGACTTTTGCCATTTAAGTCGGTCAAATTGATTGAACGTTCGCTTAAGCAGCTGATCATTTAAACAAGTGCTAATTGCTAGAGATTTTTGTTGTTGTTATTGTAATTTATTACGTTATGATTTATTTGATGCATTAAATAGTTATAAACACATTTGCACAAACTGTTACTTACAATTTTAAACAAGTGGTGAATAGATTAAGATTTTTCATAGAGAAATATTGCCACATGCATAGAAAAAATATGGTTACCACAAACAAAGTATGTTCTCTGCAAAAATATTAAAAACTATTGTGATCATGCTAAGCAGGCTTCTAGTTATTTTCAAATATTTTACGTCATAGATATGGTTGAGTTTCATTTTTAATAAAAGGACGAAGGACGCAGCAGCCAGTTCCTATAATGTTATTATTACGTAAATTTATTTACTATTAATAAATAAATTTTTAATAAAATTTCGACTGAAACCATAAATATGTTTATAGCAAACATGTTATGATTACAATACCTTTAACTAAATAAAAAAAATAGGGTTGAAAGTGAGTATAAAACAATCGTTTAAACTCAACAGAACTTTTTGTTTGAAGTAATTAAATTCGAATAGTGGGAGAGTCAAATAAATTTGGAAAGAAAATCAAACCAACTGTATAACGTAATAAATACTCGTAAATAAAACCGAAAAAATATTGGACCACAATCATAGTTGTTCATTTTTAAAAAGCTACCGACTTTAGTGGGACTATGATTATGGCCCATTATTTGTATACAAATTTTACATAATAAATTAAAAAAAAAAAAAAAAAAACAAGTAAAATTCGGCTGTGCTGAGTCTTTCATACCCTTTACTCTATTAGCCAAATATTCATACTTTTCAAAAAAAAAATATGTATAAAAATGAAATGGCAATTATTGATTGAAATAATTTTTTTGAATACCTAGTTTTTGTTAGCCCTAAAGTAAATAATTTAATTTAATTAAAGAAACTCAAAGTAACGAAATCTAAACAAAATTCGTTCTGGCATTCTTATTTTTAAAAACAATGAAATATTTGTAGGTTTTCAATTTTTAATTGAATAAAAAAGATATTCAATACGAATGCAATAAAAACTTTATTTAATTTAATTTAATTTAAAATGCTTACGAGCATTTTTTAAGTCAAACATATCGTATCAGATTGGTAGGTTAACTGAGGGTCGCAGGTTCGATTCCTGTCTAGAGCCTAAGTGTTTTCTGCAGACAAACCAAGAAGCTTCACAAATTTGTGAAATATGAAAGAGCCATCAATTACAATTGCAAAATTCTTTTTGTTAATTTTTCACAAGAATATCAGAGTAAATAAATTTGGATCAACAGCCAAACAAAGATTAATTTCAAGGTAATATTTTTTTGAAATTGAAAAATAAATTTTTTTAAAGAAATTTTCGCTTGTAATTTTTATTTTATTTCTGAAATAAAACATTTGAAAAAAAAACAGATGGATCACCTGTTTTTTTTTGTTGTTAAATTTTTAATGAAAATTCTTTTCAACAAAGCCGAGCATTTCGATTTGAGGTCAATGATAGTTTTTTTTTTGGCTGTTTTTTTTTTTTATTTTTTTTTTAATTTCTTTTATATTAAACACGTGTAGTAGAGAGTTGTTGGCGGTAAAGTGCTTGTGACTAAACACTATTATTAAGGGTCACAAATCAATGAAAGAAAACTTTAATGTTACCAAAGACAGGCCAGCCAAATTATCAAACAACCTTTCAAAAATTAAAAAAGAAGAAAAAAAAACAATAATAATAATGAAAAGAAGAACACAAAAAGTTTTTTTTTAATTTTTTAATTTTTTTTTTTTTTTTTTTGGTTTTTTGTTTAATACTAGCCAGCTAAACAACGGCCAATGGTGATGATTTTAAAAAAGGTCGCAAGATGTTATTAAAATAAACAACAGCAACAACAAATGACTAAAAACTAAAACTGATTAGAAATTCGTTAAACTTTCCCACATGAAGAAAAAAAAAAAATAAACCGAAAATGAAGAAAAAAAGAAACTAAAGGCAATCCGCGACTAAATTTATTGAACGAACCAACGTTAGCGAGCAAACCATTTAAATAATCGAAACCCAACAAAAAAAAATCGTTTAAAAAAAATCATAAAAGAAAGAAGAGCAACTAAAGACTATCTAACGTTTTTTTTTTTTCTTTTTTTTTTTTTATTTTGTGTTTTAACCTGGACATTACAGATTTGTCGTTACGAAATTGAATCAAATTCACACACACACACACATAAACTCTTGCTGGTTTTGGCCACTGACAAAAGAACAGGTAAAGAAATAAATGTACAAAACAACAACAACAATAAAAGTGAAACAGATACAGCAAGCATTTACAACAATACAAATTCTGGGTGAAATAGGTTTTTTTTTTTGTGGAGCAACTGCAAGAGCCAACAAAACCAGCCAGCCAAATAGTCAGCCCAACAGAAACAGAAGAAGACGACACCAAAAACTCCCCAGGAAGCTGCAACATGCAGTCATTGTACAAACACAATCTTACCGCTGAATACCATAATTTTAAAACCAAAAACAACGAAAATATTCAAACAAAAACTAAAGTTATTGAAAAAAAAAAATAAACAAAAACAACTAACGATTATTGAAAAAATTGAAAAAAGAAATGCCGAAACTCATAAATTTCAAGTTTTTCACCTCTTTTTTGTTTAGGTTTTAATCTGCTTGAAAAGAAATTTCCCTTTGATAGCAACTTGTAACCCCATATCCTCGCCTTTAAAAATAAACTAAAACAAATTGAAGAAAACAAATAGAACACAAACTAAAAAATAAAGTAAAGAGCCGGGTTATCAGTTAATCGTGTTACAGAAAAAATAACTAAAAAGCAAAAATGGTTGAGAAATTTAAAAAATTCATCAGGTATTTAAAGCTGCATCAATACATTGGAGCTTTTAGCTTAGAAAGGGCTTTTTGGGCAGTGGAAATTTGCCTATATAATAACAGTCGCCGCCAGAATTCCGAGTTCTTTTCCACATGAGACTAGTTTGGCCTTTAAAACGTACTATTCTTGCTATTTGTATTGATGGCCTTTGGCAGCCTTATAAATCAATGTTATATGTGGCAGAATCTGTTTGATTGATTTGGGGGCCTCTATCAGCAATTTGACTTTAGAGATAATGATGAAATTACTACCAAGAAAATTATGCTACTGACTTACTTTTTGTTTGGTAAAAACTGCAATTCCCTCAATCATAAACGCTTCTTGTGTAAACGTAAATTAAACTAACTTTGCTAAAGTACTCAGCAAGATTACTTTTCTATTTGCACTGTTGGCCTTAAACAATCAAGATCAATTATTCTAATTATTCTAATTCTGAAAAAACTTTGGATCCATAAAAACTTCAAATTATATTGGGTGCCTTACTTCAAGGCAATACTGACAACGAGCGGGTAGACTGCCTGGCCAACAGAGACCCATGGAAAGTTCATGAGACCAGAAACCCCTTTTTTGACATCTATGAGTAAACCTTTAAGTAGAAACTGGCTCTTGACTAAATCACATTTCTTTCAAATGGTGGGCTTCACTAACTGGACTCAGATAAGCAGAATGCTTTATCATACTCTCGACCACATTCCAGAAGGCATTCAATCAAGAGTGACCATCAAGAGTGATCTTAAATATCACCAGTTAAGGTACAAAATATAAGAATCAGCCTATGCAGACTCTATGGCTTGCATGCCAAAACTTCAGACCTTGTATTTGTGCCTGTCCATTCTAGGGTCTTGGGAGACTTTTTTTAACTCCCAAATCTCACTGAATAGCATAATTGGCCTCGTTTGAAGTCTTAATCTTAAGCACTGAACTTATGTACTCTACAAAAGATCTTCTGGTACGCGGTATTTATGGCCTAATTACAATAAAAAAATGTAATTTTTATATATTGAGGGGCTTTGTTGTCTAAATAGCTCTTTGTGCTGAGGAGCCGAAAAATTAACAAACATTTAGGTTAGAAATTTGTTATGGAAATTATTAAAAAAAAAAAAATTCAAAAAAAAACTAAAAATATTTCAATTGAATCAAGAAGTTTTTTAAGTAAAAAATTTTGAATTGAATCAAGAAATTTTTTTTTTTTTTGACAATTTCATTGTTCGTTTTCTGTAACTTGTTCAATTTCATTGTCTCTTTACTTTAGACTTATAGCAGAATTTTATCTGTAATATTTTTTTAAATAACATTTTAAGCCTTAATTGACTTTTAAAGATTTATTTGAGCTTTTCTCTCCTCGTTTTAAATAGAGGTCAACAATGTTAACTTAATTGAAGAGCTAGAGGCTTAAAATGTTTTACAAAAATATTCCTCATAGCGTTTTGTTCAAGTTTTCTAAACACTTTAGGTAACTTAAATGGGAAATTTATATGATTAGCCGCCCCCAATTCATAAGGATAGTTCTATACCAAACAACAACAAAATTTTGATTTTGCTTTTCCAAAATATCAAAGTAAACAGATTATCCCATACTATTTGACTGTTTGACAGCTTCAAAGTTTAAACAACTATAATCAATTGATCCACTAATCAATTCGTCTTGAACAGAAAGATATTTCTAAAAAAAATTAATTTTTTGCATTTATAACAAAATACGCAAAAAAAATATTAAAAATATAACGAAAAATATGCTTTTAAAGCAAAAACATGCATTTAAGCCAAAATATCTAAAAATATGAGCTAAAAAATTGAAGTCATTTATTAACTTTAGGTGGGTCTGGGAGTAACGACAACAAACATGCATTTGCCTGAAGTCTCTTGCCCTGGTTATAACAATTTTCAATTTCTTTTAATTTACGACAACTCATTAAAGTCATGTTTTTAGTTCAGACAGTTTCTCAACAAAATTGTTTAAAAGAAATACTGGTTCTTTTCTTTATTTCATTTCTTCTCTTTAATTTTTTAAATTTCCTTTTTATATTTTAGTTGTTTCTTTTTTTTATCAGCTTACATTTGGATCATATTTTAAATGACTTAAATTTAGTTTTATCTATAAAATGACAAAGAAAATTTTTTATCCAACCCCATGCAGGCCACAATTAATGTTTGTTTTTTTTTCTTAGTTTTTAAATGGTTTTACAAATAAAAAAAGTAGAGTTAGTTTGTCTGCATTCAAACCGAACACAAAAGAAAAATAGTAAAACTGCTGATATGATTTTCTTCTACTGTAAATGAAGTTAAAACTCTAGTTTTATTATTTTTTTTTTTTTTTTGCCTGCAAATCTTTAAATTTTTGAAAGACCTTTAAAGGGCTTAACAATTAATAAATTTTTTTATTAATATTCAAGTGCTTTAAAGTTAAAATTCAATTTTATCTTAAAGCAAACTATGGTTACGGTGACCATAGTGAAGCATAATTTTCTCTTGTAAGCAGTTTCTCAATATTCACTACAATTTATCTACAATAATAAAAGAACTTTTTAAGAAATTATTAAAATTTTCTAAAAATTACAAAAAAAAATCTACCAAAAAAGGTGCTACCGGAATTTACACTCAAAAGTAGAAAAAATTATTTATTTATGGAAAGAGAATTCCTTTAAAAACAAAAGACTTAAGACAAAAACAGAAACACAAATTCTATGCTGCAAAACAAAAGACTTGGAAAACAAGCACTTCCCTTAAAACATTATGCGGCAAAATGTCTGCCTGCTTTAAAAATAAAATGGAACTCTTGATAATTAGGCCTTAAAATAATTTTTTTAATTTGATTTTTAAAATTTTTTTCTAATTATATGTAAGTGTATTTAGCCTTTTTATTTTTAATTAAAAAAGCTATTTCATGAAGCTTGAGGTTGTATTGCATAAATTTATTTTTATATCGATATTTGGCTCCAACTTCGCAGCTTTTTCAAGATATAATTATAAATTAGTCAAGTTATTAAAAATACATATGTAAAAATAAATAAATATTTATTTTTAATAATTTGACCAATTTATTTATAATTACATCCTGAAGAAGCTACTACAGTTGGACCAAAATATACAATACGGCCTTAAGCTTAATAAAATCTTTTTTGTAATTTTTTTCTAAATAAATTTTCAACATCGAATGACTTGGGGTTGAATTAAGTTTTTCAATCGAAATTTAAATATATTTTAAATATAAATTTCGCTTGACATCATATACCGGAACTTCATCTCCGGGTCATTCTCTGATGAAATTCATTTAGAAAAAAATTTTTTTAATCAAATAAATTTTTTCTTTTTATCAAGAATAAAATTTTAAAGCAGTTATTTTGCTGGAAAATGTTTCCAGGAAAAGTGCTTGTTGCTTAAGTCTTTTAAGTTAAAGTGTAGAATTTGTGTTTGTACCGTAAGTCTTAGACTAAAACAGATATTTTGCCCTACATTTTTTCAAGAGAAGTGTTTGTTGCCCAAGTCTTTTTTGTTAGGAGCTTATGTTTGTGTCTTAAGTCTTTAGTTTTTAAATAAGTCTTTTTTAATTAAAAAAAATTCTAAGGAATTTTTTTCCGGTAACACTATTTTTTTTTTTGTAATTTAAAATTTCACTGTATTTTAAACGTAAATAACCTGCAATATATTATACGTCATTTGGCCCCTGATAGTACTGAAAAATTTGGATATCGCAAGTAGTAAAATTTTTTTAAATATCTGTGGCAAAAAAATCTAGTTCATATGAGATTTTGAGTGAAATCCAGTTCATTTTGACAAGATTTAAGATACTAAATAAAATCTAGTTTGTTGCAAGATTTTGGCAAAATCTTAGTGTGATTTTTTTTATTAGTACAACAAAAGAATTTTCGGAAATTAAAAAAAAATTAATTTAAACACACTAAAGTCGGTAACTTTTTAAAAACGACTTTAAGTTCATATAATTCTTATGAATAAAAGTCAGCTCTTAATTAAATCCTACTTTTTTGTGACTATGGCTATGGCCCATTAAACTAAAGAATTATATTTTAAAATGTATTTAATTATTATATTCATATGAAACTTAATGCAACTCGTTGACCAGCTTGATTTTCTTACGAAAATGAAATCTGAAATTATTTCAAGAATAGCTAATGTAAACTATATAGATTTTGAAAGGGATTTCATATCAAATCTATAAGCCTCGATTAATCATAAAATAAATATTAAAAAAAAAATATTTAATTAATTAAACAGAAAATACTATTAAATGAGCGACCTTTACTGCCATAAAGTCATAATTCACAAAGTACTATTTTGCAATAGAGCCATGTAAATCTTAAAGAAACATTTTGAAATATTTTAGAAATAAAAAAAAATAGTATTTTGAGCATTCACTTGCTTAAAGGCATAATTCACAAAACATGATTTTAATTTATTGAAGTAAAAAATTTGGTGGAATTCTTAAACAATAAATTTTAAATATTTTATGTTGAAAAGGAGAGCTTTCAAAAGAGTGTACTTTAATATTCTCAAGGATTGTAAATTAAAATTTAGAGACAAAACTAATTTATTAACTTTAAAAATACAGTTTTTGAGTTAAAACACTATTGAGGTAAATGAGGGCTTGTTTAAAGATTTTTTTTTAAAAAAAATTTACAAAATCTTATTTAATTTAAACACACAAGTTGTGAGAAAATCTTACAAAGACAACTCTTTTGCCAAACTCACTAATAAATAAATTTAAAAATTTAAACACTTTTTTTAAGATTTATAATCTTGACAAAATAAATAAATAAATTAAAAAAAAATTTTTTATAATTTTTGTTTTTTTTTTACGTTATATTTTCTAATCAAGCTGGTGACTAACTCTAAGATTTTTATTTAATGAATACAAAATGACTCAGAAATGATTTTTTTTTTTGCAAAATTAATTGTTAAATAATCCCTAATAAACAACAACCACAAGCGGTAAGTTATCTTAAGGTATGTTTAGTTGTAAATAAAAAAAATGTAGAAAAATAAATGGATATGGAAATGTAAATGTAAACACTTTTAATCATAGTGTGTGGGTAGAAGATTGTCATACCAGTGTCAGCAGTCAGTACAGTTTAGCACATGCAGGTCTGTCCTTTCATTTGTTTTGATTGTTTGTTTTGCTTAAATGTAAAACTGTATGATTGGCTTTGGTTGTAAATTTATATCAGATTTGATTTAAATGTGAAAACGTTATGAGTAAAAAAAAAAAATATTTCAGTGCAAAACATGTAAAACATGGCAAATTTTGTATGAAAAACAAATAAAAATCAAGGGCATTTCGATGACAAACTGATGTAATAGGCAGCTGACAAACAAACAAACAAGAAAAATACCAGTGAAGGCTTAAGTGACAATTTACGTAATTATTGGCAGATAGTGAACTTGTCATTAAAACTATAAAATTAAATGAATTTATCAATCAAATAAAAAAGCTACGCATTTAACGCATAAAAACTTTTTTTTTTTTTTTTGTTTAAGACCATAACCAACGTGTGTAAAGCCAGTTTGTTTTAAATGCGAATTTAGTTGAGCTTAATAAAACCAGTTTTTTTTTTTTTATTTTCATTTAAAAAATCTTTAACACGTGTAGCCTTAATTTACAAACTTTTCTCTTTAAAAAATAAAAAAAACACATTCTTGAATCTAAAACTCATAACCACCAAAACATTTTTGTTGTTTTCAAAATTCAGCTGATTTTAAATTTATTTAGAACTAAATTTTAATTTGAAAAAAAAATTCATTTCAAACTGTTTGAATTCCTAACTTTAATAACACAAAAAACATCGTTAAATGCACGGCACTGCTGAGAGAGACAGGTGTTCCATTTGCTTGGCGTCTTTACTTGTTTCAAGAGTGAGTGAGTTGCATCTATTTGATGTTTTAGTCGTTATTGATTATTAAGAAATTCCACGCACTGACAATTTATTATTTTAGATTTTCTTAAGAATTTCATTGTTGAAATTAAAACGCTTTGAAATGTCGCCAAATTGTAAAAAAGTGCTGCTGACTGCAGTAGCAAAATTAAATGAAACAATTATTGCAACTTGATTGGTTTTCATGTCACAGCCTTGAATTCACAAACATTTTCATAGAATTCTGTTACATGAAAAAACTAAAAGCGAAATGTATTCAAAAAAGAAAAAAATCTTTTAGCAATTTTGCAAAATAGTTTTTGATTTTTTAAAAGTTTAACAAAACATTTTAGCTAAAAATAATTGTCAAATTGATTAAATTTCTAATTGACTTTAAAGTCAATGTTATTCAAATTTTTCATATAATTTTTTCATACATTTTACCATAAAGTCTGTAGCAATTTCTTTTTGTATAAAAGGGTTCATTGATTTAACACTTAAGAGAACCCCAGGGCCTGGCCAGGCATTTTTAATTTTTTTAGTTTTTTATATAGATAATTAAAACCTACCAGCCTCATTTATTATGAATTCCTCAAATTAAGTGGTTTGTGCAGAAAATCGAAAACAAATCGTAGCAGTCGCCCTGTAAAAATGTTTATTCATGGGCCTAGCCAGTCCCCAGAAGCACATAAATAATAATCGCAAATAACGATTTTTATCGTACCGAATATTTTTGTGTGAAAGCTACTGAATACCGAATTCGATAAAATACACTGGTCGACAAAACAAAGCTTTTTGTGTGTAACATGAAAACTTTTGTCTTGCTGTGCTTAGGACAAGGATATGGATAATATAAATAAAATTAGAATGCTTCCAATACGAATAGTTTTTTTGTAATTAGATGTTATATAAATTTAGAAAATTTTAGATTTTGTTAACAAAAGTAAGTTATTTTATTATGTTACAATATTAATTTAAATAAAATTTTATGATTTTCTGCTGTATTTTGCTTCAGGTACATCTCGTTGTAGTGTCCAACAGTAATCCGCTAGCATACGTGGACTCCACTTGCAATGGTATCGTTTTTCCATGGTAGAAATGTCTTGATGGAATCTTTCACCGTATTCATCGCTGACGGCGCCCAAATTTTCAGGAAAAAAGTCTAAATGTGAATGAAGAAAGTGTATTTTCAATGACATATTACAACCCAAAGCTTTATAAGCAGATAGCAGCTCCGCGACAATAGTTTTATAGTCATTTGATCGGTGATTTCCTAGAAAATTAAAAGTTACTTTCATGAAAGATTCCCAAGCAGCTTTTACCAAATCACTGAGTTTTTCTTTAAATATGTCGTCTTTCATCAATTGTCTGATTTGTGGGCCAACAAATATGCCCTCTTTAATTTTTGCCTCACTCAATTTAGGAAACTTTTCCTTCAAATATAAAAAGCCGTCACCACTCCTGTCCATAACTTTCTAGTGGTTCTGGTACAGGTAGTTCCTCACTATGAGGGATCGGTCTTTTAGCAGATGGCAGGTCAGGATATGTTATTTTATTTTTTGTTTTAATTGTGATACCTTTCGTATCAGTAACACAAAAATAACAATCAGATGAGTGATTCGTTGGTTCTGTCCAAATTACGGGGATTGCAAATGGCATAGATCGAGATCTCCTCGCCCATCCAGTAAGTAGACCCACACATGTAACACAGCAGATGTGTGGAACCCACGCTTTGTCTTGCTGTCCGACGGCAAAGCCAAAATACTGTTCATATAGCTTAGTCACTAATGGTGTCAAATTCCTTCGCTGAGTTTTAAAAGTAATGCTACCACAAATATAACAAAACCTGTCAGGATCATTTTTGCACTTTCTTGACATTATTTAACAGTCGCTTAACTCAATAAATAGAAAAAAACACTATACTATTCACATAAATAAAATCTCTAAATGCAAAAGTGGAACAAAAATAGTTAATTTTAAATTTTACGGGTAGTAGCTGTAACACGAAAACTAGAACTGATGGAATCAAAATAAATACGGTGATAAAATGAGGGTATTTAGGTAATTCCAAATTGGTAAGTACCTTTCTTGTTACAAAATTTTGTTGACCAGTGATATCGTTAATCTTTTTTTTCGATACGAATGTTCGTAATAAAAGTTACAGAATCGCACTACTGATCTTCCAGTGCCGGGCAAAAGTAGAAACGGTGTTCTACAGTTTTCTTCTTTTCCACATGCTGACAACTTTTACAGTAGTTAATTACTGAACAATCCATTCTTCTCTCTTACTTAGCTGCTAAACTGCAGTGACCCCTTATTGCTCTAACTACTTTCCTAAACTCAGTGCGCATTCGTTAGTCTATCTAGATTCTTGGTCTACAGCTCCCCATACAGTTTACTAGATTTGAAGTAGGTATTGCAAGAAATTTATTATAATTCCAAATCAAATATTTCCTATTTATTTTGTAATGGAATTAAGTTTTCAAAATTAAAAACAAAATTTTTTCAGCTACTCAAAAGGTTTTTGATACTTAAAAATATTTTCTCATGATAAAATTAGAAAAAAGGAACAGTGGCTAATTGCATCATCAGCTTCATAATTTCCTGAATTTTTTAAAAGATTTTCAAAGGAGTTTTTCATGTGCTACCATTTTTTCAAATGACAGGATTACACTTTAGCATCCATAAGAAAAAAGGTGCTTAATTTGTAATTTTTTTCTTTTAATATTTGCAGGCATGATTGCGTGTGCTTGAGTCTTAACACCCCACTGATCTTAACAGCCAAATTAGTTTATTTTTATAAAAATTATAGTTTAATGATTTATTTGTTTTGCCAAAACCTTAAATCATAAATTAAAATTGATGCTGTTTTCTTGACAATAGAAAAAATTAAAGAAAATCTAGTCTCTTAATTAACGAAATATTTTGAAAATCTCCTGCTGTTAAAAAAAAAATCAAATTAAATTTTATGTGAGATGCTCTTCTTCCAAATTTAATGATCTAGTTAATTGCTACCGCTTAAAAGATTTTTTCTTTGTTTGGTTAAGTAAAAGGAAGTACCCAAGCATCTTCTTAACAATCTAATATTCTCTTTGACCTGCAAAAGCAGTGTTAACAAATTTAGAATTTAAAAAATCTTAAAAAATAAACTTGTTTCTCTTAAAATTTCATAAAAATGTTTTTTCTTTTTATTTTTTTTTAAATTGGTGCTTTTGTTTGAAGTAAAACCAGTAGCAGTTTTACTGATAAGATTTTCTTCATGTTGCTACTTTTGACATTTTGGGAAAAGCTTTTAATTAAATTTATTTCAAATACAAACAAAACAAATCTGCAATCAATGAAGGCTTGTGAAATTCGGCGCCCAAGCTCAAAAATACCAATAAAAAAAAAGGCACCGGATATGATGTTCGCAAAAACATTTTTAAAACAAAGTCGCCAGCGTTTGTTATGTTTTTTTTTTTTTATTTTAATAAAAAATAAATAAAAAAAGCTGGCCATTTTTTTTAAAGTCTTTTTTTTAAGTTTTAAAGCTTGAACTTTCAAGTTTTGTGCTCCAAACTTTTGTTTTGTGTAAAGAAATGGTCACCTTTAGCACAAAGAAGAAAGGATTAAAAACCATTCATTTCATTCATTCAACAAAATACTCACTCACTTTTATTTTTTTTTTTTATTTATTTAAGCAGGGAGATTCATTAACATAAATTTACTTTTTAAACAAAAAAAAAAGTCCCTAAAAATAAACAAAATAACAACAACAACAAAATACGCTAAACATGAGGACGGTGATGAGGATGATGATAAAACCAAAAAGGCAAACATTCAGATCACTTTCAGACCTTTGAAAAAAAAAGCGAGTCACTTGAAGTTATACAGCCCAAAACAGTAACAGCAACAAATGCCACTGGCTCAGTGCGAGAGTGAATTTTTGTACAGCATAGCATGTTGTTGTTAATGTTTCATTTCTAAAGGTCACTTGAGCTGTTGTTGGGAGTACAATAAGAACAACAACTAATGTAACATGTGCGGCATTAAAGTAATTTCTGTGATTGTTAAATGCAACAGTTTCGCTACAGCTACTGCTTGAACAAAATGTTGTTGATAATATTGTCCCAATTGTTGTTGTTGTTATTACCGCTGTTAATGTTGCTGTTGATGCTAGGTAATTTGAATAAGAAAGACTCTGTCTGATTGCAAATGTTTGTTCAGTTTTTGTTGTCTGCTGTTTGTTTTCTTTATTTTTCTTCTTTTTTTTTCATTCATTCCGTCTGTTTTGTCATTTAGAATGATACTGAAGTGGCATGTTTCCTAAATTGACTGAGATTATACACCTTCTGCCATATTATTATTTCTTTTTTTCTTTTTTTATCTCTTACTTTACGGGTGGTTTATGTTGCTTCTGCTTGTTGTTGCAGTTTAGAGTTTCGTTTTTTTTTTTTTTTTTGGTTTTCATTTCTATTTTGTAGGTCTTGTTAAATGTTGGACAAAGGCGTGCAACAAGTTAATTAAGGCTCATTTGCATGTTGCCACCGTTGTTACGTCCAAAAACACGTAAAAATAATTTTGTGTTTTATTTTTAACAAAATTCATCAACGAATTGCAAGGGCTCGCTATACAAATTGAAAGCAAAAATTTAAAAGACAATAAAATTACTGCAACACTCAGACTTTAAATCATCCGTTAAATTAAATTTAACTCTGCCTAGGAGCAGAACTTGAACAAATACCAGTCACATCTATAGTCACTATGACAGCTGGGCGGTATTACAGGCACTCAGTGCCTTTGATATAAGATCGAAAGTAATTTGGAATTGCCAGGTCATAGGCAATGAACAGGCGAAAGATGAGGCCTTAAACCATTCTGTGGACTGTCTTGGGAGTAGCACCAATATCGGTTGGTGACTTATTAAGATCGAAATCCATCAGGTAGAATTTTGAACATGACACAATAGTCTTAACTGGCCGGCCCCAGTGACCAGATGACTTGTTTAATTCTAATTTTAACTTAAAAAAACATTTTTCGACTTATGACACTTTTAAACTAAATGAGCAATACGTCCCACTTGACATTAAAAGCTCAACTTAATATTAAGTATCAATAATATTATCGAATATCAAGCAAAAAAAATTATTTTTAGCAAAATTAACATCTAAACCAACTTAACTCGCCTTTGATGGTGTAGGGCCACACTAATAAACGTTAAATGCTTGTATGTTATTTCACACATACTCTCATGCATACAACTGATGCCATAAAATTCAATTCTTAATTTTATAGTTTTTAAGAAAAGAAACCAAAAACAGAAAATCCTTTTCACACGTCTACTCTAAAGTAAAATTTGAGAATTGTATTCCAATTTAAATCTGTGATGAGCTTTTGAAATTACAAAAAAAAATTAACTGAAAAGTTCTATCCCAATAAAAAAATATTTTGATTTGGAAGCAAAAGCAATGATGTGGAAGCAGTGTATTTCATTTATCTGAATTTTTACAAGCTAAAATAAAATTTTTTTCTGTTCTGTGTTAGTAAAGAAGCATTAAATATATTTTGGGACAGTGTTTTTGGATACTATCATTTTATGATAAAGGAGAACATCATTAAGGTCAACAATGCTAAAAGATGTAGGCTACGAACTCAAGTATTGTCTAGTAAAAAACTTAAGACAAGTACTTTCTTTTCGTATAGATATAAAAGACTTAGGACACGAACTCAAGTATTCTAAATAAGAACGAACTTTATTATTGTACATATATAAAAGACTTAGGATACGAACTCAAGAATTTTGCATGAGTATAAAACTTAAGACACAAGCTTCCTTATTCTACAAATATAAAAGACTTAGTACAAGACCTCAAGTGTTCTGCATGCGTAAAAAACTTAAGATAAGAACTGCCTTATTGTACAGAAATAAAAGACTTAAGAAATGAAGCCAGCTGTTTTTCATGACAAAAACCTTAAGACACAAATTTCCTTATCCTACAGATATAAAAGACTTAGGACACGAACTCAAATATTCTGCATGAGTAAAAAACTTAAGACAAGAACTTCCTTATTGTACAGATATAAAAAACTTAAGAAACGAATTCAGGTATTTTCAATGAGTAAAAAAACGTAAGACAAGAACTTTTAATATATATAAATAAGTTAGGCTATGAACTCAAATATTTCCCATGAGTAAAAACTTATAATACGAATTGCCTCATCTTAAAGATATAAAAGACTTAGAACACAAATTCAAGTATTCTCCATAAGTAAAAAATTTAAGACACGAACTCTATTATTGTTCATGTATAAAAGACTTAGGACACTAACTCAAATATTTTGCATGAGTATAAAACTTAAGACACAAACTTCTTTATCCTGCAGATATAAAACTCAAGTATTGTGCATGAGTAAAAAACTTAAGACAAGAATTTGCTTATCCTACAGATATAAAAGATTTAGGACACAAACTTCATAAGTAAAAACTTAAGACACGAATTTTGTTATCGCACAGATAATCCAAAGATTATTGATTTAGATTTTAAACTAAAATTTATGCAATAGTTATAAAAAAATTTCGTTAACCTTGACTTTAAAGTCTACATTGGGTAGCATACTAACCTATTAATCTAAGGGTCGTAGGATTAATTCCTGCCCTATCCCTAAATGTTTTCTGTAGAGAAGCAAAAAATAAATTTTAAAAATTTACTTGAAATACTTGAAGTATAACAGAAAAACTGACAGCGAATTAAAATTGGTTGAGTGCTGAAATAATACTTCTTAACAGCAAATTCCCTGGCTCGAGTCCTGTTGATAGTGTGAATTAAATTGGAAAAAATAAATTAATGTATAAAATAATCACTATTTGGCATCTAAAGCCATTAATCGCTAATAAAAAATCATGTTTTATAACTAAGCTGTGGTAAGTGATGCTCTATTGTTGCATCCTTTATAAAATTAATTCCAGTTAAGCAAAAATTTTTTGCTGGGATTAGTGAAAAAAAAATTTACTTTTTTTTATTTAGCAAAAATAAAATAGAAAAATTTTTAAATTTTGTTTTACATTTTTTAAAAAATTTATTTATAAAAGTTAAACTTATTTTTATTACACTTAATATTTTTTGTGTGGAAAATAAAAATTTTATTTTGAATTTTAAAATAATTATAAAAAGCATAAATTGGAAAATTTTTTTTTATAGTAATTTGTTGGTTAGAAATAGATATGAAATTCTGGCAGAAGCTGTTCTTGCTTAGTGCCAGAAATATAGGACAGAAATACAGAACTGAGACAAAAGGGGCTAAACAAAAGATGTTTAGGGTCGTAGTATCTACAGCTCAATGAAAATTACTAATTCGGAAATTAAGTTTCTTGTTTTTTTTTTTTTTTTTTTTTTTAATTCTCATGAAAGGTCATGCAAACAATCTGTAATTATTATTTTATAGCTTCTTTAGCAACGATCTCATGTCGTGTTCAATATGTTTTTGTTGTTGTTGTTGTTGTTTTTGTTTTATTCTTCTTTAATATTTTTATTTTAATGTTAATCCCTTGAAACACGCCTCACCAGCGTTTCTATGTCATGTGTTTTTATCATTTTTATTTTAATTTATTTTTTGCCAAAATCCAAATTTATTGATGTTGTCACATTTGCGTTTATGATTGATAGATTTTATTACAAGACACAAGTTGCAAAATTATTAAATGAATAGTGAAAACACAAATATGTGAAGATACAAGCAAATTACTATCCTGTGCTTATCCCAGCATATGATATTTTGTCACCCTTAGCAGTGTGCTGTGGTGACCTTTTTCTAATGTTTTAGTCGCCTTTCTTGAGGGTTGTTTTTTTTTTCTTTTTTTTTTTTTTGGCTAAGCGTAGCCTTGTTGCTAATTATGCCCATATGCCAGGTACACTAACGAGTACGAGTAAGATATGGAATGCTGGCTTAAGTGGCACATTTAAAAAAAAAAACTTTGGGCGTTTCCCTCCTTTTTTTGGTTAAAAATTTCTAGATTTTACACATGTTAGAATTTTGTTAAAATTTATTGTTGTTGTTGTTGTTGGGTCAGTTACATATTTTCAAAACTCCCTAATAAAACATGCAGATTTGCAGGATAAAAATATATATTTTTTTTAAATTTATTGATCTGTTTAGTAGTTATGGTTTAGTATGAAACCATGCCCACTTTAATATTTTATTTTAAACCCTTCTAATGGTCAGATAATGGCATTAGTTTATGCCTTCTTAAATGGCTTACTAAACTTTTAAAATTAGTTCAAAGACACTAATGAGCCGATCCTTAAAAAAAAATTATTGTTTGAAGTAAAATTCATAAGCCTAAAAAAAACCTTAATTTGAAAATGTAAAGAAAGAGTTGATTAATTCTCTTTTATTGATGTTCCTCATTTTATTCGTCATTTGTAATTGAAGGAAGTGCTTAAATAATAAATTAGCTAACAGCTACAACAACAATGACACAAACAATGTGACCATTAAAGGCGCTTACCCAGTTAATCATATTGATTATTTCCTTTTTACAAATTCTATGAAGGCAGTGGACTTACAATTGCAATTGCATAGACAACAAAAACATCTTCCTCATTAGACAGTGACAATAAAGCAAGCCCACGAGCCAAAATCATAACAAACAACAAAACACAAACAAAATAAATAATTTTTACGCAAATTAAGCAAAGAAACTTAAAATGAACGCAGCAGCTAAAGCAAGAAATACAAAATAGACAGAAATCACAGCATCCGTTTTGGGTGATTTATCAATAATAGACGACATAAATGACAAAAACAACATCAAATATACACTTGCAAATTTACAAGAAACAATTTTTTTTTTTTGTAAATTATAAACCACTCGTACCATAAAATAAAACTTGAACATCTTTTTCATATCTGGGCTGGTTTGAGTGATCACAAATAAAAAACAAGAGAGAGAAAAACATGGGACTCCCATTGTTGTGTCAACTAACATTGTGTCACTATTTGTCATCCAACAATGTTCAAGTTTATGTTTGTAAAAAGCTTTTTGGATCTAGTAGTGGAGCTGCTCATTGACTGTTGGTGTTTTATATTTAATACGAGTAATAAAGTGAAATGCAGGCAACCCATGATTTTGGTGGAGCAAAGGCATCAGCAAAAAAAAAAAAAAAAAAGACTGACTGACTGACTAGTTGGCTGGCGAATTTGCTACATAGATTTGAGTTTAGTTGGGGCGTAGATTTCAATTGCATTGACTCAATTGAATGGGAATTAAATTCAAGTGAATTTAATGCAAACGTGCCAGAGCAACAGCAGCCCATGTCAGGCAACTGGGTCAAATAGTATTTAAATCAATGAAGGAAACACAAAAACACAACAACAACAACTGCACACAATTATGTATTTCTAAGTCAGAAAAACAAATTTTTATTTTCAGACTTTTTAAAATTGTGTGGCAAGTTAAGATGCTTTACAGAAAACTTATATTTTTCTACCAGCAATTGTTTTGTATTTAACTTTTCTTTTCCATTTGTTTTTTTTTTTTTTGTAAAATTTTTGTTGAAAAGCGCCATCATTTAGTAAAACACAGTAGCAGTTGCATTATCAACTCTGCACAATTGGAGCTGTAATATTGCAGACTTCCTCATCAGCTTTTGTTTGTTTGTTTGTTGATTTATCTTTAAACATCTTGAGCAAATGATTTTAAACGTTTGTGTATCCAGCAACTAGCCTTAAATGGTAACACAAACAAACGAACGGAAAAACCAAAAATGTTTTAGGTTTGTTTAGATTTTTTTTTTCATCTTTCACTATTTAATTTCATTGTTTTATGAATTCTTGGTACTCCCATAAACAGAGGATGATTCGTTAACAATAATAACATCAACAGCAGCTGCAACTGCCACTGCAACAACATCAAGAGCATTTGCAACAATAATAATATTAACAATAACATTTGCTTGGCCAATGTTCGAAAATTATAGCACAATCACTTAAACTCACGATCAGCAAAATATGATTGCTTTAGCCCAGCTACTGGCCATGGAAATAACACAGTGGCTCAATATTTAGGCCTTCGTGCTAAGTTGGAATGACTAAAAAAATCAAAAAAAAAAATCCTTATGATTCAAAATGAATGCCAGTGAAATATATTTAAAAAAAAAACAAGAGTTACACAATGAGCTGCCTAAACGAGAAGGGTTGTGTTCCCAAAAGATCTAGTTTGAAGATTCACAAAAATCTAAATTAAGTTTTGACTAAAATATAAAATTTAAGAAATCGTACTCATAGAGTAAAGGACTGTGCCATACCGGGTAAAAACATATATTATATAAATAGGATAAATACCGACTGCAGTGCCGACTGAAGTGCTGTCGGCCGTAACTCAAAGGCATACACAGAAACTCAATTAAATCGGTCCAGATATTTAGGAGATATAGAAGTTTAAAACGTAATCTTGACATTGAAAAACCCAAGGGTTGGTAATTTGCTTGTGACCCAGGTCTTAATAAAAAATGTAACCGATGTAACCGATGAAGTTTTTAGTAGCAAATCACTGGAATTAAAGTAAGCGCTGTAACTGTAAGTTGGTGCATATTTCATGGTCGGACTATCTGAGATATCGGGAGTAAGGTATCTCAATGGCAACGGGTAGATCTAGATCACTTTACAGCTACATAGTCTTGGCAAATAGGTGGTTCTAATTGAAAGACGTCAGGCCAACCAACCAACCAACACTGTAAGTAAGACACTAAAATGATAACGACAAGTTAGTCAATAAGAACAGTTTAAGGTTTAACTCATTAAGAAGCCAAAGGTGATTTTTATAACAACGAAGAAGGAGTAAAAGAAGTATTTTTTTTATAAGTTCTATTAAAAAACCACTTTACAATCCGTCACGGTCTTCCCAGCTCTGCTTAATTTTTCTCAACAAAAAATTAAGCTTTAAAGACACAGCCCATTGTGCAAAGCTTTTAAAAGAAAATCTTTTGCTCAGCTACTGAAGTCACTACTGCCAAGCACGATCGTATAAAAAAAAAATTGTAAAAGAACAAGAAGAAGCTGTTACACAGATCCTAGTGGTTGTCATGTGATACCTTTAAATCAACAAATTCTTCTAGTACAAAAGTACTCTCTTACTATGTACTAGCAACAGCCACACTAAAACATAAATTGAAGCAGAAAAAAAAGGAAAAATGAAAAAGATAAAAAATTGCATCAGTCAGTGTTTATTGTTAAACAAAACGTAAAAATCGAAATAATTTTTATTGAATAATTTTTCATTTGTTTTTAAATCGTTTCGCTTTTTTTTGGAATTTTTTTTTTTTTTACTTTTTTAAGCAAACAAACGATGCAGTCAGTTCAATTGCTGTAAATGCTGTCGTCAGGGGCTTCTGATTTCGTATCTGCAGCAAGTTGCTGGCTGGGCTTGCTTGATTTTCATGTTGTTGAAACCCTCTTCTTTTGTATTTGATTGTTTTTATTACGAGTATTATAACGTTTAAAGTTGTTATTGTCTGTTGTCTGCTGTATATTTGACTCAGCTTGGCCAGGCAGTCAGGCTGGCAGGCAGGCAGGCAGGCATGTTGTTTGTGGCTATCGAGTGGGGTATGAATTGGTTTGTTTAAGTTTCTACTTGTTGTTGTTACTGTCTGGTATTTGTTTGCGTTTGTTGGTTGGCTCTGCGTTATTTTTTGGTAGCCGTCAAAACAATAAACTCCGAAACGAGCGAACAATGTAAATGTTGAGTCATGATTTTGCTGTTAAAAGGGGCGCTCACTGATCAACACGATCGACAATGATGACGATGTTGTTGCTGTTGCTGTTGCTGCTGCCGATGATGATGATGATGCTGCTACTTTTTTTGTCTGTTGCTTCTTGCATTTTTGTTTTTAATCATTGACGACATTGAGTGTATTTTTTAAGGACTTTATAAGAGCTTTTCTTTGTCGTTTTATTGTTGTTCTATTTTAGTGGTGGTGGTGTTGAGTGTTTGATGTTTGTTGTTTGACTTTTTTGATAGCACACTAAACTGCAACATGGTTTGTATTTTAAATATTGCTGTTCTTCATATTGTTGGCTTTTTTTATTTTTATTTTCTAAAAATGTTAGTGCTGCTGCTAAGTGCTGTTGCTCCTCTATTAACAATGAAAGAAACTACCCAGCCACTTAGGCATCCATTGTTATTTGTTATTATAGCTTGATTTTAATATTAACATTGTTAAAGATTTTTTATTCTTTTTTTTTTTTACTATTTTTCTGTTGCTTTTTTAGTTATTTTTTTTTTTTAGCCAGCAGAGTTCGGCTTAAAGAAAATTTTAAATTTTTGCAAGAAGCTTTTTCTAGACTAAAAAATTTCTAATATTTTAATTTATATCCTTTTTAATAAAAAAAAATATTCATAGATTTTTTTATTAACCTTAATTTTTTGCTAATCTTAATGTGACAGCCTTAAAAGCGCTTTAATATATTAAAAAAGTTAAATCCGGCCGTGCCCAGTCTTATATACCCTTCACTGCAGTAGTCAAATATTCATATTTTTCACTTAGCACATTCTTCTTAAATCTCATAATCAAAAGTACGAGTACCTATTTTTTTAAGCCTAAAATAATAATTAACTTCAATTAAAGAAACTCAAATCGAGCAGATCTAAGAAAAAAATCCTTTCTGGCTTCCAGCATTTTACTGCCTCGTTAGTTGAACTAAGTAGCTTACACACAGAATGTCTGATGTGGGCACTAAAATTGTTACCAATTAAAAATATTGTTGTGATAGTCAAAATTTTTTTAATCGTTACAATAGGATATCGATCTTTCAGCTTAAACAGAACTAAATTTTCTAACGTACAATTTAATTTCGGATACCACAACTAAAAGATTTTATAACCAGAACTGAATTTTTATTGGAATTAAAATGTAGTTATAGCTGCTAGAGTGGGTGTTTACCTCATCTGTACACTGTTAAAAAAAGATATTCCTTCTTTTCAAACCTCTGTCATGCTAGTTGATTTAAATGAATTGCAAGCTTCTTCAAATATACTGAAAAAGCAACTTCGGTTATGAAAACTAAATTTTTTTTCAATCAAAAATTCAAAAATTTAGTTCTCACAACCGAATTTTTGATTGTAAACAAACAACCGAAGTATGTGTACACAAAAAACAACTTCGGTTGTTAGTTTTCATAACCGAAGTTGTTTTTTGTGCACACACACTTTGGTTATGTGAATTAAGTTTTTTTACAATCAAAAATTTGATTGTGATAATAAAATTTTTTGGATTTAGCAATCAGAATTCGATACTACAGTCCAAAATTTAGTTGTAGTAAAAATATTTCTGGCTGTAAAACCGATTTTTTATTGTCACGGTTAAAAAATTCGACTGCTACAACTGAGTTTTTTGGTATTAAAATTTAGTTCTCAACACCGAAGTTGTTTTCTCAGCGCTTGGAAATGTTTTGTTTTAGCTAAAAGCGCTAAAAGTACCCTGATGCCGCGGCCATTCGTTTCAATTACTTTATTGATTTTGTATTTTTGATACATTTGAAACTGAGGCCTTTTATTGCCTTTAAAACTAGACTATAAATCAAAAGTTTCTTAGCGACTGCAGGAATGAGTTTAACCCACAATGCAAGTTAGTTGGTGGGGTTGATTTACGTGGCGCCTTTCAATTAGAATCGCAAAATTCTATTTTGAAGCACTTACACGCCAAGACTATGTAACCTTAAAGTGGCCTAGATCCACTCCGTGCCAAAAAGTCCACTAATCTTACTCCCGATATCTCAGATAATCCGTTCATCAGTTGTGCTACGAGAAATCTGTGTCTCGTAGCAATAAAAGCTGGGACCTCGCAAAGAAGGTGCAAGTTGCTTACTCAACATTTTAATTTTTGGTTTTTGGTTTTAATACTTTGATTCCGTGAAAGTCGCCCATCAAAGCGATACCTGTTATTAGTCGTCATAGGTGTTTAAGTTCCTGTTCCCAGTATGAATACAGATGACTTTTAGAAGCTCATGGCTGCATAAATGCTTCACAATTTATTTCGCTTTGAACTAGTTAAGCTGTTAATTGTGCTCTGACTTCCCAACTTGATTTTGTATTTCGAACCCTGAAAAACCCTTACACACACACACACACACACAAATTTAAAAAAAGCTGATTGCAATTTTGAAAAACAAGCATCAAATTATTAAATGCAAAATTTTGAAGAAAAAAAAAAGTATTTTTGTAGTCTTGCAACAAACACGACACAAAAATCAACCATAAAATACATACAAGTTGCACAAACAAGAACGTTAATAATTTCGCCCAAACTAACACAAAAATCAAAACATGTTTTAGTTAAACATTCAATTACCAAATACGGTTCAAAATAATAGACCAACAAGCCACAGCAGCCAAAACAGCATTCGTTCCTCAAGTCCCGTAAGACTTTTAGACCATCATTAAAAAGCACTCGCTGGTAAATTCATAGTGAACAATTTATAAAAAGAAGAAGTTATTTTTTAAGAAAAAAAATAAATAAAAACCCATAAAAATACTCGTAATAATGCCAAATCAAAATGTTGTTACTTTTGTGAAAGAAATGACACAGAGCAACAACTCAGAAAAAACAAACGTTTTTTGATACAAAAGGATTTCTTGAAAAAAAAATATTTTTACATGAAATGAGAATACTTGTGTGTGTGTGTATGTGTCAACATGTAAAACAGTTTGTAATAGTTTTTTTTTTTAATAAAAAAAAATTTAAATAAAAATGTTAAGCAATAAAAAGATTTCAGTTAAGCCAAGTGGGCAGGCACGTATTTGTTAAAACAGTTTTAACACTTCTTGTATGTGTGCGTGTGTGTGTGGTAAATTAAAAATTAAACCGTTGCTGTGCAACACATACCAAAAAAAGAAAATATTGAAACTGTTGAAAACATTTTGACCTTGGCACTCGCCAAGCAAGATTTGTTGTTGTGGCAACAAATGTCAGTTTGAAACAAGCAAATTCCAAATCTTAAAACCAAAAAAAAATCTCAATTTTTTGATTGTCTGTCTGCCAGTCTGTTTGCTTTGTATCTCTCTGTCACATGATGCTTTTGTTTAAGCTTAAGCAGCAAATGAACAAAAATTTTGAAATCCAAAATGACAAAAAGACAAAAGAAAGCGGTACCGTTTTGTGTGAATGCATTGCGAATGGAGTTGCGGCTCAAAGTAAAATGCCGCCACTATTTCTTTTTTTTTTCTGTCTTACTGTTGCCTCTTTTAGTTTGTATTTGTTTTTTTCCTGTTAACCGCCTTCAACTTTTAAGTTGAGATATTAAGCAGAGATTCTTCATCTTTGCCGTCCTTATGCCGACGCATTTAAGCTCATCCTCATCATCATACCCATTCCAATTCTATTTCTTTTGTTTTCGATTTGTTACAAACAAAAAAGTAGCAGAAAATTTACGCGACGACGTGTGCTTAACACGAGACTTCCACGAACTGTTTGTTCCCTTTTTTTTTGTTTTCCAACACAAAATGCGTAGCAAATGTTTTATGGCTTAAACATGTTTTCAACAAAATAACTGAAACTGCAAATAATAAAAAGGAGTCGTTCTGTTTTCAAAAGAAAGCTTTAATTTCGCTTTCTTACACATTAAAAACAATGCAAAACCCAACTATGATCAGCATTTCAAACAAAAGTCAAAGAAGAACCACAAAAACAATCAAGACAAAATTAAACTTAAACGGTTTATTGGCCATCAAAAAGTTTATAGGCTTAGATTTAGATTTTTTGTTGACTACAATTGCCGTTACACATGCCACAAATTGTTAAAAAACATTTTTTTTTCTAAATAAAATCAAGCAATTGGCTTTCTTCAATAAAGCCCAGCGCTCTTTCTTCTCTTTTTAGGGTAAATTTAAAAAATCTTGCCAACATTAAATTGAGGTCTTTCTAGTTTTTTTTATTATATTTTTTTTGCGAATGCCACAACCCACTGTGCATTATGTTTGGCTGAGTAAGAACTCCACTTTTTAATTTTTCTTGGCAAAATCAATAATTTTTCAAGATTCACGGAATCCTGCTTAAATCTAAATTCTCTCGTTAAATTAAAAAAAAAAAAAACAACCAAATCCAACTAAAGCAACAAGAGACGATCTAGTTAGAGTTTCATCTCACTTAAACTAAATTTAAAAGTCCTAAGAAGATGATGAAAAGGGGCTTACGTATGTAGGTTCTTTGATGAAGTTCATTATAAACCTTTACAAGCAGCAAAAACAAGAAAGTAGGGTAAAGTCAGCTTTAGGGAGTGGCTGGAGAAGAAATCCCAACAACATTGGTTGAAGATACTGGGTATCAGGGTAGCGAAAACATTAATGCCATTCCGGTCTCGTAAGAGAAAAATATTTAAGAGGAAAAAACAGAGAAGAGAAAAAGGCAAAGGAGAAAAAAGAAGAAAAAGATAAAGAGGAAGAAGAAAAGGAAAAGAATAAGAAAAATGGAAAAAGAATAAAAAGAGTAGAAAAATGCGAAAGAAGAAAAATAGAAAAAAAATTTAACAAAAAAGACAGAGAAGAGGTGGAAAAGGCGAAGAAGAAAAATAGAAGAAAAAAAAGATAAAGAAAAGAAAAGAAAAGAAAAGAAAAGAAAGAACTAGAAAATGAAAAGAAAAAAATATAAAAAAATAAGAAGAAGATTAAAAATAGAAAGAAGAACAAGAATAAAAAATCGGAAGACAAAGAAGAAGAAGAAAAATAAAAAGAGAGGATGAAGAAGAAGAAAGGAAAAAGAAGCAAAATAAAGAAAGTAACAAAAAAAAGAAGACTAGAAGGAGAAGAAGAAGAAGAATTGACAAATAAAGTGAAAGTTGCCCGATTTTGTTTTTAAATTTTCTCTAGTGCTAAAAGTGGTGATGAAGTTTACTGAACAAAAAATTCGTTCGACAAGATTCAATATGCACAAGAAAAATTTTAAAGTGAACAAATTTAAATTTGGAAGATATGCCACTGTGATAAAATCGGTATTATCAAACGGCTTATTAAAACATTTTTCTAAAATAAATTTTCTTTTTCATTATCGTCTTTGTCTTAGTTACAAGCAGGTGATTTAAAATTTAGGTCATTTAGAAAAATATTTACTTGAAAACGAATAAGAGAAATGATTTATTAATTTCTTAAATGTTTTTAATTGACAAAATAAGGGCTGCCCTCGTGACCACTAACATGAACTCAAACAACAACTAAAGAACTTAAAAAAAAAAAACAAACAATTAAAAAGAAACACGCAAATATGAAATACTTTGCTGCATTTACAAATACACACTCAATCATAATGTGAAGAGAAACTGGGTTAATAGTTCAGATTGATGCAGCATGAAATTTAACGGCGGCTATGACAACTAAGAAACACGCACTGGCTCAAAGTCAATTATCATCATCATTATCAATGAGAGAAATACAATATCGTTTGTATTATCATAACTAAATGCAGTTGTATCACAGATATAAAGAAAAAAAACACTCATTAGACCGATAAAAAGCAAATCAAACTAAAGGAAAGCTTGAAAAAAATAAGCTCAACTGAAAACGAATTTAAAAAGATCTTAAAAAAATATAAAATTAATTGAATAACAAGCAAGCCAGCGAATGCAATTTTTGTTGCACAAAATAAAACAAACAAAATAAGAAATTTTTATTAAAAAAAAGATGATCTTGCTTAAGCTTTTATCACAAAAAAAAAAATTAAATTAAATTCAAGCAAACCAACTAAATCATCAAAAGAAAAAGAGAAAAACAAAAAATGCAAAAAAAAAGCTAAAATTAGGTCACTTAAATGAAGGTAAAGTAGAGCCATTTCGTAGCCGTTTTCAATTATTGAATGTCACAAGATGTTCGCCTGAATGCAGGCAGGCCAGCCCATGTTATCCAGACACATTTTAAACAGCCAGCCAAGCCAGCTAGTCTGCCTTACTTACTGCCAGCCAAACAACAATATAATCATTTTTATTTGCCAAGCACGTGTCGATCATTAAAAATTATAAAAACAAAACGATATAAATCGTAAACTGCAATACCTACAAAATAAATACAAAAACAAACAAGCCAAACTAAACTTAATCGATGGAAATCAATTCATTTAAAGAATTTATTAAAGAGGCTAAAGAAAATCAGAAAAAATTAATGATGATGATGAGAGAATTAATATGTTTCGTTAGGCTCAATTATCCACCAATTATGGAATTGTGCATTTAAGCGCCAAATACGTGAAAATTTGTATTAAATTTGTTACAAAACAAACAATAATTTGAAATTCCATGAACTCAATTTAACTCAACTCAATCGAACGATCACTTTCTTATGCGCACAAGTGCTAAAGAAGAGATAAATTATTATACTCATTTCAAATGATCATGATGGTGTTGATGTTGAGATGATGATTGTTGATAATGGTTCATGATCGTAGACACAAGTAATTCAATTAAAGCTGTTAATATTCATTTCTTTGTTTTTTATTTATTATTATTTTATTTTAAATGTAAAAGAGTGAAATCTATCAAGAAGAGTGAAATTTATTATCATTCTCTTTAGGAGTTGATTAATCTATCACAGCAAGTTCCAAGTTTTTTTTAAAGCTTGATAGAAAACTCTTTGCCTGCTCTGTACAAGCAGAGCAAACATTTGATAAACAAATGTGCAGTGCGTATGCAGCATCAATTGAATTGGTGCATAAAAAGAGGAAAATAAAATATAAAAATTAGAAAATAAAAAAAAAATAAAAAATAATACAAATTGTGTTTGTAGATGTAGAGTACAATAACTAAATATTTATTTTACAAAAAAGATCTGTTACAAGTGCCAGTCCATCAGGTCACCTCTTATAAGTACAATTTGTCACACAAACGCAAGATTTTTTTTGTAGTTTTTTTCTGCTTTTTCTAAAGAAAGTCTCTGGGAGTCGAGGTCAATTAAGTGAAACATCTTTGAACTTGTTGATCTTGCCTTAAATTAAGCAAAAAAAAAAAAAAAAAAATCGAATGAAAGAACAAGAACATTAAGAAAAACACAAAAACAAATAAAAAAATTTAAAAACAGTAAATGCATGCAAAACAACAATGACAACAAAAATAACAGCAGCGAATTAAAATAATTTTTCTAGCATTTAGACTTTAATAAGCTCTTGACAGTTCCACACAAAAATTGCAGTAAAATTTATTTTTTTTTTAAGTAAATGCCAAGAAAAACTTTGAGCTTTTTTTTTAATTCAACAACTTCAATCAACTAACCGATTAATTCTGTGCTAATAAAGAGAAGTTGCTTAAGTCGCCTTAAGAAAAAATTGATTTGTTACTGCAATTAACAACAACAACAATTTTATTATTTTGTGGCGAAACATTCTACAATTAACCATGAAAAACTACCGTTTTGCTGGAAACAAAAAATACAGTTGTAGTCCTATACAAGGTGGGCTAAAAGAAATAACCCTATTGGAAAATGCTCTTAATGGCGGCTAATGTCAAATCTGTTTTAACATTTGTGAACTAGACAGATGAAGAATACAAGTGAACAAGCCATAGAGCGATACACTACCCAAGAACGCGGAATAATCCAAGTGGACGATTTTTCGACCAAAATCATAATGAGCGACGAGGCTCATTTCCACCTCAGCGGGTACGTGAACAAGCAAAACTATCGCTTCTGGGGCACCGAAAATCCATGAGTGAGGCACAAGGAGCCATTACACTCGCTTAAAGTGACTTCATGATGCGCTGTTCACGCTGGAGGAGCCATCGGGCTGGTCAAACGACAACAAAGGACCGTGCGCGCTATAGGGTCATGTTAACTAAATTTTTTTTGCCGCATTTGAACGAATTTAGACTGGAGGACATGTGGTTCCAACAGTACGGAGCAACGGCACACATTTCATTTTCATTTAGAAAAAAAAATTTGAGCCAAACAACATCAGATGACTTCTTTTGGTTTACCTTGTACAACAATTCAATAAGACACCAGTGATTTTTTTCATGTTGCCACAAAATTTTTACTTCATTTCTTTTTTAACTTGCATAATCGCTCTGATTAATATTTTGGTTAATGGGTGTTTCCTCGGTATCTCTCAGTTACATTAATGTTGCCTAGATGTGCCTTGTACATGAGACATTTTATGAAAAAATATTTTTAAAATATTAAAAGCAAATCTCTTATATTTTAACAGCCTGGCCCACGATTTCGTTATTTCCCTCAATATTTTAACAGATATAAATGGGTATTAATAAGATTCTAGCTGAGCAACTAGAGACCCAAAGGTCCCTGTTGTGTTAGTAACTCTTCGTCCAGTTGGTATAGCAATTTTCAGAGAAATCCATTTACAAACAGAATTTTAATCGTTAAAAAATCCACCCAAATAAATACAGTCACTCAGTAGTTTATTAGATGGCACATGCCTTTGCTAGTATTTTTAGCAGAGGCGCCCACAAAAGTGCTAAATAAAATATTTCAAAGCATAATTTCAGGCTTAAATTAAGTATGGGCCTAATTCCATCTTTATGAACAGTGGTGAGTGAAAATCTTTGAAAAGTGGGCGTAAAAATAGGCGTAGATGATACCAAAGTATAAAATTTCAATTAAATCTGTTGGAAAACAAACAAACCGTAAATGAATTTTATTTATAAACAAATTGTAACTGAAACCTTTTTGAATATTTGCTTTTTGTACTGTGTATGCGGTATAGACTTGTTTGGTAGCCTACAATGCTCTCACTTTAATTAAAAATGTTACAATTTAATTAGAAAACAAAATTTCAGTTGACTTTGTTTAACAAATTTAATCAACTGCAAAATTATTCTAAAACTAATTCAGAAAATTTAAAGCATCGCCCTTTTGCTTAACCAAAAAAACTACTTAACTGCCAGACTTAAGATTTAAACTAATTGTTAACATGAAACAATAATAAATTTTGTTGCTGCCAACAGCAACAGTTGCTGTGTTAGGAATGAAATAAGTACGAGTTAATGGCCCACATTTAAAATTCATTGCAAGAAGTAACCGAACCGACCCGTATATTAAAAATGTGCAGTCACTCTTTCCAAATTTTGTTGTTGTTGTTGCTTTTACAGCAAACTGGCACCATAAATTCAAACATTTTTTGCTTAAAAACCACCAAACGCTCCAGTTGTCTCAAAATTTTTAAAGCGAAGCACCCACACTGTCTGAAGGAAAAATAAAAAACTTTTATTTCTATTACTAGACATTGAGGGCAAGCAAGAAAAAAGCCTGCCCAGATTTTAATACGCAAAACAAATAGACAAAAATAAAACTGAGACAACAAGCAACAGTTCCATAACTGTTGTAAGCGCGAGTGGCATACATGGCATTGACAGTCGGTCATAAAGTTTAAATGTTGTTGTTTGTTGCTGTTGTTGCTTTTAAGTTTTATTATTTGAAGTTGTGCCTGTTGTGACATGACATCAACTTTAATGTCATTTTAGCTTTAATTCAATTTTTTGTTTGTTTTATTGTTGTTTTGAATTAAAGCAAAAACGAAACTAAAAATTTTGTTTAATAATTCTTTTTTATGTTTTTTTTTTTTTTTTCAATTACAAATGTTGTGTGTGCTTTTTTCTGTTTGAGTTAATGTTTTTCATAGTCTTTCATACACAATTTTATTTGAATTTATATTCCTGCTGCATTACAATCAGGCAGGCAAGCAAGCAGACAGACAGCTAGTGTTACGGATTAACCTTGACTTTCACTTTTTTATGACGCCAACGTTTTGCAGCTCAACATAGTTTTCAACATCAAAGTCCTTTATAGTAAAAGTATGTTACACACACATACACACATTGACACTCTAATCAGCTGGCTTGCATTTATATTCTGTACAACTTTTATTTACTGCAAACTGCTTGTAGTCAGTCAGTTCTGCCAAAAAGCATAATTTTGCTTTTATCTGCCAACAAATTTTAGGAGCAGCACAAAATCTAAGAGAGTTACGAGTTCATCATCATGCATGCTAAACGCTTAACTTTTATTGATATTTAAAACTCGACACACACTTAGTTACAAACAACTATCCTGGATAGGCAGGCTACTCTTGCAAGCACATCCTTGTGTTGTTCCTTATACTTCATGTTCATAATTTGTATGCATGTCTTAACTCCTTCCAGCATGAAATTGTTGTTGTAGCTGGCGTTTCGTATGTTTTTTTTTTCCTACTTTTGTAAATTTTAGTATGCCGCGCTATATTCGTCCTTGGCGTGGTGGTATTTGTTAGATATTTTTGCTAGCATTTGTTTGGCTTGTCTGGCTGCCATTTTCTTCTTCTTCTTTTTAGTTTAGCTTAACCGGCTGCAAAATATACAAACACAAAAACCCACACTCATACTCACATGAAAAGTGGAACTTTTCAAACAAATAAAACACGAGAAGAAAAAATTGCACAGAAAAAAAGTTTTATATTTTTTGAATAATTCATATCGAGTCACAGGACATTCAAAACATGCAATGCATACAGAATATTAAAAGCAAACACGCACAGACACAATGAAATTGATGACGATTTGTATGAATGAACGAGTGAGCAAACGAAAGAGCGCTTAGTTTCGGGTCGGCATGAATGGGTGAGTGTTGGAAAATAGAAAAGTGTTTGTAACAAAAATGAAAAGCAAAAGCAGAATTGATGTTTCTCATATGAGTTTTCTCTTCAAATTTATTTGCTAAAATAGAGACAATCAATGCATCCTTTGGACTTGCGCAATTTTCTAGAGTTTCCAAGTTTGTATCTTAAGCTCACCGCTTAATTCACGTCATTACCCTCACATGAAATGACCAAGCGCTTAAGTCGCTCGTTTAGAATATCTAACATGTAATGGGCTCATGGCATATCGATTTTTAGAGACATAAAAAAATTTAAATTCTACTTTAATTAAAATTTATTTTACAGCACCTTGACACAAGCTTAAAAATATAATAAAAATTAAAAAAAAAGTAAATAAAATAAAAATACACTCACACGTTTAGACAATCAAAAAATTTATGGAAAAATATTTAACAAAAATTATTCACTTAAATGATAAAATTTCTTCCTGTAACTTCTTTCAGAGCAAAGACAGATAAGCTTGAAGTCCAAAAAGAAGCTCCTGGACTTTTATTAAAAAAAGTCGGCATAAATGTGGAGTAGCGCCATCTATAGTATTCACTACTAAGTACATTCGTATGTCATAGATAAATTTAATTTGATAAATTTAAAGAACTTTTAAGAGTAGAAGATGACTTACAAAGCCGTGTCGAAATAGTGGATTATAATTAAATACTAAAATTTTATATAAAAAAAAGACCAAAAGCTTATAAAATATTTATTTATTTAAATATTTTCTTAAACAAAGAAGTTGATTAAATATATTTTCCAGAGTCGACGGGTGTTTTATTTTAACAATAAGTTGACATTCTTAAAACAAAGAGAGCCTTTTCTTACAAAATTCGCTAGGATATATTAAAATTTCACTAAAAATCCCATTTGAAGTTTTTGTAAAAAAAGTGGGCGTGGCAAATATAAATATGTATGGTAAACTTTCTTGGACTGCAGAGTTCAAATGTTAAAAATTTCAAAGAAATCTTATGATAAATTGAGTTTTGAAAAGTGGGCGTGGCCAACTTCCTTGGACTTTTACAAATATTAAAAAAAACACAATAACCAAATTGAGAGGTTTTTTCGATTTTTATAAAAATAATTTTTTAAGTGAAAAAACAGACTGATTATTAAACCGGAAATTAAGAATTTTTGTTAGTAATTTCACACAAATTTTTCCATTATGAGTAAATGTGAATGGCAACCATCATCTAGTTTGTTTTTTTTTTTTTTTCAAACATGCGCTTTTATTAACTGAGAGTAAAACCAACATTAAAAAAACACTGAGCTGAAATACATGAAAGAAAAGGCTTTCAAATATAAAATAAAAAACAATTTTTTTTGTAAAATGTGTACAAATAAAAACATAAAAACTCATATGCGTGCATAGATTACCAAATGAGTATCCTGTTTTTCATGTGAAAACACAAAACCGAAGCAAAGCGACCTCGTTGCAAATGGGAAACAACATCAAAACAAATAGTTAACCTTGTATTGAATTTTCTGAGCTGAAAGCCAACTAGGCGATAATGCAAACAAACCGAAACAAACTTATTTTGTATGCAAACAGTGCAATAGATTTATTGTACAGACACACATACACCCTGACTACTGCAAAAGGAAGAACCTTAATAAACCATTTGACTGTATTTGATTTGATTTGAGTTGAGTGGTGTGTAGTTAAATGCAGTGGAATGGAGTAGAATATTCAAATATTTGTACTCGCAACTAAAATGCATGTGATCAATTTGTGTAAACGTCTGCAAAAGGATAAAATTATGTTTAACAAACAAAACTACAATTTATGGAATTTGAATGCAAGGAGAAGGAAAGACAGAAAGAGAGAGAGATTCAAAGAGCTCAAGTGCATTTATAGGAAAAATAGCTGGCTGAAATTTATATAAACACAAAAACATAGAGACAAAGCCAGAGCAGAGTTAAGCACAGAAAACAAGGTGTTAGAGGTTAATGACACTTGTTAAAATAGTTTTCTTTTATGGTGTGCATACAAAGGCTGAACAAGCACAACAACAACAAAAAAATAATAATAAAAAAGAAGTTAAGAACCAAGACTGCTTACAAAGCAAGGGTTGTTTATTTTTTAGTGTTTGGGTTATTTCAAACTCTGCTTAAATGCCGTGAGAAAGGATAATTTACAATGCGTAACATTAAGGATGCCGTAACATAATTTAAACAACCAAACAATATACCACCTGCTTTTATTCTTGCTCTTGTTTTTTCCAACATCCTTGAGTGACTGCATAATGCAACTGGAAAATCAAGTGTACGAGTAATTTTTTCTTACATAAAATTGGAAAATAATGTGATAAGATGTCAAAAACAATCATGCAAATGATAGTAATCAGCCAAACGGTTTAAAGGGTTTATTTTTATTCTCTTTGTTGCAGCAAATAGTTTTGTTTGCAACTCTTTTATGTTTTTTGCAGCAAGTGCTTTTGTTTGGCATCAAAATGACATTTACCGTTAAGTTTTTTTTTTGTCACTTTAAAAATATTTCCAAAGGATAAACAAATAAACAGTTAAATTTTGCTGGGAAAATATTTAAATTCCCATTATGTGAAAGCAAAAAAAAAGAAACTCAACAAAATTATTGAATTAAAAAAAAAAAAATTTTCTTGGAATTGTCGTGGGAAAACAAATTTTTTTTTATCTAGAAGCAAATACTTTGGTTGAGACAACTAATTCGTTACCAATCAAAAATTCAGTTTTTACTTGCAGTAATCACAGTACTAGTCCAAAATTAAGTTCTCTTAAAAATATTTACGTTCCAATTCATAAAAAAAAACAGTTTTGCTTATTAAGAGCTTAATTAATAGTTTTTCTATGGGATATTTGTTTAATAAGCTTTTATTTAAAAAAAAAAATTTTTTTCAGCACCGACTATCACAATAAAATTTTTATTTAGTAATTAATTTAGTCCTGACAATCGAAAAATATATTGTCAGTTTAAAGTTTAAGTTAAAATAAAAATTTTTAATTCAATTACGTGGTTGCATTCAATATCAAAAATGTTTAATTTAAATTTAGAGATTTTTTTTTAAAAAAGCTAGAATTGCAAGCATTTTTTATTGATATCGAATGCATCAACTAGGGGCCTGTATTGTAATCTTTAAGCTGATACGCTAAAATCAATTTAAAGTTAAAAAAAAAACTCTATCAAAATTTTCTTCAAAAAATTACCTCACACAAAAAATTATTGCGGTTGGGAGGACTAAATTCACTTGTGGTAATCAACCAAATTTATTTCCAGCCAAATATTCAGTTATAATAATCAAGTTTTTTCTTATGGTAAATAGAATTCCATAAAATAGACCACAATTTAACTCTCCTAAAAATATTTTGACTTTTAAGACCAAATTTTATAATGTGACGATTAAAAAATTCGGCGGTCTTAAACGAATGTTTTATTGGAAACAAAATTTAGTTCTCACAACCAAAGTTATTTTCTCATTCTTACTGAGACTTTTCATATGGATTTGTTATGTGACTATTAATAATTTAAATATGAACTTAAGTGCGTAATAATATAAATTATTCTGTACATTGAGAAAACAACTTCGGTTGTCAGAATTAAATTTGTTAGCAATGAAAAATTCATTTGTGATAATTAAATTTCTTAATATTTGCAAGAGAACTCAGTTTTGGTCTTTTATTATTACAACTGAACTTTTGTTTGGTAAGAAATTTAGTTTTCATAACTAATAGTTGTTTTCAATATCTAAATACACACAGACAACAACTTCGGTTGTGAGAACTAAATTTGTGTCTAATCAAAAATTCAGTGGTGGTAATCAAAATTTTCAATCTTGACAATGGAAATTCGGTCTTATAGCTTGAAATATTTTTAACAGAACTAATTTTTTTATAGCAATTTTAATTGCTATAACTGAAAAATTTGATTATCACAAATGAATTTTTGTTTGGTAACAAATTTAGTTCTTACAACTAGTAGTTGTTTTCAATGTCTATACTTTCCATTTACAGGAACCAAATTACAATATTCTATATCGCAAAAAATTTCCATTTAAATTTCAGTGAACCAACAAGCATCATTGAATATCGTAATTTTTCTCTAAGTCTTGCATTCAACTCAAAACCCAAATCGTCGCATTTAATATGGCATGAACTCATTTGAAATTCTTATATTTTTCTTAGAATTAATTCATAATTTCAAGAGGACTTGCCCGATAACGAAGGTCGCGATTGGGCCTTTGGTTATTTTTGTATAGAAAAATCATTTAATAAAGATAAATAAAAATTTAAATACCATTTTAAGTTAGTTTATTTTTATTGCACAAAAATATTTTATATCTTCTTAAAGCTTTAATTAATTGAATGTATTAAAAAAAAATTTTTTTTTCTGAATAAATTTTTTATTTTTCATGCATAAATTAAAACCTAAAATTAAAGCAATTAAATACAAAAAACAAGCAACATGTTTTGGCCTCGAGCTTGACAATTTTTTTTTTGTGATGAATTTAAAAATATGTTTTGGATAAACAAACAAAAATCATAATTAAAATTATTGCCACCTTAATGTCTACTAGACAAAATATTTAATAATGACCTGCTGCTGTTACACGTTTTCATATTGTTGGCAAGATGTACAAGATATACAAACACACACGCATTATGAGTGAGTGAAACTTGTTATGGGATACATACACTGAAAAAAGAAATTCGGTTGTTAGTAACGAATTTGTTAACATGCGAAAAACGAAATTGTTTTTTGGTTGTGATAACAGAAATTTGTTAGTTAGTACTGTCAAAAACTCATTTTAAAATAAAAAAAAAAAAAAAATAAAAGGCTCAATATTCACAACCTGTAGACAAAGAAAATTACTTCGGTTGTAAGAAACAAAAATTACTCACATTAACAAAATACAATTGTGGTAATTAAATTTTTTTTTTCGGTAACCTAGTTTATTCTTCCAAATGAAGTGTTTTTTTTTTAACAATACAAATCTGCGAGGCTTCTTGACTTATCTGAAGAAAACACCCAGGGTCTAGGCAGGAATCGAACTTACATTATCCACATTGATAGGTTAGTGCACTACCTACTAATCTAAGGGGCACTCTTGTTTCTTGTGTTCATATAGAGAAAATAATTTTCGTTCTGAGAATCAAATTTGTTAATGTTCAAAAATTTAATTGTGTTACTAATATTTTTTAATTTTAACTCAGTGCACATCACTTACACACAGAAAACAACTTCGGCTGTGAGATCTAAATTTGTTTCCAATCAAAAATTCATTTGTGATAATCAAATTTTTCAGTTGTAGCAACTAGAATTCAATAAAATAGGCCAAAAATTAGTTATGTTAAAAATATTTCGAGCTGTAAGACCAAATTTCTATTGTCAAATTTAAAAATTTCTATTATAACAACTGAATTTTTGATTGGAAACAAATTTAGTTCTCACAACCGAAGTTGTTTTCTGTGTGTAGAAATTAATTATTGAATATCGTTTGTTATATAAAAAAAATTCTATTATCACAACATAATTTTCGATCGGTTACAAAGTTGTTTTCTGTTGTAAAAATCGAAAGATGAATGCAACGGTATTGTTAAAAGAATTATATCTATTTAGGACCTTGTTATTAAATTTCGGTTATTCTAATTAAACCTTTATTTACCACAATAGTATTTAAGAAAGTTACAAACTATTGTCCCAACTGATTGCGTTTTCTGTATGTACACAAAGAATACCACTTCGGTGGTGGGAATTAAATTTTGTTAACAATCAAAAATGTAAATGTGATAATAAACTTTTTTAGTTGAAGCAACCAGAATTCTATAGTAGAGTCCAAATCTCTGTATGTAATATTCACCAATTTTCTACTCTCAGTTGAAAAAATTCGAATATTTGAATTGTAACAAATTTTTATTTGTTTTTTGTGTGTAAATATTTTTATATAATCACAATATCACAACAATAAAAATATTTTAACACAAATAATAGCAACAACATAAAACTTAAAAGCTGTAATTAGAAGATTTGGTGTTTAACACAAAAAATCTATAAAAAAAAATTGAAATAAAAATAAAAACTAAAAATTTATTAGGATTTAGCAGGTTTAGTTTAAGGTTTTTATTAGTTAGGCGATCGTTATCTTAAATATCGTCATCATTAAGCTTTAAATAAAGTTAAAGAAACATTTAGGAAAACCTGTTTTTAATTTATAAACTCAAAAATTTACAAAAAAAAAAAAAAAAAACCTGAATAAATAAAATCGAAAATATAAACGAAAAATTAAGAAAAAGCTAAGGTTTCAAATTTTATTTCGTAATCATAATAAAATACGATTGTTTTACTCTCCACCTATTTAAACCAGCAACAACATAAATAAGTTGAAAAGACGACACAAAAAAATTTTAATTTTCCCAAGCCAGCCCACCAAATGCTTTAATTAAACGCTCGAATTGAAAATAAAAATTTGGTGTCCCCAAAATCCAAAAACTATAAATAAAACAAATCAATAAAAATGCATTAAGCAAATAAAATAACAAAAGAAAAAATAGTGAAAGCTGTTCTATGCGAGAAAAAAAGAGAAATTAAAAAAAAAATAAAAAAAAGTCTTTAGTTTCCCTTAAAATTTAAATAAAAATTTGTATTTTCTTTAAACGAAAAAATATTTGATAAAGTTTTGGAATTTATGCTTGTGCCTTATTTTTGTTGGCACAAATTAAAATTTAGTTGTTCCTTATTCTGGTACAGGAATTGTTTTTTAGTTTCATTTTACCTGCCTCAAAAGCTTAATGCAATAAATTTCTAGAAAACAATTTTATTTAACAAATACAAGCTTAATCATTCAGTTTAATTAAGGGTAATTAGTTGTTCTTAGCTTTTTTATATTAACGAACAACAACAACACTTTTAGCTGCACTAACTAAATGATTGATTTTTAAAACTTTGAAAATTTTTGACTTCATTTTCGGTAAAGAAAATAATTGTTAAGGGATGTGAATGAGCTGCTTTGGATTCTACAGGCATTACCGCTAGGGGAATTTGGAGATACTTCTTCAGAAGTATTTTTTTTAAATATTTTTTAAAAGACTTAAAAAACCATTTAAAAATATTAATGTATTTACAGCATGTATTTCTTTGATCTGTGTAAGTGTTCCTAAGATTCGTTATACCAGAATTTAGTTCATGCATTTCCGTGATCTGCTGAAGGGCATCTGAGCTTCGTTACATCAGAAAAAAAAACTCAAATAGTTTTCTATGTTTGCCATTTTCAAAATAATTACAATTAGGGGCGATTAAAATTTTGCTGTAAATCATTTTATAATTGAGCAGTTATTGATGACAAACATATAAATAAAATTTTACTTTGGAATTTAATGAACCATTTAATAGTCATTATTTTAATTAAAGCTTTAACGCTTTTAACTGCTGCTACAGCCAAAACAACAGCAACAAACAATAATAATTATTAAAACAAATAATAATTACAAAATGCAAGTGAATACACAAGAACAACTAAATATTAAATCAATTGAATAAACAAAATGCAAGTTTGCTAAAGCTTTATTATTAATTATTTTAATAATTATGAAAAATATATTAAAAAGAAAATTAACAAATCAAGCCACAAATTTATTGAGAATTCAAAGTAGCCACTGTAACATTGACGCCCGGTGAAATTCCAAGCAAGTGCTAAAGAAAATTAGCACTGCCTTAGGTGAAATTAATAATAATTAAAATAAATTATCACGTTATTATTATTAATATAAAGTCTTATTTATTTCATATTAAATTACTCCAATTAAGACTTAGCAAAAAACAATAAACTTTATTTATTTAAAAAAAAGTAATTAATTTTACTAGTTAAGACTTTTCAAAGTCTAAAAAAAAACTACTGAGGTTTAAATTCACGATGTGTAGTTAAAAGCTGACTATAGTTTAAGAAATACTGATAATAGTGGCTTGATTACAGCCATTACTGAAGTATGGATGGTGACTTCGATAGTTGAAGAATTTATTTAAAAAATAAGAAGTCAATTTAAATAAATTTAAAATTAATAAAATAGACTTTTCATTAGCTTTAACAAAGTCTACAATGCACTCAATGTACTATCGAGTTTCTTAACAGCCTGATGTTAAGTGGGAAAAAGACTCTGAAATATTTGTTTGTAGCACTAAATCATTAATTTTATTTTTTTTTTTAATGAGTGAATACTGTTTGATTTATTAAGTAAGAAATAAAATGCAAGTGTTAAGAGAATATAAGAAACATCATATGAAAACATCAGGAAGATTAAAAAGCAACCCAAAGTTTTTAATAAATTTTCATTTGAGAATCTGTGCTAATAAAAAAAATAGTTTAAATCAACGTAAATAAAAACTGATTTGTTAAGGTTCAGGGATTTGCTAGAATAGAAAAACTTTTAGAGCTTCTAAGGTAGTATTCAGTAGAAGTCCTCTAAAATGACTTAATAAGACATAATCAGGTCTTTCATATTTCATCAGAAAGAGTATGTAAAGAAAATGAACTTAAACTCCTGCCACGCACAAAACGAACATGCTAAAGAAAAAAGCATTTGTTTTAAATAATTTGTAAAACTATTTTTTAACTGAATTAAATTTTGTTAAAATTGAATTAAGCTTTGTGGGAACCAAAATTTTGGGCAGACAAAAATTTTGTTCAGACAAAAATTTTTTAGACAGAAATGTCATATAATACATACAAAAAAATTTTTTGGGATAAAAATTTTGCAGGAATAAAATTTTGTACAGACAAACTTTTGTGCGGACCAAAATTTTGTACAGACCATAAATTTTTTTCCGGACTAAAATTTTGTGCAGACAGAAATTTTATATATACAAAAAAGTTTTTTGCGGACCAAAATTTGGCAGAAATAAAAACTTTGTACAGTCAAAAAAAATTTTTGGGACCAAAATTTTGTGCACATAGAAATTTTGTACAGTCAGAAAAATTTTTTGGGGACAACAATTTTGAGCAGACAGAAATTTTGTTGGAACAAAAATTTTTTTGTACACAGAAATTTTATTCGGAATAATATTTTACTACAGTTTTGTAGCTAAAATTTAATGTAAAACATTTTACTCAGACAAATATCCTTCTGAAATTCACTTTTGTGAAACATTTTTGCTCCAACTCTAAATAAAAACACATTTTAAGTTTGAATCTTTTTGTGGCTTTACAATTAAATTTTAATTTTTTATAAATTCAGAGGTTTATAGTGCATGCAATTTCACGGGTAAACATTTTTATAAAACATTTTAACCCTTTAACTTTTTATGTTATGGGTCTTTTTGAGGCAAAAAAAAGAAACTTTAGAACGTTAGAGTGCTTGTTCCACAGAAATATTCTTTATAAGTTTGCTAAAATGGAATATTCTCATGATTAGCTACGCTGATCATTGTTTTTATCAAGGGCTATAGTAGCGTAGTGCCTTTTAAAAGTTATTGTGAGGCCCAGTTTCACAGTGTTTTTTAGCCTAGACAGCCTAATCTTGCCTTTTGTCACCTTTAAAAAGGTGTTTCAATGTTTCCCGTCCCTTACGACAGACACAACAGCAATTATTTCGATGTTACTCATGTGTTAGTGTAGTCTTCAATGGCCTATCATCTCTCATTTTTGTAAAGAGTCTGTTAGACAATAAACTTTTGGATAATAAAAAAATAAAAATTTAGAGCAAAATTTGGTAAAATTTGGCTGCAAAACAACAAGCATCACTAACTGCCAAGAGGAACGCGTAAAAGTTACTAGATACCAAAACCACTTATAATTGGCCATAAAAACCGCACACAATGTCATCATCAGGCAATAGCCAAATTTGGCCATAATGTGTGTGTGTGTAGAAGTACTTTTTTATTATTTAACTTCATATCAATGATGACAAAAATTATTAAAGGAGTCACAACTAAAAGAATAAGCAAATCCCTTGTTTGGGCATAATGAATCTGTTTTTGCTTTTGTTTTTTCATAAGCTTTTGGAAGAGATCATAAAAATAACGCCATAAACATTAAAAAGAAAAAGAAACAGAAAAGAAGCTAGCGAGTAAAAAAATGAAGCCTTTTTGGAATCATAATAATCAAAATCTTTAAAAGCTTTCAAGTACATCATTTTGCAAGTAACCAAACTTTTCTGCTTTTATGGAGTAGACAGACTCTTTGCATACACAGCAACAAAACCACAAAACAGCATAACAATTGGATCTCAAACCAAATTTTTAAACAACAATAAGTTGCCAACATAAATAAACAAATGTAGGCAACAATGTGTCTTCTTGCGAATTGTTGTTGCTTTTAGTAAAAAAAATTTCTTTTTTTTTTTAGGTCTTTTGGTTTATACAGCTTGATGACTTGGCTGGCTGTTTGGGTTGACGGTTTAGTTAGTTTTGACTGTGATTTGTGATTTATGTCAGTTCGTCTGCTTTCATGTCTAGTCAAACACAAACAACTAAAATTTTTTACTCCTTCTGCTTATTTTTTGGCATATTTTTTCTTCCACCTTTACATTGTTTTGTTTTTCTTTTGTTCTTTTGTTCCTGGGCTGCATGCAACAGATTTTTATTTCAACATTTCAACATTTGTTTTGCCAGAGCAACAGATTTTGATTTTCATCACCCATCCACAGTCAAAATAACAAAAACCTAAAATCGTTTGTTAAATTGTCTTCCTTAAACAAAAAAAAATCAGTTTTTATTTTGTTTAATTTATTGTTTTGGGCTTGTTTTCGTTTTCAAGTTTTAATTTTTATGTTTGTGTTCTAGTTGAGGCAAAAATTGTGTGCGCATTGCAGTTCAGTGATAGATGACATGCGTCTGGGTTGGAGACCTAAAAAAAAAAAAACTTAAAAAATCACCACGCACTTTTACATGGACCAATTTTCAATTGTTTTTTTTTAATTCTGCTGTGCAACAATGATTAGAGCACATTAACATTTGGTGTTGTTCTTGCCATTGCAAGTAATTTTTTTTCTTTTTGTAAACGTGTGTGGGTGCTTTTTATACTTAAGCATAAAACAAACAAAAATTTTTAATTTTGCCTTCAAAATTGTCAAATGAAACATAAATTATTTTAATTTAAGGAACGGCTTTTTTTGCAAACTCAAGGTATTTATTTAGTTAACACGATCTTGGTGTTAATAATTAATTTATTTAGATGAAATTAATTTAAGACTCAAATGAACCATATTAGGAGTATCAAATAATGGCTTAAAAACTAATTCAGCTCATTAAGAAACTTTAATTTTCTTAAATTAAAAATTTATAAAAATCAGTTTAGTGAGATCCTGCAGGTAAAGCTTATCCATCCGCCAGGTTAGGGCAGAGGCAGAGAAGGTGTTTTATTGTTTCCTTCTCTTCCTCATCTTGATAGCTTCTGCAGTAGTCATTCGATAGGAAACCCATTCTCCTTGCACCCCACCCCCCGGGGGTTAAATCACATTTTTCCAACCAAAAAAAATAAAATTTTTTGCTCTAAAAATTTTTCCAAAAAGTAATAAAAACAAAAATTATGAGCAAGTTGCTAATACGGCCACCTTGGCAGCAGACAAATTTATTTAAATTCTTGTGAAAAATATTTTTTAAAGAAAATAATTAAAATTTATAAAATTTTTTCACTAGATGTTCATTTTTTTCATTTCATTTATGAATAAATAAAAGATGAAATAAACTCGGTAATAAGCCAAGCACCCACTCATTCACTCTCATTATCATTATTTATTAATTTCTTTAATTTTAATTTTCACACAAACAAACTAACTGACCTGGGATAACAGTAGCACCAGCCACAGTGTCTAAGCAATTAGATATTCATCAATATTAAATATTTAATATTTCATAAATTAAATCAAAATTAAAAAAATGAAATACTTAACGGTTTTGAATATTTAAATTAAAAATTGAATGCCCCGTTAGCAATTAATAGAAGAAACAGAAGAAGCAGCTGAAGAATATATAAATAAAAATTAAAAAGAAAAAATATTAAAACTTTTAACTACACAATTATAAACATCATGCATACAAAATTTACGTATGAATAAATGTATGAATGAATCCATGAATAAATTGTATGAATGAATGAGAGTGAATGAATACATGAATTAACAAAAACCCACAACTGTCAAGCAATTCATTTGTCATTCATCACGTTTATTTTCTGTTTATTATTTAAGTGTTATTAAGTAATCAAATTAACGAAAAACAAAACAAAACAAAACTCTATGCTCGCGCTCTTCTGTCTTCCTACCTTCCTGCCTCTCTAACGCACTTAAGCAGGCGTGAATGTGTCTGGCTGCTTAAAGACAATTAATACTAATTTTTAATAATTATTCACTTGCTATTAACTAAAAAAAAAAAAACATGTACATACACACTTACACACAAATATGCAGCCATACGAACCACCACCACAGAACTTAAAACAAAAAATTTGTTTTTAAGCAGATTATAAAAGTAAAATGTTTAAATATTAAATACAAATTAAAAAAAAATAATTTAACATATTTTATTCATCAATTAATTTTATTATTTTCATTTTAAAAAGCTAAAATAGATAGTATGCAGCTCTACTAAATGCTGCTAGTAAAAGAGTCAAATCAACTCATTCATAAAAGTGTAAGAATTTTAATTGAACCCAACAAAAACAAAAAAAAAACATGTTGGATTTTGAAATATTTAAATTTAACACTTAATAGAAACAGTAATGAATGCTGCTGCATAACTGTGCGCGCACATGTTGATAGAAAAAATAATATATAAGCAGATGCTGGGAAAATAAATTAAAGCCAAATTTTCCTTATAAAACTGGAGATGAAATAATAAAAGAACTTGCCAAAGCAGCTCCGAATGCTTAGTAAGATTTAATAGAAAGAATCTCGGTGTAAATGGCGAGACTTCAAAGACATACGAGCTATAAAAAGGCGGATTATCTGACTAAAAAGGAAGCAAATGCTCCTTAGATCCACAATCTTTTTGCTGAGTGAACAATAACTTTATCCAAAGCAGAAAGACAATTACTAGAAAGCCGAAGCGTAAATGCGGCAGTCAAAGATGCTCAATAGCCTCGAAACTATTACGACAGATTTGAGCAAACTTTCTAAACTGAACTACTGAAATGATATTTATTAAAGACTTAACTACCACCTTAATAAAACCAACGACTCCTGTGGTTTCTGTCAAAAACAACAAAAAATAACGCGCCATAATCTGTGTGCTTGCCCGGCCGCCCGGAGGTGGCAGTATGCAGAAATAGTACCTAGACAAGGGAATATGCTCCTCATCTTTAAAGAAATAAAGAATATTAGGATCATTCACATAAAATGAGGTTTATACGATGAACTGAACAACTGGTTTGTGACTATGCTTCCTTACAGTCCCTTAGGGCTAGGCTTCTGGGAGAGTCTCGGCTAAATTCCAGAAAATAGCAAAGCAAAACTTTCACTAAAAAAAAGGGAACTGGAATAACGAGCCCTAGAAGATTTAGATAAAATGAATCCCACAACAATTACCAGACTAGTGAAGAGTTTTAGATTGCTTGAGTTGGCAATTGGGATGCACAATAAATCTTACAGTTCGTAGTGCAATTATTGGTCATAATAATTATTATTATTGTCACCAAGGGCTATAGTCTTACCTCGACCTTAAAAGATCTATTGTGCAGCCCTGCTCCTAACTACAATCTGAGACTGCTTACGAATCTCGTAATTGCTGCAGGCCATAATAACGATAATGGTTTTAAGTATTCATTGCGTTCCGGGATTGCGGAACATTCGTACCTCTCGCTCTCTGAATCTTTCTTTTTGCTTTTAAAAAGAGAAATAAAGATGTTTATACTAACCGCTTCCTTGCGGTATGTTCGAACTACCAGTTTTTAACAAAATTCTTTAGCTTTTACCAGAACTCATGTACTCCTAACGATTTGCTTAAATTTCTGAAGTAAATAATTCCATACAAAACAAATGGTCCGGCCTGGAACACACTATAAACCACAAACGACAAACGACAAAGTTGACATCTCATTTCGTTTTTCTTATAAAGCCCAGCATGGCACCTTAAACTTGTTCAGGTGAATGAGTAAAATAATCACTGCCCTTCGCCAGAAAAATCAATTTTTACCAACAATTTTTTCCATTCGCGCATATTCCAACTATCAAGCTAATGAAAACACACACACACACACACTATAAAACATAAAAAATTGGTTAAATCATCACCTTTCAGTTTGGTTGATTGAATGAAAGACAACAACTCATCTGCTCCTGCACCCACATGCCATAAATGGCATCTCACACACAGCAGTTGTTGGGCCAAAAGTTGCAAGAGGCAAGACAATCAAAAAAAAAATTGAATGCAACAGCCAGACATTCTCGTATGCAAATAAATTGTTCTATTGATAAGCAAGTAAATATGAATGAATGAAAAAATAAATGAATGTTGTTTAGCATTTCTTTTTTCTTTTCCAAAACGGAAATTGACTTCATTACTAAAACAAACATGAAAATGAAAATGAAAATAATAAAAAAATAAACAAAAAATATTTATGGAAAGTAAAAATAATGCAAAAACTAACTGAGTAGTAACAACAGGAGTAGAAGTTTTTGTACATGAATGAAATGAAAATGATTGATCATTTGAAAAAAAAGAACAGAAAACAAATTGTTAATTACGCAAAGAACATTTTGAAAAATATTCATAAAGCAAACAAAAAAAAAACATAGAAAGCTATCAAGAAAGATGGACAGGCGGACAGAGACATAGAAAGACTTTTAAGTACGGGATGGATAGACAAGTCAGATAGACCTGAAGCGGAATGCGGTAGACACTATAGAAGTTTAGAACACAAATGAGAGGGAAAGAGAGCAACTGAATGAGTGAGTGATTGAATGATTGGTGATTGATATAAAAAGAACCTGTTCTTATGCAAACCATTAAATTACTTTCATTTAATGAAAATCACATACATTCACTGTAAACAATCATCATTATCATCAGTATTTAACTGGATACGTACGACATGTCTGGCATGACTTGGGCCATATCAATGGCAAAGCAAAAGACTATTTGTAACTTGACTAACTGGCTGGCTAAGCTCTTCTTGACTGATTGCCATCAATTAATTATTATGCCAAGATCCCAAGCAATTAGATACGATGGGATTTTTAACAACATATTTACGAGTATTTACAAACAACCACTTAAACTTTAAAGAAAAATATTTAATTATAAATTTTTTTTGTTTATTTTTTCTTTTTCTACCTGCAGAAGAAACTTAAAAATTTTATTTATGATTCAATTTTGCTTGTGTTTTTTTTTTCTTAATTTTCATTAACTCGCAAGAATGGTTGCAAAATAGTCTTTTCACTGAGTAAATCTATGTGGTCAGTAAAATAAATCAATTCAATTAAATTTAAATTCATTTTTGTTGTAGCAGAGTAACAAATTTGTAGGTATTTTTCATGAAATAATTTCCACACAGGCCAACAAAATAAATATTTTCTTTGAATAACAAAGAGCATGAGTTACCTCATTGGCTATCACTAGTGGGAAATATAAAATATTAAGATCAGCCAATTTAGGTTGTGTCATTTGCATGACGAAACCTAAGAACATGTAACTTTCATCTCAGTAAGAGTTAACTTTTTATATTTAGTGTCATGTGGTTTTACCATCCAAATAGTGGTTTGCATCTTAACTTCAATTCACTGATAGTACAATTGGCTAAACCAGTAACCGTTAGCTAATTGAAGCAAAATGTTAAAGCAACGCGTAAGTCTTGATACAATTAAAAAATAAAAGAAGGCAGACTACTGAAAGTTCATAACTTCTTTTTTTTTTTTTTTTTTTTTTTTTTTTTTGTCAATCAAACTTCAACTTTCTATTGACTTTAATTTTCACTGAAATTTTTTTTTGTTTTTCTGCTTTTTTTTTTTTTTTTTTTTTTTTTGTGCTTAAAATTATTGGCCATAAATTTTATTTAGTATCTGTTTAATTTATCTTTAAAAATGAAATTTTCATTGATCATTTAAAGAAAAGAATGTCTTCAGATAACGATCAAGAAATAAAAAGTTTAAAATTACCAACATCGGATGGATTATAAAAAAAATATCGTTTTTTTTTTTACTATTAAAACTTACAACAAGTGTGTGTAAATTTTTAAGTATGGAAGTGTGTGTCTGTGTGTGAGTGTGTGATTATAATAAACAACAACAACAACAACAAGCCACAAAAATAAAAGAAGTGTCACCATCATTTCTAAAATATGTTTCGATTAATACCAAAAACAACATTAAAAACTAAAAGACAATAAAATGAAATCTACAACATTAATAGAAATTTATAAAAAAAAAAACACAGTTTTATAGAGGTTCTAGTTAATATCTTCTTCTTCTTCTTCTTCTTCAATTTTGTTTATTTATTTGTTTAAAATCAACATAAAAAAATTTTTATTTGGTGAAACTGTCACTGAAAGCCAGAAATGACACAAAAAAGCTAATGATGAAATTTATTACCCGGGTCTACAACAAATAACGATTTTAACACAATAGAAAAACAGCCAGTTAACACACACTGTGAGTGTGCGTGTGCGTGTGCGTGTGCGTGTGCTGTTTCAGAAACCTAATCAAGTTTTAATATTTTAAAACTTAAAAAAAAATTTACACAAACTTCAATTTAAGTTAAACAAAGAATCAAACTAACATACAGAGTAATAATGCGCTGGACTTGATATTTAAAATGAAATCTTTAATTAAAGAACCCTGCCTACACGCCTTTTGCAGCATTAGCTTGTTGCGGTTAGTGGCATTCAGAGGTGAAAAAAAAACTAAAGCATAACAATATTGGCAGCCCTTAACAGCTAAAGACTCTCTTAACCTTTTTAATCACCGTCTTATTTCAAAAGTTTTGAAATCTAAATTAAGACAAAGAAAAATTTTTAATTTTTTGTGAATCCGATTTTGTGAAAGTTTTTCAAGCATGACAACTGCAATTCTATGGGGAACACCAGAAAGTAAGGATTGTCATACATTAATGAATTTAAATACAATTGAAAGAGCATAGCCATTCTGAGGCATGTTGAAGGCTGGCAACCATCAAAAAACCAAAGCTACCTAGACTAGCACTCGAAAACATAAAGAGAAACAGTTTAAAAAAAGAGAAGGACAAAAATATGGCTTTACTTCTCTGTCACCAATAGTAAACACGATCTGCTTTAAGAGTTGCTCGAAGGCCTTATATCACGGTCTTCCACCAGGGGTGGCAGTGTAGGCTATCTAAAGAACACAGGTAGCAAAGCTGTGACAACATGAAAAAAAGCGTTATCTTATCAAGTAATTTTAAAATACTAAAACTTTGGAACCATAATAACTAACTTGTTGAGTTAATTGCTGCAATTCCATTTTTTTCTAAAGTCGATTTGAGCGATTTTTTTGTGTTAGCATAGAAATCACATACTCCAAATTTGAGGAGACCTTCTCTTGATACGCAACAGCACTTGAAGAACATGTCACACAAAGCTGACACCAACCCTTTTCCTGCGTACCTTTAGCTTTCAACAAAAGCCACTATGTGCATTCCTAAAGAAGATCTCATCAAAAACCGGTCACCTTTATGAGGCTGCGCACAAAATCTGCAAAAAACGAACATCAATGCTGTGTGTAGAACATTAATGCTTAAATCACTTAGGGTTGGAACGAAGTTCGGTTCTCAGACCTTTGAATTCAATGTCAATTAGTGAGCATCAGTTTTGAACTCATCAATTCAATTAAGCTTCCTCTGTAGGCCTAACAGTTCCTGTGTTACGATTGTAAAGAGTCGCTGTTGGGGCCATATAAAGGTAAGCAGCTCAGGGTCTTGTCCTAGCATTTTACCCCGCTTTTGTGATACATAAATCAGAACATAGTAAATTCCGCCAAAAAGACATTATCTTGGGGGGAACTAGAGCCTCTCTCTAGTCTCTTTTAACACAGAAAATGAGAGAAAGCAAAAAAGAGTACTTAAAAAACTACCTTAAAAATGTTTGAAATTACTTAGAAAACGGCTTTACTATCACCTTCGTTATGACGCTATCGCGAAGTACAGCTCTAGAGTAGCCTCAAAATCTTAGCTAGATGGCTTAGAGAAATCTAGGGCCAATTATATCTTCAATGTAAGAGAATTTCGTGGTTTGGAATGACGAAATCTGAAATTACAGTGACTGCCCAGCATTCATTTCTTGGCGACTTCTTGTTAATTCCCAGCTAAACTAGAAAACTTTTACTGAAGCAAGTAATTGAATTCATATGAGTCCTAGAAGTTACAGACTGTACAGAAAAACCATCTTAGTAGCGGTACAGAAGACCTAATAATAGTAAAAATTGCTTCTTTATTTTTAAAAATTTGCAGAAACTCAAATCACATTTTTCAGATTCAAATCAGCTTTATGACTAAGACTCCAAAGCATATGTTTACATTGGCCAGGAGCACCAAAATTTAAATTGTGGTGTAGGATTAATAAAATATGCTTCTAACACCTTCCTCCCCCTCGCCCCAATCAACCAAGCTGCTTTCATGTGATGTAGAACTCTACAGCGTGAGAAACTCTTCTTTAACTAAACAACTTAAACTAAACAACTTAACTGGTCGCTATACATCCAGTTAGCCATAACGACCCTTTTAATAATAGAAAATAATATTTTTTTTTTTTGTTAATGTCATGTGGTTTGCTACAAGTGTGTGTCACTGTATTGTTGTTGCCGTGATTAACAGGTTTTCATTTGTTGTGTTTTTTCCCTTGATTTCTAGATTTGGTTTTTACGATTTTAAAACTATTTTGAAATGAACTTGTTTTACCCAACAACAGCAACAATAACGATAATAATACCAATAACTAAGAATTACAACAAAAATACTCAAGCACACATACATAAGCAGACATCACATAGATACCAAAATAAATAAAATCAAACAGTAATAAAATTTATAGTCCAAATTTAATCTCAAAATGTGGCTTAATTTGAATTTCGCTATTTTGGAAAGTTTTTTTTTTTTTTTTTGTAAACCAGTCAAGTCAGTCGTTTTGATTAAACACACACACACACACACACACTCATGCCACATAAAAAAGATGAAAACTTAAGCAGTAGACGAAGTAAAAACCGATAACTAATAAAAAATAAACATCGAGATTTAGTTTTGATAAATTTTTCAAATCTTTTCTTTGTTGTTTAAAGCTGCAAATGATGTCAAAGGAACAGTGGTGTCAACTAATTTTTTTCTTATTCTTAATAGTTTTTGGAAATCTAATTAATTAGACTTCTTTTCAATTACAAATCAATTACAAAACAAAAGAAAGGCGAAATATTGGAAAATTAAGACCAAAACAAATTTTTCATTGAGATTTTAAGCTGGAATAATATTTACTAAAATTGTTAATTTAATTTCTTTAATCAACAAAAAAATACTAGCAAAAAATTAATTTAGGTGTGGGTTTGGAAAAATATTATCATAAAGGGATATTCTTTAATAAAATCCACTGAAGACAAACAAAAATAGAGTTAAAAACGCTCAATTAAAAAACTAGCTAACATAACAAAACTGGTCAAAAATAATAAAACAAAAATTAAAAAAGCAATTGTTTTGCAGCCAACTTCACTGCAAAACGAGCTGTAAAATTTTATTTTCCAATTGCTTAGTGCTGCCGTCGCCCATTTTCTGTATGCTTCACACATTTTGTATGGGCATGAGAATTTTTGACAGATAAAAAACGCTTAAGACACCAATTTAAGTATGACTGTTAGTGACTTTTTGAACACTCTGGCCTCTATTGCCATCTTTTAATAAACTATTGTAAAATTTTTAAACAAGCTGCGTCATTTAGTTTGTGTTTGACAGCTATTAAAAGCAGATAACCTCATGAATTTTTACAAGAATTGCTGTGCACAAGTGTGTAGTCCCTAAGGCAAAAATCCATAAATTTTTCTACGAACTGCTTCCCTAAAGATTTTGCATATTCTTCTAAAGATTTAGCCCTTTAACACTATTTTCTTTTTCCAAACCTGAAGAGAGATTTGGCTTGCAAGAAGAGGTGATAACCGAAACAAACATTTATTTTGAGGGCTTTGAGAAAACCTATAATTTGGAAGAAAAAAAAAAATTTAAAAACACTAAGCTAAATGTATAGATCTAGAAGAAGATTATGTTGAGAAATAAAATGCTTATTTGCCGAAAAAAAAATTGCATTTAAAAAATTTATTCCAAATAATTTGAAAAAAGAATAGTTTTAAAAAAAAAACACTAAAAACTAGTAATTGAAACAGCACGCATGTTAGGTTAGGTTAGGTTAAACAGGGCGCCCGAATAAGAAAAACAGAAGCTGGGCTCACTTGGGTCCTCTTACGAGGTCCCTTTGCGATATCTGTATAGAGGAAAATACAGAAGAGAAAGGATAGTAATAGAAGAGTGAAGATAGAAAAGATAGATAGAGAAAGAAAGTGAGTGAGTAAGTGACCGAAACCAACCGCTACTTCTAACGAAGCCATACATGCGCAGTGAAACCCTGCAGACGTCGCTCACCAAAGTGGATCAAACGCCGAGAAGGTGTTCGACAGTCTCCTCCTCGTCCCGACAACTTCTAGAATAGTCGTTATATCGCAAACCCATTCTTTTAGCATGGTTGCCAAAATTGCAGTCAGCACGTATGTTGAATTTTTTATAATTTTTCTAGTTTTTCATGGAAAGCCTGATCTGTATGAGAGTGAAAGGCTTAAACTTAAATAAACTTTTTTTTTACTCACTTGCTACTTCACGACCGAACAAATCAAATTGATCAAATCACTCAGTTAAACGAAAAGATCCGCTCTTTTTATTTAGTGTTTGTCGGTCTTTCGTCGGTTCGTTTTGATGTTTTAAAAAAGGTTTGTGGTTCTATTACACTTTCATAATAAAAACAATTTGGAAATATTGGGCCATAATCATAGTCAAAAAAAAGTATCTGACTTTTGTTCGTAAGAATTATATGAATTTAAAGTCGTTTCTAAAAAAAATGCGGACTTTAGCGAGACTATCGTGCCTGTTCTGTATTCCACACGGATTTAAAAAAATGTGGAAATAAATTTTTTTCTTCTTATTAAATGAAAAGTTTTATGTTTTTAAATTCCAATAATAATTTTCTACCCAAAATAAAGCAAAAACAAAAAATAAAAAAATCCTAACATGAACCAAAGATCAGTTATGAGATGCAAAATTTTTCATTTCCGAATAAAATATTCGGATTCGGAATACAGAACATCATTTTATGATTACGGCTCATTATGTTTTATTATATTTATACGAGCTTAACGAAATTTTTAATAAATAAATAAATTTTTCTTTTAAGCAAATCACAACTTTTGTTTTTATATTATTTTTTGCAGTTCAGTTTTTTCTATCCTTCGTTCATGCGTTTCAACTGGAACATTTAACGAAAAAGACCGGTAACTCAAACGAACGAATTGACACAGGTCCATACTTCACTGTACCACAATATGTTTTATATTTTATGTTTTATTAATTTAATTAATATTTTTTTTTATCATTTCGCTTCATTTTAATGAACTACGAAATGTTGATTCTTAAATTTTATGCCAAATCATATGAAATATTTTATTACTTTTTATTATTATTATTTATTTTTTTAATATTTTCTAATCGTATTAAAAAAAAGAAATGCCAACAAAAAAATTTTTATTTATTTGCATAAATTTAATTTAACGCTAAAAGAATTAAAGAACATTTTATATGTTAATTTATGAATGATATAGACACCGACAGACAGACCGACATGCGATGTATAAGATACATACACTCGTACATACGTCTAATGATATTTATGAAATTTTATTTGATTTCATTTAATTTTAGTTCTTCTTATTATTTTTTGCTATTATTATTGTTGTTGTTTCTATTTAATTTAATATTTATTTTTAAATTTATTTGTTTTTTCTTTTAAATATTTAAAATGCAGATTGTTTTGTGTCTGTCTGCATGATTATGTTTCTATTAAATCTATAACTTTTGCTGGCAGAAATTTCTTTTTATAAATAATAGAAAAAACATTAATTTTAAATTTGTTTTATCATTTTAATAATGAAAATGTATGAAGCAAAAAAAAAAAAAGAATACTTTTTTAAAAACTATTTGTGTTTATGTAAACAAAGGCTTATTAAAGTTGTTATGAATTTAAATTAATGCAAATTTCGAGATAGCAAAACACTTAAGATTTACAAAAGTCTGCCTTCTAAATCAAAAAGTTTCAATTAAAATATGTATTACAATCGTAACTTGAAACAACATAATTTGAATAACAAAAAAAACTAAAAATTTTTCATAACTCTTGTAATGGCGTTTTAGTCACTTAATGAATGACATTAAAGGCAGGTGATATTCAAAATTTTGTTGTTGTTGGCTCTTCCGCTAAAAATTTTACCTACTAGAATCAATTTATCAAAAGAATGTTTTTAACAGCCAAACTAAAGCATTCGAAAGCGATCGACACTTACTTTAATTGTATTGAAAATTTATTCACAATCGAATGACGTAATTTGTCTTCAGGATTTCGTTAAGCACCATTTTAAGCCTGATTAAATTAAAAATAATAAAAAAACACGAAAAGGGAAGGGAATACGAAGTAGCCACATACAAATTCGACTAAATTTAAATCAATTTTTACATTTAACAAATGACTGAACGAAAAAGACCGGTCACTCAAACGAACGATTTGACACAGGTCCACACTTCACAGTACCACAATATGTTTTATATTTTATTAATTTAATTAAGTTTTTTTAATGTAATTTTACCAAAAAAAAAAATTAATTTTTTTTATAATTTTCTTTGACAATAGCACATTGTGGCAATCAGGCTATGAAAAGAAATGAAATGTTAGAAAGGGTAGGCCAAAAGTCACGCATGCGTGTACAATTTTAATAATTTTTTTTCTTTTTTTGGTTTTTTTTCAGATTTTATGCAGAGAACCAAAGTGGTAGAATTTTACTTTTCCAATGGGCATTCAATATCGAACAGTTTGCTCCATAAAAATGTCAAAGTAGACAAGTTATCCCAAACTATTTTGACTGTATGTTCCCTTCAGGACTCAAACAGCTATAACCAGCTAATGCAGCGACTACATCTTATAATGAACTCAGCTTGCACAGAAAGATATTTCTAAACAAAAAATTAAGAAAAGAGCATTTAACACAAAATATGTAAAAAAAATTAAAAATATAAAGAAAAATATGCATTTAAAGCAAAATATGCAAAAACATGCCTTTATGCCAAAATATCTAAAAATATGCACTAATAAATTGATGGCATTTTACTGGAAATATTGCGATTCACAAAGATATTAACTTTAGGTGGGTCTCAGAGTAACGACAACAATCACACATTTGCATGAAGTGCCTTGCCCTGGTAATAACCAAAAACTATTTATCTTCTTGTTTAGTTGTAATAATGGCTTTAAAACTATTTAGTTTAAAGTACACTTGAAATGAATTGAGTCGCTTGCTGAAAATATTTTTTTCTTTTATTTATATTTAATAATTATTAATATATTTTCAAACACAATTTATTTATTTATTATTAATTAAAATTCTCATACTATTACATGGCATGTAATTAAATTTTTAAACATTTAAGATGTATTGGCCACATTTAATCATTGTGCAATAAAAATTTTCTCAAGTGTTTAACTGATGCATGAATGAGTGGACAAACGGACCAAATACTTTATCTCTCATCCAAATAATGATTGCAATTTATTTGTAATCGCTGTCATTAACAGTTTTTTTTTGTTTCTATTAAAAAAATAAATTAAATTTTTTTAAATCGAAAGAGTGTACACAAATAAAAATGCACAAACAAAAAACTTTTTTAAAACAATTGAAAGGAAGATTGATTACACTAAGCAACAAAAGGGAAAAAATTTTGGGCTTAAAAAGTCACTATATTTTTTTAATTCGCTAAACTCTGAAAATCATCAAAATTTTAAATTCTATCAGGGAAATTTATAAAAAAAAACATTTTTGTTTAATAAACGCTTATTAAACAAATTTCTCAAAACTGCTTCAATCAACTAAAATTATTTTCAATATCGTTAAATTGACTAGGCTATAGATAATAGTTATGGAATGACACATGTATGATATATAAATTACAAAGGGGAACCTCAAACAAACACCCTTTTTACTTACAGTGAAGGCTATAAAAATAAGCAAGTGCGTTATGTAGCTACTCAACACTGACTGAAAGAATTTTGTTCATTAGTTCAATGAAAAATTTCATTATTTTTCCACCAATGAAAATATTTCTTGAGACTAATGAAATATTTTATTAATTCGATGAAATTTTCATTAATTTCATGAAATATTTCATTGAATGTTTGAATTAAACTTTCCATAAGATTGAAATTAATTTGTTACTAAAAATATAATTTTGTGTACAAACTTTTCTGAAAATTAAAATACGAGTTTGCATTTTTTGTTTGTTTTTTTTTTTTTTTTTGTTACTTTTATTTAGCGTTATTTTGATTTTTAAAGCAACAAACAGCTACCACCTCTCACTCATCAAATTATGCAGCCAAGCGTCAAGATGCTTTTTTTTCCTAACATTTATTTTCTGTAGCAAAAACCACACGACCTTCTGAAATTCGTAAAATTCAGTTACAATTTTTTCGTTGTTTTGTATCTTTTTTTTGTGTGTATGTGTGTGTAATTATGATCTAATAATTAGATTTACTGCACATTTATTAAAAATAGAAAAATAGAAATAAAAGAAAAAAGCAATAGTACGTACAGTGGGCAAAAAATATAAAAAGTAAATACTTCAGTTGGAATTGTAGCGACTAAATGCACTGTCACAATGCAATACCTGGCTGTAAGCGTTACTGGCAACCCCAGTTCCAAGATCGAAGACTTCATACTAAATTAATTTTAATTTAAATCGAATTCAAAAACTTTTTTAGTTTTTTTTTTATTTCTTCTCAAAGAAAATTTTGATTTTTGGAAAAAAGTCCTACAATAAATATTTAAATTCAATAAGGAAATCCTGTGCGGTTCACAATTAGTGCAGCCGTTTTTGTTTTAATACAAAAAATTACTTGAAATAAAAAAAGAAACAATCACAAAATGACACACAACTTTGTACTTGGCATTGACGGAGGCGTACTACTAGTAGAGAGCTCATAAGAAAACATATACATCAACTTAGTTGTCAATTGAAAAAGCCAACTACAAGTTATGACGGATCTTAAAGATCTGCTTCTTCAGGTTTTCTTCATGCAGAAACAGAATAAACTGCTTTGCCCTACCGACCTCTTTACGAATGCAATCATATGAATTTCTTTTTCTCTATCAAAGCTTTCAACCTGCCGTACTGTCATGCCAAATATTTTACTCTTGCGTATTAAATAATTCTAAATAATAAATTTTGGGATTATTTTACCTTTTGCACACCTTTTCTTTTCAGCTTCACTGTATTATTTATTTATAGGATAGTAAAATATTTTTTTTATTTAGTTTTTATTTTTGTAATTTATATTGTTTTATAAATTTTCATGACTCGTAAAAATGTATTGTTTAATAATAATAAATATTTGCTGTTACTCATACGCCTGGGAAGCGGTTTTAATTGAAATAATTGCACGTTGAGTTAATTAAACGTTGAATAGTTAATGTAACTAGAGATGGAATCGTGATTCTGTTGGTTTATTTAATCACTTGCAAAACACACTAACTATAAAATGTTGCTATTAATGATGAACAATCTCGATGATAATCACAAGTATTTGCAGTCAAAAAATAAATAAATAAAAAGCGAAAAAATAACAAAGAAAACATATTTTATAAGTAAAATTCCATAATATAAAGTTTTTTAAATAAAAATTTTTTATAAATAATATTTTTTTCCTTCAAAACCTAGATAATGCAGAAAAAATAAAATTTTTTTCAATTAATAAATATTAATAAAAACTTTTTTATATTAAAAATTGTTTTCAAAATTAAAAAAAAATTTATAAAATCTCATTGAACAAATTTTTTTTAATAAAATTTAAAAAAGATATACATATATAATTGAATAAAATCTTATTGAATAAATTATTTTTTTTTTTTTTTTTAAATTAAATTTGATAAAAAAAATTTTAAAATAAATTGAATAAAAAAATTTTTTAATAAACTTCAGTGAATAAATTTTTTTTTAAATCTAATTGAATAATTTTTTTTTAAATTTAATTGAATAAAAAATTTTTTTAATTATATTTTTTTTAATAAAATCTTATTGAATAAAATTTTTTTAATAAAATCTAATTGAGTAAAGTTTTTTTTTTTATCTTGGTGAGTAAAATTTTTTTTAATAAAATCTCATTGAATAAATTTTTTTTTTAATTAAATTCTTAAGGAATTAAATTTTTTAATTTTTTTAATAAAATCTTATTGAAAAAAAATTAATAAAATCTTATTGAATAAATGTTTTTTTAATAAAATTTAATGCAATAAAAATTTTTATTTATTTTTAAATCAAATTTTGTTTTTTATAAATTTATTTTTATTGTTTTTGGAAAAAATTTTTTTATTGAAATTTATTATAATAAATAAAATCTCACTGAATAAAATTTTTTTTAATAAAATTTTTTTTAAAAAAAAACTATAAAATCTTATTGAATAAAGTTTTTGTTTTTTTTTTTTTTTAAATCTCATTGAATTGAAATTTTTTTAATAAAAAATTTTTTTTAATTTTTTTTAATAAATTTTTTTTTTAATAAAATCTTATTGAATTAAATTTTTTTTATTAATATTTCATTGAATAAAAATTTTTAAATAAAATCTCATTATTATTGAATAAAATTTTCTTAATAAAATATTATTGAAAATTTTTAATTTTAAATATAAAATTTCACTGAATAATTCTTTTATTTTTAAAAAAATCTTGTTAAATAATTTTTTGTAATAAAATCTTATTATAAAAATGTTTTTATTTTATTTTAAACTAAATATTGTTTTTTAATTTTAATTTTTTTAAATGAAATTTATTGAATAAATTTTTTTTTAATAAAATCTTATTGAATGAAATTTTTTGTTTAAAAAAAATTTTATTGAACAAAAAAAATGTTTTAATATTTACTTATGAGAAAAATTTTTTAATTGGAATTTATTGAGTAAAATATTATTAAATAAGAATGTATTAATTTTGCAAGAAGTTCAACATCATTTTTAATTTAGTAAAAAGAGCTGTTATTTAGTTTACTACGAGTAATAATAACAAAATTTATTACATAATAAGTAATCATGCATAATGAATAAATAAAGCAGGAAAATCCCAACAAAAAAAACAATAAAACGAATTGCAAATATGAGGGGAATTAAAAATTTTAATTAAAAAATTATTTCTTTAATTGAAAGTAGCAACTGCTCGACATATAGGTTAACAACTGGAGAAATATTCAATATTAAATTTAACATAACTTACTTCTTTGATAACTAAGGCACAAAGTTATACTTTGCTGTCATTCACAATTCACAATATCAGGTAAAAAATCTGGACCGTTAGGTCATAATTGAGAGTTAAGAGCAACGGGCATTTTTGTGGTGATATTGGCTGGGCTACCCATTTCGATTTCGTTAAAATTTTCCAATATCTCAATTATTTATTCAATGCATGACAAACTGTTGGAAACTTTTGGGATCCATGTGAAGCTATTTTAAAATAGTTTTGTATCACACTATCAGAATTATGAAATATTATTTTGACAATCTTTGGTCTTGGTTTAGGGTAGGTTGCATAGGGCTTCACAACAAAAAAAAACTGAAGTTAAATTCACTTGGGTCCTTGATTTGAAGAGCTTACAAATTGTAAAAATTTTTTTTTCTTTTCAATAAATAAATTAAATTAAAATTTGTTGGTTATTTTGTATGAAATAACTTGAAAATTTCTTCAGAATGTAACTGGATATCGTGTGAGGTCATTTGGCTTCAAATTCAGATATTCTATATTAAAATTTAATTTTATCTCTCAACTATAAAAAAAATACTCACCTAAATCAACCCATATTTTTAGTTTGGCATGAATAAATAAAATAAATTTTTAACATCACGTTAATGCGATTTTAATGTTGACTTGAAAACCAAATATTTAAAAAAAAAAAATTTTATATTATTTTATAATTACATGTTACATTGATAGATTTTTTTTCTTAGCAATTTATTAAATAATTGTCGATTGTAAAGCGATTCGGTTAAATAAACTTATTGTTAGTTTTTTTTTAACAAAATAAAATGAAAAATTAATGTGATTAAATCTTTTAAACTGTAAGTTAAACTGCATAATTAATTTTCTATGGAAGCTTAAGATACAAAATAACACACTCATACACATACAAAAAACGAGTTACAAGTGGAGAGACATAGAGACATGGAAGTTTGTTACATGAATATGATGATGTGACGTTTTCATTGAATTGTTAGTGGGAGTGGAAGTGTAAAAATGCTGCATCCAAAATAACTAATCATTTCTCGTAATGATCATTTTGTTGTAGAAAAAAGAAAAAATCAATAATTTTGCAAAAACAAATTGTTGAAAAAGAAATCATTAGTCTCACTTATCAAGCTTATCAAAGTCTTTATAAAAAGCGAGAATTAAAGCAACGCCAAAGGCTTATTAAGGGCTAATGAAGTAGGATTAATTTTAGTACTATACATAAGGATTATTTACACAAACCATGCAAAAACCTACAACCAAGTGGGCATTTATTTATTTAAAAAAAGATTTTTTGTACAACCAAAGAAACAGATCTTAACCAGGAATCGAAACTGCATTATAACACACATCCACAAGACGCTAACGTTTCTCTACAGGTAACTCATGTTGCTGCTTCTTAATTGAGCATTAATTGTTAAAAACAAAGTTTAATTTTTTTTTTTGTCATTTCAAAATTTTTTTCCTTATTCAACATCATACCCATGCGCCATTTGAAATTATTTGAAACGGTTTCCTTATGACATTTTATGTTCAAATTATTAATTTTTCTTGGCCACAATTAAATAACATTTCCTAATTGGCTTATCTTATAGCCCCTATTTAAATAAAGTTGAAATAAAATATTTTTTTTTTAACTAAAATATTTTGTTCGCTTGATTGTTTTCCAATGCCTGATGACAGATCTAGCAAAACCAACAGCTACAAGTTTAACTAAAACTTAAAACACAAGTGTTGATGACCTTCGCTTAATATGGAAATTTATGGCTCTTAATAATTTTGCTTTATTTTAACGAAACAAAATAATTTTTTATGAAACATAAACTAAATAAATATTCGAGTTTTATTAATAAATAAGCAGCAGTAATAAAACGATAAATTTAATTATGAATTTTGTCATGGCTGCAAAAAAAAAAAAGAATACACGAAATCAGCATTTGAAAAATTAGAAATAAAAGAATAAAAGCACAATCAGAAACACACTTTTCTTCTTCTTTATCTTTTTTTATATTTTGTTGCTTGTTTCATTATACAAAAAAAAAATATGAATAAGAAACGAATAATAAATGAAATAAATTGAAATCTTAGACATTTTAAATTATGGTTCGTTCAAACGAATCACAAATTAATTTGAATAAATCGCTTGTGTGCTTTTTTTTAATACCTCATTTTAAAAGCTAAGCGATTTATAATTAGCAGAGTGTTGAGGACTTTCAACTAATAAATATATTCTGCTAAGCGCAATTAAGCTCGTTTTAGGTTGAATTCCTGAATTCAGCCACTTGCGATAAAGAAAAATTTTAATTTTTCTCTTTGTGAAAGCTAATAAAAATATTTTGTGCAGACAAACTTTATGCAAACAAACATTTTTATTCTCAGCAAGTGTATGAATTCACACTAGTAAGTATTAATCCTCCAAAAACATGCTTATAAAATGTGACATTTAAAACTGCATATAAGCAAATCTTATAGGGATAAAAATTTTTGTGTTAACAAAAATTTTGTTCAGACAAAATTTTTTTTCGGACAAAAACTTCCTTCAGACAAAAATTTTTTTCGGACTAAAATTTTGTACGAAAAAAAATTTTTTTTTTGACAAAAATTTTGAATGGACAAATATTTTATTCAGAGCAGGTAGGTGAATTCAGCTTAAGGACGAATTTAAGTACCAAATTTACTTCAATTTTGGTAAGAAAATATGGTGGGGATTAAATTTCTGTTCGTACAAGATAATGATCAAAATAATAATACTAAAGAGGCTTGATTCATTCTCATAAGATCTATTTAGCTTTTTTTTTTTTTAATTAAAATTCTATTTATTGTTAATTGTATTTGAGCTTTTGCTTTTTAATTGAAACATCCGGTTTTTGCCAACCTTAAGCTGAGATTATAATTATTGACTTTTATATCAATACTTTACAGCTTCTTTAAGATAAAAGTGTTATGCAATTAAGCAATGCCTACAAACAGGCAATATTTTTATCAACACTCTTGTGTCTACTACGATTGTTTTCTTACACTTATTTGCCAGTCAGAAAGACTAAACATTTTATAACTTTTAGGTCTTTTCTTAACTTTTTCATTTTATTCTTCTTTTTGTATAGAACATACCGTTATTCTAAGCAGACTGATTGAATTGAAAACTCTTTAAGACAAATAACACACAGACACACACATACACAAATGTATTTTAGTACAGAAACCCATAAAACCAAACACTAGCTAAAGACGAATCAATAAAAATGCAATAAATTTAACATAAACACGACACCAATGGCCATTCATTGTTTTTATTGTTTAAGTATTTTAAGAAAACAAAAAAAAGCAAATAAGATCATTAAGTCGGCATGCATATGCTCTTCAAGCCTTTCATAAAGTCAATAAAAAAAAAGAAAGATACACACAAAAGCGATTGTTAACTTTAATAAAATAGAAGGATCTCAAATTTTCATATCAAAAATTTTTTTACAGAAAATTAAACAAAAATTGAACATCTAAACACAGAAATATTTAGTTTGGTAAAAATTGATACGGTCGGCTTGTGTTGGTTTTTAGTATCTAGAATTTAAAATTAACTTTAGAAAAAGTGTACAAAAATTGTGTGCGCACCAAGTAGGTGAATGCAGTGATAAACTTTCTATGACCTGCTTAGAAAATGATACTTCAAAGTACATATGAAAAATTTTGTTCGGACAAAAACTTTGTGTATACATATATTTGGGGCGGAAAAAGTTTGTACGCACCAAGTGGTTAATTTCAGTTTAAGGACGATATTAAGTGCTAAAGTTAGTAGAACCTGTTTTGGAAATGACATTTCAAAATAAATTTTTAAAAAATTTTGTCCGATCAAAAACTTTTTTTCGAACCAAACATTTTGTGCAAGCAAAAGTTATATTGAAATTTGATTAAATCTTTGGGTTTCAGCCTACATTAAAAAAAAAATTTTTTTGAGCGATAGTAAGTGCTAAACTTACTAAAACCTGTTTTAAAAATGAGACTTCGAAATACATTTAAAAAAAAATTTTGTTCGAACAAAAACTTTATGCGGACAAAAACTATTGCGAAACAAAAATTTTTACGAACCAAAACTATATCAAGCTTTATTAAATTTTTTATTTAAAGAAATATTTTTATATATATATTTTTTTTTGCAAAAACGTAGTGAATTTCTGGCCTCCACAAGACCTAAATAAACTTAAGTCCACAACGTTTACAGAATTCGTGAAAAGTCTAGGATTGTGTAAGTATAGTATTGGGCTGTTATTATGAACACAATAAAACTGCGAATGAACTCTAAAACTTTTCAATAATTTTAATAAAATATGGCAACTTTAAGAAGAATTATGCGGTGCTGTTCTGTATGCTAAACAGAATAAAAAAATGTAGAATTTTTTTTTTCTTATTAAATGAATTTTTTTTCGGTAACTTTTTTACACCCAAAATTCAAAAAAATCACAAATGCAGCTCAGAGTAGTTATGAGTTTTCACTTTCAAATAAACTATTCGGAATCGGAATACGGAAGGTTCTATTTTATATGATTTTAAAATTTAGTTGCTGTTTGACTGCTTGAAAAGGACTTAAATAAAAAACACAGCAGTCAGGCCCTGAGCTCCCTTAAAAATACTTAGTAAATCAAACATCAAAGTGTGAAGTCAATACAATTTTTTTTTCATTTCAATACAAGAACGAGTCTGAAGCACTTCTTCTTACTTAATTTATTATTGATTTGTTGGTTCTATATGACTGAAAGAAAAATTACAAAAAAAAAAGAATTGAAAGAAATTTAAATAAGAGAACCCGAACAACTTCATTAGTGAATGAAAAACAAATAAAATTCCATTTCGTTTTTAAAGTTTGAAATTTTTTGCTGAAACCGAAATCAAGAAAACAGACATGCTTGCATGCCATTGGCATCATTTTGTATTAAATGCCACATTTTTATACGAGTACGTTTGCATTGAAGGCAACAACACTCAACAAATGCAATGAGGCATTGAGGTATTGAAATTGTATTGCATGATACTTAAACTGTAATAATGATGATCTTCATTACAATCAAGAAAAATCATTAACATCATCAGCATCATCATCATCCGTATGACGATAATCGTGATGGTGTTTGAGATATTTTAAACGCATTTTAGGCTAAAAACTCATTATAAAGTGCAACCACAAATCATGCATTTAACGCCTTCGTAGTGTGTCATTAAAAACGCCTGCTAAAACCAAATAAAACGCACATAATCATAAATACCCAAAAGGCTTCCTTCTTTAAGCCACCACAATACAACACAACACACCACAACTGCAACAAGTGAACTGATGGACATTAATTTACCTCTTTCTTTTTTTTCGAATTTTTTTTGTTTTGTTTTTGTTGTGCTAAACAACAATTTTACCTGACAACACATTACCTGACTTTAAGCTGTAGTGTTACCATTATCAGCACTACCAATCCACGCAACCAAACACAATTTCCTTTAACTGTAATAAAATAAGAAGAGAAAAAAGGAAATAACACCAACAACAATTTCGAATTGTTATAAAGATGTCAGCAAAATGATACTTAAATCTTAATCATCATCAAACAGTAACAGCAGCAGAAAGAATAAAAAAAAACGAAGATGCGACAGCAGTGCCAATATGCACTGCCAAAAATAGCCCTCTGATCAGCTTAATTATTTTTTATATTTAACCAGGCAGGCATGAGTGCTAAGGACTAAGGAAGTTCTGTTTTATTAACTTATTTAATTTTAAACTACACTTTGGGAAAGAAAATCTTAAGTTTTTCTGCTCCCAGGAACCTTCGCTGCTTACTTTACAATAAAAGCAATGACGGGTTTCCTATACACAATTAGGGTGCACACAAATCTCTTCGAATTACCTCTTTTATTACCAAATAGTTCAGACGGTGCCACTAACCGCTAAGAGTTTGTAACCTACGCTCCAGTTCTACTGAATCTCAAGCATGAAGGAGATAACTTTTTCTTTAAAAATCCTCAGGAACAAAGAGGGCGACTTCCATCTCACAAAACACGATCAGCTACAAAAACACAGGAGTTGGGCAAGTCACAGCCTTCTAAGCGATAAGGGACATTTTCATCTCTGTGCATACACATGAATAAGCAGAAATTAATTTTGAAGTCGTTGACAGATAAAGGTGTGTAACCTACACTCAAGCCTTCTTGAATCTCAAGCAGGAAGTAAAACACTTTTCTTCGAAAAACGTCTTAGCTGATGAGCACAATTTCCATCTCTTTGGGTGCTTCAATAAGTAAAATTATCGCTTCTGAGACACCGAAAATCTTTCTAAAATTCGCGGAAAGTTATTGCATGTCTTTTTATTCTACTTCTCTTTGCATTTCTTTGACATCTTTCTACACACAAAAAACAATTTCGTTTGTGAGAGCTAAATTTGTGTACAAACAAAAATTTTTCTGTTGTGACAATCAAATTTTTTAGTTGTAGCAACCATAATTAATTATCTTAAAAATATTTCAAGCTTTAGGATCGATCTTCTAATGTCGCAATTAAAAAATTCGTTTACCACAACTGAATTTTTGATTGGCAACAAATTTAGTTCTCAAAACCGAAGTTGTTTTCTTAGTTTACCACTATCCTTCTTCATTTTTCTTCTTTTCAAAGATGAAAGTGAGCCACCTTCTCTTTTTCTTATTATCTAACCTACTGTATGGTTTATTGTTTACGCTGAAATCTTTATATTTTTAATAGACTCTTACACACAGAAAACAACTTCGGTTGTGAGAACTAAATTTGTTTCCAATCAAAAATTGAGTTGTGACAATTAATTTTTTTAGTTGTGGTAACCAAAATTCTATAACATAGACCAAAATTTAGTTCTCCTAAAAGTATTTTGATTTGTAAGACCGATTTTCTATTTTCACGAATAAAAAATTCGACTGTCACAACTGAATTTTTGCTTGGAAACAAATTGAGTTCTCACAAGCGAAGTTTTTTTCTCAGTGTAGAGTCAACTAACATACTCATCTCAACTGAACGAAGTGAAACTGGAAGCAACAGCTGAAATTCTGAACCCAAATCACTGCATTTGCTGTAAAACAAAAAGTATTAAAATTTTTGTATTTTTTTTACGAAAATTGCAATAGAAATTGCTTGAAAGCTTTGTTTCCGTTACAAACAAAAATAATGCAATGCGATTTTCACTAAATTAGCTGCTTTTAAATCTGCTAGCTTTTTGTCTCAGTGTAAAGTAATAAAGATGCTGTTGATTAAATTTAACAAACTAAACCATAAGCAAGCACAACATTTCGCACAATTACCCAAGAATGTTTAAATAAGCCCCACAGCTCAGCTAATGGAATTGTTTGCCAGCCAAATAAAAACCTTTAAAGTTGAAGTTAGCAAAAAAAAAAAAAGTAGTTAAAACCGACTTAAGCTAAATAATCAAAAGAAAATCCGTTTATTTTTCTTTCTTCAAGATACACTTGTGGTACTTTAAATAAGAGGATCACCAACACCATCAACATCACCAGCATCATCAAGCACAACATTAAATCCTCCAGCAAATCAGCAATAAATAGAAGGCGTGTAAATCGCCTGCTGGGCAATGCCAAAATAAACAAATCAATGCAAAAAGGATTGTAAATGGTAAATAAACAAACAAACAAATGCAAAATTCCATCATGGTTAGCCAGGCTCATCATGAGCAGCCAAGCCATCTTCATTGCCAACAATAAAACCATAAAAAAGAAGTCACAAAATGCTACTAAGATAAGGTGGCGCTTTCATGTCATAATGAGTTTTTTTTCTTCTTATTTTAGCAGATAATGATTACATGATCCCCAAGATCTCTTCATTTTCAACACTTATCAACTATAAAACAAACACACACATGCGCGTACAAAATGAATTTGATTTTTATAGCCTGAAGATAGCTGGCATCTCATCATTTTGTGGTTGAGGGCTAGTTGTAGCTGCTTCCTTTCCTTTGAGTACAGAGTCGTTCGTACCTGTAACACGTAAGAATTACTAAAATGCCACTTTTAATGCCCTGCTATTTGAATACTCGTTGGCATGGTACGCAATTTAACTCAGACAACCAGACATTTGCATGTTGCATAACCAGCAAAGAAAAAAATAAAAACGATCATGAATGAATTGTATGGAATTTTCTTTCAAAAGCAAATCAAGCAACTAAATAAAATTTCTTTTATGTTTTAATTTTATGTTGGCTGTGGTTGTCACAAAAAATTTTATTTTTTTTTTTTTGTCTGATTGTTTGTTTTTTTTTTATTTAAAGGTTGGTCTTTACAAACACTCTATTTAAAAAAAAAGAAGAAATTAAATAAACTGAGGAATTTATGGATGTGAACGAGGGGCTTTTTAACAAATAAATTATTAAAAGCGTTTTTAAGCATTTATCGTCGTAGATAGCCCTAGAAAGCAACGTTAGAAAACTTAGGCTAAAGTCACCCATTTGTTGTTAGGAAAATTTTCTTTTCTGAAAGCTTGCTGCAGCGCTATTTTTAATGAATTCTTTTTTGAACAAAATTAAAAACTTTTTAGGGTTGGTTTGTAATGCGGCCTGACAGCCTTCAATTAGAATCGCAAGATTCCATTTGGAAGACCCAATCGGGATATAAAGATATTTAAAATGGTCCCATAAACCTATTGCCAATATCTCAAGTAGTCCGTCTTTAGATGTTTAGCAAGAAATTTTTGTCTTGAAGTTATTAGACGTGAGCACTCGCAAAGAAAGTGAAAGAGTGTCTTCTAAGCCTCAGTTGAAGTTCAAAGACAGTCTTAGTTTGCTAAAACATTATCATACTGATTAAATATAAGCTGCTTAGATAGTGGGGCTTTGGTTCCAAAAAAATCTGGGACTGATTAATACTACAGCAATTACGAGTTTCGTAAGGAGTCTCCGATTGTAGTTAGGTTGTGCTGCGATAATAGCCCATAATGATAATAATAAATATTTCATTGATTTAATTAAAAAGATGTAATCAGTTTAACAAAAATTTTGTTCGGACAAAAAAATTTTTGTTCGCACAAAATTTTTTTTCCCAAACAATTAAATGAACTCACCATTATTTCTGCATAATAAATAAAGTAAATTTCTAACAAAAACTTCAATTCAGTTAAAAGTAGCTGAGTCGATGGTTTCGTGAGAAGTTTTAGTCATGGCCGTTGCAGGTTTATAGCGTTATCAGCTTTTATATTTCACAGAGCAATCCTAAAATGACTCATGAGTTTTTTTTTTTAATTAATTTAATTGAGCTGTTATTTTTGCAAGTGGTATAAGTCTACTTTAAAAAAAAAGGGAGTCAGCGGTAATTTCAGTAAGATGGCGCCCATATCTTACATTTTTTATTTTTCCGTTTGCTTTCCGTGAGAAAATTTAAGCTTAAGCAAAATATAGAAATTTATTTATAATTTTCTTCCGCACAAAAAATGTTTTCCGCAATTGCGGAACATTAAAATCAAGATATCTAGTCACAATCAATGACCCAAAAAAAAAAACAATGAAACCAACATTCTTGGCGTTTTGATATTTAATCAATTAATTAGGAAAATAGCACAAATAACCCCATACATTACACAAGCACGCAACTTCATTGGCACATTTTTAGATAGAATGCAATGGTAACAGAACAGATGGCTCAAAAAGGTTTGAAGGTTATTGCCGTGGTAAATATTTGTTAAAAATTGCAAGAAAAGCTTATTTGGCAGTATGAGCTGGTATTGTGTCTGTCAATAATAAAACCTTTAAATAAATCATTGAGCTTGAAAGCCTAAATACCAAAAGAATATTTTCTTGCAGCTCCATTGATCTCTTTAATTTCTAAGTGAGCCTCGTGCTCATTATTTAGCAATAAATGATCGAAATGATTTCTAACTGAAATGTAAAGAATCTGCAGCTTCAAAATGTTGTGGTTGACATTCATTTCGAATTCATTACGATTCTAGTCTTCCTCAAATGGCAAACGTTTCAATTTTATGGAAATAAATTTTTTATATGAAATAGAAAGAGGAAAAAATTAATGATGACGAGGAGTTTAATGAAGTTAAAAAATAAAATTAATTTAAAAACATTAAATGAAAATTAGTTTGACTAACTTTTTTTTTAATTTCTTTTAAATAAAATTAATTTCATTTAATTTTTTTAACCAGCAACTTAAACTAAAACATTAAAAACAATAAAAGAGAAAAATAATCATCAGCTAAACAGTCAGTAAATAAAGTACAAAACATGCCCCTTCCAAATAAAATAATTTCAATAAATTTACTTTTTGTTGCAATAAATTCATATAATGGCCCATAATCAATATTTACTCTTCTCACAACAAGAACATGTTCTTGTTATTTTATGCCACAAATAAAACAAAACCAAACAATTTATACATTTCATACAACCTGCGTATTTGTTAACAATTCGCAGGCAACACATGTTTTAATAAAAAAAATATAAATAAAATAAAAAATACAGGGTGTGCAGACGCATGTTTGTACTCGTACGTTCAACTCCAACTCGTATGAGTTTGATGCAGAGCTCAATAGAGCTAAAAGAAATAAAGAATTAAAAACAACTTAAGGTAATAATATTTTTGCAGAGAAACACCAGCGCCTTAAAGGACTAGTTTCATATTAGTGGATTAGTGGAAACAAGCACAATTACTTGTCAGCTAAAACAACTAAATGTCATTGCTGAATCAGCAAATAATTCTAACAGCGTTACCAATCGTTATCGAGCAACTCAGGGTTGTCTTTCGTAAAAAGGGCCGATAATGCAATTTAACTTAGTAGCAGCTAGAGGCTAATGAAATTTGCTTTACTAATAGTTTTAAGCAAGAAAATGAAAATACTGAAGAGAGTATTTATGTCCTTTCTCATGCGAAAGTACTTAAAAATCTTTCAGGCTAAAGTTTATATCATCCTCGTTGCAGAGTATAGTTTTGTTGCTACAATATATTTTTTATGAGTAGCTGAAGCTCTCTTTTTGTGAGAGGCACTTCAAGCTTCGTGTAATAAAATTTTGTTCGAGACAAGTAGATGAATTCAGAGTTAATTAATGATTGTGAGAATTAAAATTATGAGAAGCAATAACTCATTTAGTCACTGCGACCAAAAGAGATCTATTGGCCAGGTAAGACTATTTATATACTTGATTTCAATTAGTCAGGCTGCACTCAAGCTAAGATCAACCTTTGTCGTGGAGGTTCTAGCCTCTGTAAATGAACTTGAGAGCCATAACAATCTTAAGTTCTAATGGGAGGCTGGACCAATAGGAAAGCTCTCACTGAATTGAATAAAATCTCTAAATTTTGAACTTATGTGGGCATAGAGCTTAATTGGTAATAATAATTTCGATGTACATAATAATTTGCAAAAGAATTAATTCATTTTAATCACTGTTTTCTATAAGAAATTCATCTTGCATTACTGCAACACGATTTTCCCAAATGTTGGCAATTATTTATCAGCCAATAAAGCAATGATACGCCAAAACAACAGCAACATTAAAACTCAACAAGAATAAACGCATAAAAAAGAAAAATAATTTTTCAAAACCGAAAAAAAAATGAATTGAGCGAATCCTTTTTGTAGATTTATTTACTAGTTTGATGTCATTTGTTTAAGATGCTTTTTTTCTTTTGTTTTGCAAAAAAAAAAAATTTTTTTGAAGTCCATTGAATGACGATGGTGTGGTGATGATGATGATGATGTAGGCTTAAAGGAAATTGGAAACGTTAATGTTGAGAAGGTGGTAGTGGTACTAGAGGCGTGTAGTTTTAAAACAATTGAGCAGTAAATATTGAGATTTATGAGTCATGTTCAAACATTTGATGTAACCCAACTTAACCAAGTGTTTTGCAATAATTCTTTAATTTTAACTAAACACAAAAAAAATTTCAGACGAAGAAGAAGAAAAAAGTAATAAACAAAACAATTTATAACAAGAATTCCTACAAAAAAAATCTTATTGCTGTTGTTCTCTTACACACCAACAACATGCAGCAGAATATCAAGAGTAAAACGTAGAAGGTGTTAAAGTAACAAATGTTTGACATAATTTTATTAACCCAAACAAAGATTTATGGTGTGCGTGTTTAATAAATTCAATTGGCAGGCAACAGTCAAAGCTAAAAGTTCAATAAAATGCAGTAAAAAAAAAAGTATAATTCTGGAGAATATGTGTTGCCCTAAGAGCACTCACTACTCATGTTGAAAGAGAAAAATGTTTTAAGGAAAACCATTTGCTTTACAGCACACTAACAAGCAAAGCAGAAAAAAACCATTTGATTTTGATTTGATTATGTAAACGTAAGCTTAACAAAAACATAAAACAATTAAGGATAATTAGGAATTTTTTTATTGAACAGTGGCAGTGGCTCTCTCCTTTGTAATGCCCCTATTATGGTTCACAACTCAACTTAGATGAAACAACTGCTATTAATGAGCTGTCATTTTACTAATTTTTTGTCAACTGCACAAACACAGAGTTGTAATCTGTAATAACACAAAAAGTTTGTTTTAGCAAAATTACAACTAATAAGGGGCTTAGGTTTTAAGAAATTAAATAAAATTTCATTTAATTCATAAAGAATTTTAATTATTTGTTTTTTAAATAAAAATTGTAGAAAAAAATGTTTTCTAGTCTTGTGGCTTTTCGGACACACTAAAATAAAAAATAATAATAAAAAATCCAACTCGTAACGTTTACGAGATGGCGGGTTATATTCTGAATGGAGTAAATGACACGACACATAGGCCGAGAAAACAATTTCGAATAAAAAAATCAGTTGTGATGGTAGAATTTCTTAAGCTTAAAAACACAGTAAAACATTTTTGAAGTCATCTAGTGCAAACTCTGTCTCGTCTGGAATTTCTCAAGCTACTTTTTGAAAGTAACAAAACTTTGGAATTTTTTTCTTCAGAAAAAAAGTGTAATCTGAAAAAATTGCTCTAGGTGCTCAAAAATGCTAAAATGTCGTAAATTTTTTGTTGTTTTTTAAGGGGCTGTTTTTAATTATTTATTTCATTAAAACTGCATTGCAACTAAAACAGCATTTTTTTCACTGGAAACAAATTTAGTTCTCATGACTCTGAGTATAAAAATATTCCTTGAAACGTTTTTGTATATTTGACTAACTGACCCGCCAAACGTGGTTTTATCTTCATATTTTATTTATATTTAAAAAATAATTAAAAGGGAAGAAAACTATAAGTTGAATCATGCCGAATATATAATAAAAAAAATTTTCCAAATCGGTTTAGAAGTTCTCCGATTTGAGAAAAAATTTAAAAGTAGGCGTATTTTGTGGTTGTACGAAAGTAGCTTTCGTTAGCTGTTTGGGGCGTGGCCGTTAGTCTTTGGCTTGAAAACAAAATTAGAAGCTGTGAATTGGCGTATTCTTTACGTCCTAAGCCTAAATTATTTTTTTAAATGGTACAAAAATATTTATAATAAAAGTTTTAACCAAAAAATAAATAATAAAAATCTTTAATTTAAAAAAAAAAATATAAAATTACAAAAACACAAAAATCTAGCGTGTTTTTTCTAAAAAGGGAAGCCACTGCAATTTACAAACTCAAGCATTAAGCCCGATTTTTACAGCTTTCTCTCGTGCTTTTCGATTAAAAATAAATTTTGTAGCTGAACAGAATCTAAACAATAAAAATTTTATAATTTTCAGTCAGGAATATTGAAAAATTAAAAAAGAAAAATTCTTTTAAATACAAAAAGAATTTTTTTTATTATAAAAGAAACATGCAAAAATTCAAATAAATTTTGTAATTTTATGTGTGTTTGCTTTTCTACGTTATTTTTTTAATTTTTAACAAAAACTTTATGGGTGTGTCAACTAACGGTTTTCATTGTTTGTTTGTGCTTTTTATTTTGTAAAGAAAAAACATTTTCTTAAATACTTTTTAACTGATTTATATGGTTTTTTTATTTTTATATTTTATTTAGCCAAACAATACAACAACAAAAACAAAATCTATTTCAAAAGAACAATGTAAACAGAAATAAATAAATAAATTTCTTTTTTAAGCCATGAAACAAATAGTCGAGTCTGTTTTTAAACAGCAACAAATTCATCAGTAAATTGTTTGCCTTGGTGACCTACTAAAGACCATAATTCAAATGGAAATGACATGTGACTAGCAGTCGAGCTGACTATGGAGGACCGAACTGAATGGGCAGACTGTCAGACACTGTTAGGCATGCCCACCACAATTTTTTTCTTTTTTTTCAGAAATAACTAAAGAGAGTTAAAGCAAAAAAAAAACAAGCCCAACAAGCAAAAATAAAAAGGTAAGCTTTAAAATCAGTAATAAATAAAATAAAACGCCTTCAGTTTTAAATACTTGTAAATTCAAATCGACATAATCAACGAATATTTGAAAAGCGTTACATATTTTTGTAAATAAAAAAAGATTAAAAATTATTTTTAAGAAACTGATTTACAATTTCAATAAAGCAAATGAAATGAAAATTGATTTGGTGATTGTAGGTCTTTCTTTTAGCTTTTTTCCTGGGGCCACATTTGCTTCTGAGAATTTTATTACTTACCAGAAAAAAAAGTGAGCAAAAAGAAATGCAAAAATCAGTACAACTGCGGCCTAAAACGGAACTACTAACAAGGCTCTTTATTTTTAATATCCAAGAATGATAGAAAGACAAGATTTTCTGTTGGATGATGTAGACTGTTCACTGTTTGAAGAAATAAATAATACATTGCTCTCTCTCTCTCTCTTAATTATTTGAAAATAGCAACACAGCGGGAGACGTCATTTGTGTGCGCAGATAATTTAAATAATATGAGCGGAATGGCGTATCTTTGTATTTCTCTCATTCTTGTTTAGTTTCACTAAATTAAATAAAATTTTCTTAAAATCTTTATTGCCAGTTGTAGGGTAACATTTTTGCATGAAATAGCGGCGCCTAAAAAGTAATCAAGACTAGAACTAATTGTTCTACTCATATTCTTTATAAAAATCTAAAATATTTTATTTCTCTCTCTCTCACAGCATTTACAGCTTAAAACTTAATCAAATGTAGGCGTTCTTGCAGACATTTTGAATAAAAACTATTTAAAAAAACTAAATAAATAAAATAAAATAAATAAATTCAACATAAATAAAACAAAGTATGAAAATAAATGTCTGTTTTGTTGTATAAACAAATTAAAACAACAAAGAAAACAAACCTGGAACAGCTAAAAGGGTTTGAAGACAACAAACAAACATTTACTTTTTAACTGATGACTGACTACTGTTGAAAATATTTGTTTTTTATTTATGTTCTTTGACAACCATGATAAATACTACGACTGTTAATAGAAATTTTTTATAATATTTTGCTGGAAAAACTATTTTTTTTTCAATTTATTCATTAATAACGACGTCAAAAGTAAGCAAAGAGTGTTTGACTGTTTCAAAACATTTTTATTAATTCGATTAATAAGAAAATTTAATTGGGCTGGCCTTTACTTTTGCCACCTCTTTTAAAATAGTTAAATTTAGATCCACTCTTGTTAAAATAAGCTGTTATGCTACGATTATAGATAGACTTATCTGGAAAAAAAGGGCTGGATAGAATTTGTTTACTTTAAAAAAAATTTTTATAATTTTTTTTTTATATTTCAATACAAAATTAATTTTGAGCTAAAGTGCTAAGATGTGTCAAATATTTTTTTTTTCACAAAATTTATGGAACTATCAACAGATTAGAATTTAAAAGGGCTTTAAAAATAAAAAATCAAGAAGTTCAAAATGATTAATTTTTTTTTTTTTGGAAGTTTATTTAACCGGATTATAAATATTTGTTTTCGATAATTCGTTCCAACTTTGCGTAGCTTTTTCAGGATATAATTATAAATTTTTTTATTGCTAAAAGAGAGAAATTTAGAAGCAACTGAAGCTGACCAATTTTTGAAATAATCATAATTTTTACTAGCGATTTAACTGTGAAGAAAAATATTTTGCTTTTCTAAAAAAGTCAGTCTGCAGTAGCCAAATATTCATGTTTTTCACTGTTCACATTCTTCTTAAATATCAATCAAATATGTAGTTTTGCCTTAAATTTTATTTATATTGATAAATAATTAAAAAAAGAAGAAAAATTTAGGTTGGTTATGCCGAACATATAATAAAAAAAATTAACCAAATCGGTCCAGCCCTTCTTCGCTTTGAGATAAATTTAAAAAGTGGGCGTGGAAAATTTTTCTTTTCATAAAAAAAAAAAATTGAGCTATGCGAAATATGTAATACAAAAATTAGCCAAATCGGCACAGCCGTTCTCCGAATTAAAAAAAATAAAAAAGTAAGCATGGTAATGGGAGTGGCAAATTTTGCTTTTCATTAAAACATAATTTAGGCTATGCCGCACATATAATAAAAAAAATTTTAATGTCGGCATGGTAATGGGCGTGGCAAGTTTTCATTACAATATAAGTTGGTTATGCCACATATATAATATAAAACTAACCAAATCGGTCTAAAAGTCCTTCAATTTGAGAAAAATTTTCAATGTTTGTGTGGTAATGGGCGTACATTATTTTATTTTTCACAGAAATCTGAGTTAAGTTTTGACTAAAATATAAATTTTTGTATATTCGATCTTTTTACTCTAAGAAATCGTGGTCATTGCGAAAAGGACCGTGAAAAACCGGGTAAAAACACATATTAGATAAATAAGACAGAAAAAGACTGCAGCGCCACCTATCAGGCGTAGCCCAAAGGCACACAGAAAGTCAATTAAATAGTACAGTCGAGTTTTATATATTAAGACAAAAAAGAAGTGGCAAAATTTTGATTGAAATAATTTTTTTGAATACCTATTCTTTTGTTAAGCCTTAAATAAATAATTAGCTGGAAATAAAGAAACTCAATGAGAGAATTGGAGCAACATAAAGGCCCGCTCAGAGTATATTATCCGTGCCATGGCGGTACGAGAAGACATCTGGAAAAAAAGAGATCTCGACGCGGAACAGAGCACCACAGAGGTGGGGTCTGATGGGACGAGGAGATGGATAAGGGCAAAGAATGGGGCCATCCCGAAGTAATACGATGAGTAGTCCCGGGATGATTATGACTCCTCCCCCCAGATGACGGGTTGTGAGTTTAGTTGGTAACATAACCTGTCGATGAGTGATGACCGGACAGGTATGCGTAACAGCATTCCCACCTTCCCACCCAAAAAAATAATAAAGCAGATCTAGGAAAAACCCGTTCTGGGGTATCCTAATTTTTAAAAGCATTAAAATATATGCAAGCACTAAATTTTTGAATAAATAAAAAATTCCAAAAAAAAAAACTATTCGATTTCAATTTAATTTAAGAGGAGATGATTTTTTTTGTTTCGTTCAAGTTGGTCTTTTGTAAAAGGCTCCATTTTTAATAATCGAAATAAACATATGTGACAGCTGCCAAATTTCAGAGTTGCCAATTGTACAAAAAAAGGCAGCAAATATAAAAATTTTACTTTTACTTTAGATAAGAAATTTTTTATTTATAAAATGAAATATTTTAAGAAAGCGAGACTGAATTTTGTATTTGTCTAGCAATCGGCTGTTATAAAATAACCAAGCAACAGCATATGTAGTCGAATGGTCGGTAGCCTGCTGACATCTATGTGTTTACTGCATTAAAGTGTAGACAAAGAAATATTTTAAAATAAAAAAAGCAGATCACTTTGACTAAAACCATTTACTTTGGCTTCACTTCAAATAAATATTTGTGTGGATAATTATTGCAGTCGTAATAACAGCCATTTATTAATTAACTAAATATAAAATGGTAGACTACAAGTGCATTCACATACAAGTTTGTCTCATTACATTTCTAGCTATAGAATAATTTTAAAACTAAAACAAACCTGTCGCTACCCTTTAACTCACCCTCTTGCTTTCTTCTATAGTCTTTCCTTTAGCATTTAGCAATTATTTAATTAGACACATGGTTCAAAAACCTGTAATGCCTGTTAATGTTGTCCATCATAAAATATATAAATAATTAATAAAAGTATTTAAAAATATTTTATTTGTTTATATTAAATTTACAAAAAAAAATTACAAAAAACACTGTTTATATTTCCATGTAAATTCATTTTGTTTACTGTTTTTATTTTAATATTTTTTTTTATTTTTATTTTAAAATAATCAATTTAAATATTGTTTTTTTAAAGCCCAACTAAACTGTAAGTGTGCAATAATCGTTAAAAACAAAATAATAATAAAAAAAAATTTTTATTTTTATTAAAAATCACTTAAGCAAATGGCATTAACAACAACACTAACAACAATATGAAGAAAAACATTTAAAACAAGTTGTAAATTTATGAGCAGAGAATGACTCAATAAATATTGAATACCCTACTTTGCCACAAATTAATAAGACAGAAAATTTTATTACGAATTAATTACGAGTGTAATATTGCTAGAAGCTCCAGCTCTCAAGCAGCACACAGTAAGAATAACCAAAATGTAATTAAGAACCGCAAAAACTAGTCTAAATTAATTTTTTTCTTTTAATATTTTTAATTAACAAGCAGAAATATTTGTAAAGAAGGCATTAAGTCAGGGCACTGCACTACCCATTTGGAGTTTTCTTATTAAAATATTTTTTGGCTTCACTATAACGTTGTGTATTGTTTAACTCACTCTTATTCCATTCGGCGTCGGTTACATTGTCAGAAAACTTACCTTTATATCATGGTCGATATCAATTCCATTAAGTATAACTTGGTCTTCCCCAACACACACACAAACACTAAGTTAAAAAAAAAATATATTTTAAGAATCAAACAAATTTAGTTTTTCCTTAAGTGTTACCAAAAACACTAGCGACAAAATTCATTGTCCACATACGGCCAATTGAGCTTAAAAATATTAATTAAGCGTAACACCCTTTTCGATTAAAAACAAAACACTTTTTTTTCAATCCTGTTCTTTCTGCACATCATTCATTTCTGTGAATTTTAATTTTTATTTACTTAATATTACACTGATACCTTTGTTTGTGTGTATGCAAATTGTATTTATTTTTTTTTTTTTTAATTTATATAACAGATAATAAGCAATTAAAATTTTTGTTTAAATATTTATTTCAAATGGCAATTAAGTTCATCTTTTATTAGTTTAATGATCACAAATCATTAAACCGAAATAAATTAAATACAAAATAATCAATTAATTATTAAAAATTATTAATAATAAATTAAGCGTTAAAGTAAATGTTTTTTTTGTCACGCTTGTTAAACGGGTAGGGCAAAGGAAAGATTTTTTTCATTGCCAATTTACAACTTTCGTTAGCGAGCAAATAACCGGTTTTTGGCAACACTTTGGAATCAAATTTAACAGGATAGTTAAGGACGCTTTATTTAACTTGTCGATATTTTTTAATTTAGTGTGCAAATATTTGACTTATAAAATCTTAACTTTAACTATCGGTAACTAAAGTTTTAGTTGTTGGATTTTTAAAAATAACAAACAATTCCAATATGTTTAAACAGTATAAAGCTTTATTGGTGAATGTTTTATGGTAATTAATGCCAAATTTTCCCTTGTATTTCTCAATTTTTCCCATCTTTTGCAGCTTTTATCGCATATACTCACCTACAACCGATTGCTTAGTATTTGAGATTAATCATCTAAAAAAACTAAATACGACATAAACGGTTTTTCCAAATTGCGGCAGATTTATTTTGATACAAATGTAAGCGAGCCGAAATGTAAATGTAAAATATTTAAAAATAAAAATACTTTCATATAAAAAAATTAAAGCAGACTTTAAAGTAAAATTACTATAAAAATCTAAAAAATGCTAAAAAAAAAAAAGCTTAAAACCGAAAAATACATAACCTTCTTATCCAAAAAATATTTATGCAGACTTTGAAGTAAAATTACTAAAAAAAAGCTAAAAAAAAATGCTAAAAAAAAACTTAGAGCTGAAAAACCAAATTACATAACATAGCGTTGTATACTGTGGGCCGAAATGTAAATTAAAATATTTGAAAATACAAATTCTTTTATTCAAAAAAAATCCCAAAAAAAAGCTAAAAAAAAGCTTAGAGCTGAAAAATCAAAATACATAAACTTCTTATCCAAAAAATATTGATGCAGACTTTGAAGTAAAATTTATAAAAAAATTATAAATAAAATTTCGATAACTTTTACTTTAAAGTCTACTTTAATTTTTTTTTTTTTTAATTAAGAAAGAAAATGTTTTAAGAACATTAATTTTCTAATGAAAAAATTTATTTTCAATTAAAAATTTTTTATAAACAAAGAAAAGAGGAAACTAACTTACCCTTGCCCTTCCTCATCTACTATTAAACTAGAAGAGTGTCTAGTGCTAACATTTGCCTAAACAGAAATTTTGATTTCCCATAGTGATTATACACGTAAAACCTCTTCAGTTTTATTAAACAAAAAAAAATTATTCGCGTACTTGAGCCGCAGTATTGACACAATTTCAATGGCGTTAGTTTTTTAACAACCATAATAATAAATTTAAACGAGTTACCAACAAATAATTTGTTCAATAAACTTGATTCTATTAACAAATTTTACATTTGGCGACAATAAATATTACAAATCCAGCAACGCCAACAACAAACTATAAACGACATCACCAAACGACAACAGCAACCATTAAAAATTAATTATGAAATCACCTAAAAATGTTACTTTTTATTTTGCAAGTGGTTTTGGACTTTGCATGAATGCAGGCAGGCAGGTAAGCGGAGGTCTCTTGGCGGAATGTGCTGCTTGATATTGTTTTTTTTTTTTTTTTTTTTTTTTTTTTTTTTGCAAAACTTGCGTTTTTCTTTATATAAAAATCAACAACAAGAACAGCAACAATTAATATTTTTTTAAATAAAAATAAAACTGCTAAAAATGTGGTACGTTTAGTTGACATTTGGCAAAAACATGAGAAGGTCGACTGGGGCATATTTCAATTTCAACAACAGCGAAATATTTTTTTTTTGCATTTGTATTTGTTTATTGATATGAACAATGTGAAAAATTGAAAATAAATACACAAACAAATAACACGGTTTGCAAATATTTTTTTTTTTTTTGGTATTCAAAACTAAGACAACATCAACAACAACATTGATAAACATGGCTTAAAAACGCTACTGTAAGACACTGTAAGCAACTGATATGTACATATGTGCCTTTAGTTGGTTTGTAGGAAAGTGTAGCAAGTGCGAGTAGTTGTGCACCTAATGGCTGTTTGGTGGGGTACTTACTTACTTGTGGTTTATACTTTTTATTGACTTTAAATGCAAACGATACACCAATCGATACGTTACGCTACGCTGCAATATGTTGGTGTGCAGGTTGTTTGTCTGTTTATCTATTTTAAATTGCATATGTTTGATAAGTCTGGCATTTTTTATTATTTCAAGTTTCAAAATTCAATATTTACGAGACGTAAGTTAAACAGCATAAGCAATTGAGTAAAACTAACAACAAAATGTAAAAAAAAAATAGGCAAATTTTTTTTTTTTTTCGAGACAAGTTTAAAGAAAAATAAGCAAAAAAAAGTTTTGTTTGGGCGATGGAACTGCACCAACTGACACACAAACAACAACATTGGCATGCTGCAACACCACTAAATGTCTGAATATGTGAAAAAGTTTGCAGTAACATTAAAAGCAACTAATCACGGTCAAGTGCAATGCACAAGACATTCGCATTTTAAGAAAAAAAATAACAACAAAAAATAAAGAACAAAAAATCTGTTAAAATATAAACAAAAAATATTTAATAAAAAAAATTTTTTTTAATAAAATTTTTCTTTTCTAAATAAAATTCTTCATTTAAAATATTAAGCCATAATCATGGTCACAAAAAAGTATAATTTTTGAAGAACTGACTTCCATGAATTTAAAACCGTTTTTAAAAAAAAAGCGACTATGATTATGGGCCACATTATTTTCATGTTTTTTTTTAACTTTAGCAAATTCTCTGTGACTAAACTCAAAAGCTAAGCATAGATTTTTATAAAATTGGGCTTATTTTGCTTGAAACTCATGAGGCTTTATAATTAAAGAAAAGCCTTAATTGAGTTCTGTCCCTTTTTAATTTAAATAATTTTTCAAAAATTAAAAATTTCTAAATGTTTGCTTAAAAAACGTTTTTTCTCATCACATCTCCTGCGATATCTTTGAAAGTATTTGGCAAATTTAAAAACCCTGCAGGCCAAATTTAATATTTTATTTTTCATTACATAAAACTAAAACTTTTTTAAGAGTTTGTGGCATAAATCGGCAAATGACTTCAGCCGAAATTTAATTCTTTTTATATGCAAAAACTTGAAAATTTCGATACAAATTGCTCGAAATCGTAAGTTGATTTGAAAAAATCAGATCTTTAAAAATACTTTAGCAAAACGTTTCAGTTGCTCTGTAAAATTTTAGTTTTTGAAAATGCATAAATTTTAACATTTTTTATTGTCGAATGCAGCCTCAGATTAAATTTATTTGATGTTGGCTTAGAGTACTTTGAAGCTTAAAGAATTTCCTACATAGAAATAGTCAAATCTGTGGTCTGTTTATATTAGCTCGAAGAGTCATCCTGAGGTGTGTTGTCCTGGAGTTTGCTAACACTTGCAGTTGGTAGTAGAATGCTTTTAGGGGTCCGATCAGTAACTCTTAACACTGGTACCACGAGAACCGGTTGTCCCACGGACGATAGCAGCCTGGAGCCAAATTACAGCACTCAATAGCTATCAAAATTTGAATACAATTTAAATAGAAAATTCGTTAAATATTGATTGAATGCCAGAATTTGCCTTCTGGTATGTTGAATTTCAAGGCTTCATACTACTAGTATTTTTTTTTTTTTTACAATTAAAGTTTTGTCATTTTATTTTATATTAAATAAATTATGAGGCTTTGAAGTTAAAGGCTTCATTATTTATTTAATTTAAAATTAAAAATATGAAACATGAAAATTTAATGCTAAAACACCAGCAGTAAATTATGAAAATTTAAAAACATAGTTTTACTGCAAGTGTAGATGAAATAGTGTTTGATTGGCAATAAATATTGAGACAAAATGAAACACAAAAAAAATATTTTCAAGCCAGCCAACCAACCAAGCACTCAGCCAGCGAGCCAACTTAATTTTTTTTTTTTTTTTTGTTTTTTCTGTTAAATATGCAAAATATTTTGATTTGATCTCTACAAAAGATCTTTATGGCGCATGCGCACACGTTATCACGTGCGAAATTAATAAATGTTTGTTTGTTTTTTATTTTTATTTTTCATTCAATTGCAAATATTTATATGAAGTAGTTAGTCAGGCGATTTATATCGATGGTAATTTATTGAGAAAACATTTTTCTTTTTATTTTTTTGTATTTTGTTGTGACATATAGTTTGTTAACGAGAATTTTAAAAATTCTAAGAATTTTTTTTTTTATAATAAAAGACTTTTTGTAATAAAGCTTTAAATTAAAATTGAAAAAAAAATTATATTTTGAGTTATAATAAAGAATTTCGATTAATAAAAATTTGAAACTGAAATTTTGAATGTTAAGTCAATACAATTCTCACAAACCAAAGAAAAGCTTACAGTTTTCTAGTATTTGGGTAGGAAAAATTTTCTATTTCCTTCCTTACTCATGCAAGGCAACTAATAATTTTTTTATAAAAAAAAAAAAAACTTTTAATTTCTTTGTTAGTTTTATTTGACCTTTTTCTTTTAAAAATTTTATTATTATTATTATTATATCCTGAAGAAGCTACACAAATTGAAGCGAAATATCGATATAAAAATAAATTATTTAAAATTAAGACCTCAATTAATATTAAAATAGTCATATTATTTAAAAATCTTTTACATTACAGTCACAAAAACAAATACCTGCTAAGTGATATTTTTTTTCTGGTAGGTGCTGTAGAGTAGAACAAGAATCTCTCTTGAGGAAAGTCTTGAGTGACGGCTTTTATGCACTTCTAAGCCAGTAACTTAGTTGCATATTAAACGATTTTAAGTTTCTCAACAGGTTTAGAAAGAAAATAGGTAGTTTGGTGAACACTTTTGTACCAATTTTTCAAAGAGATGTGGCTGTATCTTAGCGATGATCTCCTACTTGAGCTCAGAAATGGTTTGTGGTTTATTCGCATAAGACCAAAGAAAAAATTTGCAAAACATTAAAGCACATAATCTTGGTGGCCAGTAGACATAAGAGTTTTTTGAGATAATTTGTTTTAGATATCGTAGTTGCAACGCATTGGCATGTGGCTCCGTTTTTCTGAAACCCCCATATCGCCCACTCTATGCCGTCTAGTTAAGGCTATAAGTTATCCTTTATTACAAAGCCATGCAGATGGAAATGCGCTTCATTTAACCAGCTGACTTTAATCGAAGAATTGACATTGACGTGATTTTGTTCCAGTAAAGCGCCCCATTTTTAATAAGACATAAGTGACAGCTGCCACTTGCTTAAGAAAAAAATGACACTAGACTTTAAAAGTGCCCTCTTTCTTACTGCGACAGTCATTAAGATAATTTTCATACATTAATAAGAAATTTTCTCTTTGATGGAAGTCCACAACTTATTATCAGGCGTTCGTGTTAAAAATTAATAAAATACTGGCTGATGTGCAAATCAATTTTTACTTAATCCCGTTTTTTTTTTATCATATCAAATCAATTTAATTCCAATTAATTTAGCATTTACATAAATATGAATTTTATACATTCACTCATTGGTGTGTTTGAGTGTATTGTTGTTGTTTTTGTACTAACATTTATTTCCGAGTGTATTAAAATAATTTTATCTCCTCAAATACAAAGTTTTAATGTTGCTTTTCGGTAGTTTTTGTGGGTTTTTTGTGTTACTGATATGGCTGGCTGGCAGTGCAATAATAATTAAAGCTTTTCTAAGGCTGTACACAGCGCTTCATATTTTTTTGTTACATTTTGTTTTTTTTTTTTTTTTGTTATGATTATAATTTTTTGTTGAAGACTTAGAGTCGGTTGGTGAGTAGTGTTGCTTTAGGGGTCTGGTCCCACGGGTAATTATTGACACGGTTGTATGCACGCAGTAAAACACGCAAACTTTCTTAAAGTGTAGAGAGACAGTCAGTTTGTTGAATGACTTGCTGACTGGTTGGTTGTTATAAGTAAAGTTAAAATAAAACTAAATAACAAAAAGACCAACAATGAAAATATTTCCAAAAAGCTTAGAGAACATTTTTTATAAAAAAAATTTTGAGTTTAAAAAAAAATATGGAAATTAAAAAAACCTTATATATAAAATAAATATTTTATTAAAAAAAATTTTATATAAAAAAATTTTATAAATTAAATTTATATAAATAAAATTTTAATAAAAAAATGTTTTATATAAATAATAATTTTTTATATAAAAATTAAATTAAAAATAAAATTTATAAAAAAAATTTTTTAAATAAAAAAAAAAATATAAAAAAATTAAAAAAAAATTTTATGCAAAAAAACTTTATATAAAAAAGTTTTTTTTTATATAAATAAAATTTATATAAAATATTTTTTTATAAAAACAAAATTATATATAAAATATATATATTATAAAAAAATTAATATTAAAAAATATTTTATACCAAACAAATTAATTTTTATATAAATAATAATTTTTTATATAAAAATAAAATTAAAAATAATATATAAAAAAAATTTTTTAATGAAAAAAACTATTTTATATAAAAAATTTTTTTAACTTATTAAAAACAATATAAATTTTTTGAAATTTAAGCACAATTTTCTCCAAATTTTTTCAAACTCAAAATAAAAGTTCTTTTATAAAAAAATTGTTTATATATTTTTTTATATATAAAAAAAAGTTTTATATAAATCAAATTTATAACAAAAAAATTTTTATATATAAAAAAAAATATTTGTTAGTTTATATTTATTTTTTTTATTGTATGTATTTAAAAACTATGAAAAAGTTTAAAAAGAAAAAAATTTTTTGTTATACTTTTTTAAAAATAAAATTAAATAAAAAATTATTTGTTTAAAATTAAAATTTTTTCAAATAGTTTTTTTTCAATAAGTTAATTCTTTTATAATAAAATTGTTTTTATATTACTATTTTTTATATTTTTAATATAATAAAAAAAATTTTATAGAAAAAAAAAATTTTTTATAAAAGAAATTTAAGTTGAAAAAAAAGTATTTTGTAATTAATTTGTTGCTTTAGAATTTTCTTTTTAATTTTTCAAAAAAAAAAAAAAAAATTGTGCAACAGTCTATTTTTAAATAACTGACAGACTCATCATTGGCCAGCCCGAACACCTAAAGCTACAGACTTACGGCCAAATTCGTTTATTTACCACACGAAATCCAAGCCAATTCACAGACTTGCAAAAGATTTTTTCATAAAAAATTTGTCATAATTCCATTGAATACCATCTTTAGTTGCTTGATTTTAAATAACTTACAGAACAGTGATCGTTGTTAACAAATACTTTTTAAAGTTGTGCTGAACAAAACCAACAATAAGAACCAGGATCGTTATAATGCTCGTTTGGTATTTTATTTTTGTTTTAAGATTTTGTTCACACTTTTTTTTTTGTGGTTTGTAGTTGCGAGTTGTCTGTAAAAGTGACTAAATGACAGTACGGCTGCTGACTCGATTTAGGTTTATGCATTTGCAACGCAACATGCAGCATTTATTTACTAACGTCGCAACTAATGTCTCTCTATTACGTTAAAATCGCCAAAAATAAAAAATAAATATTTGCTTTTATTGTAAAACAAACACACAGCCAAAAACGCACACTCCCTCATAACTAGATACATAGAAAAGTATGTAAAAAGTTATTGCTGTTAGTGTTGTTGTAAGTAAGTTCGAGTATGATAAAAATAAAGAATGTGTGTAGAAATTTGTTGGTTGATTTTGGCCCGGCTTAAATAGAAATTGTAAGTGGTGCGCTGCTGTGTGGTGTTGTGGCATGGCGAGGTATGAAATGTTATGGTTCGGTTTGGTTTGGCTTAGTTGAGTTCCGTATGGTTGGCATTTGTTGTAGCCATAGTAATAACAATGTGGCCATCATTGTTTTTGTTAATGCAACAACAATAGTTAGCAAAAAAAAAAACAAAAACAGCAAAATGGCGTTCTAGCGGGTGGATTTATTTTTATTTTCTTTTTTAATGACAAAATAAAAAAGAACGCGTTATTTATGTACGAGTATGAGAGTCCGAGTTTTAAAACTACTCGTAGCAGCTGAAACTCACTGTTTTGTTAAAACAACAGAAAAAAAATTAAATAGAAAATATATTTTTAAAATAAATAATTTGAACAAAATTAACACACACTTACCCCCAAAAACAAAAATAAAATAAAAGAAACGAACTGTTAGGGATAAACAACAACGCAGTCATTAAGAAGCCTTTAGGGAATTTTAATCATTTGAAAACTAAAAAAACTAATAGTAGTTCTCCTGATACTCTGCAAAAACAATTTTTTTTTGTGTAAAAAAAATAAAAGGCAACTGCTAAATTTGTTTGTTGTAGTAAAGTTTTAAATATTAAAAAAAATTTAGTTTTTTATCTTTTTGTCCACTAATAAATAATAGTAGACCTTGAAACGTGAATGGGTTTTTTTAATTTTTAAGGACTTTTTTTTTCTAAGAAACTTTAGTCCTGAGCAGAAACACATACAAATTAAATCAAAGCGTTCAAGTTAAAAAGCAGAGCTTAAATCATCACACCATATCGGCTGAAAATTATTACTATTTTTATATGAAAAAATTTTTAAATTTTTATACAATTTGCTCGCTATCGAATGTTACAATTTCGCATTAGGTGTCTTGATTGGTTACTCTGTATTTGCAATACGGAAAAAACGGTACGAAATCGAATCTTTAATGCGTTTGATCGTTTTTTTTTTTTTTTGCATTTTTCTGAAACAAATATTTTAAAAGGTACAGTCTGTTCGAGAAAACTCAGTTTTTACTAACGACGCACAGTGGAGGGGGCGACACATTAAAAGACAAATGGTAAGAAATACAAAAGTTACAGACCCCAAAAGGTTTCAAAAGCTCGATATTAACTAGTGTGACACTTTATATTTTTCACAGGGTGTTTCAAAGCAATTTTTTATTTAATTTTATATTTTGACATACATTCTTATACCTGTACTCTTCTTTTATCTATAAGTTTTTAGCAAAACTTTTTTATTTCTCATTACACGCAAAGAAAAAATATGGTTGAAAAGCAACTTTAATCTCGGGCAAACATAATATTTTTAAGTCAAACAAATTAAAAATGTTTCTCAACTGTGGATATGCAGCTTCAAGTCCCGTACAGATTCAAAAAAATTTTTTTAATTTTTTATACACAATTTTTAAAAAAATTAAAAAAATTTTTTTTTTGCCAACGGAATTGCTTAAAATTTGACCCGTGAAATTTATATACTTTTGCATCATCCACGCCCATTTTAACGGCCACTTTTTAAAGATTTTCACTGACAATTTTTTATAAAGGTGCATGCCCGTACTTAATTTAAGCTTGTGCCAATTTAATTGGCGCCTCTGCTAATAATGCCCTAGCAAAGACATGAGGCATTTTTTACTTTGGATGGATTTTTTAACGATTTTATTCTATTTGTAAACGGATTTCTCTAAAAATTATATATGCTCTCTATGCAAGGCAATTCTGTTTTCAGGATAACAAAATCGCTTATACATTTTAATTTTTTTTTTTAAATTATACAAAATTTATTTTAGTTTTTAATTTTCTGGTGTGAATATTTGAAAAAAAAATTTTTTTTTGCTTATAAACTTAATTTTCATTTAGTCAATTAGTGCAACAATAAAATTATTTGAATGGCAGCAATCCACTGCAGGTGTAGCAGGGAGTAGCGTTAGTAAAATGGTTCATATGGATATGATATTCTTGTTAATAATTACTGTATTAATTAAACAATTTTCTATGAGAATATGATGAAAAGTAATACATCAAAAAGATTAATTTTTATTTAAAATTTTTATCATAAGAAAATATAATAAAAACTTTTTTTTAATTATTTACATTTAAAAAACCTTAAAAAGAAACTTCTGAGGCTGGTGCCATGTCAATCAAGTCATTTAAGACATTTAAATCATTAAATCAGCCAAATTATTAATTAAAATTCCCAACAAGTTTTTTTCAATTTTCCCTTTCCTTTAGAAAGTTCTGTATTCCCAAAAACCAAAATTGAGCTGCATTTCTTTTATAGATTTTTTTTTAACCTGCTTAAAAATTTAATTTGATTTTCATATTTTTATTAATCTACTTCCATGTTAATTATTAATTTTGTTTGTTTATTTTTCAAAATAACATGATTTGAACTGCATGCCAAATTATGACATTAATTAGTCATAAAATGTATTGAAATCTTTTTATGAAATCCTAATGTAACGTTGCATCATCTTTAGGTTAAAAAAAAAAGTTCTTGTATTTTGTTATTCAATTAAATAATAAATTCCATAAAAAATCAATACAAAATTTAATGCATTTATTAAACATTTTTTTTTTAATTTCTTTTTTTTTTTTTGTTATTAATTTTGAATGAACCAGTTTAGGTGTTGTTTTTGTGGCGGTGACAGGCAAACCAAAAAATTATAAATTAAAAAACAAGAAAACAAATGAATTGTTTTTATGTTTTTTAATCATTAAAAATATTTCATTTCTATAAAAACAAAAACAAAATCCACAATAATAAATAAACGATTTAATTCCCCAAGATGTTATTAATTTTTTTTTTTCATATTTCAAACAAACAATTTATGAAAATTAAGAAATTGGCCACACAGTAACAAGCAAATTACACACATACAAGATGCTTTGCACAAATAAATTCATTAAGAGAACTAATTAATTGCAATAAATCAAAAATTTATACTAATTGAACATTTAACATAACGGTTCAATAATTAATATAAATTTTTTTTTGTTTTTTTTTATAATAAAAACTTGCATGAATTGAAAAATAAATTTTTTATATTTTTCGCTGTGACTACTTTTACTTTTGTTTCTTTTCCAGTCGATTTAATAAATGAAATGGCGGTTGCAGAAATGGTTGAATTTTTTTATGCGTCTAAAAATTAATTTATGGGCAAATTCTTTAAAACCAGAAAATAAAAGAAGACTAAATTTTATATAAAGGACTAAGACAAGTTTATTTCTTGTTTTTTTAATTAATTAAAATAGAATTGAGGAGTTTTTTTTAATGAGTAAGATTACAATAAAATTTTTTAACTTCTCATTACTCAAATAAATTTAAATTTTGAGGACATGCTTAATTTATACGATTACGATTTATGATTTAAAAATAGCTGTTCTGCTAAAAACTCATAATTTTGAATTTTTCGAATCGCAAGCATACACTGAAGTGTAAAATAAAGCATTTTGTGTAGAGTTAGCGTTAGCGCAATTGAAATTAGAATTAGCAACTGGTCACTGCAGCCAAAATTTACTTATTGTGAAATAATTTAAAATTAAATGTTTTCTTTAAAAAAAAAATACGACTTTAACAGTCCAACCTAAATTTGAACAGCAAACGTAGTGTTTTCTAGCGCCCAGTATTTATATTAAAAAGTCATATCTAAATAAGAGCGCTAGCGGTGCTTTAAAGACAAACAAAATTAAACTAAATTTAAAAAAAACCAGCTAAAATGCCATTACTGGTCAACAATAACAAAACATATACAAAAAAGTGTTTTGCAGCCAACTTCACTACAAATTGGATTTTTCAATTATTCAGCGTTGACATATACAGTGTAGAAAACAGATCGTACTTAAGGCGGCATTGCCAATGTTTTCGTTACGAACACAACACTCATAACCAGGATTCTTACTTAAATTGGCTTCGTGTAGCAGCCAGTATGCATTAGAATTATGCCCATGACTAAACTCACTCAAGGAATTGTCATTTTTATAAAATTTAGAAGTGGATATAGGAAAAAATGGCCTATAGGTATAGGGATGTATGTCAAGTATCAAATCAATCAATTAAATCAGCAGTTTATTTCATGTATTTTCATAAAACACAAAGATTAATCAAATTTTGTAACAACTATTTTTCTACCAAGTAAATAAATGTTCCATCAGGTAAGTTGGTGCTCAAGTTTTAGTTGGTTATGTGGGTTTTACAACATTTTCATTGGATTTTGTCAGCTGTTTTTGTTATTTATTTGTTTGTATGCAAAAATACAGCCCTGATTGTCTAAAAATCAAATTTCTATCCATATTTTTTAATATTTTATTTCAATTTTCGACAAGTCGTTTTACTCAGTATTATAGTGTAAAAGCCCCACAAGCAAACATTGATTTTACAAGGAAATTAATTTTTTTTATTTCTTATTTAACACTTAGCAAAGGTTAATACAGTATTGTCAGCTTTTGAATTTCACTGAAACTAAGTAAAATATTAAAAAAAAAAGCATTAAAAGCTGTACTAGCACGAGTTTAAAGCTTAAGTTTCTGTCAACTATGTATTTTATTATTTATTTGTAAGTAGAATTAAAATAAAGTAAATGAAAATTGACTTCAACTATTTTGTTCACATACTGAGAAAACAACTTCGATTGTGAGAGCTAAATTTGTTGACAATCAAAAATTCAGTTGCGAAAATCGAATTTTTTAATCGCAACAATAGAAAATCGGTCTTACAGCTTGACATATTTTTGCGAGAACTAAATTTTTAATTGTACTGTCGAATTCGGGTTGTTACAACTAAAAAAATTTGATTCTCACAACTAAATTTTTGATTGGAAACAAATTTAGTTTTCACAACGAAGTTGTTTTCTGTGTGCATTAAAATAGTGTTAAAGCACTAAGTTGACAACGCTGTTGGTACGAATATTTTGCAAGAATTTTTTCCAAGGAAAATTTAGCTTTAAAAACAAAAACTCTTCTAAACGGGGAACTTTTTATGGTTAAAAAAAAATAAATTTTGTGTATCATAAGAGACAAGGGAAAATTTAAAAAAATTCTAGGGGAATTTTTTTAATAATAATTTAGTTAGTTTATTAAAACCACAATGTGATTTAAAAGCCATAAGCTAAATTTTATTTGATATTAGATTTGAACTTCAATGTAAATGAGTTAATGGAAATTTCCTTAAGGGTTTAAAGCTGATGTGAGAACGCTTACCAGAGGTTTTTTAAGTTACTTTCAAGATGGTTTTAAGACAAAAGCCTAAATTTCTCTTGCAATAAATTAATTAAAAAACTTGGGAAAAGTTTTAATGCTTAGCTTTTTAGATACCGTAAAAAAAAATTTTTTTTAGTTTCCCTTTACCTAATCGTTGCATATTAAAGGCATATTGAGCCTTTTTCAGTGATTTATTAGTCTCGAACGTTGTCGTTCGTTTTTAATTTAAACAACGAAAAATTCCGTTGTTATGTGGAATGCAAGCGCGCCATATTGAATGAGATTCATATTTTACCGTCGGCATTTTTTTTTTTTGTGGAAATGAAAAGATATTTTTGTTTAAATTTTTTTAATAATTTTTATTTTTTTGTTCTTTTTTTTTATAGAATGGTGGTGGTAAGAACCGATGACTTGTTTTGTTTGTTTCTTATTTATCATTTTAATTATTTTAAGATTTTTTAAATATTTTACAATTTTATTGAAGGAATGTATTTGCAATCAATTCTTGTTTTAATTCTTTTTTGTAATTTTTAATAATAATTTTAGCCATTAGAATTTTACCATTTTATTAATAATAATAATATTATTTTTATTATAACTATAATAATATTATTTTGTTTAATTTTAATTTAATTTCCTTACAAATGTTCAACACTTAAAAAATTTTCACAATTAAAGATAAAATTTTCTCTTTTTTTCGTTTGTTTTTATTTATAGGAATTTGTTTTCGTTTTAACTTTTTTTATTATTTAATTTGAGAATAAAATAAAATATTTATGAAAATAAAATAAAACTAGTCAGCAAGAAAATTTATTTAAAAAAATATAAACAGAGAGTAGCAATAAAAATAATTAAAGGTATTCAGCATTTTAAGCTAAAAAAAAAATTGGTCTTGAAAAAAAATCAAGTGCAAACTAGCACAGCATTACATTTGCTATGTGCTAACACACAATATGCTTCCAGCACTGAATACCGTCAACACTTGGAGTTAAAAAATTATAAAACCAATAATCTTATTCACAGAAACAATTTAGAATAAAAATTGTCATATTGATTAAAGGTCTAATTGAAACAATTAAATATTTAATTAATAATTTTTTATGAAATAAATATTTAATTAATTCAAATAAAAATTTGAAGAATTCTTTTAATTAAAATACATAATTTTATGTGCTTCCTGGGAGGAAATATAAAAAGAAAAACATTGACAACAAAATACGAAATGACAGCAAAAAAGTACAAGTCAATTAAAAATTTTAATTAATGAAATTTTATTAGTTTTTTTTTTTAAATTAAATTAAAAGTTTCGATTAACTGAATTAAAATTTTAATGAATTTTATTAAATTTTTTTATTAATTTAATTAAAAATTTTATCAATTTAATTAAAATTTTTTTTTTTAAATTTTGAAAGTAAAATTTTTAAATAATTCAATTAAAAATTTGATCAATTTTATTTAATTTATTTGATTTAAAATATTTAAATAATTTCTAATTATTTCAATTACAAATTTTAATAGTTTAATTTAATTTTTTTAATTAGAATTAGTAATTATTTTAATTAAATTCTTTAAATAAGTCAATTCAAAATTAAAATTATTAATCGAAATATTAAAAATTTTTAATTAATTCAATTAAAAATTTAATTAAATTTTAAATTAATTGAACTGAAATTTTTAATTACTTTAATTAAATTTTCTTTAATTTAATTAAGATTTTCCATTAATTGAATTATATATATAATTAATTCTATTTTAATTTTTAATTAGTTAAATTCAAAATAAAATTAAAACTTTTAATTAATTTAATTAAAGTAACTAAAATTTTCAATTTATTTAATTACTTATAATTTAATTTTTTTAGTTTTCCATTAATTCAATTCGAACTTTAAATAAAAATTTAATTAATTTAAATAAAATTTTCAATTAATTTAATTAAATATTTAATTTTTCTTAATTTAAATTCGAACTTTAATTAAAAAATTTAATTAATTTAAATAAAATTTTCAATTAATTTAAATAAAATTTTCATTTAATGTAATTAAGTATTTAATTTTTCTTAAATTCAATTCAAAATTTTAACAATTTAAATAAAAAATTTAATTAATGTAATTACTATTGTTAATAATTGAATTAAAATTTTTTTTTGCATTTTATAAAAAAAATTTATTGAAAATTTTTTAGTTAAAATTTTTAATTAATTGAATTCAAGATTTAATCAATTTATTTTCATACTTTTAATTAATTAATTAATAGAAAAATTTAAATTACTCGCAGACTCTAGTTTACTGGAGCGAAGTTTGAGAAAAAATCACTTTTTTCAATTAATTTAATTTAATTTTTCTTCAATTAAAATTTTTAGTTGACTTATAATTTTTGCCTCTAAACTAAACTAAAAATGAAAAATAGAAAAATCAAAGGCCAAATTGTTGCATTCGATATAGTCGGAAAATGAAAGAAAAACATTTTTTTTTTTTTGTAGGAAATAAATTAAAAATTTCATTGAGGTTAAGGAATGCGACATTTTAGCTTCAGATTATGTTTGTTTTATACAAAATTAAATTAAGTTTATTTTATTTTTATTTTTTTTTTTATAATAAATTTTTTTACACAACTTACGGACTAAAGAAAAATTTTGTTAAATTTTAACTAATTTTTTTTGTGGATCTTGCTTAAGAGGCGTATAAATCTTGTTTGTTTTGTTTTTTCATTTTAATTTATTTTATTTATATATCAATAGTTTTAATTTTTTATTTATATTTGTGTGAGCTTGTTTTTAAACCTACAACTCTTGTTTGTTTGTTTGTTTGACTAAAATACCTTAAAAATTCTCTGGTTGATTACTCCGGCTGTCTTTTTTTCTATTATTTATTTGTTCATTTTATTATTTATTTATTTTTTTTCTTCACAAACTATTTAAAATATACATACAGGTATGCATAGTTTTTAAATATATTTTTGTTGTTTTTTTTTTTTGTATTTGTTGTTGGGGTTTTTGTTGTAATATATAATTATTAAAAATTATTAAGATAAAAATTCCTAACGTCTAATGACTTAACTATTTACAAAAGCTAAGAAAGGGAATAAAGTGAAGTGAAGTGAAGTGAAGGGAGTGGAAAGGTAGGAAAAGGACAAGTGAGGGAGATGCACAATGGAGTAAAAGTAAGAAAACAAACTTAAAACATCAGGAAAAAAATTTTATAAAAAAAATAATGAAACTATCTGAAATGCGAATTACGAAATACGTAATGAAAATATTAGCAAAATGCACTTGGCTTGCTGCCTTGAATTTTTTTTTTTTTTTTTTTTTTTTTGTAACAAATGAAAATGCCGGGCAGCTAAACACAGTCCCTGTTTTGTATTCATAAAAGGAATTTTGCCTCTTTTTTTAATTATAGTTTTTAAATGGAAAAAAGTGTTTGATTGTTTTAAAGAAAACAAGTGTTAAAAAGTGTTTTTTTTATTAATAAAATAGAACCTTTAGCAAAAATTTACCTTGTTGATGTTCACACGCCGGCTGTTCAGTTCAGTAAAACATAAAAAAAAATATCATTTCAGCACTTTTTAACACTTTTTTTTTTCAACAACAAACAAGCAACTACGAGTACAACAACAATATAATTCACAATTTCTCTGTTTTTTCCGAATTTTTTTTTTTAATTTTAGTTTCATTAATTTTATTAAAATTTTTTTCCTTTAGTTTTTTTGTGCTTTTTTGTTTTTTATTAAAAACTGGCTTAAAATTTAATATTTATTTTATTGTTATAAAAAACAATTCTAAAAAAAGCAAAGAAATTAATAATAAAATTATATTAAAAAAAGTATTTAATTTAATTTAAGTTAATTTAATTAATTGTTTATAAAACATCACGTTATTTACTCGTTTGATTTGAATTGCATAATTTTTTATTTGCTTTTTTTTTTTTTTGTTTGTTTATACTTTATAAAAGTTTTTTAAAAACTTTTCTTTTTTTTTCGCTTTAGTAAAAGAACAACATGAGTTTCTTTAAGAATTTCATAGTTAAAACTAAAATTTCTGTAGTTTTTTTAATAAAGAAATTCGTTTTCTTTTTCTTTTTTATTTAACACAGATTAATGCACTGGTTTAGCTCGCTTTTTTTCCTGTTTTCTGATTTGTTCGTACCTTATCATCCTTTTCTTTTAATTCAATAATTTTTTTTCAAATCCAAAAACTAAAAAAAATCGGCAACAAAAACAAATTTCGCTCCCTGCCTTTATTTCATTAACACGTTTAGTTAGTTGCCTTGAAAAGCAAAATGTCTTAAAAGCATCCTTAAAGCAACTCTCGGTTGGTTGCTTTCATTACCACGACAAGAATAAAAAATGTGCTCCACTTTTTCTCTGGGCTGAAGAAATTTTTAAAGAAAACTTTCAAACTTTCCTAAACAACATTCCTTGTGGGCAGTCCAATTTTCCATAAAGATTCTTTTCATTCGTACCGCGTATCATTTTTATTTTTATATTTTTTTCTTCTTCTCATTTCAAAAGTCTCTTAAGACGATTCATAACCAAACCATGCGGCTGAGGCTGCTGCTGCTGCAGCAGCAGACGTGTGCTATTCACCTGAACCGCCGAATGTATTAAAATGTCTTACTGCACCAGGAGCGGCGGCACCGAATTGCAAACTCCATTCAAACAAACGGCGGGCATGCAATTGTTGTTGCTGCTGCTGGTGATGATGATGATGCTGCTGCTGGTGATGATGCTGATGCAACGAATGGGGATTTAAATTTAAGTGATGCATACTGCTGGCTCCGCTCACTCCCAGTGCCGAAGAAACCGAAGAAGGTGAGGCGGCAGACGAGGAAGCTTGCAGTACACCACTCGTGCTATTGCCTCCAGGTGACGCTTGGGGTTGCTGCAAGTGGTGGTGTTGGGAGGAAGAGTGTTGCAAGGCCTGGTCGCTGGTATGGAATAGATGCGGATGATGGGCGGGATTCAAGTGAGGATGCTGGTGGTGATGATGGTGAGCGGCGGCAGCATTGTGGTAACGCATGGGGTCAATATACATAGCAGCTGCTGCAGCGGCTGCTATTGAGGAGGCTTGTTGTTGCTGCTGTTGTTGTTTCACTTGTGACAAATGCTCACTATCGTTATTATTGTTATTGTTATTGTTATTATTTGCGTTAGTTGATCCCAGCGGGCTTTGAGGTGACATAACGTTCGTGGTCATGGTGGCCGACGATCCACCTGATGACGATGGTGTATTTGGGCCATGTTGCTGTTGTTGTTGCTGATGCTGGTTATGTTGGTGTTGTTGCTGTTGTTGTTGCTGATGTAGGGAGGCAGGAGTAGACGCAGCTGCAGCTGAGTTCGACTCCTGGATTTCTGATTGCTAGTGAGCCGTTAGCTGGTGACTCGCGGCCGATTGCATATTTTGTGGACTTAGCATAGGCGGACTATGGCTGTGGCTGTGTGTACCCATTGGACTACCGTGCATATCATGATGAGGATGATAACCACCATGACCATGCATGTGACCGGGAGGCATACCATCCATCATATCACCACCCATAGTGTTGGGCGGTGTCATGCGTTTCTCTTTTTGTCGGCGATTGCAAAACCACACCCTCACCACTTCCTTTTCAAGCTGCAAGCTGTCGGCTAATGAGGAGATTTCTTGAGCAGAAGGCTTTGGCTGTTTGTGGAAATGTTGTTCAAGGGCTCCTTTGACACTGACCTCTATGCTGGTGCGCTTCTTTCGCTTTCTGCCTTGAGCAGCAATCTTATCGATGCTAGTGGGTGAGCCTGTTGTCGAGTCGGCTTCCTCCAGCCACTTCTGCAGCAGAGGTTTCAGTTTGCACATGTTCTTAAAGCTCAACTGTAAAGCCTCGAAGCGGCATATAGTCGTTTGAGAGAACACATTGCCATAAAGTGTGCCCAATGCCAGACCAACATCGGCTTGTGTGAATCCTAACTTTATTCTGCGTTGCTTGAATTGTTTAGCAAATGCCTCTAAGTCGTCGGAGGTGGGTGTGTCTTCTTCGCCGCCACTAACATCCCGATCACCATGCATATGATGAGGATGTATGGGTAGCGAAGGTGATTCACCTCTTAAGGCATGATGTAGAGGAGCCACGCTTTGGTGGTGAGCTGGATGTGCGGGATGTAGCATGCCATTCATGGCATGATGATATTGCAAAGGCGAACCGCCAGTCGGAGCATAATGAGCAGCAGCATGAACCGGTGCATGCCAAGCATGAGGCGAAGCCATGCCCTGTTGTACTCTATGTTGCTGTGAGAGATGTGACATTTCTTGCTTGACTGCATCGGCGGGATGGTGATGAGAGTGATGAGACTGTAGGGCCCAGGGGTCTGTGGGAGGTAGTGAAGTCCAGGGATTCGAGCTTAAGCCGCCAGTAGGTGTAACCGAGCTAAGACTGGCTGAGACACCAGAACCGGAACCACCACCACCGCTTGCACCAATTGTACTGGGACTAGGCGAAGAAGGTAGCTGATGATGAGCAGCAGCTGCAGCTGCTGCCGCATGATGATGGTGGTGATGTTGCATGTATTTCATTTCACCGGCATCTGTAGCTGAACGAGGCGATGATGTATGGTAACCGCCTCCTAGAGCCATATCGAGATCACCGCTAGACGGTGTCATATACGAGGTGGCGGCCATCCCCACCGCTCTAGGGCTGTTCAGGCCCTCCACGCTGGCGGGGTAGGGCTCCAAGTTGGGGCTCAGTTTAACGACTTTGAAAACCGATCTATCAAAAGAAAGACCAGGATCCCTATGCTCATTCCACTCAAACCGTGAGGCAACCGTCTTGAAGTTTTGCGTCGTAACGAATTCAAACGAGAATTTTTATCCAACAAAAAGTTGAGCGGCCTTTTCTCTTCAAAAAAGCAGGGCTCAACAGCAACAAGGAGACGTTTTATGAAGCCAAATTTTAAAACTAAAGCAACAAGTTGTATTGGCTTTCAGTCAATCAGTTACCACAACAACAAAAAGATACACACCGACGGCTTTTATTTTTATTTCTGATCTTGATTTAACAAACTATTTATCAGGCAGCTTTTGTCTGGGTGGCAGGTGCTAAACGCTTTTTTTTAGCTTTTGCTTGTGCACTTTTATTTGAATATTTTTAATTCTTGTTTATAATTATGGGACACTGATTAAACATGATTTTATTATTCTGAACTTTTCATTTCATTTATTGAAATTCATAATGGATTTTGTAAACTTGTTTTATTTTTATTTATTTTTTTTTCTTTTTTGCTTTTGCTTTGCTTTGATTGTTTAAACAATTTATTAATTTTTTTTTTAAACAAATTTTACATTTCAGCCGTAGCAACTGGCAACAATTGAACTTGTTTACTTTGAACGTGAGTTAAAAGACACTCGCGTTAGTTCTTATTTTTTCTTTGCATCGGGAAACCCCGGTTTTTCTCAAACGACTTTAATTAAAAAGTGTAGGAGTTGTAACAACTGTTTTTTTTTTCTTTTTCCGTTTTAAGTATTTTAAATCATAAAACTTTAAATTGAAAACAAATTTGTATGTGTGTGTGTTGTAATTTTTTAATATTTTTTTTTGTTTAAAGAACAATTAAACTTTTTGATTTAAGCTTAATGAAAAGTTATTTGTTTTTTCTTTCGGAGTCTTTGACAAATTCACGTGCAAACTCGTAGAGCTATCGAAGTGAACTAACGTCATGCATCGTCAAACGAACGTACAGAGAGCACAAGCACAAGGCAAAAAACCACTACAGCTCTAGAGCCACACACAACAAACGCTTGCCATATGGAAGCCAACAACTCAGTACACATTTACAGTAAGACTACCACTACACCAACAACACCACCGCTTATTTTCTACACGCATTGCGATATTAAACGCTACTTCACACAGGCCACCAAGCACACACACACTCGCCAACAAACAACAACCATAGACAACCTGAGTGAAGAAGCATTTTTTATTCCAATAAACATGGCTCCAAGAGAATGCCAGACAGAGAAAACAAACACCAACATTGTGCACGGTAGTAAAAGCGAATAAGCTTTATTGACAGTTAACACAAGGAAAGGTGAGCAAAAGGGATGGCCTAGCAGGGATTTTCATTAGCTAGAGAGAAAGCGATAGAGACTTTAACAAAATAATTCATATTGGATTTTTGTGTTCTAATATTTTGAGGACTGGAAAACGTAAACATGTAAATGAGAGTAGAGAGCAAATAAGAAATAAAGAGAGCACTTTTTGAATTTTGGGTATTAAATAAAAACAAAATAAATAGCAAGAGAGCTGGTTCATCAAATAAATGCAGAATGTTTTTGGTTTGTGTTTTTTGTTGTTTTCTTGCTTTTAAGAAACTGATTTCATGTACACTTTTGCACAATGTAAGTTGAATTTGAGGTATTCGAGTGTAAAGTAATGCGGAAATAATGCCTGAAATTATTTAAGAGCAAGCGATACATAATTTTTACTGTTGAGGGAGAGAGAAGCCGTGTATAGAGCAGGCTATGGCCAAACACTGGCTATTCCAATGTTACGCCTATTTATTACATTTAAACAATTGTTAGAGTATTTCGTTGGGTTTGTTATTGTTGTTGTTGTTAATGGTGTATTTTTGTTTTTTTCCTTATTGTTGTTGAATAACTTGTATAGCAGTAGTGACATTTTTAATTACTGTTTACCTTTGAATGCTAGAAAGAGATCATAATTTTTTTTTTCAAGTAACACAGTCCCAATATAACAACTACTCCCTTTCCTCTTGATCTCTGTTAGTAAGCAAACACTAATGATGACCGTCTATAGTGCATAAAAACATATATACCTATCAAACTTAAAATGTCCTTACAGCTAACGACTGTAGTAACAGTAGTCAGGATTGGGATACCCTGGTTTCGGCTTCATTTGAAACATTTTTTGAAATCAATTTTATTCTGAATTAAAAAATTATAATTTTATTTAAATTCTTTTCATCTCATTTGGCTCTCATTTAAAAATGTTCCAATAAACACTTTTACTGTTAACGTGTTTGTTGTTGTTGCTGTTTAAAATATTCATAAGCGAGAAAACCTCAACAATTTTACTTAAATAGCATTCAATTTATGCCGCCAACTAACTCTTGTGCTTTGAAAGGAAGTGTGTTTGCTGGTGCCTTTTCTTTTCTTTCACATTTTCTCGTCGCTCACATTCATGCATTCAGTCATTCGTCCATCATCATGTTGTATACACAAATATTCTGTCTGGGCTTTCTTACTCTATTTAACAAGCTTTAGCTGCAGTTGGACTCTGTCTACAGTCCTTAAATCGTCGCGTAAAAATTAAAAAAAAATTTTTAATTTTAATACAAAAAAACAAAAAAAAACTAAAGCAGCTTTTTAATTATTTTTGTACAACTTTTCCTTTCATTTTAATTCATTAACTAGCATCAGTGTTTACAAAAATTGTCTGTAGCCAGGCCAAAGTGGGTGGTGTCACAGCTTTATGTTTATGTTTAGGCCGCTTTCTTTAAGTATTTTTTAGATTTTAATTTAATAAAAAATATTAAAGTGTAACTGTGTTTTCAAAAGTATGTGTAAGTGTGTGTATGCGTCTGGGTGTGGGTGTATGCGAGTCTGTATACCATTCTTAACAAGAAATTATGTTTTACACTCAATTCAATTAAATAAATAATAAGATTTTTTTAATAAATGAGTGTTTGGTTTAAAAGCCTTCAATAAAATTGAAGTACCTGAAATTTTTAATTTTTTTTTACTATTGGGCCTTAATTGCACCTTAAGCTTTAAAATCTATTATGCGCAGTTTTTGATTTTAATTTTTTTGCTCAAATGTTTACAACGAAAATGTATGTAAAAAAAAATTGTTTATAATTATTTTACTAATTATTCGATTTTATAAATTTAATATTGTTTCAGTGGTCTTATTTTAATTTGTTAAAACAAAAATATTAAAAAATATTAATTTGCAATAACCTAGTTCATGAGCTCTCTGCTAAAACTTACAAAAATACGTAAAGATGGGAAACAAAATATCCTTAAAATATTATTTTATTATAATTAATATCAAAAATATTAAAACAACTTTTAATTATTATCAAATATTTTGCAAGCTTAAGATCTGAATAAAATTGTTTTTATTTTAATTTTTCACTTTCTTTTGAAAATAAAAAAATTGTTTTAATATTTTTGTTTTAAAAAATTAAAATAAGACGACTGCTGAGTGAATGTTTATTAGGTAGCAAGCGAAATTTATGCTGCCGAAATTATAAACATTTTGTCACGGAAAGTTTTTGAAAAAAATGAGAAACAATAAAACAAATGCAAGATGTTTGGTTACTATATTGAAAACATTGATATCCCAGCGCAAGAGAATTCCACTTTATAAGATTTGCCAAAGTGTTTGTATTCGATTTCGATTAAATACGAATATGACACTTGTTTTCTTCCAGCAGCACTAGTTTTTAAGATTTTGCAAATTTTTCGCCTTTTTTGATGGCAATGCCTATAATTTGCAATAACCTAGTTCATGAGCTCTCTGCTAAAACTTACAAAAATACGTAAAGATGGGAAACAAAATATCCTTAAAATATTATTTTATTATAATTTTTTTACCAGAGTTGTAGTTTCTGAGATATTTACAAAATTTTCTCAAAAAAAATATATTTTTAAGAAAATTCCTGCACTACAAGACTTTGTCTAGTTGTGTATGGAAACAATAACCAAAAAATAAAAACAAAAGTAAAAAATAAAAATAAAAGTTTTAATTAAATATATAAATAAAAAATTAACAAAAAAATAAAAATATAATGATAAATAAAAAATTAAAGAAAAATATTTTAAATTTAAATAAAAAATATTAAGAATAAAAATATAAATATTAATAAAAATATAATATAAAATAATATTTAAATAAAAATTAAAAACAAATAAAAATTAAAAATAAAATAAAAATATAATTAAAAATAAAAATAAATAACTTTAAATTAAAAAAAAAAAAATAAAAAAAATTTAAAATATAAATAAAAGGAATAATAATAATATTAAAAATAAAAGATAATATTTTGTATTTAAATTTATATTTAAAGCTGGAAATAAAAAAATTAAAAATAAAAATAAATATACATACATATATATATAAATTAAAAAGAATAATAATAATAAAAGTAAAAATTTTAAATTTTAATTTAAATTAAAAATAATAATATAATAATAAAAATAAAAAAAAATAAAAAATATAAATAAAAATTAAAAAAAAAATTAAATATAAATAAAAATATATGAATTATATATATATAAAATAATAATAAATAAATAAAAGTAAATATTTTATATTTAAATTAAAAATAAAAAAATTAAAAATACAAAAAAAATGAAAAAATTTTAAAAGTATATATAAAAAAATAGCAATAATAAAAATAAAAGAAAAGTTTTTAATAAAAAAATTAATAATTTTTTAAAAACACAAGTCCGCGAAGCTTCTTGGCTTATCGACAGAAGCACCCAGGGTCTAGACAGGAATCGAAGCTGCGGCCTCAGATTAGTAGATTTAGTAAATCATGTCTTTGCTGTTGCTTTTTAATAAATTTTTTTCTTGGCGTATAAATATTATTCGTGTAACTCTAACTTACGTGCTTTTTACAAGAAACAAAAAAAAAATTGTTTAAAAAACAAACAAATATATTTTAAAAATTGAGTATTTTTTATTAAAATGTTTTACACGTTTAGATTGTTCATTTGATACAAACAGCGCATTAAACTTATAGTGCAATTTTGTTTTCACTAAACTTTTCCTTTCTTTCCTCATTTAGCAATTCTAATTTCTAATATTGTAATTATTTTATTCATTAGCCGGCACATTTCAGAGAGCTTATTATTCTTGCTACTTGCCATTTGGTGTGTATATGTGTTTCTAACAAACGGTTCATAAGTCAGCATTTTTTTTTTTTTTTTCTTTATTTTCATTTTTTTATTTTGACCCGTACTTTACCTTTTTTAAGGATTATTTTTTTTTTAGAACATAAATTTATTTTAATTTAATTCAATTAAAATTTTAAATATGCATTTATACATGCTATAGAATCTCAGTTGTTTTATAAAAAAAATTAAAACTTTGGAATGTTTTTTGTTTATTTGCATTAAAGACAAGAATTATATGTAAACGTTTTTGTCAAAAAAAAATTAAGTTTCACAATAAATTCAAAAACACAAAAATTAATACACAGAAAAAACAACAATCGGTTGAGAGAACTAAATTTATTACCAATGAAAAATTCACTTGTGATATTCTGAATTTTTTAATTCTGACAAAGAAATTCAGTCTTACAGCTCGAAATATTTTTAAGAGGATTAAATTTTGGACGTTGCTATTGCCACACCTAAAAAAATTGATTACGAAAACTAAATTTAGTTCCCACAAACGAAGTTATATTATCATACAATAGGAGTAAAAATTAGATGAATGGAAATAGTATTTTTTTTTAATTGAAAATTGTTTGGCAGAAAATTTTCCTGTTTTTTTTTCTGATTTTATATAAACAAAAGAAAATTTTTTTTTTGATTGTGATGGTCTGAGCCAAAAAATTAAGCTTCAATTTAATTTTAATCGTATAGGCGAAGAAAAAACATGGTCGCCGCAAACATAATTTGTTTTCCGCAAAAATATATTATTATTAATTTGAAGAATCTTAACATTATTATGATCACGATCAACATGTTTCTAGCTATTTTTAACTATATTATGTTTACCATTAACCATATGTATGAATTTATTAATAAATATGTTTATAGTAAACATGTTATGGTTACCTTAAAAATAATATATTTAATTAAGTAAGAAAAATAAAGTTGAAATAATTTTTTTTTCTTTTCTTTCTTTTTTTCTACCAGAAATTTTGCTCATCACATATTTTTAAAAGTTTAAGCTTAAATACATAAAAAAATTTATTTTTATAAATTTCTTTTGGAACGAGAAATCAATTCAAACTTTAAATGTCATATCCTCGTACGCAAATGAGCTGCCACACGTTATAAAAATATGTTGAATGACGTTTACAGCGTCATCAATTAATTATTCCGTAAAATACTCAAAGTGCCTCTTTCATTTTACAAACAGTCAATTCGTTTGAAAAATTTATGTAGAAATAAGTAAGAAAATCGGAGCTTTTTATGCAAATTTGTTAAACGGATTGATCGTGTTCACCATTAAAACAGCCATAAAATTAATAAAATTTTGGCATGTTGGCTGTTTTTTTAAATTTAAGCATCGAAAATAGATCAATAGTATTCATCTGAAAAGCAGCCCTGGTTTACGGCTGCGAAACATGGAACGCTGCACCCCGAGATACAGGTGTGTGCTAACCAATGCCTCCGCAGAATAATGCGTATCTTTTGGCCCAGCAATAGCAGCTTATGGAAGGAAACAAAACAAATACCAATTTATTTTCTTCAAAAGTGTAATAACTCAAGAAAAAAAATTTTTTTTTTTTTAATTTAATAAATTAATTTTTTGTCTATGGCTTGCTGCAAATTTAGTAAAATTATTTAAAACTCTTTTTTTTTTTCTTATTCGAAAAAAATATTTTTGTGGCTGTCCTGTAAAATCGTGTTTTTGGAATTAAATAAGCGGTATCCCTGCATGTAAACAAAAATAATTTACCCGTCCTTGTTATAAATAATTCATAAACTCCTAACAAGGGGATTTGATTTTGTTTCACACTCTTTTAAAAAAAACCACTTGAATTAAAGTTAAAAGTTATTTAAATTAATTTAAATGTTGTGCCATAAAAAAACAGCAACTAGAACAACCAAAAAAAAAAAATGATGCCGGCGAATATTAAATGGATAATCATCACAAACACAGCACTCTTTGTTTATCTCTCTGAGACTCTCTACCTCTCTCCCTCTCTCTCTCTAGGTATGTGTGTTTAAATTTTAAACTTCAGTTTCACTGTCTACTTTAGTTTAACGAGTGGTTGGTTGGCTGTTGTTATTTAACAAGAATAAAATTTAAATAATAATTATAAAAACAGAAATCCTGTTTTGGTAATAACAAATCAACAACAACAACAACAACATGAGCAGCAACAGCATTAATAGTATTAATAGCGGCAACAAAAATTTCGGAGTCTATATTAAATTATGTTAAATACGCACGCGCCAATTCAACCATTAAATAAAATAAAAGAAAAACCACATAAAATTTAAATAAATTTAATTTTTCTTTTCCACGTTTTATATATATATTCAGTTTGTGTTTGTTTTTTCGAAAAGAAAACCAAAAACCAAAAGGACTTGTTGCATATTAACAACAGCTTGTTGTTGCTGACGATAAATATTTCATTGTGTGTTACTGACTCAAGCTCTAGTAAGAAAAAAAAAATATTTGCATTTGCTGATGATGATACCCTGTACAAACAAACGTATGCTAATCAGTTTAAAATATGGGATTTAAAAAAAAGGACACACACTAACACTCATCACAGGATTTTAACAAATTAATTCTAATTTCTCCTTCTCGCCTTTTGTGTTTAGCATAATTCTGACGTTTTTTTTTTTTTTTTTTTTTTTTTGATAATCCTCTCGCTTTTGTTATGCTTATTAATAATAGGTCTGCTGGTCGTCTAGTTATTTTTAAGTTATTCTTAGGATTGGAGGTGTTTATGAGTGCACAAAATTAGGAAACCTCAGACAACAGTTAATACAGTGAGAGTAAACATTTTAAAATGCAGACTGTAAACATAATAAAATGTTATGCATAAGCCAGGGATGGAAAATTTAAAGAAACTTTTTAGCAATACAACAAAATATTTTTATTTTTCCAAGTAAAATTAAAAAAAAATCCTCATAGCAAGAGTAATCCAAAGTAACTTCCTAACGAACCATAGAAGATTGCAAAATATATCATTATAAAGGGGAGGTTGTCTAGATTTGTAATCTACCTTTCAAATACTCAGAAATTACTTAGAACTATTTTTAAAAATTTTTTTCAATTTCCATATACCCCAGTGCTGCTACTTTGAGGGGTTTTTGCCATGAACATTTAAAAACTCAAAAATCTGTAGGTTCTAAACTTTCTGGAAGTGTCTTAAAAATTTTGGAAAATTTTGTAGTTTTTATTTTATGATGAAAAAAAGTAACTGCCAAAATCCTTGAGAACAACAGTACTGGGGTATATGGAAATTTAAAAAAAAAATTAAAATAGTTCAAAGAAACTTTTGAGTATTTCGGCGGTAGACTACAAATTTAGACGACCTCCCCTTTAAAATGATATGTGTCTTATCCCGTCCGGAAGTTGCTAAAATCTCTTAGAGAAATCAACGTTTTTTTAAACTATATTTCTCCTAAACATATTTATAAATAAATAAATACTAAAAATATGCATAGAAATATTTAATGACGTAAGACTTATTTTAAAAATATGCCAAAAATACCGAAAACATATTTAAAAATACTAAAAAACGTAAGGAGTTACTTTTAAACATATTTAACTCGTCATTTTTATATTTTCTCACTTTATTAAGCTTGAAACTTTGTAATTTATCGTCTTTTTGAATGGTGCTCTGTGCTAGCAGATCGTCTAATCTAAGAAGGAGCACCTTTGCTAACATGCAATACAACTTTACTCTCGTCCGATCATAAAATTTTTCTCCACTTAGAAACTGTCACACTCCACTTAGAAGCGTTCACAACTAAATTTTGAACGTTTGCTATTATGCTTTACAGTCTACAATTAAAACTTTCTAGAATTATAAACTTCTAAATTGTGTTCTGGCAAACGCTTATGAACTGTTTGAACAGATACTTTTATCGGTAATTATTTTTGTTTAGCGCTGTAGCTGTCTGAAAGGAAACCTTCTTGCTATGGCTAGTTAATGCGACTTTACTGCTCTTCTGCTTGGAATTTAAACTTTTTAAAAGAACATTGTTATATGACGTATCATTTTATTTTGGAAATTGCACAATATTTCTGCATAACTTTTTTACTCTTCGTGAGTTTTTACAGAAAACCGAAAAATATGATGAGTAAAGAATGCGTGTTACACAATATTTCTATATATTGGCAAATGTATACTTTTTATTTTCTTGTGGAATTCGATTGTCTTAGTTGAATTCAGTTGGACTCGGAGACGTAAAATAAAGTTTCCCCAAAAAACATTAAATGTAAATACTAAAATCTAACTTCTTACGATAGTCAAAATAATGCTCAAAACAAAGAAATGTGGCAACGATTTCATATGTTTTACTACAACGTCGGCAATCACAATAAAAGTCAATATAATTTTTTAAGTCTGCATAATTTTTATTAATTATTTGAAATATTGTTTGTTTGTTAAAGAGCAACACTTTATTTGTGTAATAAAAAATTATTATTTGCTGGTAAATACCTTATTTCAAATGATTTTTCTTTACCTTATTCAATTAGCTTGTAATATTTTCACTGCAAAAAAAGAGAAGAAAAAAGTACAAAAATTAAGAGGAGAATTTTTAATAAATGTTTTTTTTAATTGGTTTTCAGTTATTTATTATTTTATTATTTGTTTATTACAGTGTGTATAAATTAAATTAAATTAAATTATTTTAATTGAGCAGAACACATTGTGTTTCATAAATAAATTAATAAAAACTAAAAAGAAAAAAATTGTTTAATCAAAAAATATATTTATTAGTTATATAGCAAAAGTTACTAATATATTTTCAAATAATGAAAGCAGGGGAGAGGTGGTCTATCTCCGCAATAACTGTTGTATTAAGCGATTAAGTTTCTATAAAATAAATATTTCTCTGCTTAAATGATTTTAATTTACAGTGATGATGTCACTGTATAATAATTTGTAAAAATTTTCGGACTATTTATTCCTCTGTAAAGCCAACATGAACTTATTTATGGGTAATCTTTTTCTTTACTCTTTCTCAACTTTTCGCAAAAAAAAAAAATCTGCCAATAAACAATTTTGATTAAATTTTTTAATTGAATCAATTAATCACTTCAAACGTTTTTTAATCACTTCAGTTACTTTTCATAAAAAAAATTTTTTTTGCCTATTAAAAATTTTAATAAAAAAATTAATTAAATTAAATAATCAAATAAAAAAATTTTATTTTTTTAAATTAAATACACCCAAAGAAAAAAGAACATAAATTGTTCTTCACAAAAATATTATTATTAATTTGAAGCATCTAACTATTATTATGATTAGGATAAACCTGTTTCTTGTTATTTTTAACCACACTGTGTTTATCGTCATAGATCTACCATATCATTATCATATTATGTTTAATAAAATTTTACCTGGAATCATAAATATGTTTATAGTAAACATAATAATGAGAAAATATGGTTGAATGTAAATTGTTTTCTATTTTGCCTCTTCCGCAAACATATAAATAAAGTGAGTGTAAAACAAAAATTTAATAGTTCAAGCTCAACTGAGCTTTTTGGCTAAAGTGGTTTAGTTAATGCTTCTTAACTTAAATTCCAAAGTTCGAATCATGGTAGAGTCAAATAAAATTAAAAAAAAAATTTTTAACCCGCTGTATTATGATAAATAAATATAAATTATAAGAAACGAAAAAGTTTATGGAAAAAAAAAATTATTTATCCAAAAAATTTATATTAAATTTTTTTACAAATATTTATATAAAAAATGTATATACTCGTATGTATTTAAAAATATAAAAAAAAAATTAAAAAAAAAATATTTTTAGCCCTAGCCGGGAGTTGAACCGCAACATCTGCAGTTGAAAGGTATTTTTAATATGTTTGATTTCAAAATATATATGATTAGATACAATCATAAATATAATTATATTATGTTTCCTCTAGAATATGGTTGTCTTAACCATATTTTTTCTTGGTGTGTAAATAAATATTTATTTAAGCTTTTTTTACTGCACATAAGGCGTTTATAGCCCATAAGGAAGGTCTTTTTTATTTTAATTATTATTATTAATTTATTGTGCAATATTTCGTCCCGCCTGCGTGTGCCTTTCCCAAGGAAAATAACTTATTTTAAGCTTATATTTAGCAAAACTGCTTTCTAAATTCTTTCTTTAATTATGATACAATATCTTTTAAGTACCTAGAATCGACTCTATAGCCGTTACCGACATTAAATTAGCCAAAAACTCTTTACTATGAAGAATTTTTTTTAACTTAAAAATCGTTTTGCAAATATTTTTTTTTACTTAGCGAAATAAGAAACTGGAGTGCCTTACACTGGCTCTAAAAAATTCCAATATTTTGTATTTAAATAATTTTAGAGCAAAATTATTTAAAGTGTGTTGAGATTAATTTCTAACATTTTTTATTTTATTTTAATTTTTTTTAACAAACGAAAAAAAAAAATGAAAAATCTAAATTGACATTTTTTATTTAACGTTTATTTCCGAACCATTTAATTTGATTAGTTAAATTTTTCAGTAAATTTCAAATGATAATGAATGCTCAGTTGTTTTATTTAAAACAACAACAATAACAACAAAAATAATAATAGTAAAAACTTTAAATTGAAATGTGCATCTAATTAAAAACAACAAAACTGGAGACACACTGGGAGTTACAAATGTTTCAAAAAAATTTTAAATAAATAAAATTTTATGAATTTTAACCAGGTGATCCTGAATTTAAATTTTTTTTACAACAGTATCATTTTAGCAACTCATGGCAGCTAAAATTAAAAAAACTAAAATAGATAAATTATTGAACATCCATCAATAATGGAAAAATAAAAAGAACCCAAAACTAATTTGCATATTTAGTTGAATGATAATAAAAATAATAATAAAGGAAAGGGGAAAAAAGAAGACATCCCTAAAAATGTCAAATCACAATCAATGAGGCCTAAATTGTGTGTTAAAAAAAAAAATTAATGCAGAAAAACTTCATTCTTTCAGCAAGAACAACACTCGTACTTGTATTGCATTTTCACAATGGTTGGTGCTAAAGCAAGAGAAACCCTAAGCAAAAAAAGAGTTTCCTTTGCTTGTAATTGTTTTTTTTTTGGCGCGTATTTAACAAATTTTACCAACTAATTTGCATATTTAGGTGGTATATGTAAAACTAACTGTAGCCGCTAGCTGAGTGAAAACATATAAGTGCACATGTAGATGTGTTTGTGTACATTTTGCAAAGCAGGACTCTTTTTAAGGTTTTTCTTTTAGTTGTTTTTACAATATGAGTCAAAAAGTGAAAGTATTCTCCTCAGTCGCAGCATTGAAAACAATGGTTTCCAAAACTTGCCAGACACTTTTTTTAAAGATTTATTTTTATTAGCTCTTAGTGCAAGTGAAAGCGTTACATAATGCTTCTCAAAAAAAAAAAGGCGGACTAAGTAAGTCCCAAACTCATAGGCCGTTATGTCATAGTTTAATTATTTAATTCTCTGTTTAGGTCAAATATTCACTCGCCCTCAATATTTTTCGTCAGTTATGGTGTACTCACACAGAAAACAACTTAGGTTGTGAGAACTAAGTTTGTTTCTAATCAAAAATTCAATTGGGATAATAAATTTATTTAGCTGTAGACCAAAATTTAGTTCTCCTAATAACAATTTAAGCTGTAACACTGATTTTTTATAGTCACGATTATAAAATTCGACGGTCACAATGGAATTTTTCATTGATAACAGATTTAGTTATTACTCAGTGCTGATGGCTCCACAATGGAAGATGGCAGTGCTGAAGTGAGAATTACAGGTTCACTTCCTAGTAAGGCATTTGCAATAGGCAAAACAGCTTCCATTTGTCAAGCGAAGTGCATGACTTACAGCTATAAGTCAAGAAGGCCCACACAGAAAACAACTTCGATTGTGGGAACTAAATTTATTTCCATTCAAAAATTCAGTTATGATAATCAAAATTTTTAATCTTGACAATAGAAATTCGGTCTTCGAAATATTTTTAACAGAACTAATTTTTTGCCTGTATTATGGAATTCTAGTTGCACTAGCTGAAAAATTTGATTATAACAAATGAATTTTTGATTGGAAATAAATTTAGTTCTCACAACCGAAGTTGTTTTGTGTGTGTAAATTTTGATACATTTTCTCCAACAGCCAAGTAGCTCAAAAGCAAAGGCAAGCTATGCCTTTTATTTATTTAGTATTGCTATAAACTTCTCTAAGCTTTCACAGAGAAGAACATGGTTGCTCTAATAGGGATACAGAAACATAAAGGGTATGCCGGCAATAAATGACTATCTGGCTAAGAAGGGAGCAGGTAACGCTTGTATAGGTATAGAACCTTTCTGTGGGGTGAACCACAACTTCGCTAGTCCATCTACTACGCAAGGAGAAGCAATGAAATCTACAAAACAGCTGGAGAGCGGAAGTGGGCATACGGCAGACGAAGAGAACTAGTATCATACTCATAATGGGCTATAATGGCAACGCAACCTTTAAGCTCTATTTTGCAGAGGAGTCTTATTAAGCCCAAATATTTAAGGGCCCACACAGAAAACAACTTCCTTTGTTACCAAACAAAAATTCCGTAGGGATAATCAAATTTTGTATCAATATTTAGTTCTCTTAAAAGTATTTCAAACTGTAACACCGATTTTCAGTCGTCGATTATAGCAACTGAATTTTTGTTTGGTAACAAATTTAGTTCTCACCACCAAATTTGTTTTCTCAGTGCAGAAGTTGCTTTAAGCTTCAGCAGAAACAACATCAAACTCTAGGCTAAGCTTTAATTCCAAATAGGAAAATGGCAGTTGTCTATGACTCACACTTTCAAACGAACATTTTCATAAGAAAATACCCAATAATCTTTCAGCTCCAATGTTCACAAATTCCATTCGCAGCACCAAAGTTGTTTTCTCATTGAGGAATTCCAGAGAGAAACACATTTAACTGACAAGTGTTGGAAAACTCAAAAATGTTGGGACCCTCTGCCAAGACTTGATATTAAAGTTTTTTTTTTTAATTTTTGCAGGCAACTATAATTCGATTAAAGAGAAAAACAAGAGAAAACCGCCATTTGATTAAAGCACTTTTGTTATTTACACCTAAAAATATTTTTATATAACATATTAAAAACATTACAACAATCTCTTGCTGGCTGTCATTTCATGGCATTTGCTTGAACAAATTCTTTTAAAAGATTTTCTAAAAATTTTTTTGTTTTTCTTCTATTTGCCAGTAATAAACAATTTTGCTTGTATTTGTGTATGTGATTCAGCTTGTGTGTATCTGTTGTTTTATTATCTTAAAAACTTTCTGTGAGTTCATCCTTTTTGTTTTCCCATATCGGCCGTTGTCCTTTTGCTTAAGTGTGGTGGTAAAAAACCGAATAAAGGGGTTGCAAAAAGACTTGCTTTTTTTCTACTCAAATTGAGCTGAGCCTATTTAACTCTTTCTTATTCTTTTGTTGTTGTTTCCTTATTTTGAATATTCATAAGCGCTGTGATATCACATGCACTCTCATTAGGTATCTCCTATTTTGGCGCGCAAACTATTTTCCTACTCGTATCTCTTTGTGTGTATTTGTGTACAGCAGCCGTTTCGCCAAGGAAAGGTAAAAAAAACACACAATTAAAGGATTTTGTGCAAAATTTATTTAAGATTCTTGTTAATTTGCATATTTTTAAGTTACGCCGTATTAAAATAATTCTTTTGTATTTGTTTTCTACACGCACAGTAAATAAAAACAGCAACATGATTAGGGCAACACATGTGCGAGGAGTGTGCAATAACTAAATATAACCGGTTACAATTTTCCTCGATTTTCTTTACTCTTAAGAAATAAAGTCCAACCTTGAGTTTCTATGATGATAAGCAATTTAATATATTTATTTAGATCTTTATTTGTTTTATATAATTAATATTTGCTGAGTCAGTCTGTTTTTTATAAATTAAATTAAAAAAAACCCAGAGCAGATTTGAAATCAGCACTCCAAAATAGTTTTCAGTTTTATTAGTTGCCGTGAATTTCTAAACTTTTGTTATTTGAGAAAAATGCAAACCGTTTTTCATGTTGCCGGACTTTATTTTCTGAACTTCAGTGAGTTCATCACTTAAATACGTTTTTAGTTTTTGAATTAAACTACAAGACATTTTTAGCCTTAACAGCAGCAATTAAATAAAATTTGCTTAGAAGCTATTCTCCTCACATATAATTTTTTTTTTAAATGCGTAATGAAAACAAAAACAATGTGCAACAAGAAGGTCATCAAGTTACATTTAATTTCCTCAATAATTTTTAAAGGGCCTTTTGACCTTAAAATGGTAAAGGAATTTCTGTTAATTCTCTGGTAGCTACCACTAAAAAACAATAACAAAACTAACAATAAAAATAAACATAAGCACATGCAGCGATAAAAAAACACACACACGCACACACATACACATACACTTTTAAAGTCCGTTTTACTTAATTCAAGTTACTCGTATCATTATAAAACTCAAGTAGACTTTTAAATTTAAACAAATTAAAAAAAAAATAAAATACTTAAATAAGTATCAGGTAAAAGTGAAAAAAAAAACAAACTAACGTTAAAAAATGCAACATTAAAAAGGCCTTTTAGGGGTCACAAAAATATAACAAAACAGAAAATAAATTCAAAACAAGGGTGCATATCATTAACGCAAACGCAAAGTTTTTTGTTCTTTTTTTTTCAATAAAATAAAAATGGGTCGTTCTTAAAATAAAACGCTAATGCAGACATTTTGAGCACATTTGAATACAGGCAAACACAGTCGTCGAACACATCAATATGCAAAATACATTAAACACTCACGGAAGATGGCTTAAAAAAAAAAAAAAAAACTAATGAAAACATTAAACACCAAATGCTAGAATGTGCGCATAAATTAAATAGGAAATTTTAAATGAAAATAAAAATGAACAACAATGACGTCAAATTATCAAATGGAATTGTTACTCTCAATTTGTTATCAGAAAAAGAAATCTTTATTTTCTTGGAAAAAACTTAAGACCCAAGAAATTTTATAGAGAATTTTCTAGAATTTTTAGAAAATATAACGAAAAAATATTACAAGCCTTAGCGGCTATTATTTCTCATAATAATTACAGCCCGCCCCATGGTAGGTCAGGTTAGCTTGAATATGAACGATTTTAAAAGCATAAAATGATTAAGCTTGAAAGCACTTTTTATTATAAAATATTACACATGTGCTTGTAATGATAAGTGGCTTTCAAGTATGCCTGTGCAGCCCTTTATTTCATATATAAAATACGAGAATAGTGAGAAACATTTAGTGTTGCTGTTAGCAGAGTCATAAACCCTTTTTTTCTGTCTAGTACTTGTATTTAAATTCCAAAACATAATCTAGAGGTGAATTTCATAACACCAACTACCTACCCCCTTAGCGAAATAGGACAGCAACCATCACACAGGAATAAGGAAATTAAAACGGAAGTAATGAATGCGCACAATCAATTTAAAGTTGATAAAAAAAAAAAACTTTAAAAAAAAATTTTGTGCTGCAGCAAACTAAAAAAAAATTTAAAAGAAAACAGACTATTTACTGTATATTGATGTATAAGCGAGCGATAGCTGCTTTCGTACATTTTTAATGAAAACAAAAACAAATTTTTGTATTTTGTTGTATATGAAAAAAAACTATTGAGATGGTAGAGAAAGAAGGAATAAGCTTTTCATATTGATTTAAATTGTAAAAAAAAAAGTCAGCTCTTAATAAAATTCTACTTTTTTCTGACTCTGATTATGGCTTAATCACTTTAATTTAAGTCATTTGCTGAAAACAGAATTCTGTGTGTGTGTGTGTGTGCTACTCGTAGTATCTTTTCGAATTTTCCAACTGCCTTACAAAGTTAATTGCGTCTTTGATTTACATGCCTTCAGCTACAATGAAATCATCATTCCATTCCACCTGTAGCCACAATTTATATCATTTAAAAACCATATTTCGTGAATTTAGTTTTCTAAAACAAAACACAAAAAACAAAACTCGTTTCGCAGCTAATTATGTAGAGTTTTGTTTGTTGTTTTTATTTGTTTATGCGAGTTTACGATAATTTTATTTTGTGTTTTTTTTTGTGTATCCCACCGTGCGTTTACAAATTTAAAGCTTTTATTATCATTAGAATTCAATCAGTCTCATCATCTTTAATAGCGGCACTAAAAATATTTAAACAAACAAACAAAATTTTCTTTAACTTTTATTGGAATTGGGTTTTAATTTTATTTATTTTTTTTTTTTTCGTTTAAAAAATTAAAAGTGGTCATTTGATGGGTTTTTTTTATTTTTGTTGTCTTTCTTGTTTACACACCTTGTTTTAATTTATAGACTTTAAATTAAACAAATTTTTCTTCTACTAAAAGTTGGAGAGAGTTTGTCAAGGTAAAATTTTATTTAAATTATTTTGTTTTTTTTGGTTTTTTAGAAAATAAAATTCAAAAAAAATGTGGGAAGTTTTCATTAATTGTTACACTGATTATTATCTGTTGAAAAGTTTATATAATATTTTTTTTAATTCCATAGTTTCCGCTATATTTTAAATAAAAATTAACAGTTTTAATTTTGGAAAAAAGAAATTGATGCCAGTTGCAGGTGTTTACTGTTTGCAGTAAATTTAAAAATATTTTGTGAAAAAAAGCAATAAAAAAATCTAACCCCTCAAACAACAAACTATGACCTGCTTCAATTGCTGTCAATTTTAATTAAAAAAATCTAAAAATTGTACTTTGAAAGCAGACTGAGAAAACAACTTCGGTTGTAAGAAAGAACAATATTTCTTTTCAAACAAAAATTCAGTAGAAACTCGCTTTAACAGCTCGAACAAAGTTTTTTACTGTATTATCACAACTGAACTTTTGTTCAGAAAGAAATTTAGTTTTCACACAAGAAGTTGTTTTCTATATGTGTGAATTTTAAATAGAAAGGGGAGGTCGTCTAGATTAATAATTTATCGCTTAAGGACTCAAAAAAAACTTTGCATTATTTTTAAAAAATTTTTTAAATTCCCTTTTACCTCAGTACTCTTTCCCTGAAGGATTTTTACCATTCCCCACTTTGCCGAGGTACCACTTCCGACTTTTTCCCACAAAAATTACCAAAATCAAAATGGAATTTAATCTGTAGGTTCCAAACTTTCCTGAAAGGTTTTAATATTTTCAGAAATCTTCGTAGTTTTATTTTATGATTCAAAACGGAAACTGCCAAAATCTTTGAGAACTACAGTACTGGGGTATATGGAAATTAAAAAAAAAATTTTTTAAATAGTTCACAGTAACTTCTGAGTATTTAGGCGGTAGACTACAAATCTAGACAGTCTCCTCTTTCAAATGATATAATTTTATTTTATTATTCAAAACGGAAACTGGCATTTTCATAGCAAGGAAGAAACTAGTAATTCTTGTTTAAGGAATCAGGTAAATAGAAAAATTAGTTTAGTGATGGGTCATACCAGTTCTTTTTGGCCAACTCAAGCTTTATTGTAGAATTAGAATAAGTATCAAGAGCGGCAACTAGTCATCTGGTCACTGCTAGCGAAATGGAGCTATTGTGACACTAATTCCATGTTACAAGTCCTCCCTAAGCTTAGAATTCACTAAGAATACAAAGACTTTCTTTGGTTATTTGTTTGCCATGTCAGACGGTTGTAGGTGCTGCTCTAAGTAAAGAAAACAGATCTAAATTAAGCCATATCTTTGTCTTCATTACATAACCTGCACACGCAAAGAAAAAATATGGTTGAGGCAACCATATTCTGGTGGAAACATAGTATGGTTAGATTTATGATTGCTTCTACCCATATATATTTTTAAATCAAAGATATTAAAAATAGCTTTCAACTGCAGATGTTGTGGTTCAACCCCCGGTCAAGGCAAGAAATTTTTTTTAATTTTTTGTTAATACATATGTTGCCGCCGTCAACAAAGGGTTAATTCCAGCAATCATTTCTCTTTAATATTTTTCAATTTCGTATAACATACATATATTATTATATACGTACATACATACGTACATCGTATGTTTTTACAGCTTTAGTTTTTTGCCTCAGCCAAGTACATAAATAAATATGTGCATAAGCTAACGGTCACTTACCGTTTGACAAAAAATAAGTAGACAAGAAGAAATCTTAATATTGAAATTTAGTTGAGTTTCAAAAGCGAGGCAAATAACTAATAAATTTTAAAGCTCTACCTCTACCTCTAATTTACCTTTTATAATTTATTAATTGTGAAATACATTATTATAATAAAAAATAAAAATAAATAAAAAGAAAGGTTTTAATTAAAGGTATTAGTGCTATTAAAAATTAGTTTCCTTGATCTCAACAAGTCTTTAAAATTTATTAATCTTTAAAGTAAAAACATAAAGTTGTTAACCATATTAAAATATGGAAATGGAGAAAACCATCATAGGCCACAGCTGCAATAAGTGTGTCCAGTTGGATAATGACCAAATGGTAATGTGTGACACATGTGATAAATGGTATCACTACACCTGTGTAGGAGTGGATAATAATGTGGCTAATTATAGTTGGAACTGCGATTTATGCGAACCCATAACAGCCACCACTACCACTTCAAACAATACTGTAGGTCAGACTCTTCCGAGCTCATCTTCATCACCCGTCATAATTCCAACAGTCACTACAGCGTTTGCTATAAGTGCCACAAGCAGTCTATCCCCAGGCATGTCACAGCCGACACAAAATATGGTAAACGTCACAGGTATACATCCTCATGATGCCTTTACAACAAGTGCGATCACATCTGTAAATGCACCGCTGTTCACATATACGGCATCGCCGTCAACGAATTTATTCAACACTTTACAGCAACAAACGCGAATGAGTACCTACGTCCAAAGTACGATGAATAAAATTGACGCTTTACAAAGGCAACAAATGCATACAGCTCCAGCATCAATAGCTCAATATGCACGTGTAAGACAGCCAGTTACATTGCCTATTACTTCACAGCAAGAACAAGTGATGGTGAACAATCACGCACAAAGTTCAATAAGCACGAAGGATAACTCTGACTATTCACAACTGCAAAAAATGCTACAACTACAGCGCTTAGAAGAAGAAAGGAAAATCCAACAACAGTTTTTGGAACGTAAGTACGAAATATTAGCTAAAAATATCGACTCGCCTATGGAGCAAATTAGCCCCTATGGTTTTGGTGTTAATCATCAAACGAGTGCACAAGTACACTCTGCAAGTGGTTCGACAAGTAGTGCACAAATACTGCCGGCAAGTGGCGTGGTAAATAATACGCATATACTATATCCAGGTGGGATGATAAATAATACACCAATAATGCCCACAAGTCGCTTTGTAAATAGTGAGCCATCATACAGTATGCAAGAGTTTAACCCTACACCTTCACAACTAGCAGCTAGAGGCTCAATACCACGCGAACTCCCTATTTTCAATGGCGACCCAGATGACTGGCCAATTTTTATTAATAGTTTCCAGAATAGCACAGCTATTGCCGGGTTTTCTAATGCTGAAAATTTGGTACGCCTTCAGAACGCTTTAAGAGGAAAAGCGAGAGAGATGGTCAAAAGTAAATTGCTTTTACCAGCACTTGTCCCGAATATAATTGAGACGCTTCGTATGTGTTTTGGCCGCCCAGAATATATTTTGGAGCGTGTAATAAACAAAGCAAGAGCTATGCCACGTCCCCGAGAAAGACTCGAATCAATAATTGAGTTCGCTCTGAGCGTCCAAAATATATGCGCGACAATGGAATCATGTGGACTACAATCTCACCTCAACAATCCTTTACTAGTAAAGGAACTCGTGGATAAACTACCAAATCAGCATAAGCTAAATTGGGCCATGCAGCAGATAGATGAAAAAGTTCCAGTTATAAAAGGATTTAGTGACTGGCTTTATCAAATTGCGGAAGCAGCCAGCAAAGTCGTAACACCAAGCTTTGGTAAAAGCAACGCCACCGTGTATACTCACGCAAAAGTCAAAACTCACGACAATAAAATGTGCATCGTTTGCAAAATTAACTCACATAAAGTCCAGCATTGTGACCACTTTAAAAGCTTGCAGTTAAATAGAAAATGGGACATCGTAAAGATCAACAATTTGTGCCGTCAGTGTCTAAACACACATAAAGGTAAATGCCATAAAAACAAAGAATGTGGCATATTGGGATGCAAGTATAAACACCATCCACTGCTACATAGAGAGTGCAACGACCAGTCAGCCTCACAAACTGTAAGTACAAACCGAATTTATGATGTACAGCGGAACGTACAAATTAACACGCACCAACATGATGCTAATGATAATCCATTTTTTCGTATATTGCCAATCCGCATTCACCTAAAGGAAAACATTATTAATACCTTTGCCTTTTTAGACGAAGGTTCCTCCGTCACTTTAGTGGACCGTAGCATATTTAATAACATGTCTCTCGAAGGAACATCTGACCCTCTTTGTCTGCAATGGACAGGTGGCACCACCCGTGTAGAAAATGATTCGATCAGAATATCTTTCAAAGTATCCAATATTTACAACAACGCTAAGTTTACGCTTTCAAATGTACACACCGTCAACCGTTTAGAGCTACCAACTCAATCTGTAAATATGTCCGAAATGGCGAAGAAATTTCCGTATTTAAGAAATATTCCTATACAATCTTATAATAATGCAAAGCCCATGATTTTAATTGGTGTAAATAATTGGAAATTGGCCGTCCCAATAAAAATACGCGAAGGTAGTGGACAACAGCCAATAGCCACTAAGACAAGGCTCGGATGGGCAATACAAGGCGGCGAAGTGAGTACTCCAATGCAACATATTTTGAATATACACACGTGTACCTGTCAAAAACGCTATGAAGAATTACACGATGTTGTAAAAGATTACTTTAAATTGGAGACGCCTACTTCAGCAAGTCCACATGACATTGCTAATTCTGGTGCACTTGATACACTTAAATCTTCATGCCAGTACATAGATGGACAATACGAAGTTGGCTTAATATGGAAAAATAACGACGTGCAACTACCCGAAAGCTACGACACCGCACTGAGTCGGCTAATGTGCCTCCGCAGAAAATTCGGTACAAATTCATCACTTCAACAAAAAATGCAAACTCAAATAGACAATTTGTTACAAAAAGGCTATGCTAAAAAGCTAAGCCCTGCAGAAATAGCGCTTCCTAGGAAAAAGGTATGGTACTTACCGATCTTTATCACCTTAAATCCTAATAAGCCCAATAAAATACGCCTCGTGTGGGATGCTGCCGCTAAGACAAATGGCACCTCACTGAACGATTTTATGTACACTGGTCCAGATTTACTCAAGCCTCTAGTCGATATTCTCCTCGCATTCCGCATAGGAAAAGTTGCAATTTGTGGGGATATCAGCGAAATGTTCCACAGAATCAATGTCCGGGAAAGCGATATGCACGCCCAGCGGTTTCTATGGTGGGACAAAGACGACGACTTATATCAGCCAAGCACATACGTTATGCGCGCGTTAACCTTTGGCATAAATTGTGCTCCCTGCATCGCTCATTATATTCGTGACGTTAATGCAGAAAAGTTTAAAACACAATTTCCTCGAGCTGTAGAAGCAATTCAAAACTACCACTACGTCGATGACTTCATTGACAGTGAAGATACCGAAGAAAGTGCCGCCTATCTCGCAAAAGAAGTAGCAGCAATTCACGCAGCTGCGGGCTTTAACATACGCAATTGGGCTTCTAATTCAAGTTACGTTTTAAGCCAGTTGTCCAACATATCTAAAGAATCTCAAGATGCCAAACAATGGGGAGCCACAGAAAAGGTTTTGGGTATGTATTGGGACCCAGTTAATGATGTTTTCAAATATCTATGCAGATTTGCACGCCTAAGACGAAATGTAATTGCCGAAGATATTGTACCAACCAAACGAGAGTGCCTTCAAGTCTTGATGTCCATCTTTGACCCATTAGGCTTCCTGTCGTGTCACACTATTGGTCTTAAAATCCTGCTCCAAGAAGTTTGGCGTTCAAGTATCGGGTGGGACGAGCAATTAAGCGAAGTCCTGGACACAAGGTGGCGTCAATGGAAAGCCACAATACCTCTCATCATGGATGCCGCAATCCCACGTTGCTATTCTCCATTACTGCACAATGCTGAAAGTGTCGAACTGCATACATTTGTCGACGCCAGTGAATATGCTTACTCCGCCGTAAGCTATCTGCTCGTAAAAAGGGATGGCGTTGCAACAGTCACCCTCATAGCCGCTAAATCCAAAGTAGCGCCCCTTAAACCTCTGTCAATACCGAGGATGGAATTACAAGCAGCACTACTTGGCGTCCGACTGGCAAGTAAAATAAAACAAATCCGTCGTCTACCCATAAGTTCAAATCTTTGGTGGTCAGACTCTAAGACCGTGTTACAGTGGCTCCACATGGATCCAAGAAAATTGCAACAATTCGTTATGTACCGCGTAGGCGAGATTTTGGAGCATTCAAACGTTGACGAATGGAGGTGGATACCTACAAAAATAAACCCGGCTGATATTGCCACGAAAACGACCGCAAAAAAAGATATTGATTTATGGCTTAGTGGCCCTGAGTTTCTGCGTAACGACAAATGTGAATGGCCTAAATGTGATGACCTAGGTCCGCCTGACACTACTGAAGTAAGACGCCACGTACTAATAGTTGACGCAAGAAACAAACATTACGATTGTTTGAATGTAGAATACTTTTCAAAATGGAAACGACTTTATAGAGCAGTGGCAACGTTCATTTTATATATAACTAAACTAAGATGCGCAAAGCAACAAGTAGTAGCTCCATGCAGCATCAATTATGAGATGATTCAACAAGCACAGCGCTTCGTTATCACAATAACACAGCAAAGCGAGTTTCATCAAGAAATCGTCACTCTGAGGCATCGTCAAAACGTCGAAAAGACAAGTAAGTTGCACCCATTAAATGTATATTTAGACGAATACGGAATTATAAGGTGTCGCAATCGAATTACACGCCTCAACAATCACGAAAATGAAATAGTTTTACCAACTGACCACCACGTCACCTTTCTTATAGTGCGTTCATTTCACGAAGAATTTCACCATCAATTTCACGAAGCCATAATAAACAAAATAAAATGTCAATATTACATATTTCGTTTACGCGTATTATACAAGAAAGTACGTGCATCATGCCAAATATGCAAAAATAATTCGGCTATTCCGCAACCGCCACAAATGGCCCCACTTCCTGCAGCTCGCTTGGGAGCATTTCAACGCCCTTTTACGTTCGTCGGCATTGATTATTTCGGTCCTTTACTGGTATCTGTTGGAAGAAGGCGCGAAAAAAGGTGGGGCGTGGTATTCACTTGCCTTACTGTGCGTGCCATCCATATAGAAGTATCACACAGTTTGGACACAAGCTCGTGTATTTTGTGCATACGAAACTTTGTCGCCAGGCGTGGAACGCCTCGAGAAATATACACGGACAACGGCACGAACTTTAAAGCAGCTGCAAAGATCCTAAATGAAAATATAAATCATATAAAATATTCAAACATATCCTCAGCTTTCGACGAAATAAAATGGATATTTAACCCACCTAGTGCCCCCCATATGGGCGGAGCCTGGGAAAGACTCATAAGATCAGTAAAAAACGTTTTGTACAGCTTGTACCCCAGTCTTAAATTTAATGACGAAACCCTAAAAAGTGCACTGTGCGAGATAGAATCGATAATTAATTCTCGGCCGTTAACATTTGTCTCAGTAGACCACGAAGATGATGATGCCATAACTCCTAACCACTTGTTACTCGGCTCCTGCGATGGCTACAAACCCTTTTTCAATGAATATGATAATCTACGTCAGCGATGGCATCAGACGCAATCATTTGCAGATCTCTTTTGGCAACGCTGGTTGAAGGAATACATCCCTATAATTTCTCGCAGAACTAAGTGGTTCGAAAAGGTACCACCCGTATCGATTGGCGCCATAGTAATTATCGCCGATGAAAATTTACCTCGAAGATGCTGGCCTAAGGGTAAAGTTATTGACGTCATGATGGCAAAAGATGGTCAAGCGCGAAGTGCCACAGTCAAGACACAGTTTGGTGTAATGCAAAGGCCAATAACAAAAATAGCTGTTCTAAACGTCGGCAATGAATAAGTGCAAGCTCGAATACAACTCGCTTACGGGTCGGGGAATGTTGCCGCCGTCAACAAAGGGTTAATTCCAGCAATCATTTCTCTTTAATATTTTTCAATTTCGTATAACATACATATATTATTATATACGTACATACATACGTACATCGTATGTTTTTACAGCTTTAGTTTTTTGCCTCAGCCAAGTACATAAATAAATATGTGCATAAGCTAACGGTCACTTACCGTTTGACAAAAAATAAGTAGACAAGAAGAAATCTTAATATTGAAATTTAGTTGAGTTTCAAAAGCGAGGCAAATAACTAATAAATTTTAAAGCTCTACCTCTACCTCTAATTTACCTTTTATAATTTATTAATTGTGAAATACATTATTATAATAAAAAATAAAAATAAATAAAAAGAAAGGTTTTAATTAAAGGTATTAGTGCTATTAAAAATTAGTTTCCTTGATCTCAACAACATACATATTTTATTATGATTCATAAAAAAATTTAATTTAAATTTTTTGTATAAATAAAGTTTTTTTTTATTTTATTGACTTTTTCTTTTATATCAATTTGGATTTATTTATTACATAATACAACATCAGGTTTAAATTTACTTTTATTAATTTTAGTTGACTCTACCAGGGCTCGAACTTGCGAACACTTAGTTAAGAAGCATTAACTCGCCACTCAACCACTTCAGCCACAAAGTTCAGTTGAGTTTGAACGATTAAGTTTTTGTTTTATACTCACTTTATTTACATGCTTGCGAAAGAGACAAAATAGAAAATAATTTACATTCAACCATATTTTTATCATTATTATGTTTGCTATGAACATATTTATGATATCAAGTAAAATTTTATTAAACATAATATGATAATTATATGGTTGATCTAAGACACTAAACATAATATGATTAAAAATAACTAGAAACATGTTTATCGTGATCAGTATAATGTTTAGATCCTTCAAATTAATAATAATATTTTTGTGAAGAACACACTATGTTTGAGGTGACCATATTCAACCATCTTTTTTCTTTGCGTGCAGAGGTCGCTTAGACTAATCTTGTTTCTACACTCCTCAATGTCCAGTCATTAATCCCGTGACAATGCAAATTAAGTAAGTCATTCGATGTCTAATACAATGGCTTGAATGTTTTCGTTATCCTGATATCTTTTGTCTCTTACCAATATTATTGAGATTCTCTTTCCGCCCACTCCCTAAACTTAAGCTTAAAAGAGCTCCAAGACAGTCCTTAAAATGGTCCTCGGCCAATGAAACCATGAGTCGCAATTTTTTTTTGTCTTATAAACTATGACCTGAAACCCATACTAGGTGAACCCTGTTGTTGAACGCTAGTCTTTTTGGAGGTGTTGGACAATCCTATACCAGTTTTGATCTTACTTTGAAAGTCCTGAGTGCCTGTAAAGCTAGTTTGCTGTCAAGTTTTTCTCTTAGCCAGAACTCGAAAGCATCGAGTTTCCAGTCATCTCATTGTAATTTTTGTCTCTTAACAAATCCTCTCCTATAGTAAATATAATTTTGTGTGGGCTTCAGAGGAGATGGCACTTTTAAATTGCCTTCATTGTTTTAATCATGTTGTCATATAATTTATAATCATAAACTAAAAATAAAATGTCATAAAACAGCACCGTTTCCAAACAAACAAAAAAATTAAGTCAAACAAAAAAAATTTTAATGCCACCTAAAAGTTGTTACTTTTAATTTTTTTTTTTAATGTTATTATGCTGTGAATTAAATTTATGTCTTTGGCTTCTCTCCTGCTAATTTTTTTTTAATCAACAATAAAAATAAAAAAAATAATAAACAAAAAAGAGCCAAAAATTAAAAAATTGAGACAGCTTAAGATTAATTTTTCTTAAAAAAATTTTTTATTTTGTCATAAAAATTAAAAAAAATTATAAAAACAAAGTCGTAAACTATTTTATGACCTTTTGTGAGCCCCAGTGTCAAATAAAACTAAACTGTCTTAAGATCTGTTTGCAAATATAAAAAAATTATTTTTTTTTTCATGCAAACTACAGCAAATATTTACCATAAAAATTAATAAATCAAATCAGAAAGTAAATCAAAATAGAAAGTATTAAGATTATGCAACCATAACCTACACAGATGATTCAAGATCAATTTGTTTTGGAATAAAAATTTTTTGCGGTCAAAAACTTGGTACAGATAAAAATTTTTTACCGAGAAAAAATTTGTATGGGCAAACAAATTTTTTATAGATAAAAACTTTTTAGGAACAAAAATATTTTACGGACAAAAATTTTTTACATACAAAAACTTTGTAGGAACAAAAATGTTGTAATCGGCAAAGAATTTGTATGAACTAAAATTTTGTAGGGCAAAAACTTTATACAGACAAAAACTTTGTAGAGAAAAAAATATTGTAGGGGCAAAAAATTTGTATGAACTAAAATTTTGTAGGGCGAAAACTTTTTAGGGAAAAAAAGTAATACGGACAAAAACTTTGTAGGGATAAAAGTGTTGTAATTGTCAAAAATTTTGCAGAGTAAAATATTTTGTAGGGCAAAAAATTTTGAACGAACAAAAAAATTGTATGAACAAAAACTTTGTAGGAACAAAAATGTTGTAATCGGGAAAAATTTTGTAGGAAAAAAAATTTTTGTAAGGACAAAAAATTTGTAGGAAAAAAAATTTGTTTTGAAATAATAAATTTTTTATGGTCAAAAACTTTATACAGATAAACATTTTTTACCGAGATAAAAATTTGTATGGGCAAAAAATTTTTTATAAATAAAAACTTTTTAGGAACAAAAATTTTTTATATACAAAAACTTTGTAGGAACAAAAATTTTGTAGAGGCAAAATATTTGTAGGGAAAAAAATTTTGTAGGGGCAAAAAATTTGTAGTGACAAAATTTTTATACAGAACAAAAATTTTTTATAAACAAAAACTGTACAGACAAAAGTTTTGCAGGGACAAAAATTTGAAAAGACAAAAACTTTGTGCTAACCAAATTTTTATATACACAAAAACTTTGTAGAGACAAATATGTGGGACAAGACAAACATTTTGTAGGAACAAATATTTTGTGCAGATGAAAACTTTGTTCGAAAGAAATGGTTTCATTCAGTTTTATAGTTAAACAGACTCTATTCGTGGTGGAGGCATATGAAAGCACAGTGAAGTATTAAATAAGATTCATAAATTTTAATTAATTGCAAAGTCTAGGCGGAAATTTAAAATAGGTTGCAGATTTCTGAATAATTGTGATTTTTTTTTTATGAAATTTTATGAAATATTTTTCTTTTTATGAATTTCAATAATCAAATTCATTGGAAGTAATCGAAATAAGCGGAATAATCTTTTTTTTTATTATGACCCTATTGAAGTAAATGAGCGATATAGGCTTAAATATAACTTTAAATGGCTTCTTCTTAGCTAAGTGTATGTTGCTGATACAGCATATTAGCTAGACTAAATTTTAGATCTCTGAATGGTATGGAATTTGATGTATACATTGCCTTGTAGCCACATGATACAAAAGTGTTTTGAACATGTGTCTGTGTGTGTGTGTGCTTGTGTTCATTGATTTATACGCTTTAAATAATAAAACCCATTAATGTGTGTTTTATTCAAGATGATATCACTTAAAATAGTTTTAAATATTTAAAACTGGACTCTAATTAAGTCGTCTCAACAAAGATTTAACCTTTTTTTTTTTGTTATTTTAAGTAACAAGTTGTAAATAAGCTGAATAAATCAGATAAAGCAGGTAGGCATTCCTTCATCTAAACATTAATAACAGCTTTTTATAAAATTTTAACTGGATAGAAAATGTGTTTTACACGAGTAATAAATGACATTTCGTATGACCATTTGGAGAAACTAAATTCGTTCTTTTTTTAGTTTTTGTAGGCTTAAATTAAATGAAAACTATTATAAATAAATAAATATTAACAAAAACTTCAGCTTAAGCCTTAAAGAATAATTAAATTTAATTTTTTTTTTGGTTTTATTAAAACACAATTAATTCCTGTGCAATTGCTGAATTGAATGCAAGCCTTCAGCACGAAATGCAGTAAGTGCAGGGTGATGATGTGTTTTTTTTAATATTTTTTTCTTTTACAGGAGGCCATGTGAGTTCAGTGACTGAAACGTTGCTTTAACTGGCAGCTAGTTGATGACGATGGTGGTGTTAATGTTGGCAAAAAATATGTAATAACAAACATAACAAATAAAAAAAATATAAAAATAAAAATTAAAAATAAAAATTAAAAAAAAGTTTTTAAGCACAAAACAATTTCCATTTATTCTAAAAAAACAACAACAAAATAGTTTCAATGAAGTCATTGAATATCTTTAAAGGCGCTTATGTTGAAGTAAAGCGCACAAATGAGTTACTGGAACTGAGTCAATCAGGAATTCGCTTTTTGATGGTATTAATAACTGAACACTGTAGAGTATTGAAACAGAATCAGTCGAGATTAAGCAACAAAGCCGAAAAGACGTTAATTGTCTAATTTGGTCCTGTTTTTTTACCCACAACCGTCGGAATTGACGCACAAATCTGCCAAGAAAGGCTGTGAATACTAGACTCAATTCTAACTGCCGTGACCTCTTCTTGTTCTCGCTCCTGGTTCTAATTTGAATTTTACTAAGCCAAAATCGACGCATTCTATATCAAGTATGGACTAATTAAATATTTCATTAATTCAATGAAATGTTCATTCATTTAATGAAATTTTTCATTAATCCAATGAATATTTTAAATATTTTTCAAATCAACAACACGTTTTATTGGACTAATGAAATATTTCGTAATGCAATGAAAAATTTCATTATTTTTCAAGCACCAACATGTTCCATTGGGCTAATGAAATATTTCATTAATTCAATGAAATGTTCATTAATGCAAAGAAAAATTTCATTATTTTTCAAATAACAACACGTTTCATTGAAAGAATGAAATATTTAATTAATTCAGTGATATGTTCATACATTTAATGAAATATTTTATTGAATTAATGAATGAAATATTCGTTTATTTAATGTAATATTTCATTATTTCAAAAAACATTTCCTTGTAATATTTCATTAATGAAACGTGTTGTTGGTTAAAATATAATGAAATCTTTCATTGAATTAATTCGTAATATGTATGAGCATTTCATTGAGTTAATAAAATATTTCATTTAATTAATGAATTATTTCCTTGAATTCATAAACTATTTCATTAGTCTAATAAAACGTATAGTTGCTACAAAAATAATTTGCTAACGTTTTCATTCGATATCGACAATGAAAAAATTATATTCATTAGATCAATGAAAAATTTAATTATTGCTCAAAAAACTACATGTTTCATTAGATTAATGAAATATTGCATAAATTTAATGAACTTTTCATTTATTTAATGAAATATTTCATGGAATCAATGAAACGTTGTTTTTATTTAAAAAATAATAAATTATTTTTTCAGTGTGAATTGTTTGCAGAAAACGCTTAGAGTCTGGGCAGCAAACCCCAGCCTGACAGGTTATATCAAAATTGAAAAAATAAAAAATTTTATGACTCACTCACTCACAAATGTTAACAATTCCAAAAGTATATAACCATTACCTGTGGTAATTGTACCTGTTACAAATTAATTTTTAAAATTGTTTTGTGAATTTAGTGTGAGAAATTAATACAATTATATGTATGCCTGCATTTAAATTTTATTTCTAATTTTCAGTTAATGCTGTTGGCGAATGTTAAATTTATTTGTTGGCTGCTCCCAACAACACGTTTTTCTGAATTAATAAAAATAAAAAGATATTCGGGCGTTTTCTAACCATCCAATACGCCCGTCTTTTTATTTAATTTCTTTCAAAAAAAAAAAAAATATTTTTATGGTGAGAAGGTAAACCAAGTAACACATGAAGTATTTCAGAATTGTTGGTATTTAGAGAAAGCAAACAAAAAAATTAACTGAATATTTATACATTTTTTTTTCAAGGCCAGAAGGTTAAATCGTTAAATTAGTGAACGGACAATCACAAGCTAAATTTTTAAATTATTTAATTTTCAAATCGTTTTCATGTATTTTTTTTTTTTATTATTAAAAAATTATAAATAAAACATTGCTTAGGGGGCATCATTCCCCATTGTTTGTGTCATATTAATTTCTCAAAGCCACTCTGCCATAACAGCACCACAAAAATAAAAGATAGTGCACGTGATTGAACTTGTATTTGCAATTAAAAATTCAAAACACAATTTGTGTATTTTTATTTAGTTTTTTCTTTTTAAGGAAAAATTACTCTGAAGAAGCAGCATTAAAAGCCACCACAACAATGTACTTACTGGCAAACAGATTAACACATTTGTGTAACTACTCTGTACTTTAGGCCATAAAAAATTGGTAGTTTAAAACTACCAAACAAAAACGTTTGTTTATGTCTTTTATTCTATTCATACATCCATCTATTTATTTGTATGTATGTTTGTTTGCTCATTTTTGAAAGGTCTTCTTTTTTATATCAACAGTAAGGGGGCTTGCAAACGTGTGTATTTAAGCCTTTTTTTCTATACTCACGCACCAGAGACTCGTAAACAATTAAAATAAAATATAAAAGACGAAGAAGCAGAAACAGAAGACGACAAAGACCAAGACAGACTCATTTATTTAAAATAGTTCCAATCGTACATTAAATTCAATATTAAAAATTTGTTTGTTTTGGCTTAAAAAAAAACAAAATGCGGAATGTCTGTAAAACAATTACTTTCAAAGACGTGCTTGGAGAGACTTTAGTGTCTGAACAAAAATAAAAAAATAAAAATAAAAAAAACTAAAGGCCGCGCCAAAAAAATTTTAAATCTCAGACACAAAATAAATGTCAAAACAACGTTTTGTTGAAAGCACAAAAAAGTGAAAGAATTTTACACAATAAGCAGCACTAACAATCAATGGAAAGAAAGAAAAAAAGAAAGAAAGAAAGAGAGAAAGAATAAAAGAAACTTGATACAAAGATTTTTTAACAGAAAAACGTTTTTAGATTTATCACACTATCAATAAATAAATTAAAACGAAAGAGTCTATTAACAAAATTGACAAGGTAAACTAAACTACTGTGCAAAAAAGAAGTGCATTACCAAGGCGAAGTTTATACACCTTTCACCAAAGATTAGCAATCTAGAAAACCTCCACTAAACTGCTACTAAAAACATATTAAAAATATTTAATGACGTTAAAACAAATTTAACTCGGCAAAATTTATCTTCACTCACTTAAGTTTTTCTATGGTTTTGATATTTTAGACGAATGTGGCAAGTGAAAAGTATTAATATTTTGCTAACACAATGAAGGATATACAAGACTCAGCACAGCCGAATTTAACTTGTTTTTCTTAAAACTATAGCCTCATGAGTTTCAAATAAAATGGCCCATTTTTTATTAAAATCTATGAACAACTCAGATTTTATGCATTATAGTAGAAATTAAACACGAACTTCTCAATCACAATAGAAAAAAACAAAAGACTTAAGACAGCAACTTGCATTTACCAGCAAACACATACAAAAAATAAAACTCAAAGAAAAGAAATAGTTTAGGCGAGTGTGTGTTTCACTTAGACAAATAATTTTTTATTTACTTTTCTTTTCTTTTATTTTTTTTTTTTATATTTACCAACTTGTGTGAGCCCCTTTTACTTGTTAGGCCAGTCACTCACTGACTCTTGTCTAGTTTAATTTTTCCTGAAATAATTTTTTTTTCTTCTTTATGTTTCTTGAGATTTATGCTTAGCAATGACACTTCTTCATGACCTTATCACTGACACATAAACATTTTTGTCTCTGGGCCAAAATCGTAATTTAAGCCAACCATTTTTTTTTTGTTTTTTTTTTTTATTTTTGCTTTTTTATTGCTATAAAAAAATAATAATCAAGTTTGCTTTGTAGATAAATAAATCAATATACTAAATATTTCAATTATAATTATAGGTTTTGTTGTGGTTTTTACTTTAGTAAATTGTTTGGCTTTACTCTGGGGAGATGGCATTGCAAATAGATAGAAAATCGTAAAGTATACAATTTAATTGTGCCAAAGCAAAACATGTTTGTTAAATATGTTTTTTTTTAATATAGCATGCGATAAAAAAAACTATTCCATACATATTCTTCACATATGTACTGAATTTAAAGGGGTTTATAGAGAGATAAAGCCAAAACCGTCTATTTCCAGGAATGGGACCTAATGAAAAACAATTACACTGGACAAGGCCATCATTCTGGGAATACAGTTTCTTCCAATTGTATTTGAGAAAATTTTTAAAAAACGTTGCAAATTTCACTTAGTACAAAAATAACGTATATGTGGTCTCTGAGGGATGAGGCTATTGTGGCCAAACACTTCTATCTTAAGGCATGGAACCTAATGGGACACACATCATTTTAAAGGGAAGCCTGTCTAAATTTATAATCTACTGCGCAAATACTCAGAAATTACTTTGGATTGTTTTAAAAATTTTTTTTTTCCAAATTTCTATATACCCCAGTGCTGTTGCTCTGAGTGAGCATTTAATAATAACCTTATCCATTGTGGCTGTTTTAAATTAGGTTCCATTCCTTGAAATAGACGGACTTGGCCAAAATGGCTTAATCTCTCTATAAACCTCTTTAAATTCAGCCTAAATGTGAAGAAAATGTATGAAAAAAAAATTTTATCTCATGCGATATTTTTAAAAAACGTATTTAACTAGACGTATTTATCTTCACACACATTAGCAAAAGATGATAATGAATCCCAAGAAAAGCTTGCATTTCAGCAGTTTACATATATTTTTCTTTTAATCTTTTTTTTTTTTTATTTAAAACCCAAAAAAAATATTTTATTTTTGCCTCACTGTCGAAACAATTCTGTTGGCACTTGTCTTCGTTCATGAATACTCATGTAAATGTTGCTTTTGCAAACCAACTAAATAAATAAATGTCGCCTTAAGGAGACTATCGATTTCGTTTCTCTGTCTATGAAAAACAAAACACACACACACACACATATGAGTACAGAACAGAATGAACCCTCCCACTTTACTATGCTGTTGCTGTTACTGTTGTTTTAAAATGTAATAATTTCATGGGGTTGGATGCAACAGCATGCGGGTATTCACAAAAAAATAAATAAAAATTGACTACACCTGAACATTTATTTCTTTTAGAGTGTGGAAACACCTTAACCACCCTTTAACTCATGATGTTTCTGTTATTTATGAATACTGTAACCACAGAGACTCGTCCTGTATTAAAAATTACTTATGTAATGCTTAAGGGAACTGTCAATACAATTTTTTAGTAAGTTTTTATTGCTCAACCAAAATAATGTTCAAGTTACCGCAGATATTCAAAATGGTTACTTGGAATTAGAAAGACGCTATAGCCCCATGATATTACAATTAAACTATTTTAAGCACAAGAGTGGTTAAGTAGTGGATCCAGCTATGTGTCCTGCCTAATTCTTAAATGTTTTAGTAAAAAAAAAGCCTTAGAAATTTATTTATTCAAATATTTTGCATTAATAATTTGAATTTGCTTCAATAAACATTAAAAGAAAATCAAAAGTTGTTTATCGATTTTAGTAAAAGAATCTTCTGAGATGATCAATTTTTTCCCCATTCTATTTTCAATAATTTTTTTTTAATTTAAAACTTATTTCCAAAAAGAAAAAACATTTTTTGTGTTACATCTCTAACGAATTGTCTGATTCTGTCAGTCGTATATGAAATTTTCAATATTTCCGATTCTATGACTCGTTACGGAAAAACATCTATAAAAATTTCTATTTTAAATAATTTATTTTTAAATAAAAATTTCAACATTTGCTACAATAGTTTTGAAATTACTGAGCAGTTTGAAAAAATGAAATTTTGAGATGAAATTTTGGGATATTTTTTTAAATCAAATAGAACTAAGCGTATTCAGTTCATCATCCTTAAATAAAGACTAACGTTATAGAACGAAAATAGGACTAAATTAAAACAGTTTTCAGTTGCTCTGATCTTAAGCCCAGTACAATTGTGCTATGGAAAAGTTACCAAAACAAAACAAACTGGACTTAATTCTACACAAGGAAAACAACTTCGGTTGTGACAATTAAATTTGTTACCAATCAAAAATTCAGTTGTTATAATCATTTTTTGTTGTTGTAGTAACCAAAATTCTATAATATAGACCAAAATTTTGTTCAACTAAAACTATTTTAAGCGTTAAGACCGATTTTCTACTATTACGATTAAGAAATTCGAAGGGCACAACCAAATTTTTGATTGGAAACAAATTTAGTTCCCACAACCAAAGTTGTGTTTTCAGCGTACACGCAGAAAAGCTTTAGATTTTGAGAATTGAAATTTTTCCAACTAAAAATTCGTTTGTAGCAACCAAATTTTTTTTATCATAGCAATCAGAATTTATTAAAACAGTCTGAAATTCAGTTTTGCTAAAAATATTTTGAGCGGTAAGCCTGATTTTCTATTGTCACAATTAAAAAATTTAACTATCGCAACTGAGTTTTTATTGGAAACAGACTTAGTTCCCACAACTGAAGTTATTTTCTCAGTATAGACAAAGAAAACAAGTTTTTCTATGGGAATTAAATTTTTTCCAATCAAAACTTTGGTTGTAATAACCAAATTCTTCAATTATAGCAACCAGAATTCATTAAAACTGTCCGAAATTTAGTTTTTTATTATCACAATTAAAAAATTTTAAATATTGCAACTGAACTTTTGATTGGAAACAGATTTAGCTTTAACAACCAAAGTTGTTTTATGTGTGTAGGGATTTTTATTTGAGTTTTCATCACTTTTAAAAGTAGGGGAGTTGTAAATTTAACTTGTCTCAATAAATTGTGGGCATAACTTTACAGAAATAATTAAAAGCTTAAGTTTTAGCCGCCACAAAACCTAAAAAATCTAAACACTAAATTAAAACATAAGCTGGGCTTAAATATTAAAACAACAACAACTATAAAACTCAAAATAAAAAAAACAAAAACATATCGATGGTATTGCAAGAAAGGCATCACAGATTGTTAAAGATAGAACAAACAAGCAAGAAAAAAAGGCTTATAAATCTAAAAGAATAATCCTCTTCTACGCAGGACTTTTATAAATAACAAAATTATTTTAAAAATATGTATTTTTCTTGATACAAAAATTAATATATTTTTATAAATAAAAAAAAAGCCAGCAAAGTAACAGCGAAAATAAATACCAAAAAAAATATATTTTTTTTTTTTGCCATAAAAATTAAATCCACTAAAATTTAATGCAGTTGTAGCACGCGCGTGCACTTAACATTGCATTTAGATTGAATTGCATTGCATTGTAATTATAAGGTGGTGGCCAGTCAATAATAATAGTCAGTTGTCGGTCTATAAAAATAAAATAAAAGCTGAAACTGCAACAACAAAAACATAACATAAAACAAAATTTACCTGTTTCCTTATAAATAAACAAATGAACGCACCCATACACAAGCACACAAAATCGTACTGATAAACAAGATACCATAATGCAAGTGAATATGTGAATATGAATTCAATATTATCTGAAGGTAAATAATGAAAAATTTGAAAGAAACGAAAAAATAAAAAAAAAAAACACAAAAATAAAACTATTTCCACCTGAAGACATGAGAATACATACACACATGAATGAAAATCCAGAAGTTCGTATAAAGCCAAAAATCTACTGGGTCCAAATTACGGCATTCGAAGAAGAGAGGATTTTCCATTGAAATTATATCACCATTTTGATCACTATTGACTAATTTGGCTTTCGATTCTTTAAAAGCTTATGCTAAGTTCACCGATTTGTTCGGGGGAAAATGTTTGTGCGTACAAAAAAATTTTTTTGGCTTAATTTAGGTTCTTTCTCTTTGTGAAAAACACTTCAAATTGCTTATAGAAAAAAAATTTGTTTGGACAAAAATTTTGTGCGAACAAAAATTTTGTACAGAACAAAAATTTGCACAGATAAAAATTTAGCTATGAACAAATGTGTTACTTCAGCCTTATTGCTAAATGTTATGTGAAACATGTCTCACATAAAATCAACACCCGAAATTCAGTTTTTACAACATTTTTGCTCCAACTCTAAAGAAGTATGAATTAACCCTCAAACACATTTCAAGTTTTTGCTAGTAAACTTAAATTTTCATTTGGCATAACTTTAGGATTGTACCAGAATTTTACTAGAACTATTTTTGCTATAACATTTTACAACTTAAACTCTTCGCTCGTTATTGTGCTTTTTCAAATAGAAGGCAAAAAATTCTTTTGAATCCGTGGTCAGAGCCATGTCATGTTTATGGGCTTATTACATAACCGCAATCCTGCATACTGTTTTCTTTGCTCAATTGTCAAAGTTTACTTCTTTATGTTCACTAAATACTAAAATAATACTGACATCCGAACGTACAAATGCAAATATGGTGTTTGTATTTTTGCTGTTACCTTGTACATCAAAACCTCGTTTTTCTTTTTTTTTTGGTTATAATGAAAAAGTATTGCTTGAAGCAGCCTGAAAATTTTTTCTAAAATTTTGTACATTCCTTTAATTTATTATTAAAATTAATTTATTTAAAGAACTGCTGGGTAATTTGCCTTAAAAATGTTTGCCAATATTCTGCAATAGTCATACACTTGTTTTCCAATTCAAGTTTAAGTTTTGCTTTGTAGCTGCATCTGTTTGCAAGCAAAATGCAAAAAAGAAAAACAAATTTTTTTTAATGCAGCGACATTAAACACTTAATAAAAAAAAATTAAAAGAGAGAAAGAAACGTTTCAATATGAAAACATTTTAATTTTATGCAACAGTGAATGAAAAATATTTAAATTGAGTTAATTTTTAAATTTACATACGAGTACACTATCGTTGTGTTGTAATCGTTATACCGATATTTTGTTGTAAGTTGTATCATAAATTAATGTAACTCAATTAATAAATCTTTTTGTTATTGTTATTTAAATTTATTATTTATTTTCTAGTAATTTAGAATTGAGTGTATAAAAAATGTTAAAGGCTGGTGGTAACAAGTTGTTAATAAGCCCACAAATATTATTTGTAGATTTGATTGATTCTAAACAAACCGGGCAATAATTTCTTCCTTACTTTCTTACTAATATTGCGAACGCTGAAGTTTGTATGTATCAATGTTTGTTGCTTTTTGTACAGATATTTGCGTGAATTGCTCATGTTTTAATAGCTACGACGAAGACACTCTTCTATACAAATAGAATTAATTTTCTATTTACTTGTAAGCTATAAAAAATTTTGTTTTCTACGTTTTTTTTTCTGAAATTTAATATTGCAATCAACCTACCACGCCCATTCCTCCTTCCTCTTCTTTTACTACTTCTCCTTCATCTACTTCTTTTCTCTTTTTTTTTGTCCTTCTCTCTTCTTTTTTCTTCTTCTTTTAATTTTTTTATTTTTTGTCTTTTTTTCTGATTTTTATATATTTCTTTTAGTTATTTTTCTTCTGTTTTCTTCTTCTTCTTACTCTACTTGTTCTTCTTTCTCCTCTACTTTTTTATCACCTTTTTCTTCTAATTTTTCTACTTCTCTTTTTTCTTTTTACTCTTTTTGTTCTTATTCTTATCTATTTTTTATTTTTCTTTTTATACTTCGTTTTCTATTTCTTTTCTCTTCTTCTTCTCTCATACTTTTTATTTTTATTGTTTTTTTCTTATTTTTTAGTCCTTCTCTCTTCTTTTTTTATTTTTCTTATATTTCTTTTTCTTCTTTTTTATTTTTCTTCACCTTTTTTTCATATTTTTTTCTTTTTCTTTTTATTCTTACTCTTCCTGTTCTCGTTTTTCTCTTTTTTTTTCTTTTTCGTCGTCTTATTTTTCTTTTTTTTCTTCTTCTTCTTGTCTTTCCTTCTTTTTTTTATTTTTTTTCTTTTAATTATCTCTTTGTTTTCTTCTTCTTCTTTTCGTCTTCTCTTTTGCTTATATTCCTTGTCCTTCCCTATTCCTTCTTCTGCCCTTTTTTCCCTCCACTTCTTGAAATTTTTCGTCTCTTTTCTTCTTCTTCTTTTTAATTTTCTTGTCTTTCTCTCTTCCTTTTTGTCTTCTTCTTCTTCTTCCCTTTTCCTTCTTCTGCCTTTTATCCCTCCACTCTTTATAATTCTTCTTCTCTTTTCTTTTTCTATTAACATTTATTATGACACATTAGACTTTTATCATTCTGAATTAAAAATAATTTGTTGCAAAAGCCACCACACAACAAACAACAATTCAGCTAAATTAAATAATTTTCTCAGCTTTTACATTCCAAACAAAAAATGTATTTATTTTTTTTTTAAATACAAACGCAAAATGGTTGGAAACGTAGCCGAAGAAATATTAACTTAAACATTTTGAAATTACACTCACTCACTTGTACGAGTATCTAGATTATGGCGGTGTTGTTGTTAATAAACTATTATTATCATTAAGTAAAATAAAATTAAAAATACAACAAACAACACATAAAACACAGTGTTGGATGCTACTGCCTTTATAAATATATTGAATAGCTAAAATGTTTAAAATGTTTTAGAATGTTGGGTATCAAATAATGTAATATTTGTTGTAGTTGGCTACTGTTAAATTATAAACTTTGGGTACAAAGAGCAGGAGCAGAAAGAACAAAACATGACTCGATTATAGCACAACATACAAACAGAGAGACCAACTAACTTAGCAGTTAGGCAGAGCTTTAATATCTGATGGATGGATGGATGGATGGATGGTTGGACTAGCCCGTTTATGAATGGCTATTAAATTTAAATTTTCTGTTGTTGTCTGCGTTCTTTTCTCTAGAGGTTGAAGAAATGAAGCAACAAACAATCAGCCTCAAAAATCAAATGTAATCATGGTGTTGTTGTGGGTAAATGAAGGAGGTACTTTTACTTGTGGAAATTCTTCTCACGTACGGCAGTTTATTAAAATAACTTTAGAAGCAACAGCCAAACGCAACACATACCATCACTCTACTGCTAGTGAAAATAATTTTAACGACAATATTTTTGTTGTTGTTATAGTTGCAAAAAAACAGCAAAAACAAAACAAAAACAAAAACCAAACAAATGAAATTAGTTTAATCAGCAACAACAACAACAGCAAAACATAAATATTAACAACGTCAGGTGTTTAAAAATTAAAAAAAAAAACAACAGCAACAACAAAGAAGGATTTTTTTTTTAACTTAGAGCCAAAGATTTTTATAAAGAAAAGAAGAAGGAACAGAAACCTTAAAAATAAATTGTTGCGTTGCTTATGTAGAGGACTCACTCTTGTATGAGTTTTGCTACCAGTTTTGAGCATTTTGTTAATTTTTATTTTATGTTGTTTTGTTTTTGCTTTTTGCCTTCTAAATGTTTTTCATCTTTATTTGATCATCTCCATTATGTGATTCATACCGCAAAGTTATTTCATTCATCCGTTTCACTGGTGCTTAAAATATTTTTCATCATCATCTTCAGCACAACGTGGCATAACACCAAATGAATTGAGAGACTTCAATTAAAACCTTTTAACAATATCACGTACTAAAGATCGCTTTAAATGCTTTTAAAACCACTGATGGTTGGATATCGTTTTTAATGTGCAGCAAGTAAAAACAGCAACAACAAAATAATAAAATTAAAATTAAATAATAAAAAAGTGTAACAAAATTAGATTTAAACTTATGAAACTCAAAATTTTTATTTAGAAAGAGAGAACAGTTGAGAAAATTAGTATCAAGTAAAAGTTATTTTTTTTTAAGTGCGAGTAATTCAATGTAAAGAAATATTGGAAAATATAAATAAAAACAATTTTTTAAGATCTTAAGATTGATTAATAATGAAAAATATTTTTTTTTTTACTTATAATTGCACAAGTTTAGAAATTGGGGCCAACTTAAGCTCTGCCGTCAACTCATGGTATTTCAATTGAAGCGATATGACAATTTTTGTCCATTAATTTTTCTGTTTTGGAGACTTACTTTTTAACTGAAGCTTACATTAAGCCTTATGTAATTTAATTTGAAGTTTCAAGCAGACAAAGTGCCTACCCTTCTGCCCCCTATAACCGTCTATAATAAACATTTTTTGCCATATTGGCCTCTTTATTTTTTAACACTAAATTAACACGTTTACGTTTGTGAAAAAAAAGTAAAGCCAACTAATAGCAAAAAAAAACTGGATTATAAAGAAAACTTGGCACGTTCTAGTGCATCTTCTTTGTTCTTGATAAAAGAAAAGCCGCAAAATAATTTGAGACTTTTTTTATTGAAAAAAATTATTTTTTTTTTGTTTTCATATTAACTAACGAACTAACTCTAGCGTTATTTTTAATGCTAGAATTCATTACATTTTAAATAATTTTGTGTTAAATACGAGTATAGAGGAATTTGAATAATTTGATTTTTTTATTTTTGTTGTTTAAATAACTACTTAAGTGATAATCTGTGCTCATACAACAAACAGCTCGTAAATGTTTAGTATTTGCAAAACAAACTTAAAGAAAAAAGGTTTTTATTTTTTTTTTTCAGTTGTATTTAGTTTGTTTTATTTGCAACTGCTTTAGGCCTCTTTTGTTTGAATGCAATCAACAAAACAATATCAGCAACACGTTCAAAGTGCACGCAGGAAAGCAAACTCTCGTACACACCGCAGCAACTGACTGGCCCACGAACAATAAAATTTGCCGCAAAGTCACGTTGTTTGGCAACTCAAACCACAAAATATATATAAAGTATGACAGTTAAATACTTGATAAAAATAAAACTAAAACTGGACATTTTCTGCCAAGACATAAACTCATCAACCAACCTTACCAGCCATTCCTCATTCATACATTCTCTATAACCGACAAATAGTGTCAACTAAAAGAATTCATAAAAAAGAAAGCAAAAAAAAAATTAAGCCAACACACACTTACACAGACATCAATACAACATTTTTTTGTGTTTTTCCAAATAAAAGAAAACTAAAAATAATTAAAAATTTTTCTCTGTTGGTTTGCTTTTCAAATACTTAATTTATGGCTTTTAAATAAAACGCTGTTAATTCCTTGAACTTCTAGTCATTACTTCCGTTTTAAAAGTGTATCTAGATTTGTTTATATTATCAACAACAACAACATCAATATTAGTTGTAATAGAAAAGCAAATAAAGACAGCCCTTTAAAATCAAGAGGAACTATTAAACCGTTTAAAGATTTTTATTGTTAATCGACAAAATTTAAAACGGAAATGTTCTTGTTTGCATTTTAATTAGATTCCAAATCTAAAAAAGAAAAATTATTCCATAAAAAAAATTAAGTAACTGGAGTCTTCCAGCAAGCAAGAGGTAAGCAGTGACAACAAAAGTCTAGTAGTTGTTTTTTTTTTTTAAATTAAAAGTCACAAAAGTCAAGATTGCAGTCCTTTTAAGGACAAATATAAATTTTTAAATCTCTTTACATGCAGAAAAGAAATTTACAAAGAAAATTTATTAACCAACTAACACAATAACCAGTAAAAAAATCTAGGAAAAGATCATTTTCCCACTAAAAACAAATTTAATTTTTTTCTGTTTTGTTGCTACCACATAAATTACAGTTAGAATTTTAAAATTTTTTATTTTAATTTCATAAAATTTAAAGAAGAGAGACTCGAGACTGTCAAAACAGCACATTACTTTCCCAGCTTGCCAGCAGGACAGATCAAGAGTATCTTTCTTAATTCAATTCATTTCAGAAAGACAACTCATATGATATAAATCACAATTTTTAACTCAATTCAAATTTAAAAAGCCCAATTAAAAAATGTGCTGTCAGCAATAGCGGGCAACTCTGCAATGAGGATGCCATTAAGTAACTACTCCGGTAGAGCGATTCACTATTCAATTTTAAAGAAAAAATTTGGTTAAAAATAGTTAATCCTAAAATCAAAGAATTTATGATTCAATTAAATTAAAGCCAAAATTTTAAACGCAAAATAAAAGTGAAGGACTCTTGAATAAAAAAACTATAACAAACTCGCTACTTTGTCAGCAAAGTATCATACTGTCGCTAATATAATATAAGTTAAAGAAGTGAATTTAATATGTTTTAACGTAACCCGTTACGTTTTTTAGTTTATGTAAATATCTTTTTAGCATTCATGACATAAAGGCTGTCCGAACATAAAGGCTTCGTCAATAGGCAGAATTGTCGCATTTGGGGTGAGGAAAATCCTCGAGTGATTCAGGAGAAGCAAATGCATCCTCAACGTGTCACTGTGGTGTGTTTTTTGGGCTGGAGGAATCATTGGATCTTTTTTTTATGAAAATGAGGCAGGTCAAGCGCAAACAGTCAATGGTGTTCGGTATCGTGAAATGATAACCAGTTTTTTCTTGCCTAGAATTGAAGAAATGAATGTGGAGGGCTTGTGGCTTAGGAGAAATATAAATGCGTGGGTACAAATATGCATAAATACGTTGAGACATATATCATTTTAAAGGAAAGGTCGACTAGATTTGTAGTCTACCGCCCAAATACTCAGAAATTACTTGGGACTATTTTTAAATTTTTTTTTGAAATTTCCATACAACCCAGTACTGTTGCTCTAAGTTTCCTTTTTAAATCATTAAAAATTAAAAAATCATTAAAAATTACGAATATTTCCGAAAATGTTAAAACACTTCCAGCAAGTTTAGATTAAATTCCTTTTTGATTTTGTAATTTTTATGGGAAAAATCGGGAGTGGTACATCGGTAAGATGGGAAATGGTAAAAATCCCTCAGGGAAAGAGTACTGGAGTAAAAGGGAATTTCAAAAATTTTTTAAAAATAATGCAAAGTTTTTTTTGAGTACTTAAGCAATAAATTACTAATCCACACGACCTACGCTTTAAAATGATAAACGTCCCACATCGCAATTTTCTATGGTTCGCTCGGAAGTTACTTTGGATTTTTTGGAAATTTCCATACACCCCAGTACTGTTGCTCTAAGTGATTTTAGCAACTTGCCAACGAACCATTAAAGATTGTAAGATGGGACATAAATCATTTTAAAGAGGAGACAGTCTAGATTTTTAATCTACTGACTAAATACTCAGAAGTTGCTTTAAACTATTTTAAAAAATTTTTTTAAATGTCCTCTGCCTCTTCATTTTCTCCGTTTTTATTCTTCTTCAACTTATCCACTTATCTTTTTTTCTTATTCTTCTTCTTATCTATATTTTGTTTGTTATTATTATTTCTCCTATGTTTTTCGACCTATGCCGGTGTCACAAAGGTAGCACATTCGAGAAGCCGCGTGAGCTAACCCAGGTGTCCCCTGTTCAACCTAACCTAACCAACCATTCTAATAACCAAGAAAGGGTATACATGAAGACGTGTAACTGATGTGGCCTTGATATGATGGCAAACGCTACACTCAACTGTTGAGCAAGAATGAGAAGGATATTTTCAGTCTATGATTAAATTTTAATTTTATTTTCATTCATGTAACATCTAATAGAAAAAGTAGAATAAATTATCTGAGAAACATTTTTCTTTGACTTACACTGAGAGAGTTGTATGCATATATTGTCTGAGTTTTGTCATTAATCGAATGAAAAAATCATTATTTTGCAATCAACGACACGTTGCATTAGACTAATTAAATATTTCTTGAATTTCTATCAAATATTTCATTAATTTTAATGAAATATTTATTCATTTAATGAAGTTAGTTCATCGAATCAAAGAAAAATTTTAATGGAGTCGTTTCATTGAATTCATTTTATTAAAAAATCGAAATAAAAATTTTGTAACCCAGTCAGTCAAATCGTTTAAAAATATTATATGAAAAAATACTGGACGTGTTACGGAAACAGCATATTAAGCTTTTAATTTAATTTATTAAAAGGACTTTTTCTTTTTTGTCAAAAAGTAGATTGATAAACCATAAAAAGCATAAAATATGCAACAAATGTCACCCAAAAAATAACAAAAACCTTAACAACAATAATAAAATTAAAAAGAAGAAGAAGAAAAAATAATAATAAAAATAAAAATATCATAAAACATCAACACAAGAAGCCGATATGGTAAATAGTTGTTGAATACACAAATACGAGTACTTGCGGGTAAGGCATGATGACTTTAGCAATTTACTACTGCTGACTTTAAAACAAATTTATTTATGGCCGCAATTATTTTATTTTTATTGTCATGGCTTGATATTGTCTCATGGAATTTGTAGTGTTTATGGGATTTATTAAATACACTGCTGAGAACAAAAAATTTAGAGAGCAGCTGAGCACAAAAACCTCAAATGCATTTCTCTTCTTATTAAGCATTTTGTAGCCAAAATATTTGTTTATAAATTAAATCAAAAATTATTATAAAGCTTGAGGAGGGGTAATGGAATGGTTACAAGCTGCTACTGTTTTGCAACAAAAAGTCCTACTGAATATTCGTACAAGTATAGAGTGTAAAATGAGTAGTGGTACACTTAAGTGGAAGCAAAAAAAAAAAGTGTGTGCGAATATTTTTATTTATTTTTAACTCCCTGTGCTCATGATTATTTTATGTATGAGCAGCATTTAATTGTCAAGTCCACTCACGCACATAGATTGATCAGTTTGAAATGAAGAAGCAACATTTACAAATAAATAAAATTAAAAAAAAAAAAAAATTTAATGAATTTAGCAAAATTAAAATAACAACAAAAACTAAAAATTTATTAACAAAATCTAAAAAAAAACAAGCACAAATAAATAAACTTTTTTTGATACGTTTCGATCTATTGAAAGCATTTTTATTTTAAACTGAAAATTATAAGTGATGTGTTTCTGTAATACAAGCAATCAAATCGTTCAGGAAATTTGTAAGAAAAACATTAAATTTTATTTTAAAAAAATAGCCAATCAGCTGGGTTACAGAAATAACATTTAAAACATTTTCCCAGATGAGTATTTTTTGTAGCAAATTTAAATATGAAATTGAAACAATTGCCAATAAATTTTTTTAATGAAATCTTAGTTGTAGAGAAAATTAATTTTTTTAATTACAAATTTAATTAAAAATATAATTAAAAAAAAAAAAATTGAAAAACACAAGCCAACAAATTTATTTTTTTTTTGTGTGTGACAGTAAGGTCAAACAGCTTTAAATTACCTTGCAGTTCTCGAGACTTACCGTTATATAGAACTACATCATAAGGACGGGAAATAAATTAATCTTTCAATTATGATGTTTGAATAATTTTTTTTTATATTTTTCTAGCTTAAGGGATAATAAAAAAATATTGTCAAAAACACCATCAGCTCAGAAATAAACTTCAGGTTTGTAAAGAAGTAAAAGACTTGGAACACAAACTTCCAGTTTTGCAGTGATTGAAAGACTTAAGAACGAATTTGAGTTACTCAAAAAAAAAGTAAAAGGCTTGGAACACAAACTTCTGGTTTTGCAATGATTGAAAGACTTAAGAAACAAACTTCAGGTATGAAAATAATTGAAATGCTTGAAACACCAATTTCCAACAAACTTCCAGTTTTGCAAAATGTTGAAAGACTTAAAAAACTAACTTCAGGTATGTGAAAAATTAGAAGGCTTGAAACACCAATTTCCAATTTCACAACCATCAGCTACAGAAATAAACTTCAGGTTTGTAAGGAAGTGTTATAAAAGACTTAGAACACCAACTTTTAGTTTCGCACCGATTAAAAGACTTAAGAAACGAACTTCAGTTTCACAAAAAATGTAAAAGGCTTGGAACACAAACTTGCAATTCACAGTGACTAAAAGACTTAAGAAACAAACTTCAATTTTGCACAAAAAGAAAGTAAAAGACTTAAAACACGAGCTTCCAGTTTTGCAGCCATCAAAAGACACTTTGACAATTGCTTGAGGAAAAAAGCGAAAGATTTTTGCTTTTTATATCCTTCACTGCATGCAAAAAGGGTATATAGATACTTTTTCTATCCTTTCCTCTTCCCTTTTTTGTATAACGGTGAATCTCAAGAACTACACTGGGCTGCACAATAAATCTTACATTATTATTATTATTATAACAATAATAAGTAGGCACACAATTTGAATTACTGTATCAATATACCTGAAATCAGTTTTAGTTTGGTATCATCAAAATCATTGTGGCCCTGTGTAATTAATTTGCTGTGCATTTTATTTAAACTGTTAAACTGTAAAAATTTTTGAATGGTGGGCATAAAGTATTCGTTGTAGCCATTTAAAAAATTTTCAACTTGTTTCTCTAAATTTTTTTTTCTTTTTTCGTATTTCAAAAAACAAAAAAAAATAAACTAAAATCGAAAAACATTGTTCATTTGTTGGGGTAAAAAAAAGAAGAAGAAGAAACCGAGTATTGTTTTAATTTCAAATTCAAAACGCGCACATTGGGGAGGTTAAACTATTTTATCATTGTCAAAAATTGTCTTTTTTCAGGTTGTTTGCTGACGTCTGCCTAAAGAAATAAAAATAAAAAAACCTGCAAGAAACAGCAAGTGTATGTAGACATAAAAACAGAAATGCTTAAATACAGACAGTCAAAGGTATAGGCAGGCATTAAAAAAAAGAACTAAAGCTTTAGATACTATAAAAAAAATTTTACTTTTTTATTGTTTTGTATACAAGTTCAAACTGCAAATACTAAAATAAATGGTATGACAACAAGTGAAAAATGTTACGCAGCTTTTGATTTCTTATTTTAATTTTTTTAGTTGCTTTTCTTTTATTTTTTTTTTTCAGTTTTGTTTCATTTAATTTAAAATGAAGGCCAAGTTTGTCTGTAAAAAATAAAAAAAAATTTCCTTTATTTTGTAACGTACGGTGTGTGTGCCATGGGCTTTTTTAAAGTCCTCTTTAATGTTCTAATTCAATTTAATTTAATTAATAAACACAACTTAACTTAAAATGTATTAAATTAAGTCATATGTAGCTTAACACCAAAGGATATTTTGCACAGTTAATCCAGAGTCCAGGCAGAACCTGTAACCCTTAAATGAGACCCTAATGATTTCAATAGAAACATAAACAGAAAACTATTATTTCACTAAATACGTATTCATAAATACAGAAGTAAAATTATTTTAAAATTCATTTTCAATAAATTTTTAATACAATTTTTACACACAGAAATACATGGAACCAACTTCATAAAAAATATTTTGCTTAATAAGTGCTTACACTAAGAAAACAACTTCGGTTGTGAGAACTAAATTTGCTTTCAATCAAATATTCGTGACATTGAAAAATTGGTGTTACAGCTCAAAATATATTTAGAAGAATTAAAATTTAATCTAAATTATGCAAATCTGGTTACACACAGAAAACAACTTCGGTTGTGAGAACTAAATTTGTTTCTAATCAAAAATTCAGTTGCGATAATTGACGATTAAAAATCGCTGTTACAGAAATACTTTTAAGAGAACTAAATAATGGTTTATATTATCGAGTATTGGTTACGACAAGTTTTTTTAGTTGCACTAACCGAAATTCTATAATATAGGCTAAGTTTAGTTCTCTTAAAAATACTTTTAAAAAATTTGATGGTCACAACTGAATTTTTGGTTAGAAACAAATTTAGTTTCACAACCAAAGCTATTTTCTCAGTGTGGACTTTAAGCAGCTGACTATAATAAAGTCCAACACAAAGATCGCGCAATGGCAAATTCACTCATCAAAATCTAATACAAAAAAAAATGTTTTTTTTTTAATTTTTTAACAATTAAGTTTGGTTTTTATTGTTACAATTTAATTTCTAATTGCTAACAAATTTAGTTATCTCAACCAAAGTTGTTTTCTGTGAGCATTACTTGACATCACACTGAGAAAACAACTTTGGTTGAGTAGACTAAATATGTTTCCAGTCAAAAACTCAGTTGTGATAATCGAATTTTTCAATTGTGACTACAGAAAATCGTTGTAACTTTTGAGCAGTATTATCGAATTCTAGTTGCTACCACTAAAAAATATTATTATTACAATTGAGTTTTTGATTGGAAGCAAATTTAGCTCTCACAACCGAAGTTGTCTTTTGAGTGTAGTAGCAAAGGGGTATCATTAGTTTTGAACGCATTAGGCCAGAAGTTGTTTTGGACCTCAGCAGACTCTACGTTGAGCTGCTGACAGGCCATCAGTACGGTATAGAACGACTCTTGTTTTTTGTCGTCAAGAAAGACCCGCATGGCCCAGCTTTCCAGGCAGTGGGCCGCTGGCTACAATGAATCCAACAACAATCACAAGAGTTTCGGATTGTACACAATGCATCTTAAAGGTCGTGATGCCAGCGGCAAAAGAAACTTGCTTTGCTTTGCCATTAATAATTCAACTTTAAAAAGCGCAATAAATTTATTTGCAAAAATTTAGGCATCATAATCAACAGATAAATCTTTCATTTTTGATTTTTAATTAATTTTTTTTTTAAATTAGAACTGTTCTTCAACAAGAAAATAATACAAAAACAAAAAATGTTTTTATTTGTATTTTGTATTGAGAGAAAAAAAGGTTTCTTAATACTGTGATTGCGTGTTGCTTACAATGCAACACAAAAAAATGTACTACAACTTCCATAATTTTTCACACCATTCACTGCACAAATACAATAATTAAAACAATTGTTGTTAATAAAAAAAAAAATAATAATAAACTTACAGGCTAGAGAAATATATTTCTAATAATAAAAATGTTTAGACGGCATAAGCGACAATCTATGGGGCATTATTACAATCGGTTTTTTGGCTAAAACTTTCAAACCAAATTTGACTGGATAGTTAAGGACTTATCGATGTTTTTAATTTAATATCCAACCAAAAGCTTGATATTCGACTTATAAAATCTTAACTTTATTAACTATCGGGAACTTGTAAGAATTTCTAGACGAGTTGTTTGCTTGTGTTACAGAAATATGAAAAAAAGCTCAAAATTCATTATGAATTATGTATAATGAAATATTTCGCCAATTCAATGAAATATTTCATTAATCTAATGAAACATTGTCATTGATTAAATTATTCTAAATCATTCTTTTACTGTTATAACAAATATTGATGTACCCTTTTTATAAGACAAGCAATCAACTCGCCTGGAAATTTAATATGAAAAGCATCCAAAATATTGAGTGTTTTTCACACAAATTTTTTAGACAAGTTGATCGCTTGTGTTGTAAAAACAGCACATTAGACTTTCAAATGTATTACACCCACTTTTTGCATGCAGGGTAAGCAAATACGTTGAAAACATATTTTTAAATAAAAAAAAAACACAAACACATATTTAAACAATAACAACTGAGTTATTAATTAATTTATTTATTATTTTCAAGTATTAAATTTTTATTATTATTATTTTTGCGTGTAAAAAGCAATTACACACGATGAAAATACAATCACCTTAACAACAAACACAATAACACAGGATTAATGAAATAAAATTTTGAAAATAAAAAAGTGGAAACAAACAATAATACGAGTAATAAAAAATAATAATCAATTAGGTATTTCTGAAGCCACTCACAGTTAAGTAGTACTGGCGGTAGTAGTACCCGTGCTGTAGCATTATTTAATAATTAACACTTTCTTTACAAGTTTTAGCCAATTCCAAGCAAACAAAAATTTTAAAAGAAACATTGAAATGCAAGACACAAAAATATTGAAATAATTTTAACAAAAATAGCCCAAGAGGCAGCACGTGTAATCAATATTTATATTCCAACTGCTAAGTGGACATGATCTATACTTTTGTTTAAACAATTCACTGTAACACAAAGAAAAATGATAAAAATATCATTTGGACCAGCGTCTTTATTTAAAAAAACACAGACATTTTGTCTGTATTTTCCACACATAAATGCACTTGGAAAAAAAGCATAATTAAGGTGAATTAGCGGGAACAAGTCAGATAGTCACTGCGACCGAAATAGACTTATTATTTCACTACTCTCTAGTTACAAATTCTCTTTAAGTCCAATATTTTTTAAGAATTCAAAGACTTCCGGCGGTGATTTGTACTCCATGTCAGACGATTGTGGGTAGTAATGCCCCAAATAATGAAAACGGGTCCAAATTAAACAATTCTGTTGTGTCGCTTCGACTGATTCTATTTCAGTACTCTGCAATTTTCAGTCATGTATCTAGCATTTTCGTTTTCTTACTAAAAGCTCTTTTTTTGTAATTTACTAGATGAGTGTGGATGATTAAAGTCGGCACCGCCGCGATGGCTCAATCCGACTGTGGTCAAGCCACAAGTGGTATACGTGCCTACCACTAGAGCCCCTGTAACCAATAAAGGACACAGGTAGCAAATTATATGTGCAAAAGCTTTGTCACACACACCTCCCTTTTTGAAGGAGTTGGGCCGATCTAAAACCTGTGTCAAATCAACTTTCTGTTTCAATAAAACAGCACATTGCCAGCGTACCTTTTGGTTTCAACCACAGCCACCACGTGTACCCCCGAAGGGAACCTCACCAATAACCGGTCACAGATTTCACTCGTCCACAGAGCGAACAACGAACCAGGGATGATGTCCCCAGAACATCATCCATTAAACCCCGTAGAGTTGGAACGAAGTTCGGACCACAGACTATAGCATTCAGCGTTCAACCATTTAGTAAGCATCAGCTCTTAACCCATTGCTCGGACTTTGAGTTTCCTCTGTGGGGCGACCGGTTCCCGTGATAGCAGTGTTGAGAGTCACTTGTCGGACCCCGAAGGGTATCCTTCTGCCAGATTCAAACCCATAGTAGTGTCAGGTACTGGCGCACCTATTTACCCTGGATAGCGATACATCAAGGTGGGGTAATTCACCGAGAAGGCACACCCCGGGGGGAATTTACTAGATAAGAAAAAAATTGTCTACAAAAACATAAACTAGTTTTTGTTCATTTATTTTACCAACGAACTTATTTGTTCATTTTATGAAAACAGGCCTTGAGACTTTTTTCATTGAATGAGTTCATAAATACAATAAAATATTTTTCTTTTATATAATAAAAAACAATTTAAGCTGTCTGAAAGGAAAACATTTTGTTCAGTATATCAATTGTGAGCAAGCTTTAGACTTCTCAGATCTCCTTTACTCTTTCTTTTTGTTCAGTGTATCAACTCTCACTTACTCTTTCCCTCTCTATTTCTTTTTCCCTTTCTTTTATTTTTCTCTATCTCTCTCTCTCTCTTTCTCTCTCGACTTTAAAAACTGAAATAAGTTTTCTTTCTCCATTACAACTTCGCTTCATCTACATTTTGTTTAAATTCTTTTCCAGGTATTTTTCTTTTCAGTGTAACTCATATATTTTTCATATGCAATAAGAGAATTATGATTAATGTAAAATAACATTTCAGCTCAATTGAATTTAAGTAGTCTTTTTTCAAGTAAATAGAACGATAAAGAGCCAGAATGAATACCCTTCCTAGAGCCGAGCTTGCTTGCTTACGTATGTACTCACTGGCATTAAACATTTGTTAATCAAATTATAAAGAATTGGAATTATTGGGTTCATTGCTATTGTTGTTGTTTTAATAAATTAACAAGCAATTGTTAACAGATATTTTTTTCTGTTCCGTTTCTTTCTCTTTTTTTGGCTTAAAACTTCAACATTTCTTCATCTTTACTTACACTCTTCACCAAAATGAGTCAATATTGTTTTTGAATGTTTCTTTTTTCTTTTACAATTTAAGAAAATAATTTTTTTCGTTTATTTTATTAACACATTAAGAATTACTTAGCAATTTAAATGTAAAAAAACGAAAGCATAACGTTTTATAAACAAACAAATTTTTGGCAACAAAAAAAAATTCAATAAAAATTTACATGGCGAGTTTTTCTTCCGACGGTAAAAAGTAAACAATAATAAAAATATTAAAAAAGAAAAATAACAATATTGTCCTTAGTTACTGGCTAGAAGGCAGAATCAGAAATTCTATGCCTCTAAAAAAACACGCTTTACAAGGCGTAGCATTAGTTACCTCTAGGTTTTTTGCTTTATTAACTCCGGTTGACTGGTAACTAATAATTCAAATTATTAATATTTTGAGCCTTAATAACATCAACTAAAACTTTTTAAGACTCTTTACGTATCTCGTAATTGTTGTGACATTAATTTTGTCTAGGTTTTCAGAGCCAGTAGGCCACTGTCTAAATAGTTCATTGAGCTGGCCCAGAAAGTGTGCCAATTTTTCCCTTCCTGCGGAGTCTGATGTCTTTTCCGCTCTATTATGTTTAATATTAATAAATATTTCTTTTCCACCGCATGCCCGCTTGGGCATATTTTTGCTAGCGTTTATATGATGCATGTTTTGTTTCTATGCCTGTTTACGTGGGTATGATTGGCTGTCACTTCTTGGAAAATTTAATTACAATTTTGAATAAACTACTCACGGGATAAGTACTTTTGCAGTATTTGTTTGAAAACTGCGTGCTAATTCAAATAAAAACTAAAACAAAATTTTGTTTTTATTGAACAAATTCTTGTCGTTATTAGTGGCATAAAAGGATCAATTAAAGACAATTTGGTATGTAAAATATTTATCACATATTAAATCATATTCTTTAGGCAAACTTCTAGTTACTTAAGAAATACCAGAGAGAAACTAACTAGCAATCTTGTCTTGTCTAGGAAATTTATTTTTTAGTTATTTTTAGTGTCGTTTTGTCTGTCTCTCGTCTCAATCTTTTAAAACAGTGGCACTACCAAACAAACAATCACTAAGAATAACAGCAACTAAATACAACTAGAACTGCCACAACATGATATTTTACTTGCTAAATTTAGCGAATCATGTGTAAAAATCTTAAGTGCAAACAATTGTCGGTGGATCATTTCCAGTAAAGAAAAGTAACGACCACCTTGGTTGTGTCTGTTTGTCTGGATGTTTATTTAAAGTTTCCTTTTGGTTGATGCTTTTTACTTCAGTTTCGTTTTGATTATATGAGGACTTACTCAGTGTACTTGTGTGTGTGTGTGTGTGTGTGTGTGTGTGTGTGTGTGTGTGTGTGTGTGTGTGTGTGTGTGTGTGTGTGTGTGTGTGTGTGTGTGTGTGTGTGTGTATGTAACCTTTACCTTGTAAAATGTTTTTTAAGCCCTGCCACTGAACATGATACCTGATATTGACTGTTTGCTCTGTGCTTGTGCTCTTGTAGGAACGTATATTGATGGTTTAAAGAATTGATAAGAAAAGTTTGTTATTTTGTTGTTGTGGTATTACTTTTGTTATTTTTTTAATTAAATTTAACACTATAGAAAAAAGGCAATAGCCAGTATAGCAGTTGCAAATGTTAAAGACGAACTGTATGCACCCTTCATCATCAAGTAAAAATCACGTTGATCTGCTTAAGATGTAACTGGAATTGACTGGCAATTTACTGGCAATTTACTGGCAAAATATAATAGCCCCAATAAAATAAATAAAAGTTTAGATGTGCATATAGCCCTTGCAGACCTTTTATACTTTGGATTTAGTGCCACAGACAAATGAAACTATACTAGTTTTACTGGTATGGTGTAGGGTGTAGCTTAGTAATAAAGGAAGTAATTCTTACTTGTGTTTTTGTAAGCTCGACAGAGAGCTTTTGCTGTTACGGCTGATGGGAAATCACGTTGCCACTTTCTGTTTACCAGAAATTCATCAAACAAAAGAAAACATTCTTAAGCATTTTCGTCAAATTTTAATCAAAAGTCATAAATCAAAATATGTTCACTTCACCTTTAATGTTTTTATTTTTCTTTTGTAGTCTTTTCTTTTTTTTTTTTTTTTTTGTCGTTTACTTTGGTGCTCTTCCTTTTTATTTTTTGTATTTTTGCACACACACTGTCAATTTTCTGGAATTGGCCTAAAGGTTTCTTCCTTTTCTACTCAGCAAAATTAGTTAAAAGTGGCCCAACAGCAGTCTAAACATTTAAAATTTTTGTGTAGTTTGACGACAAAGCAGTTTTAATTTTGTTTTTGTTGTTTGTATGCTGGGGCTACAAAGTGTGCCTTGTTTTAAATTATCGATCTTTAGCCATTCAATTTAAAAATAAAAATAAAAAATCCATTTTTAATAAAACGTCAAAACACAACAATTTTTGATGATTGAATGCCAAAACGTTCCGTTAGAATAAAAAGGATTGTTTTTCACATACGAGTATGAGTACGAGTATTTTTTGTTTTAATGGCCACATGCAACTAGTCCAGCACTTTGTATTCTCTCCAAATTATTAAATGCTTCATTTGAAAGCTATAATTTTTCTTAGATGTGGGAAATTAATGAAGACACAGGCGTGTATAAACACACATATCGTCGGCTAAAATGCCATATAGCATGCAGGTAAACAGAATTATAAAAATCAATTTTAAAATTCATTTTCGAAAGTTAAATACAATAATAATTACTGTGTTTCATGGTAATAATGAATTTATTTCATTATTACTATTTTATATTATCGTCAGGAATTATTTTAAAAATTTTTTTGTCTGGAACCTTAGAAGCACCGCAATTTATTTTGTAATCCAATTTCTACTTAAAAGATTTTTATTTCCTTGAATTTTTTTTTATTGTTTCAATAAAATATAAAAAAAAAATAATAAAATATATGAATCAATATAATTCATTGGAGTAATAAAATTATTTCATTATATAAACGAACAACTTTTCATTAATTGAATGAATTATCTCATAGAATTAATGTGATACTTTTAATATATAAATGATACTTTTTAAATCAGAGGAATAAAATTTTTTTGTTATAGAAATGAAATTATTTCGTTACATAAATGAAAATTTGTTCATTAATTGAATGAATTATTTTTTTTAATTACAAAAATATTTTTGAAAAGAAAATAAATCATTATAAAAATTAAATTATTTCATTAGAGTTAAGAAAATTTTTTCATTAATTGAATGAATTAAGTCATAGAATAAATAAAATATTTTCAATATATAATAAGTTTATTAGAAAAACTAAATTATTTCGTCATTTTGTTGAATGAAAAAACTATTTTGTACAATATAAATGACCCCAGATCATTAAAAAAATTAAATTATTTCGTTACATAAATGAAAATTTCTTCATTATTTGAATGAATTATTTTTTTAAGCTAAAAAAAATATTTTGTAACATATAAATGAAACTACATTATTTCATTATAGTAATGAAAAGTTTTTCATTTACTGAATGAATTATTTCATAGAATTAATGAAATATTTTCAATATATAAATGATACTTTTTAAATCAGAGGAATAAAATTTTTTTGTTATAGAAATGAAATTATTTCGTTACATAAATGAAAATTTTTTCATTAATTGAATGAAATTTGTTCATTAATTTAAGGAAATAGTTCATTAAATTAAAAAAAAATTTGTAATTTTAAAAATAAAAAAATCATTAAAAAAAATTAAATGTTTTCATTATATAAATGAATTTTTTCAATAATTTAATGAACTATTTCATTGAATTAATGAAATATGTTCATTAGAAGAAAGAAAGAAAGTATTGATAGAGGTTTCATTGATTGAAGTTTAATGAAATTGTTTGTTAGATGTATGAAAAAAAAATTCCAAGAATATATGAACGAAATTATTTTAGTTAATCAAAAAACAAACACCTACACACATTTTATAAATGGATCGTAGCCAAGTTCTTATAAATACAATTTTAATTAAGCTTATTTCGTTAGTCTAGTGTAATTAATTATAAGAGTGCTTTTCACTGAATTCATAGAATATATGAATACAATTCATTATTTAGTATAAGTTGCGTAATACACAATATTAAACTGTTATTACGAAAATCGGTATAAGTCAATAACAGCTCATCTGTCATTCTATAGGTTAGGTTTTATTGTCCCTGTCTCTAATTGATACGCACCTGATTACCTTCGAATTTATTAACATCAAAAATCCTCTCGTATTAATGTTGACCCAATAATTATTGGAAATTGAGAGTGAAATTTGAAAAATATTTTTTTAAATGAAAAAATAACTTTTAAAATGCCAAAAGCATTAAGTAAGGCTGAACTAATAATTCTCATCTTGCACACAAGCCCCAACCAACATGATCGTTTACCTTTAGCAGACAAACAGAATGTTTGGCATTTAAGTTGCTGCGCTGATGTTGGCTGGCTGGCCGTTTGGTTGCATGAAATTCTTAACATAAAAGCATAAATAAATATGGCTGTAAGCAGTTTAATTTTTGTATGTTGATCACCAATATGAAGCAAGAAAGTTTTCTTTTTCTTTTTATTACTGACTCGTTACTTTGCATTAGTTTTCAAGCGAACGAATAACACTGAGAGGAAAATAAAAATCGTTTTAGAAAAAGCAAAAAAAAAAAATGTGAATGATTTCAAACGCATGTTCAACGCACGCGACATCCACATGGTTTGTGATTTTTTAAATGAGTTTTTGCGTGTCATAAAAATGAGAAAAAAAATCTACAAAAAAAAATAGCTGATGCTTTTTTTAAATCAATGATTTGTTGCGTGTTTATTGTAATAAAAAAAATTAGAAGCCGAGTTTCAAAGAAATAAGAAAAAATGATCGATTGCGTCTGATAAATTTAATTCAATGATAATGAAAATGTGTATTTTGCTTTTTCTTCTTTCACTGTAATTTAAAAGAAAAAAATATTTGAGCTAGAGTGTCATGCGCAGCCGGTTTCATAAGTTTTCAGTAAGATTTGGGAAGCATTAATTAGAACACTGTGTAGCAATTAAAAAAAAAAGCTTTTCATAATCACTTCATCACAAACACTAATAATTCTGGGTTAATATGAAAAAATCATTTAAGTCAACTTTTAAAATTTTAGTTTTAAAAAAAAACTTTTAGCAACCACCCTCGTTTAAAATTTGTTAACACTTAAAAAATATTTAAAAAAAGAAGCGCTAAAAAACCATAGAGTGAAATTATATTTTTCATAATTTCTATTATTTTTATTATTATTTAATCAAACGAAACAATTATGTTTCGCTCAGGAATGTGTGTTCCAAAAATAAAACATGCAATTTGTGATTCAAATAACACTTTCACTGTTGGTTTGCTTTAAAAAAATAAAACCAACTCAATATTAAGTAGCTTGAATTTTAAAAGGAATTTTATTTGTTTTAAATTGTTTGAAGTAGAGAAATTGTTTGGTTTTAATAAATTTTTGCGCCTGTATTTCCTTCTCTACCTTTTTTCCTATTACTACCACACCCTAAGCAACATTTAAACATGCAATTTCATTGTTGCAGTGATTTTTTTTATATCTTTTTTTGTTAAAATTATTTCTTGTTTGAAATGTGGAGGCGCGTCAAGCCCTTGAATGACATTTTTTTATAATCACTTCACTTCACTTACACACACACTCATCGTTGTATGCACAGCTGCTGTCAGTTAGTCAGTCATCCATCCATCCATCCAGTTGCTTAGCCTCAGTTTAGCCAGCCTGTTTAAAATATTTAATTTTCCTTTTGTTTGTTGGTGTCTTTTTGCATATTTTTTTTTCTTTCTTTTTTTTCTTTTTTTTGCATTCATTTATTTGTTTCCTTTATTTCAGTTTATTGTTATTAAAACAGGCGTGAAATGTAATTCATATTTTGCTTGATGCTACATATGAACGCGTTTAGTTTTAGATAAACACATACTTGCAACATGATTGCCTTTAAGTGGCTTCTCTTAATGTTGTATAGTGTGTAGTTAATGTGTAACAGTTCAACAGAATATTTACACACCTTTTTTTAAACCTTTTTAAAAAGGGTTATAATAGAACAAGAACTTAAAAGCTTCATTAACAAATTTCTAAGATTAAAATCAAGAGAGAAGAAAAATATTAAGCTGTCTGAAAAAAATTAAAAATTTTCCCAAATCAAGAAATCATAGCCAGTTTGAACTACAACCTGACGCGCATTGTGTCAATCTTACAGGCCTTATTCCAAAAAAATTATTTTTTTTAGTTAGAATTTCAATTTACACTTCGGTTTAAAATACAACAAAAAAAAAGTTTCATTCTCATTAAGATGCAAAATATTCTCCACTTTTCCTCGAATTTTCAATTATGTGTAGCATGTGGGCTCGTCAGCAATTTCACTATTCATTCTTACACTGAAAGAATTTTTTAAACATAAGCTGTGATATTTGTCATTAATTCAGAGTAAAAATTATTACTTTTTTAAACAAAAAACAAGGTTCTTCCGAAAGTTGTTAAGCTGGAAATTTCAAAAAAATTTTAAAAATAATCCAAAGTAACTTCTGAGTTCTTGGACTGTAGATTACAAATCTAGATGACCTTCCCTTTAAAATGATATACGTCCCATCTAGTAATCTTTTATGGTTCATTCGCTTTAAAGCAACGAATCATTTTGCGACGGCTTTTGTTATATGAAAAGAGCGGCGGCTTAATTTTGTATTTAATTTTTTTTTTTTTTGGAATTTATTTTTTTTTTTTCTAACTATAATTTTACACCAACTAAATTGTATTTGAAGTTAAAGTCAAAAGCCCAATCAGCTAAGGTATTCTAGATGACAGTCTTAGTCGGCTTAAAAGTAATTATGCTTCTAGCGCTTAATGTGTCTATTTTTTGTAAGCTTTACAGTCAATTCATGTCAAATGTTTATTAAAATAGTTTTACAACTTGTAAGAACTTAACATTTTGCACTACACTTTGGAATCAATAGGTTTTATAGCCTAAAAAGTACATGTTGCCCTCAACAATGTATTCATGCTTATGCATGAAGAAAAGATACAAACAAAAAGAACATGGCTGACAACAGTTTAGCATCACCCTCCTTGGAAGAAAGAAAGAAAGAAGCTGCAAACATTTCACGATCTTATAAACTGCTGCAGCTGTATGCAGAAATCGAACGACAAAATGAAAACAATCCTGTCCATTATAATTCATCCATGTCGTGTCCTCTCTATATTGAAGTCATAACAACATCATATAAATACAAACTACAATTGCTACTGTTTGCCACATGTGCTGTCGTTTTTCTTTTTTTGCAAGTTTTAATAAAACGAGTCACATGCAGATGCACCGAGTGCCAAAGACACATACGAGTACTCGTGTAGAGAAGAATCTCCTTCTGTCATTTTAAATTTCTGTCTTTCATTTTATTCCTGCTCTTTTGTTTCAACTTTATGCTGTCTGTGTTAGTCAACCAACTAGACCAACAATAAACAGACAGGCAGACAGACAGACACCAACACATACAGACACACAGAATTCATACTGCCAAGGAATTTAGTATCGCTTAATAAAAGGATTGACAGTATGGCCGGAGAGGGGGTGAGTGAATTAACGAAACAGGAAAGAAATATTGTTTTGGCAGAAATTAGCATAAATTTATGCAAAATCATGAGACATTGTTCTTCTTTTTGTTTTTGTTGTCTTCTTTGAGTTTTCTTTTTTCAGTGATTCGATTCTTTTTTATGAATGAATTTAGGCTGCCCTCACGACTTTAGCCACAACAGCAACACAATGAAGTGGAGTTCTTACTGCTGCTGCATTCGTCGAGTGTCCAGTCAGTCACACATTGATGCGCGTAGATCGCTCTGGATGTTAAACATTATTGAAATTTGTTAAAATCACGAATTCACAAGACACACAAAAAAAAATATCAAGGAAATGTTGCCGCCTCTACTATGTAAATCTTAGCAACTAACTAAATCGAAAGAACTCTTATGGTTATTAAATTGTATTTAATATGTTTAATTATTAAAATTTAATTTACTGAAGAAGAATTTCACTTAAACTGACCCAATGCCTTGAATAGCAACTCAAGTTTCTTGAAAGATTTAAAGCTTTTTAACTCTACAGGAAAAACAAAATGCTATTTGCGTCATGCAAATTTATTTAAACGTTCATGTAAAAACAATTGGGCAGAGCTTCTGATTAATTTACATCAAAATGTTTGTTGATAAAGTGCACGTCTCATACGAATTATTTCAAATCAATATAAATCAAGAGGCAAGAGCTCAAGGAGAAAGCTAAGGAAGGCGTGACGGACTATCTGGCTTAAAATGAAGTGAATAAAACTTTTATAGACTGAGAAACCAACTTCGGTTGTGAGAACTAAATTTGTTTCCCATCAAATATTTAGTTATGATAGTCGAATTTTTTAATCGCGAAATATTTTTACTATAATTAAATTTTGAACTGTAGTATCGAATTATGGTTGATTATCACAATTGAGTTTTTGATTGGAAACAAATTTAGTTCTCACAACCGAAGTTGTTTTTTGTGTGTAGGTTCAAAACTCTTTTACGGAATGAATAACAATTGCATTCGTATTTTACTACCCAAATAAGAGAAAGAAAAGCTGTAAGAGGGTCTAGAGGGTGAAAGTGTTCATGCTCATAAGCCACGAGCGTATTAGAGTAAAAGTTATTTTGAACCTGGGCAGAAAACACTTTATACTGCTAACAGGACCTTGTGGACTTAACCACCACATGAGTAAGATCTTGTGGTACAGGATGACTCCTGCCGTTTCTGTCGAAGAGGACAGAAAACATTAGTACAAACGCTTTGTACGTATTTTATATAAATCTCGCTGGCATTTTCTTCAAGTTAGTAATGGAGTAATTGATTTCATCTTACCCAGTTCACTATAAAGATAAGTACAGAGCCTGTTTATAAAAAAGGAAAATCTTTCCATGAGCTTGCATTTGTTATACAAAAAATTGTTGAGAAATTAAAATTTTTTTATATCAAATTTTTCTCTTACACTTTTTTACCAAAAAATGACTGGTGTAGAAGTTGTCAAGAGGAGGATGAGGAGGAGACCTTCTCTGACTCTGACTGCCCTGGCGAATCAGCAAGAGTGCTATTTCAGTGAGTTCTACCTGCAGGGCCTTACTTCACTGTCGACTATAGACGCCGACAGCAACTGTTTTAGGTGACGGAATTATTTTCTTCTTATTTTTATTCTCTCCCCTACTATTTTCCTACTTCCCTACACTTATCTATCTCTAATGCTATCCGTCTTTTCTCTTATACAGGTATTACAAAGGGACAGCTTCTTTATTCGGGGCGCCCTGTGCAACGTAACCTTTTCGCTTTCACTTCATATTGAGCCTAATTGGGAATAAAAATCCCTCTAAAATTTATTTTTTTCAATAACAAAATATTCTCTGCGAGCTGTTTGTTTCTTTAAAACAGGGCAGGGCATTAAATTAATTATAAAATAAAGATACAAAAACTATATTTTAAATTCATACAAATTGCAAAATCAAACATAAAAAAATTAATGAAATGTTATGCAGAAATTCTTTTGATTTCTGTAAAACTTTTTGAATTAAAAATTTTTTTCCAAATTTCATTTTAGTAAATCGAAAACGGTGTTTCAAATAAATTATTCCAAAAATATTTTAAATTTTTTTGTGGTATTTTTTCTTTGGTTTTTTTTTTTATAATAAAAAAGAAAATAAACAACGACACAGTAGGAGCTAATGGACGGTCACCAATTCTATGCTGTTCTATTCAATTTTTTTTTAGTTATTTGCTGCTATCAATTTAACTACATCCAAATCGATTAACATCAATTTTTAATGCTTTTCCCCAGTGACTTTTATATAACACCGTTTGGTTACGTTTTAAATAAAAACTGCTCTTGACACAAGCCGAAGCGTTGCTTGAAATAAAAAACAAACAAAAAAAAACTTTAGAAAAAATGAATTAATAACAACAGCGACTGACTGACTGAGTGACTATAACGAAAACAATAACAACAATGATTAGTAGTGCTTACCGCTCACAAGCAATACTTCTTTCACTGACTTTGTCCGTCCGCCTCTTTGTCAGTATTTCTATTCGTCTGTCTTGTATGGTTTTGTTTTCTTGGTTACAAGTATTCGAAAAGGAAAAACAGAACATTAACGCTGCATAAATTGTCATAAATTACCGCAACAAAAAAAACAAAAAACAAACAAAAAATCAAAAACAAAAAGATAAAAAAAAAGCTACAAAGTATAAACGTATCAGCGTTTATTATTTATATCGTATAAACGAAAATAAAAAAAAAATTTTTGGAGGATTTTTAACTAAATACATTTTTTTTAACCCTTTGTTGAATTTCCAATTGTTATGCCTGCTCGGCTAAATGTTTTGACTATTAAACGTTGCTTAACAACTTCCGTTTTCTATTAAACAGAGACTTAGAGAATTTAATCTGAAGTAAGAATCTTTCATAAAATAGTTGGGATTTTCAATTTTTATAAAGAATTTTTTTTTGTCAAGAAACATGAAAGCCGTATCCACTATTAATGCTTACTGGGTTATGCCTTGTGGGCAGTAAAAGTGGTCATCAAACAATGTAATCTAGTGAAAGTCAAAATACTTATACCAAGAGGTTAGATAAGTCACATCTAAACTTATGTATAAGCGTATGTATTAACGATTAAATTGAGAGCAAAAATTCTTTCAATTGTTTTTGGTTCAGCAAAGAAATAACTTGCTAAAGTCGTAATCTTCTTTTGTATTATTCTTGCTGCTTAATTATAAAAAAAAATTTTCACTTTTTCCCTGTTCTCTTGTTATTAATTAAATTTCTCCTTCTTCTGTATAGAAAATGGTTTGATTTGGGAAATTTTTGTATATACAAGATCTATATTTATCCCAGGGAAAAAATGCATGTAAAGTATTCAGAATTGTAAAGATAAAAAAAATTTTGTCCGAACAAAAATTTTGTCCGAACAAAAAAAAATTTTTCCAAGCAAGTGGGTCAAATTGTTTAACAGCCTAAGCATTTAGAGAAGAATTTACTATTTTATATACCCACTACTCTACTTTTTTTAATGACAGTGAGTGATGAAATCAATTATTCCTGCATTTGCTTAAGCAAACTTAAGCCCATGAATGTATTTTTAGTTAATTTTAGAATCTTTTTATCTTAATAATAACTTTAAGGTCTAATTTGAAATTTTCTTTCCAGCTGCTTGCCAATAGAAATTCTGCAAAGAAAAAAAAGCACCCAAAATGAGCTGCTCAATTAAGCAAGTTTATTACCAGCATCTATTGACTGGCTGTATCCTACAATTATTTAAAGGTTAAACGACATATTGACGTAAATGATGTAGATTTGAAATTTTTCAATACGACAAAATGCATTGTTAAATTTTTATGTAGCTAAATATGGGGTAAGTGTTTGTATGTTTGTATGTTTTGTGTGATAATAGTAAAAAGAATTGTTACTTTAATCTTATAAAGATTAAAAGCAAGCAAAGACAGTAAAGCAAAATAAAAAATATATTCATACATTTAACAAAACAGAAGAATGAATTCATTACGCCATCAATTCCAATGTCTATACAGTTTAAAAATACATTTGACATACAAAATATACAACAACTGGAGCGCTGTAAGAAGTTTCACAGACGTTCAATTGTCAACTTTTTTTTTCTCTTTTGATTTTTTTTTTATATTTCTTTCCCTTGCTTGATATAACGTTGGGGGTCTCTTCACTTTTTAAATAAATATTCGTCTAAAAAAAAGAAAAAAAAATGTCAGATAAGATATCTTTAGTTGGGACAGACGGTCCAAGAAATGTTACAGAACCAAAGTGAATACAATAACTTTTAGCATCTAGTTCGTATTGAGACAGTGTTACCAAATGGGACTGTTTTGTGGGTACTTATTTTACAAGCTGTCCTTTCAGAAGTGAAATACAAGTCGCTAGAAATCATTTAGAAATTTTGAAGAATTGAGAATTAAATTGTTAACTAACTCTACACACTTCTCTTTGTTTATGTTTTCAGCGGTCTCTATTTTTCCTTTATCTCTTATCCTCTCTTTTTATTTTAGTTCTTTTAAAAGCAGTGTTTTTAGCTTCGTTTTAGTGCTTTTTAAAATTTTCAACTCGTAAAATTTTTCGAAGCGTTTTTTTTTAAATTACGTTTTTTCTTGGCTTCGGTGCTTTTTGAAATGTCAAAGTTAATAGCTTTGCCTGAGTAAAGTCTGCATCTATACAACCTTTTAAAAATTAAAAAAAAAAAATTGCTCCTGCTGTTTTTTAAGACGAGTTTGGTAACACTGTTTTGTTATTGCTGATCAATTCTTTTATTTATTCATTTTATTTTTTTTTTTTTTTACCTTTTAGGAAATAATGCTGAATAGCTTTGACTAAGGGAGATGAATAAATGTCAACATACAAATCAAATTGATAAATGTGTGTGAGTATGTAGTAGTTTTTTTTTTTTGGGGGGGAGAACATCTTTGACTTCTCCTACTGCTGCTTTAGTTTGGTCGTGGTGCGTATTTTTAAACATTCAATATCGATAATCTTAATGTTTAACATATACGATTACAATAGTCCACTTCAATCCTCTCGCACATACTTCCAGATAGATACACAACATTATAAATACAAAGGCCAAAATGACAGAAAAATGTTCATCATATAAACAATACAGGCTTTCTGTTTCAATGGATCACCGTATTTTGATTTAAATCATTTTAAGCGTAATGATATTCATTCAACATGGGACAGGATTGAACTTCCCTCTGTTGCCTTGCATAAATTTTACATAAATAATGAAGTCAATGAGGATTTTGTTGGATAAAATTATTTTTTGAACACAATAACGGTTCAAAATCAAATTTCAATTGTATGAATTTAGTTATAAGCAAACGATCTATTAACCGAAATATTTTACGGCGAAGAAGTTATTTTACACTAAATAGAGTGTGCTCTTACACTTTGGAGTGTCCTAATAACTTCTGCCAGCTATTTAAAATTCTTTTTACCAAAAATTATATTTTTTTTAGTTTAAGAGACTAAAACTGTGATTGCCAGTACAAAAGTTTAGTTGTTATAATAAAATTTATTGGTTATCAAAACACAACCAAAAATTTAATTTTCTTAACACAAATTCGTTGACATTAATAATATTTTTATAGATAATCTTACTGATAAAATATGGCCACTGTAACCGGAATTATTCTACGGGAAGTTAAATTGGTTGGTGTAACAAAAATTTATTTTCTTTCTAAAATAAACGGACACTCTAAATTGAGCAAAGTGCCACAACTGTACATTTAAATTTTTCTACTACCCCTTTTGATTAGGAACCAATTTAGTTTTCACAGCCATAGCTGTTTTCTCAGTATACGCCTCACTGTAAAAACTAAATTTGTTTCCAATCAAAAATTAAGTTATTATAATCAAATATTTTTGTTGTAGCAACCAGAATTCGATAATACAGTTTAAAGTTTTGTTCTTTTCGAAATATATCGAGCTGTTAGACCGATTTTTTATTGTCACGATTAAAAAATTCGACTATAAGAACTAAATTTTTGTTTGGAAACAAATTTAGTTCTCACAACTGAAGTTGTTTTCTCAATAGTTCAAACATCTCTGCCTGGTATACAACCATGTAGTGCTCTACACCCAAAACGTAAGTCAAAATCAACTCCTTACACAATCGCACCTGCTCTCTTTTTCATGAGTGATCTCTTACAAAATTTGCTAATGTTTATTCCCATGAAAACTCCATTATTTAATAACACCCTCTTGAGGCAAATGCAGGGCATCAGCGCTTGCTGATTAAACAGGCTAAACATACTCCCTTGAAATAAATTTGGTGCTTTTTTTTTAAGTAGGACTGGACTGCTTTCAAAGCTTGGAATTGTAACTTTCTTATTGTAGCCATAATTTGTAAAACAAAATTGAAATTGGTGTTCAAATTTGTTATGCACAAATAATCTACCCAACAAAAAATTTATTTTTATAAAGAAAATGTGTCATTCATCTATTTAATTTAAAATTCATTTTCTATTTGTTTGTTTGTTCGCTATACAAATTTTTGCTTTTCCAAGAAAGGTCGCTATATATACTTTCGGACCGGCCACACCCATTTTAAGCCCACTTTTTAACGTTTTTCACATACTATTGTTCATAAAGATGTGTTCCCGTACTATATTTAAGCCTGAAATTATGCTCTGAAATATATTATTTACCACTCCGCTAATAATGCTAGCAAAGGCATGTGCCACCTTATAAAGAAGTGAATTTCTTTAAAAATTTGCTGTCTAAGAATAATAAAAACTAGTAAGAACAAGTAATAAAGAAACGGGCCGAGTGAAACCGGACAAAAACATATAGTTTTTAATAAACTCAGTAAAGGTCAAACTGGTCATTATTGAATTTTGTGTTGAATATGAGTGCAACTCACTAGTCACAAGTTTCTATCAAGATCATATTTAGGAAAGTAACGTAAAGAAACCGCGCAACGTGTAAGTTTAGTCACCCCTTATGACAGTTTTAAATTAAACACCGATTGTGGTGGCAAAGATAAGCAAAAATTTATGTCAACATTTGTTTGTCACGGTTGCTTTTAGTGTTTTTTGTTTGTTTTTAATTTAGCCAAAAGCCTGCGCGTGTTCATTTGTGTATGTTTTAAGCATAACAAAACTAGGCAACATCTAGCATTCAACAGTTAGTTAAAAAGTCAGTAGTTTGCTTGTCAAAAAACTATTTGAATTTATGATTTTTTTATTTTTATTAAAAGTCATTAAAATGCATTAGCACTGCACGTCTTTCTAAAATTCAAACGCTTTTTATTTCCAAAGGCCACATGTTTTAAACAAATTGTTGTCTTAGATAGAGATTTGGGGGGCGCACAAAATAAGGCTGGCTTGGCTGGCTGGCGTATTTACCACTCGTTAAAAAATTCCAAGGTGTAGTTGGAAATCAACGATTTAAGTGAGTGCGTGTGTTAGCATTTATAAATCCCCGGTATTCAACAATTTTGGGGCTTGTCGTTGTCATTAAATGAAACCAATAAAATAATTTTTGTGTTAACATTTTCCTAGCCCTCCCCTCCCCTCCCTTTTCTTCTACTCTTTTGCTACTGCCTTTTGCTGTCCTCTCCCACTCCTGTCTGATACAATTTGCTTATTAACCATTTAAAAATACTTCATAATAATGCCTGGCTGGGGCTAATATGGACAGAGAGCTAATAAATCGTTTTGAATTTTATATTCTAGACTTGATTTCATCAAGTTACACTTGAGAAATTTTAATTTAACTACACTTTACTGTGATTGCTGTATTGTTGTTGTTGCGTTTTTTATTACATTTCTAATACGAGTATAAATTTTATGTAGACATCTTGTTTAAACAATTTTTGTTGTTTAAATACACATTTGTATCATTTTTATTATTTATTTATTGATTATTTGCTAAAACAGTGAGCAGATTTTTTTTTTTTTTTTTTTTTGTTGTTTTCCATAATTTATTCTTCTATGGATTTCCAATGCATGTGTTTACTTAAAACTAACAAAAACAATAACAACATTAACATTAATAACACCGAAAGTTACAAACAAATTTGCTAAAAAAAAATGGTGCGTTTTGGTGTGAATATGAATTAAGATTTGCATTCATGGTAACAATTTTTTATTTAGTTTTACTCATTCATTCCTGCATTTGTTTTACCCGTTTAATTGTATGGGCTCGCTTGTTGTATAGAGCGCTTTTTCAATGCATTAGAATTTACTAATGCGGCCCATACACATTCAACTTAAACTTGTTTAAGTTGTCAATTAGCTTGCCCCTTTTTAATTTGATTATTTATTTGAATTAAAGTCTAAAGTCACTTGAAGGCAAAATTAAATATCCAGAATATATTTTATTTAGCAGGAACAATGCGTTTGCGCTACTGTGCTCACTGCCCTAAATCATTTTCAGGTAAATTAATTTTTATAAAAATTTCAAAATTCTTTAAGGCTTAAAAAAAGGCACCCGTTATGCTTAAACGCGTTTAATTAAACGGATGACAACATCATTCACAAATCAGGCGTTTTGACAAATTTGCAAATCGGCTGCTTTAAGCCACAGTGCCAGTCGTGGCTATGATGACAATTGCTGACTAGATTGGCAAAAGCAATAAAGCCTCAATAAGAAAAATTATTTTCGTTTAGTGCTTTAATTGTATTCAATTTCATTTAAACAACAAATACATAAATTACACACACCAACAGAAACACATACACAAGAAGAAACACAAATAGAAACAGAAACAGAAACAGTGGTATCAAAAATTATTAATTCAAATCATGTTATGTGGATTAATATAAGCAAACAACTTCCTGATAAACGATTTTAGATTTTAAAAAATTTTATAATAATTATTGGCTTTAGAATTAATTATTTAATTAGAATCGAATTCGTGCCACTCTACTATATTAAGTGTGTGTGCGTGTGTTATTTAAAGGGTTATAAAATGCCTGTATTAAAAAAAAAAAATTATTAGAAAAAATTTTTTAAAAGGGATTTACACTTTAAAGAATTTTTAAAAAATTTTGTCATTAATTGAAATGGCTTTTTCAGCGAGTTTACTGTGTCCAAAACTTTGAACCATTTTGTTTTTTAGGAGGCTCATTGAGACACTTTTCTTTATCAAATTTTTTCTTACATAAATTTTTATAAATTTTAAGTATTTTTTTTAAAGAATTTTAGGCTATTTAAAATAATTTCTTTAATAAATTTTAATAACAAAATTTATTTGTGAGTTTATTTGACCTTTCTATTTTGAATTAAAATGGCTATATTATTAAGCTTGAGGTGGCATTGTATAAATTTATTTTTATATCGATATTTCGCTACATTAATCGTAGCTTACTTTTCTTCAATTTATAATTATATGCTGAAGAAGCTACGCCAGTTGGAGCCAAATATCGATCGATCGCAATCTTCTATGGTTAGTCCGAAAGATACTTTCGATTATTTTGAAAGTGGAGATTGGTAAAAATCCCTCAGGGGAAGAGTACTGGGGTAAAAGGGAATTTCAAAAATTTTTTTAAAATAATGCAAAGTTTTTTTTGAGTACTTAAGCAATAAATTACTAATCTAGACGACCTCCCTTTTAAAATGATAAACATCCCATACCGCAAGTTGCTATTGTTCGTTCGTAAGTTACTTTGGATTATTTTGAAATTTCCATATACCCCAGTGCTGTTAGTGTAAGTGATTTTAGCAACTTCCCAACGAACCATTAAAGATTTAGAGATGGGACAAATATCATTATAAAAAGGAGACTGTTTAGATTTGTAATCTAACACTCAAATATTTAGAAATGACTTTGGATTATTTTTAAAAATTTTTTGAAATTTCCACAAGGATTTTGGCAGCTTCTGTTTTGCTTAGTAAAATAAAAACTACGAAGTTTTCAGAAAATGTTAAAACACTTTAAGAAAGCTTAGAGCTTATTTTTTGATTTTGGAAATTTTCATGGGCAAAATCGGGAATGGTATCTCGACAAAATGGGGAATTGTAAAAACCCCTTAAAGCAACAGAAATTTCAAAAAAATTTTAAAAATAGTTCAAAGTTACTTCTGAGTATTTGGGATGTAGATTGCAAATTTGGACGGTGTCCCTTTTAAAATGAGACATCTTGTAGTTACCCAGATCTTTTTTTTTTTTTTTTTTTAATAGAATTTTCAAAACTCCCTTCAGAAAAGTTTCTAATTTAAGTTTCATAAGATTAACTTTTGGATAATTAATTAAATAAACTGTAGCAAATCAAATTCTAACATTTTTACAAGCTTGGCATGTATCCACACACGTATATAAAAATAAATTGTCTATAGCACGTGTAAATATGTATGATTAACAATAAATCGCTTTGTAATTGGTTTAGTATTGATACAAGTTGAGGGAGACTAACTAACTTGTCAATAGAAAAAATAGGTGTGTTCATCATTACAAGTCAAAACTTGATTAAAAAAGGGTAAAACATTGCACGCAAAGAAAAAATATGGTTGAATATAGTCACCGCAAACATAGTCTATTCTTCACAAAAATATTATTATTAATTTGAAGCACCTAAACATTATTATGATCACGATAAACATGTTTCTAGTTATTCTTAACCATACTATGTTTATCGTCATAGATCAAACATATCATTATGATAATATATTTAATAAAATTTTACTTGGAATCATAAATATGTTTATAGTAAACATTATAATGAGAAAGTAAGGTTAAATGTAAATTGTTTTCTATTTTGTCTCTTCCGCAACCATATAAATAAAGTGAGTGTAAAACAAACTTGAGCCTTGTGGCTGAAGTTGTTGAGTGACGAGTTAATGCTTCTTAGCTAAATATTCCAAAGTTCGAATCCTGGTAGAGTCAAATAAAATTAAAAGAATTCAAGCCCGCTGTATAAATAAATATAAATTAATAGAAATGGAGTAAAAAAAATTTTATTTATACCAAAAATTTATATTAAATTTTTTTTTAATTCATATTTTTTTTTTAATATTTATATAAAAAATGAGTGTATTTAAAAAAAAAAAAAAATTTAGCTTTGACCGGGGGTTGAATCGCAACATCTGCAGTTGAAAGGTATTTTTAATATATTTGATTTATAAAATTTATATGATTAGCTGCAATCATAAATCTAACCATACTATGTTTCCACTAGAATATGGTTGTCTCAACCATATTTTTTCTTTGCGTGTGGGCTTATCTAAGATATCTTGAAGAAAACAATCTAATAGAATTTTCTAGTGGGTTGGGTGTGGGTTCGATTCATCAATAAGTAGTTCTTAAACCTAAACTGATGCATTCGTTGAAGAATTAAGTCCAACCGAAGCTTCTTTGACATAATTATATTAAAAATAAAAGCAAAATTTGTTTTTGTTTTTAGCCAAATGCAAAAGAAGCTTTCGTTCGCATTAGATGAACAGGCCCTTAGTTTTTTTGCACGAAATAATTTAAAAAACTGTTTCAAAAACTTTGATCGATATCGAGTGCAGCGATTTGGACTCGGCTTATTTTCTGCAGACAAGCTAAGAACTTGTACTGATTTGTGGGTGCCTTATAGATTGATGGATAGGTGCAAACCTATCAATCTGGGTATCGTAACTTCGATTTCTGCCTAACCCCTGGGAGCTAATGATCACAGTCACCAATGCTTGTTAAAAATTTTTATCTTAAAATTAGTTTCTAATATTAAATAAATAAAATCGAATTCTTTTAAAGAATTTAATTAAAAATTTTAAGCGATTTAATTTAACTTCTGGGTTATTTTTTTTTACTGTATTGAAGAGTGTACAGGATGAGCTACAAACTGTGCTTATTATTTATAAGGAGGTCCTACATATAATTCAGTTAGTCTTAGTTACTTACTTAACTATTCAAATGAAATGAATTTCAAAAACAAAAGGCAAAAACTAATGTCGGTTTCTATTTAAAAAAAAAGCATTTTTCCTTTAAATTTTATAATATTTTTAACAGATTAACTAAAACTTCACAAAGTGAAGCCTTTTCTATGGTTTTAATAACATTTATCATTTTACATACTTAACGCTTTCAAAGCGATTTGCGAAATCTGATTACGCAGTTGACACACAAAATAAATTAAAAATGAATTTTGCTTTAAAAGTGACCAAAAATGGATTTTAATGCAGAATAATCTTGACGAGGAATATGCAAATACAAATTAAATAATTTACCTAATTGTATAAACAAGTAGTTGACACAGTTGTAAAAGGGGTATTATCCCACCCACTTTTATAAATTGAGTGCGAAACATGTAGCAGTTTTGCATTTTTTAAATGCAACATGTTGAGAAATGAACGTGATTTTGGTTTTAATTTAAATTTTTTTTTACTTTGACAATAGAAAGCAAACATTCTTGGATGGCAGAATAAAGGCAACATATTTGTTAGAAAAGAAAACGCTATAACAAATGACACTGTCATCTGTTATTCACAAATACTGCTTCAGAATTTCACTTGAATTGGAATCTGTAAATTTGTCTTTTACACTAAATTCTTTAATAATTTTCATTGAGTTCTTTGAATCCCACTAAAAATCATTAAGGTGGGAAATTATTTTAATTGTGTACGAGAAAATTTCTAAAACTTTAAGTGGCCTGTCATCGATTGCGTTATTTTTTCTTTATTTTTTTTTTTTGCCTTTAAAAACAGCAATTGCCTTTTTAGGTTTTATCATGAGAAAGTTACAATATTTACATTTAAAAGCTTTAGAATTGTTGTTGTGAATGACTAGCTGGCTGGCTATTCATACATTGTGGTTATGGCGTTTTAAAAGAGTTTTCATAACAACACTTATGCCAACTTGTCATTGCAACACTTACACGAAACAAGTCATAATTCCATAAAAAGATTTCAACTATAAAACGGCCACAACAAAACTGAAGAAACAAAAATAAGCAGCTAGAGTTAGACTAAAGGACAGACGATGTGTTAAACTGGCCAACTAAAAATGGCGATCTCATTTTGTTATTTAACGATTAAAGTGGAAGTGGCCATATTGGCCACAAGAACTCTTCAAAAAAAAAAAAAAAGATTAGAAAGACAAACGTACGCTGAGTATGAAATGTGATCTCTGTAAATGCCTGCCAAGGGTGCCATAAATGATGAAAAACAATTAGAATTCTCTATGGGGTCTAAAGTTTATTTATTTATTTATTTTTTTTTTAGTAAAAAATTCTTTTAAAACTTGTTTGCTTAAAAAGAAATAATAAAGAAAATCACTAATAAAGTACTTGCGAAATAATGCGTAAAGGCTGTAAAAGGTTTGCTTTTTATGAAATACTTTTTTTTTTCATATCTTCTTCTTTTTATTTAATGGTGGGAAAAACTGGGAGTTGCTTTTTCTTTCTTTCCCAAAATAAATCGGAAGTTAAACACAAATCATTTGTTTTCACAGACACAATATTAATGATAAATAGTTTTACATTTATTTTATGGGCTTCATAATGATTTTCAATAAAATTGTTAATGTCCATTTTTCTTTCTTTCTTTTTTAGATTTTTATTTCAAAATATAATTTGGCGGTGGTACTCGTGTCTTTAACTGAAATCGAGTGACCTTCCACCGGATGTTTAGTACATTTACTTGTGTTTTTTTTTTTGTTAGTTTGAGTGTGTGTTGTTAAGTTAGAAAGGAAGTTTCAGTTTTTTATTTTCCAGTTTCTCTTTTTTTAAGCTTTAATTTTGAAAATATTATTTAATACAGTCGCAGCCATTCAACCCCCGCCCTCCATTACTATTACACTCGTTTGTTGTTTGGTATGCAGGGGATAGATTAAGATGTCATTTGACGTTCTGCTTGTGTGATCAAGTTGTCCTTAATTCATTTGTTAACTAACCGGAGTTTCACAAAAAACGTACTCTAAAAGAGGGTAGCGTGTTTGATTTTAATATGTCCTGTTAGGTTGTATGTTCTATTAGTCTTTGAAACTGCAAATGTTAGCGGAAATATATAAATTTGTGATGTTTATAATTTGTTTGTTTTTTTAGCTTGTCTGCAGAGAACACCCAGACTCTGGGCAGGAATCGATATGTTAGTATACTACCCACTCATAGCTCAGGCAGCTTCCTGAAAAAAAAGTAGCTACTTTTTTAAACTACAATTTGAAGCTCTACTCGCTTTTTTATGTCACCTAAATGTTATTTAATATTTGACTTTAAAAGGGCTTAAAAATTTTGAAACTCGATATCAGCCAGATACTTCATCTTTCAAAGACAATAAAAAACAATTAAACCAAATAAAAATTTTAAAAACCATCTAATTTATTTAAAAAAAATCAATTATTAGTTTAAAGTTATAATCATTAATAAAAAAATTGATTAATTAATTAATTTTAATTAAAACTCAATTCTTTAAGTCTTACGCAGAACAGAACATCATAGAACGCAATACGACACTTTAGAAAGAATAGAACCTGACGAGGTATGATAACAGATAAAATAGATAATCGAAGTAGTTGCGGAATGGTAAGGAATCTCTCCTCTGGAAGATGGGTTGTGCTTAGTTGATAGGCGCTTATCGATGACTTACAACCGGGCAGGTATGCATAACAGCATTCCTACCTTCCCAACCCAAAAAAATAAGTTTAATTAAAAAAAATTTCTTGAATTTTGTTAAAAATTATTCAATTACATTTTTAATTTTAATTAAAAATTAAATAATTTTAATTACTAAATTAATTTTATTCAAAACTTGATTAATTTTAATTGAAATAATTTTAATTATTAATTTAATTAATTAATTTTAAACAAAAACAATTAGTTGAAGGGGTTGGTTATAAAAAAAATTATTTTATTTATTAGTTTAAAAAATTATTTTAATTAATTTATGTAAATAAATAAGAAAAAATATTGTAATTAAGGTTATTTAAAAAAAATTCTTTAATTTTTTTAAAAATTATTCAATTACATTTATAACTTTAATTGAAAATTGATTAATTTTAATTATTAATATAATTAATTAAATTTTTGTTTGTAATTAAAATAGCTATTTTATTAAGCTTGAGATCGTATTATATACATTTATTTTTATATAGATATTTCGCTCCAACTTGCGTAGCCTCTAGATGTGTATAAAACAACATCAAGCTTAATAATATAGCCATTTTAATTAATCAATTTATTATAATGAAAAACAAATGATTTAAAAATAATTAATTTTAATGGAAATTATTAGTTTTTAAAATTATTTAAAATAATTAATTTAATTAAATAATTTTATTAATTATTTATTCAATTATTGTATCAATTAGTTTAATTAATTAATTATATTAATTAATTTATTTAATTATTGTTAATTAAAATATATTGAATTAATAATTTAATTTTATTGCTTTTAATTAATTTTCTTTTTGTTAAAATTATTTCTTAAATTTAATTTAATCAAAATAACTTAATTAAAAATTGTAATTAAAAAATTAATTAATTAATTATAGTTAAGAAATAATTCGTATTAATTAAAATAATTATTTAAATTAAATTAATTAATTAAATTAATTGTAATTACAAATTTTTTAGTTTATTAATTAATTAATTAATTACAAATTAATAAATTAAATTTTTAATTGAATCAATTAAGAATTTAAATAAAATAACGATTTCTTAAATTCAGTTAAAAAACCTGCTATTTTTAATTGATAACTGCTTTCTTTAAAATTTTTCAGTAACGCCTAATTTTCTGAGTAAATAAAGTCTTATTTGATCAATCTGAGCTTTTTCTATTTTTGGAGGATTTTTAAAAATCAAGACTTCATAATTTTAAAAAGAAAATATTTATTTTTTTATATATTAATTTTTCTCAATGACTCGAAAAATAAGAGTTGCACTAAAAACTTAAGTTAGAGCAAACTAAAGCCAATATATTTTAGAATTTTTTTAGATATTTTGTAACAAAATCAGATAATCAGATAAAATGTATGAAGCAGCCTCTCCAAAAAATCTCATATTTTACAAAAAACAAAAAAAAGATTCAAAAGAAAAAACGTATAAATAGAATTTGAAACTCTGATGAGTTTTACAGTTAGGCAATCATAAGGCATCAGAAAAAAATAGTAGTTGTCCAAAGTATTCTTTTTTTCTTTTTTCTAATAAACTGAGGTGGCCAATGAAAGACGTTTGTCTAATAAAAAAAACTCTTTTGGTGTAAAATAAATAATATTTATTCATTCAGTTTTGTTGTTGGTTTTTTTCCTTTTGTTTTTGTTGCTGGCGCCAGGCATTTTCAAATACCTGTCAAGCAAAATTAAATTGTAAAATTAATTGTACACAAAACCAAACACTTTCACTATCTTTCAAGCAGTTGGCGTTTTTTTTTTTTTTTTCTAAAGAATAACAAGCAAACAAAAGAAAAACCAAACAAACTAACAGCAGGAAAAGGACATCAAGTGCAAAGACAAACTGTTTATTGCAGGTTGGTTGTGTGAGTGCAACAAGACATTTAGTGTAGTTATTTAGTTGTTGGTCAAACAACCTTTTTTTGTTTTGCTATAATCGCAGTCTTGTAATATTTATGGTTTGGCTGTGGAATCATCATAACAAACCATAAAATAAATTCACACGTGTTGCAAACTGATTTAATCAAATAGTTCTTTAGAAACTAACACATACGAAAAAAGAAAAAATTCCACCAAGAACAGAAATCCTGTAGTTTTATAGGCAACGATTAAAGGGTGAGACGTGCACGCGATGTCCTCAAAGTGATAAAATAGATAGTTGTTACACAGAATACATGTTGTTGTTGTTATTGCATGTCTATCTTGATAATAATCAAAAGACACAGCACAGTTTAAAAATCACTAAGACTAAATGTGACTCTCTCTCTCTCTCTCTCTTTTGAAGGTAAAAATTAATTAAGCAATTGAGTTGTCCCCACGAACTGTGCAGTTGTGTGAGCTCCTACATATTAAATTTAAAATTATGAGGTGTTAGAATACTTATGCTTGTGTTTGCTTGTACTTCCGTTTTACAAGGAAAACAAACCTTCGTAGGTGTGTGTCCCTAAAAACATAAAAATGAATGCCTCTTTACTGGCATTAGTTCTTGTACATATTTTTTTTTTTTGAGTAAATTAATTTTTAATTTCAAAAATTTTAAACACAAACCAATTTCATATTATTTGCCTGCCTGAAAAAAAATGTGTGGTTCGAAAATGAATTAAAAATAATAAATCTTTCTTGTCTTAATTTCACATGAATTCAATTAAGTTTTGTTGGCGAAAGTTTATTTTGCAAAATCTCTAGTTTTCAAAAATTAAATAAAAAAAAGGATTCCATGCACAAACTAAAACCACTAAAATTGATCTGCATATTTAGGATTAGAATTTTCCTTAAATGTGGTCAAATGTGCATAATTGGCAAAAGCTTTTGTGGTTTTGTAAGGATTTGCTCTTTCTCTCTCTCTTTATTTTTCTCTCTGTGTGAAGTAAACTGTAAATTACTTACTACCATTTATAAACAGCAACAACAAGGACTTGTGCTTAAGACTATCATGGCATTTATTGTTTTGTGTTTTTCTTATTTAATTTTGCATTGAATTTAAAGCAGATGATTTGATTGTACTTGTAGTCTTTGCTGGTGACTGCAGAGCAACGCAAGAAAAAAATTTTTTATTTTTTATATAATTTTTTGTAATTTGGCATCTGCTCTAGTTTGGTAGTCAAGACTAGGGCTCCACTTGATAAGGTCTACAGACTGAGAGCAAATTATGGCATTCAATATCGAGCGAAATTTCAATGTAACTTGAATTGAAATTTGACTCGATATCCAATGCTGTAATTTGGTCCCTGTCCTGCCAATGCAGGATTTCCATTCTCTAACATGATCTCTCTCTCTCACTTTTGCTCTTTCTCACTCCCTCAACATCATTAAAAAAAACTCATGATTTTTTCAACTGAATATTTTCACACCTAAACAGTAAGAACTGTTATTTTGACAAAATTATTAATCACTTCAGAGAAAAACAATAGACAGACAGACCTTTAAAAAAAACGCATGCCCACCCTTATCAGCGTAAGAGATCATGTGTAACTGCTGTGTACAAAAAAACATAAACAATAAATTACTAGGTAAACAATAATAACGATAAAATTGTTAAAACAAACGGAATAATGCACAAAATATTTAATTGTCTTCTGGTAATTTCTTAGAAACATAATAATAAACAGAAAAGGAATTTATTTTAAACAAAAGTAATGCAAATAAATGGGGGTTATTAAATTGAATTGAATTGATCAGATCAAATGAAAATTAAATAAAAATTAATTATCAAATGCCAAATGATTTTACACCTAAAAATAATTCACGAATACAAAAATAGTTTGAAATATTTACTGCTACAACCAGAAAACAACTTAATTTAAAAGAATTAAAAAAATAAATAAATAACTTCGGTTGTGAGAACTAAATTTGTTACCAAACAAAAATGCTGTTGTGAAAATGTAATTTTTTAATTGTGTCAATAAAAACTCGGTGCTGCAGGTGGAAATATTTTTTGGCCTTCATTATCAAATACAAAAAAAAAGTTAAATTCGGTTGTACCGAGTCTTAAGACTTTTCACTTTCCACAGTCTTCTAAAATATGACGCTTTAAATATTTTTTAACATACCTTTACGTTTTTTAGTATTTGTAAATATATTTTCACTATTAATGGCATATTTATCAAATACGCCTCTTATTTTAGTAGTAGTTTAGTGGAGGTCGTCTACATTTCAGAAATTACTTTGGATCATTTTAAAAAAATTTTTATTTTAATTTTCATATATCGTGCAGTGCTGTTGCTCTGAGGTATTTTAGCAACTTCCAGACGAACGGGATGGCACACATTCGTAATCTACCACATAAATGCTCAGAAATTATTTTGGATTATTTTAAAAATTTTTTTTTAATTTCTCTGAAGGGTTTTGGCAATTACCGTTTTGCTTTATAAAATAAAAACTACAAAATAATTCGCAAATGTTAAAACATTTCCAGAAAGCTTAGAACTTACAGATTAAATTCCTTTTGGTTTCATTGATTTGAATTAGCCAAGTCGATAATGGTACCGCTACCCTCATAGCAAGGGTACTAGGATATAGGAAATTCAAAGAAATTTTTAAAAATAATCCAAAGCAACTTCTGAGTATTTGCTTAATAGATTACAAATCTAGACAGCCTTCCCTTTAAAATGATATGCATCCTATTTCACAATCTTTAATGGTTCGTTGGGAAGTTGCTAAAATCACTTAGAGCAACAGCATTGGGGTATATGGAAATTAAAAAAAAAAAAATTTTAAATAATCCAAAGTAACTTCCGGTGTTTTTTTATAGACGTATAGAACTTTAAATTGCAATAAAACAACGATGGATTATTCGATTGACATGAATTTTATTTATCCGAAAGATAATCTTGTGGCATTACATTTTAAATATGATTTCTGGCATATGACGCCACGGCTGGCTCGGATGTAGTCCAATCTGGACGTCCAATTTTCGATATCGGCAATAGCACGGCGAATGTTGTCTTCCAAATGGTCAAGCGTTTGTGGCTTATCCGCATAGACCAATGACTTTACATAGCCCCACAGAAAGTAGTCTAGCTTTGTTAAGTCACAAGATCTTGGAGGCCAATTCACAGGTCCAAAACGTGAAATTAGGCGGTCACCAAACGTGTCTTTCAATAAATCGATTGTGGGACGAGCTGTGTGACATGTTGCGCCGTCTTGTTGAAACCACAGCTCCTGGACATCATGGTTGTTCAATTCAGGAATGAAAAAGTTAGTAATCATGCCTCTATACCGATCACCATTGACTGTAACGTTCTGGCCATTATCGTTTTTGAAGAAGTACGGACCAATGATTCCACCAGCCCATAAAGCGCACCAAACAGTCACTTTTCTGGATGTAACGGTGTTTCGACATACACTTGAGGATTAGCTTCACTCCAAATGTTGTTCAGGCGTGAGTCTATTCATGATGAATTGCCAAACCAAACTGAGAATAAATCACTTGACAGCTGTTAAATCGGTCGCCATCTTAAACAGTAATGCCAACTTAAAGTTCTATACGTCTATAAAAAAACACCCTTTATTATGACTTTCATTTCTATTAAAACTGTATTCCCCGTTTTTTTTCGTTTTGTTTTTTAAACAAAATTTAAAAAAAATGCACTCAAAAAATTGTCAAAACTAGAGGTAGTCGCGGTTTTCGACTCGTAGTTACTCCATTTATAAACCGATCCGGCTGTATTTCAATAGCAAGAATGTAACAAAAACAACTGACAGATTGGTATACTAAAGTCTTCTGTAGGTCTTCTAGGACTTTCAGAAAGCTGATTTCAACGACTAAATGGACAGACAGATTTATTTTACTCAACTATTCATAAAGATTCATCCCCTTATCCTAAAAAATTAACATAAGACTTTAATGTCAACGTTAACGAAATTTTTCATATAATTTTTAAAAAATTTTACTTTAAAGTCGACGTTAATTTTTTTTTCGGATAAGAGCATCAGAATATAATGTGCAGAAATTCATCTTACTTACAGTGCTGGGTATAAAAATGTCTGTCGGATTTTCATATAAAATTTTTGTTAGAGAATTATAGAGCAAAAATCATTTGGAAGCCGATATCTTTTTAATTATGGATTTCATTTCTAAATGCCTGCAACCCTCGATGGCCTTGTAAAAACCAAGAATAATTGTTTTGGTTTAATTTCTCACATAAACTTGGCTTTACTCTTTTTTTAGTATTTGCTTGAAAGGCTTGTGTCTGCATTAACGAGTTACATATGCTGTCAACTAAATTTATGCAAGTAGTGCTAACTTAAGCCATTAACCACATGAGGTTTTTGAACGAGCTTAAACAAGTTTTAGCAGGTTCTAGCATCTTTTTACTTTCAATTTGTAGAGTCTTGCAGCTGCTCAGTCTGTACGTGAAATACCAAACTAATTTGGATTGTGAGCCGCCGCTGCTTCCTGCCATAGCAACCAAAATAATTTTTTTTATTTTGATTGATTGTTGATTTATTTATTTGCAATTTTATTTACAGTTATTTTCCGGTATTATGGCTTTTTTTTTATTATTTTATTAGAGAGAAAAACGAAAACTGCATAAAAAATGTTTTATAGTTTTATGTACGTGTACGAAATTAAAACAAACACTCTGTATAAACATTGTCAAAAGAAAAAACTAATAACAAAATATTTTTCCAAGGAATAAAAGACACTAATTTTATTTTGACTGTGAAAACGTTTTTTTGTTTTTTATTATTAAAAATACTGCCCCTGAAATGCCAACAGTTTCAGCGCGTAACTTTGATCATAATAAAAAATATAACGGTGATACCTTATCTCTTTTTGGCTCTCCACCACCTACAAATGCCAATCGTGCTGATGTTACGGAAGTTCAATTAAAATGGACATCAACAAACCCACAAAAATGCCCACCATGTAAATATACATATTGGTGGTCATCACCTCCCAAAACGATTGGTAAAAAAAGTGCCAAGGCTCAAAAGTAAGTAGTAATTTAAAATACATTGTATGTACATGCACCTGCATGGCAAGTAGAGTAGAGTCTATCAATGATTTGGCAAGTGATTCGAAGTAAAAAGAAAAACGTTTAATACTTGTATCATGCAAATTTCAAGCATGTGTGTACGTATGTCGTTATTTGGAGTACATTTTGTTGTTTCTTTTTGTAAAGAAAATTAAATACAACTTTGATTTATAACACTTTCAAATAGTGGCCAAACAATTTTAGCTGCCAGCAAACAACAGCCGCTAAAGGTCAAAATAACTTAAGGCCACTGAACTTTTCTAATGCTTTGCATTTAGATTAATAGCTTAGTTGAATGTTTAGTTGGATATTTCTTTAAAAATAAATACTTTTTTTAATTTTATTAGAAGAAAGCAGATTTTGAAAAAAAAATTACACCCCGATTTTAACATTCGTGTAAATTTTTTGACCTCGTCCAGTGCAAAACTCCTGCACATGTAGAATTTCTTGTAGCACTTTTTGAAAGTAATTTAGTAGGGTTCGGATTTTATGACTTCATTAACAACTAGGCTAAGCCCAAAAACAATATATTTACTTACAAATCTAATGTCTTGATAATAACTTTTGACAGGAGAGGTCTCGAAGGCAATAGCGATATATATGGGCTTTTTTAATATTTTTTGTGTCTTCTTGCAGTCACCTGGTTTATTTATGGCTTTTCATTTAAATTCGCTTAAAATTTCGATTCATATCGAGTGCCGTAGTTTGGCCTTAATTCTGTAAATGGCATCGTTTTGAGCAAAAAAAAAAGAAAAATCTTTTTAAAATGCGGAAATTATAAACGTAATTTATTATCATTATCGCACTGTGACTTTTAAGATCTATTGTAAAACTAATCTTGCCTAGATCTTCTGGGACCAATGCTCGGGAAACTCGCAGAAAATACCTTCCTACCCGACAGAAGCGACAGGAGTCTTCTTGTACCACACCGATTTACTCGTGTGATAGTTATGTCTACAATGGCCCGTAAGTAGCTCAACGTAGAGTTAACGGTCATTTCTGCTAAAGTTCTAAACAACATCTGCCTTAATGCTCTTTGACTGCCGCATGTCCACTTCGGCCCTCCAGCAGTCTTGTAGACTTTGTTTCTCCTCCTAGCGCAGAAGACACTAATGAAGTTTTTGGTCACACCCCAGTAACTTTACTTCGTATGAACGGATTGTGATTATGAAAAAATTCTTGTATTCAATTTTCTCAGTTGTTCTGTTTAAATACTTGATATTAACAAAGTTGTTGACACAAATGCTGGCGATGAGGAAAAAAGAATTTTCCTGAAAGCGTCGCTCCAGCAAACCAGTGTCTGGGAATAATTTCAATTTTTCTTATTCAATAAAATTAATACACAATAAAAAAATTTTATAAATAAAAATATTAATAATTATAAGACATTCAGCAATACAAAAACAAATAACGAAAAAAATATCTGATTGTCATTGACTTAAACTGTCATTATTGTGTCACTGACATTGAAATTTGTTAAAGGTTCCTTTGCTTTTCCATAAATTTAGCTAAACTGATTTCAAAAAAAAAGCGAAGTCATGGATTTATTTAAATAGAAAACAAAGCAAAAATAATTAATGAGCATTTTCTTTCAAATTTATGTATTTCAAATGGCGAACATAAAAAATTTGCATAAACTTCTGCGACGAACTGTTGGAAAACTTTTTTAATAAAAAGAAAAAAAATACAGGCAACTAAAAAAACTACGATTAACTTGAAAGTTAAACTTGCAATGACCGAGCGCTTTGAGTGAAGTCAGTAAGGTAGCCTAAATAAAGTAATAAATTACAATAATTAATATTTTTTTTTTGTCAAGTATTTTAGTAAAACTTAAGAAATCTCTAGCTACAGGCAAAATTACACAACTTGCTTGTATTTTCCACCAACAGGAATACTTTCAATTTTATAAATGTTGTTGTTGTTTTTTGTATGTTATACATATTTGTTTTTAGTGGTTGCGGTGCTCGAGTGGTCGTTTTGTTGACCATCGGTATGTTTGTGCCGTTTAATAAACGAAACACGAAGGTTTTCGTCAATTAGTATCTAGTGTTAGCCTTTCTAGCCAACTTGGTTTAGAAAAAGTCATGTGTTTTGGTCATTTTGTGACTGAGTGCTGACCGTATAACAACTATTTTTTAGCTTAAATGGTTGTTTTTAACTCAAATACTTGTTTGTGTCCTTTAAGCCGGCTGTATTATTGATTTCTAAGAAAGTGTAATTGTGTGCTTTTCCTTCTAACACGTTACTTTTACTAATGTTGCGGTGTGAAAATGAAAAAAAAAATTAAGTGAAAATGTGAAAATCTTTGGTCTTTAATTAAAAACAAAAATAAAGAAAAAACCTAAAAATCAATTTAAATAATGCAAAACTTGGAATCGAATAATGAAAATACAAATCCAGATAACTTCCATAACTCTAATTCTGCAACAACTAAACTTTATGCAAATGAAACCTCAAATGCAACATCTCTAGATCGAGCAAAGAGCAATACTGAATTGAAAAGCGCTGTAGATACCACAACCAGAGCAACTAGACCAAAATTTTCATTTGCTGCAAATTATACACCCTCTCGTCACTTTAACGGCTTATTAGCAACGCACAGTTACAATACAAATCTACCAATACCTACGGCGCCCTCGTTTGCTGTTCTAAATAACGATTTTACCAACAACTCTCCTTCAAACCCTAATAAACCAAACGCCATAGTGCACCCAATTAGACGTGCAGACCAAGCGGCCTTGCCGAAATCATACAATGATCTTAATGGGGAACTTAGAATTAACGGTTATAATCCCGCACTGGCGATAACACAGCCGCCATTGGGTGCCTCCCATGCACATCACTTTGCCGAGGAACTTAATCGCAAGCTAAGCCATCTAAGTTCAATACAAGAAAATCGAAATTTTAAAAATCCTTCAAATCATGTACGCCACTCCATACGGGCTTATTAGTAGGGCTTTCATTTGGGTTGCAATTTTCTATAATATTTTAAAATTTTTGTTTTCATTTAAGGTCAATAATCGATAATCTTCCCTCAACATACTTTTATTTTTCTCTTCCCCCCAAATAAAAACCCAACTAAAAAGTTTGCAAAGGCGTTATAAATGTTTTTTTGTAACCTTTTAGATCTGCAACCAAGACGCCTTCAACCAGCGTCCACTTTTCATTACCACTGTGCCCCGGGGAATTTTTTTGCCACCCCCCAAAGATATTATACTACTTTCGCCCACACGCAAACGACAATTGTATGCGTATTCTTCACATCCTGTCGTTTACAATACAACTTCGTCAGCATTATCACCATCTTACTGCAATAACACGCATTATGAGCATAAAATTAGGGGCAACATTGGCAAGCAAAATAATGCAAATAAAAATTGTTATGCAATGATCAACGACAAATATTGTAATAGCAACAACAGTGGTGGTGCTGCTGTTATGGTGGATGTTACTAATTCTGAAAATAATGCTGCTGATGATGAAGGTACAATTGAAGTTGTCGTAAATGATAAAAATTTAATAACGACAGCTGCAACTGTAAGAAAAGCCTCTTCACTATTGAACGGCGTTAGTAAGAATATTAATTCCTCCACCATGCCTATGCTAAGCGGTTTGCTCATAACCAAACAACAATTTCATCAACAACTTAAGCAAGCTCGCTCAAAAAGGTAAATCAATTGCTATGGGCTTTTAAAATACTTGTATTCCGAATCTCTATAACACGATACGAGTATAATTATTTTGCGCCAACACAGTAACCTCTCATCAACTCAACAAAACTAAAAAAAAATAATTAAAAGAAAATAATTACTTTCTTTGTTCACCCACTTTAAATTAAAATTAAAAAAATGTAAAAGGGGCAGGGAGGTCACTCAGTTAGTCAAATGGAAATTATGTCATATGCAATACAAATCACGAATATTTCATGCCACATAAAAAAAAATGGTTTACACACATTTCACGTTCAATTTGAACAAAAGAAAAAAAGAAAAAGTTTGTGATTAAATATTTATGGCACAAATGTAAAATTATCCATCTGAATGGATGGACGTCTAAGGGTATATGAGTATCCTGGGAAAATGTTAAAAAAAATATATATTTAATTTTGTAATCCCAGTAAACATTTCAAAACTAAATTATACAGCGATTGTGTGGTTTTTATTTTCATAGTGGCCTGATTATAATAATTATTAGTGTCGTTTTTGAGACGTGTGGCATTGCCATGCCCAAATACCCGACAAACGCAAGCAGATATTACACCAGCATACTGGTGAAATGTTCATATTTTTGTAAATCGTTTTTTAAAGAGGTCGAAATGAATGACGATAAACGTTGGGCGGAAAACATTAATTTTTTCAACAACTTTTTCTCTTCGATTCATATATTTAAATCGAGGAATTCCTTACAAAACATTTTTTCAAGCGCATTCATTATTATACTTCCACTTAAGACATTTTTCACTTTATAAAACCTCAAAAAATCATTCTAGACTCATGAATGCTTTTGCAAAAATGTTCAGTAAAGGATTATTTAATTAAAAATCATATCGTAAATAAAAGAACGACAGGCTCCAATAATAGGCCTGATTATGAGCGTCGTTGTCGTGACAAAAACGGTGATATGTGGCAACGCCGGCCATATATTTTACATTAGCTTGTCGTAAGTTCGACTACGACAGCGAAACTCACAGTTAAGCCTAATAAAAAATTACTTTCCTACAGATACGAACGACGTGGCACTCAATGAGTTTAAGAAATTTTTTTTAAATGAGTTAATTTACAATACACCATACCAACATGCTGGTGCAATCACAAAAATATCAAACTCATTTTGATTTTACACCAGCACCATGGCAGAATTAACACGGTAATGACAAATCTACAACAAACATTAAAATGCAAAAACAACAGGCGTCTCTTCTCTCCTATGTGCCAAATACATATATTTACTACTAAAAGAGAAAATATCAATGTAATCCACTCATACACTTACACTTTGTATGTATATATGGGTACAAAACATCGGCTCGCAAACAAGTTTTGACATTTTCTGAAGATAGCAGGAGATGTATGCTGTTCTACTGTCATTACCGTGTTAATTCTGCCATGACCAGCACGTACACGGTCAATCGGCTGGCACAATCACATGCTGTCGTCGTGTGTGGGCATCTTTATATAGTGCCAGTCACAACAAGCTTCGCTGTGCTTGTAAGTGTCTGTTGTTGATGTGTGTGTGTGTGTGTGTGTAAAGATAGTAAAGCAGTTTTGACTGCTATTACAGAACTAAGCTAACCCCAGTAAATTTTATATTCAGCAAACTCAGGGTTGACAGAACCCATAATTGAGGTCATCCAGGATTAAGAGAACTTGTCGACCGAAAGGCAGAAAAAATTCTTTCGTTAAGTACTGTTCAAAGAAAACCTTCGATCTAATTAGAATTGTGTAGAGGCAATCTCTCAAGCAAAACTCGTGAGCATATTCGCGATACAGTTATTCTGCAAAATATATGTGTACGTAAGTCCGTTACTGTTATTTAATTTTTCACACGAGTGGCTTACAAATAGAGCAGAGAACTGCAAAAATATTGTTGATAAATTTTTTTTTATAAGCAATCAAGCCATATAAAGGAACAATTTGAGTAAAAGTCATTAAATCATGTTCAAAGCGCTATTAAACACTGATTGTTTTTAATGTTGTTCGACATGATTGAACATCGTCATGCATCATTTTGAATGACTGAAATTAAAAGTAAAGCATATTTGGTCGTTTGAGTAAAAGAAACACGGTTTGTTGTGCGTTAAATAAATCACATACACTGGCTTCAACTCTCTTGTATGCTTGAGAGACAATGTACTCGTAAGTGAAATGCAAAATTTTACAGTTTCTTTTAAACTATTCTTTTTTCCCGATTTATTCGGTGGAGTAAATATCCCTTACATTAATTAATTACCTTAAATCCTAGGCTACTGCACTTTCAAATAATTTTTTATAAGGTCTCTAGCCACCTCTTCTAAAGCTCTTCTTCCTTCAACAAAATGTTACATGTTGGCAACTAAAAAATAGAGGTTGGCTTCATACACATGCGTTGGTTACATATAAAACACAACACACACAATCCTTAATAGAGTGAGGAAGAAGATACAAGCAAATTTCAAATTTGAAATAAGTACTTGTTAAGCAACATTAGAAAAATATATTTATATTTAAACAGTTTATTTGTCTTTCTGAAAATGTTCTTCTTTTACTCTTCTAAATTTCGTAAAACACACTCAAAGAAATTAACAAAAAAAAAAAAATTTTCTATAAGCCTCAGGATTAAATAAATACTATAAACTTTGAGTCTAAGCATGCACGTGCAATCCTATAATTGAGCTAATAAGCTCGAAAAAAGTATGATAGCAATACAAGATTATGTCATCCCGCACATAAAATTGAAATTTTTTAAATTAAATATGAAGTTTTTACTTGGAATTAAGTGTTTACTTGCTATTAAAAAATTTGCAACTAAGCATTTATTTGCAATTAAACGTTTCCTGAAAGTGAAACTTTTACTTGGAATTATTTCAATTAATTGTATCTAACAATTTTGCGTTTACTTTAAAATAAGCTTTTTTTGCAATTAAACATTAACTTGTAATTAAACGATTTTTTGCAATTAAATATTTGTAATTAATTTTAATTAAAATTTTGCTTGCAATTAGGTTTATAATATTTTGCAATTAAGCATTTATTTATTTGCAATTAAACATTTACTTAAAACAAATTGTATACTTGCAATTAATTTTTTTTTTAATTTTTTTTTTCAATTTGCTTACTATTTATTTCCTCTTTAATATTCCTTAATATAAAATCTTTCATTCGTTTATTTTAAGAAGTTAATCGATATGTGAACTGAGCCTTTCAAATGTAAGGGTCGTTGCTTATTGTTGTTGTTGTTGTTGTTTTACACTTCCGGTCTCTGAAACTTGCAAACTACAATTGTAGCATTTAATAATTAAATTTAGCTTTAAGCAAACAAAACTAAAAATAAAAGAAAAACTCATGGGTCGTGACTTTAAGCTGTTTTGCTAAGAAAAAAAAAACTAAGAACAAATAACACGAAAATATTCAAACCTTGGAAATGATTATTATTTTTTATAAGCATATTATTTTTAATTAAAACTAACAAATGTTAAAAACTAAATATGACAACATGAAAGGTCATTTTAAGTGCTTCATGAATTTAACTTAATATTAACTTTTTTTATATTTTTTAGAGAAACCCCAACACCCGAACCCTATAGGAATGTTATGCACGAGAAGAGAATCGTTAGAGGCAGTAATTTTGCAGGAAATCAATTTTTGGTAATTATTAACATAAAATCATCATAAAAATCTTTATGAAAATTATAATCAATAATTAAAGGATAAACAATAGAAATTAACAAAACATTTGGCAACTCCCTTATAACAGTTTCTCTAATTTTAGAATTATAAAAATAAACACTCACACATTTATAAATTGACAGGGATGTGCATGTTCACAGCCTATTAATAACAACCAAAAAATAATAATAAATAAATATTTAATGACCAAACAGTATGACATTTTAATTAAAAAAAATTCAAATTCATTTGCAAAATGGAGGGCATAACACAAATTGCTGCATCACCTCTTTTTTTAGTAAAATATTAATTTTTTTTTCTTGTGTAGGGAGAATACGACCCATTTGACAAGTCTGCAGAATATCGTAGACGACAAGTTTTACGTAAAAAGAATGTCACTTATAAAAATCAGCGCAATGTTTTGGGTACCCCACCACCGGTAAAAGGTCGACGACATGAGAATGTACAAACTGATAAATATTTAGAGGAATTGGTAGCGCGGCCAACAGAAGCTTCCATTCAAACTCAAACTGATTTATTTTTAGAGAAACCACCAACACCTCCCTACATACCGGCCAAAATTGGTATCGATGTTGCTACAGAAATCGATGATAATGAACTTTTCCAATTCGAATCTGAGGCTCAACCTATTATTGATGTTATGGTCGATAGTATTATAGAATTAAGTATTTTGCAAGTGGCCCATGAACAAGAAATCTCAGCCATACGCGCTAAACAACAAGAGTAAGTATATTTTAAGCAAGAATTTGGCAAACAATTACACATCTTTTTAACAAATTTAGACTTTTGGCTGAACGTGAAAAGGAAATGGCTGAGTTACGACGTTTAGAAGAAGAGGAAGCACGTTTAAGAGCTGAGAAGGAAAGACGTTTACGTCAAGATAACATTGCCAAAATGTTGGATGATGAAATGCAGAAAAGTGTTACAGCCGCCAAATTACTGCAAGGTCATATAGCTAGCATTTTGCCAGAAATTTTAGATAGTCTGGAGCCAGCCACGGATGATGCCAAAAAGGAAAAGTTAAAAACAACCATATATCCTTGGCTATCGGCGCAAGTAGCCGAAGAAGTGGGCCAAATTGTCGATTCTCGTGAAATTCTCACAGTTATTATACAAGAAATCATTAAACAACGGGCTGAGATATATGCCGGCTATAAAGAAGAACTTGCCACCGAACAAGAACAAACTGTTGCAGAAGAAAAGGAGGAAGAAACAGTAGCGGAAGAGCATAACCTCACCGAGACATGTGAAACTGAAGAGGAGCCCATCCAGTCCACTTGTCCACCAAACGAAACGTAAAGGAAAATTTTGCTCAGTTTTTTATGGAGATTAACTCGGCTAGAAAATTTTTATGAGACGAGTAGATCACCTGTGTTATGGAAACCATCCATTAAATATTTACAACGATATTTAAAACAAAATTAATTTACTTGAAGTAGATTTTTATCATAAAAGCTACTTTAAGTTTACTTTATTTATTTTATATATTCTTTTTTTAGGTTAGAGCAAAAAAAGAATTAAATTTGTCTCATATACACAGAAAACAACTTCAGTTGTCAGAACAAAAACTTTGTGATATGGTTCAAAATTTTATTGTCTTAGTAATACCCTGGGCTGTATCATCGAGTTTTATTCGTCGACTGAAAAATTTTAGTATAAAATCAAATATAATTCTCACTACTGAAGTTATTTTTTGAATGTACCCTTGAAAATTTATTCTCATAATACAAATTGTTAGTATTTTAAATAAAATTAAAAAAAAAAAACACACACATAAAAAAATTACTAAAATTGAAATAAACCCTAAATTGAATGCTGTTTCCTTAACATGTAGAAATTTTATATTAAAAGTACTCAAAAAACTTTCCAGAGAAGTTTATCACTTGTGTTGAGGAAACAGCACATAAAACTTTTTTAAAATTGTAAACTTGATTTTATAAACTTTTTAATTTAATATTTCATTAAATCTGTAAGTTATATTAAACACAAGAGGCAAATTGTTTCATTCGATATCGATTGTCGCAATTTGGCCCCCTAGAACTTTAGATCTTATTTTGTAAAATGCTTCACAGCCACTAATTAAAAAAAGTATTTCTATAAAAATCTTCTTCAAACACTTTGTGATTTTCAAAATATTACCTTAAATATTAAATTAATTTTATTAAATTGCCTTACCTTACTTGAAGTTGAAATTTTTGCTATTTGAACTGGAACTCTGCTCAATAAATGAATACTTTTAATTTGATTGCTTTGATTTATAATTAAATTTATATTTTGCACTTAAATCACCACACAAAAAATCTGAATAAAGAATAATAAAATTAAAAAGAAAATCCTTTTTTTAATGTTTAAACAGACCAATTGAATGTTATTATTTACGCTTAAGGTCTTTAACTAATAATTTTAGATATCTTAACTAGCTGACCCAGCAAACTTTATTGTAAATTTATAATTTTTTTTTATATACAACGAATCCTGAATACATTAGTCAATAATATTAATAGAGTGGAAATTTTCCCGAAAACTGTTTAAGAAGTGAGATACAGCTTACTGCAAGAGAGACAGGAGAACGCTCTCACATCTACTCCATGTTGTTTACGTGGTTAGAAGTGAAACCGGTTGACCCCTGACGGGGATAACTGATCAAGTGCTAATTAATTAGTTTTCGACCATGGTTGAAAATCATTGAATTACTAATATCACTATTTCTGTTTTTCTTATTTGGGCGCCCTGTTTAACCTAACCCAACCTAACCTAATATCACTATTAAAAAGGGATTGATGGTCGAAGAGTGAAAATTTAGAGTTGTATGTATTATAAATAAAATAAAAAACTGTCGAAAAAATTAAAACAAAATTTTTGGGGTGAACCATTCTTACCACTTAGGGGTATAAAAATTAATAAAAAAAAGTAATAAACATATTCCCAGACGTACGGTATATACACATTAAATTTCATTAAAATTGTCTAAGCCGTTTCGGAGGAGTATAAACACTAAAACTGTGACACGAGAATTTTATAACTGTACGTGCGTTTGGCATTGTATTCCTCCTAAACGCCTGAACTAATTCAAAAAAAAAAAACTTTGCAAATAAGAACTTTTCGAATATTATATGTAAAACAGTATAAAAGGTGTAACGATAAAATAATTTAATAAAATATTTTTTTTATATTTGACTCAATATTAAAATGTTGATTATACTAATCAACGTACTTTTCACAAAAGTATTATGACATATTTAAAAAATTTTTAATTAGCACGAAAAATGATTAAACATTTTTCTATGTTGCATGCATGCATCTGTAAATACCACGTAAACATTAATAAACGGGTAAGCAATTATATTTTAAATCAATAGGAAGCGGAAACATTTTAATTTCTTAAGCTTTTTTTTAAGGATGGATGCCGTAAATTTTTATTCATTTTTTTTATTTTATACAGTCTGGCCGCATTAGGTTAGCTTACATTTTCTATTTTTCGCACACACACATCACACACTCACTTAGTATTTTTCATCAATTTACAAATAATATTTATTACATTAAATTAAATATTTTTTACAAACTTTCATTGTTTTCACAAGTAATGACACACACTTAATACATTTATTACAAAATTTTGTCTCAAACACTGTTAAATTAATCATTTTTTTCAATTAAAACGGAGAAGTGAAAATTTTATGTTCCGGCGCGGTTCTATGTTTTCTCAACTGATAGTTTGCTCAGTGCCCCCAAGTTATCTAACTCTTCTTGCTTTTGACAGCTGCAAATCATATGGTTTTTGTTTTTTTCAGGTTTTTTTTTATTTGTTGCTCTGTCAGCCAATAAACTTTTTATTGGAAATATTTGATGTGAAATAACTTCAACTAATTACGGTTAATTATAGTTTGCGGTTTATACTTATAAATTAATATACAAGTACATATTAGAACAATGTCGAAGATATTTACTCCCACGAATCAAATACGGCTAACAAACGTTGCAGTGGTCAGATTGAAAAAAGGTGGAAAACGTTTCGAAATCGCTTGTTATAAAAATAAAGTGTTGTCCTGGAGAAGCAACGTGTTAGTATCAACTACCTCACTTTTTTATACAATAAAGGTGACTGGTATATTAAGAACAATTTGTTAATTTAATTTCTTTTTGTTATAGAGAAAAAGATATTGATGAAGTTCTGCAAACACATGCTGTTTTTACAAACGTTTCTAAGGGCCAGGCAGCAAAAAAAGAAGAACTCTTGAAAGCGTTCGGCAGAACTGAAGAAACCGAAATATGCAAAGAAATATTGATGAAAGGAGAACTGCAAGTATCTGAGAAAGAAAGGCAATCAGTGCATGAAACTCAGTTGAATAGCATTATTAATAGCATAGCTGCCTTGTGTGTTAACCCTGAGACCAGAAGACCATATCCTTCTTCTATTATAGAAAAATCTTTGAAGGAAGTTCATTTTTCAATTAAGCCAAACAGGAACAACAAACAGCAGACACTAGATGCTATAAAATTGCTGAAAGAGCATATGCCGATTGAAAGATCTCGCATGAAATTGAGAGTTTCTTTTTCCGCTAAAAAGGATAACGGACCAAAACTGAAAGACTCAATTCTAAAACTCAGTACCGCAATTGAGTATGAAGAATGGGAAGAGTCCACATTGCACATGACTTTATTAATTGACCCTGGAAATTATCGTGCTATCGATGAACTTATACGAAATGAAACAAAAGGCAAAGGATTGGTAGAATTATTGGAACTTAAAGAAGTTGTTGAAAATGATGATGTTTTTTAATAATTTATTTAACACAACAATTGTGAGCTTTATAGTGAGTTACTTCCGCTTTTCGCTGGCTATCGAATATTGAATACTAAATTATGCTTTTAGAAATTTTCGTTAGCCATCGAATTGTTTATCCAACGGAATTTTGCTTTCAACATTTTGTTTTGTATAAGAAAATTGAGAAAAATGTAAATATTTTGTATTTTTTTTTTCTTTTTTTATATAAAAAAAATAAACGCAATTTGCCCCAAAAAAAAAAGAAACATTTTTTTTCTTTTATCACAGGACATACCTCACAAAACAAAACTTTAGTGGTAAATTTTGGGAACACCAATAAATTTTTCTGATTCCTTTGAAATGTTCGTCCGGTATTTTCCGAGATAAAATCAAATACATGGGTTTTAGCAAATAACGCTAGCCTATAAAAGGCATGTCATAAACTCCTTAGATAAAACATATCAAACATAATTTATAATTAAGACCAATAACATTAATAATTAAATATTTTTTATTACATTTCAAAGCTTATAAAAACTTTTAAAATTCAACATTTTATTTTCGTTTTTTGAGGTTTTCAAAACGTTTAGACAAATCGTCAAAATCAATGTCATCATCGTTATTATTAGGTTTTTCTTCGTCTATGGGAATATCTGGCAAGTCCATTGGAACGTTTGGTAACTGCGGAATGTCCATGGACTGAGGAGGAGCAGAGGGAGGAACTGCAGGTGGCAGCTTACTGCGTGGTTGAGGCTTTGGCTTATTAGCATTCTGTAAATGAAAATAAGAAACTATTAAACCACGTAGTTACATCACTAACTAGATTAAAATTGCGTTCACAACTATTGCAAAGTAAAATGAAAAAAAATTAACCAAATTTGATTTAAACAAGCTACCTGAAGGTTAACAGGGTTAATTGAAGAATAACGAGGTGGTGGATCAGTGTGCATTTGGCGCTATTAAAAAAAATAAAATAAAGGGTAAAATAAAAGCTCAAAACAAAAATAGAAAGTGAAAGGCCAGAATATAATATGGTTAGTACAGAAGCTTCATTGAAAGGTGTTATAGTTAGTACACACAAATAATTGATCTACAATGCAATATTGACCAAACCTTTACACAAGCACACACATTAAAAAAAAATTAAGAGCATTAAGCCATGCACATACCAAAATATTTTCGTTACTAACATCAGGCTCGTCTACTTTTATATCTATCGCTACAGAAGATTGTAAGTCCTGGGAAGATTCCTTCTGCATGTGTTAAAGTTATTTATATTAAATCATGCAAAACTTTTTATAAAAGAGTCAATAAATTTAATTTTTTCAAAAAAAAATAATGTATATTAAATATTTCCTAGTTTTAACCACATTCGCAATACTGCAAAATAAGTTCACTAGCAAACATATAAAGTACAAGTATTTCATTTTTCACATTTTAATTTCGAAAAATTAAATTTGTTGGCTGTTTTCGTAGCAAAAACTGACATGCAAAAATATTATTCAATCGACCAATTCTGTAAAACGACTGGATCTACAATTCTTGCGATTTCAAAATGCAAAATAAATATTTTTCTATAAATCTTTTAATTTGTTTCACAAGCGCAAGCCATACTCTAATGCATTTCACAGTATAGGTGTCGTTAATTAAGCATCATTGTTTTATATGTAACTATTTTACAAACTAAAATTTGTTTTCCACTTACATTTATAAATTGTGTATTCAAATCCTTGTGTTCTTCGTTTGCTGTTACTGTTGGTGGTATATTGTAGTTGAAGGGTGCACCTCCACTCACTCCACCACCGTACGGTAATGGATGCGCAGCAGAACCTCCACTACCACCACCACTAAAAGGTGGATAGTTGAATGGCTTATTATTTGGCGGCTCAGGCATGTTAGGCAACGGTGGTACAGTTGGATAGCCAATAAATCCAATTTGGGGTGGAGCACCAGAGCCACTGCCGCCTCCTAAATTATTACGATCAGCCAAGTCAATAAGATTTTTATCCCGTTCTGTAAACAAATTTGTTCGTTTAAATTCAGAAAACAAAAGGCAAAAGAAAGTAACTAAATTTGTTTATCCAAAGCACAAAACATACCTTCCTTTTCCTCGTTTATTATTTGTGGGTCAGGCTCATATTCAATGTTATAATTCTTGGCAATTTCAATTAAATATTTTTCCACCAACAATTTAGGAGGTGCTTGGAGTTGCAATTTATGCATTAGCTTTTCTGATACATGATGATCGCCAGTAGCCGTTCTGGCTTTTTCTGCAAATTGTGGACCATATTTCTGAATAAATATATCTGAAATCACCTTTAGTTCAGACACATCACTTTGTAAACGTGGACACACCCACACAACACTAGATACAGCCTCGGCTATACCCTCATCTAGTTCTTTCATTTGAGTCACCAGGCCAAATCTGGCCAATAATAAATCACAATACATTTCAACAACCTCCATGGCCTCTACCAAATAATCTTCTCTAAATTTAGTTTTTAATATAACATAACTTCAAATAAAATATAAAAAGTACTTGCCTAATAATATGTTCCACACGTATACGTGCCCTTTCTGTCTTACCATTTGCTAAGAAATCAGCAATTTCTTTCCGAGACTTTTGGGCTATTTCGGCTTTTTTCTTTTCAAGCAATTTTAAACGATTTACAGCTAAACGCAGATTGGTCTTCAGTTTATTGTAATTGGGACCACTCGAAAACATTTTTATTACTTGTACTTTTTATTATTTTATATCAGATCCACTGTCCAGGTATTTTTCTTGTTTTCAACTAACAATGGAGAATTTAAAATATAAAATCACTCTTAACAAAGTTTGCAATTAAAAAGTGACTCATTTGACGTAAGTTTATGTAAAACAAATATTTGTAAATAAGTATGCAGAGAATTAAAATGGACAACAACAACAGCACATAAAGTGGGCAATAATAGAGTTACCTTAACTTTGAAATAGGCTGTAAAGCAAGCACTTTAAATTTAAAATATTTCAGCTGGGAAAAACAATACACTTTAATTGAAATTAATTACTATTTTAAATCATGTTTAAGCATTTATATCAATATCTTAATTAATATTAACACTGATAACAAACAATTCGACGATTTCAAAAATTGTTCTTAATTATATAATGAGTATTAGGCCACTCTACCTTACAATACCAAAACAAATAAATCAAAACAAAGAGAATTTACAAACTAAATATATACAGCGAATGAGAGGTGGAGAGCCAAATTACTAATAACATATAGCCAGTTAACAAAAATTATAACTAACCTCACTATTGCTTTCAAATATTTCAGTAGAATACATGGTAGCAAGACTTTTACAAATTTAATTAAACTGTTTATAAATTTAAAAAATAACACAGAAAACTTGAAAAATTTAAAACAACAACATATCGTTTAAGTCGCTTTTTGTATAATAGTGAGTAAATTACTTAAAATATACACAATATCAAAGCCATTATGAAGCATCATGTATGCTTTATTTATTATTTTATTTTTCTATTAAGTGCGTACATGATGTAGAGAATGTTACGAAAGCAACAGTAAAGAGAAAGCAAGAACAGCAGTAACAAAGGAAAAGGCCTAAATAAGTGGTTTGTCTTTTGAATACATGATCTAAAGTGCTGTAGTGTGAGGGGGTTGTTTTACATTTTACTACATTGTATTTCACATTAACTTTACATAGAAACAAATTACCAAAACTAAAATACACGAAAAAATATTTAAGAAAAAGTTACTGAGTTGCCGCTATCAATAAATATCACAAATGCATAATTAATTGGGAATGTATGTAGATTTTGACTATTTTAGAGACTATGGGGACAGTAAAAATCAAACAGTTTAATATTCTGTACTCGACCAGATATTCATATCTTTTGAAGCAAAATATTAAAATTAACAAGACAAATCGTGTATGTATATATAAAAATCTAACGGGCTTACAATATATCAAATTAATTTTTTTTGTATTAGATTAATTATCTTGGCAACTCTTTTAAGTACAACAATAACAAATACTACAAAAGAAAAATCAGAGTAAAATTGAGAGTATAAAAGGGAAAAAAGAAGCAGGCAACACACACAAATAATATTTCTCAATGTAAATACAAATGAATAACCACACTTTCTTCTTTTCCATACCAAAATTATACATGGTAAGTGTTCTTAACGGAAATTCAATTAAACTTTGATATACATGGAATATATTAATTACATTTTTATATCAAAAGTAAATTTACAAACACAAAAAAAGGAAATGTATTTTTTTTTTGCTTTTTAAAACCTCTACACTTCTTTTAAATTCGATTAACTAAAAATTTCATGTATTTTGAATGTACGTATATAATCATACAGGCATTTTAAAAAAATACATGTTAGAAAAATGGTGTGAAAGGGAATTTATAAAACATGAACAAATTTAATGAATAATTGATCTATGGAGCGGAGAGGGTAGTTACAAGTATTTAATACTGCAGAAAGAATTTTAAATACCCAAGTATGTAGTTTCTTCATTTTACTTACCAACTTTAAAGCATTACTAAGAAACCTTTAAAAATAAAAGGACAAATTTATTTTGAATAAATTGTAGTTTATTTAGGTTATAAGCCAACTACTTTTTTCATTTTAATACGATAAGTGTTTATTATGTTTAGTAAATATATTACGTTTAAATTAATAAAATACATCTATTTACAATAAAAATTATATTAAAGAGTATAAACAGGTAGATCTTTATTTAAAAATTAGCTGTTTTTAATTTTTTTATGATTGATAGGTAATTCAAAATATAAATATGTAATTCAAAAAAAATACGATATAACAGAAATAATAGCAGAAAACTAAGAGACACGTTTAGTTAATTAACAACAAAATAAGTGACAAAATATGCTGATACTGATGAATGAATGGACGTGCGCGAAAGCAGAAAGTACGTATTAAAAAAAACTTTATGATTCAATTTTACGTATTTTAGCCATACTGGTACGTTGTTGACTAGACGTCGTCGTCGGAGCCGAAACAGATGGCGTCGCAGAGGTTGTGACAGAGGCGGTATTTACTTGAGTAGTATTTAAATCACTATTTGCACTTAATTGCATTCGACGTTTAACGACAATTTTACGTCCTTGTGTCGGCACTAAAGCAGCTGCTGTTGGAGTTCCTACCACAGTTGTTGAGCACATTTTGATTGGAGTTTTACCTTTACTAGTATCATCCGTCGAAAGCTCATCCATATCTCCAGTAGTGTTTTCATCCTATATTTCAATATATTAAAATTAAGCGACACAAATATGTATTTTTTTTTACTTACTTCATCATCATCTTCCATTTCTTCTTCTTCAAATTCTATATTATAACCTTCTGGTTCAACAAGTTGCCCATTTAACGTTGGGAAAGGAATCTCTGGTAGTATCACTTTGTTATTAGGGCCGTTGCGTTCATTCATCAGTGATTGGAGCAAGTTAGAAATGTCTTCACGCTTCCTTGTCACCGTCAGTGTGTCAAACCACTGAGCCAATTGTTTTATCGGTACCCTATAATCGCGAATGGGATCTTTAAAGAATTGTTCAACATATTGCAACAAATAAAGCCCGCAATCAGTGAAATTATTTTGCTGTGGAACCTTAACGCAGTGACCAGGCATATTATCCTTGTTAAAGGTATGTGTACCTGCAGAAGACATTTTAACTTTGTACTCGCAAGTTAGATAATCCCGCAGAGTAGCGACAACGCGGCTTCGAGATGCACCCGCCAAAGAATCAAATATTAATATAAGCGGCTGTTTAATAGGTTGGTGGGTGGATGCGGTAGCGGCTGTGGTACCAGTTGTGATTGGTATAGCTGGTTGTGAATTATTAAGCGTATTTGACGAAGATGAGTTATCAAAATCACTATCCTCAGACGCCAAATCACTGTCATCACCCTCCGCTTCATCACGTTCACTGTCGTCATCACCAACTCCACAAATCTCGTTTAAAACGTTGGCACTATCTCTCTTTGACAACGGAGTGATTGTCGTGTTACCTATCTGTAGAGACACCTTCTTGCCTTCTACACATTAAAAGACAAATAATTAATTTATCGTATATCATCATTCTTTTCTATGAAAGTAATACTTACTCGTTTTTTTAATAGGTTGTAGTTCTACAGGAATATTTGTATCAAAAGTGACCGGACATTTAAGGCGAGGAAAACATATTATCGCCAAAAACCAATGTGATTGTTCATTAATTGGTATTACAATGAAATCTTTTTCAAAAAGATTTACATTTTTTGTCCAGTTTTGCACGCGAGCATGTCGTTTTTGAGCTGGTGTCAACTTTCCGCCATCTTTATCTTGATGCGTATGTCGAGTTAGAGTAGTTAGACGCTTATAGAAGAATGTGCTGAAAATATGTGTCCGCTCCCTCTGTTCTTCCGGAATAATATTGTCATGAACCCATTTTAAATAAAAATCAATAATGATATCGTTTAAATATTGATCAGTCGCTAAGCACATATAATCCTCTGTATTAATCGATATGCCACCTTTTCCTGGTGGATAAATTAATAGTTGACGTATTTCATTTGATTGCAGTTGAGTAGTTGTGGCAATTGTTTCACTAATAATAATTATTATTAATTTTTAGATTATTAATGAGTAAAATTACATTTTATCATTACCTATTATTTTTGTTGCTCTCCAATTTTTTATCAGAATCAGCAGCCCTTTGCAATAAATCTTGAGCGTCGGTTTCGGAAATTTCATCAAGAAAGTCCCATATAGAACGTATAACGTTTTTAGCCTGCTCTGATATCGTATCAAATTGCAAAATAATTTTACGTATTTGATAAGGTCCACTAGCACAAAAATATGTCACTATAAGTGGAAACTAAAAATTAGACTAAAAAAGCAATACTTTATAAGCATTTAACCTACCCCCGTCTATATGTTTAGAAACTTCTGCCATCTTTAACGATGTCCGAATATACTGGGCACAGTTACGTAAAGTATAAAAGCATAACATGGAATTTACAGATGGATTTTTTGAAAAGTGAGCAATTATTTTAACAACTTCATGTTTGTGAATATTCAGTGTAAACGTTTCACTTGGATTTGTTTCCAAAGGTGCAACAATTCGTATACCCAGTGAAGTGATTATTATCTTGAAAACACAAACAAAAAAAAAATTATTCGGCATCATGTTTACCATACAAACATTCTTGTGGATACCTGTTCCGATGGCTCAAATCGATAAGTTCCAAAACGTACTAATTTGCAATACAAGTTACAGCTTAATTTGTCGATACAATTGCTAAGATCGGTAACATCTCCACGAGTAAAATCTGGAATCATCGAAGGAAAAAGCAAGTTATTAAGAAATTACTTAGTCTAGCAAAACAACGAGCGAAATTAATTTTTATATCTTATTTACCATTTGCATCCATAATTTTTACTAATGAAATCTTGACGAATATGAAAAAATAAAATAATTTTCCAAAATTCAACAATGCTTTTCTCTTTTAAGTCACTCACTTCTTGTTTCCCTTTTACCTCTTTTTCATCATATTTTGCTTTGCTTAATCGAAAGCATGATGGCGTCTGAATGTTAAACGTCACTTAAGGCCCTCTATCGGACAATAGCGTCAATAAAAAAAATTTATACATGGATGTGTAACATACCCGAAAACTTCAAATGTTTAAAATCGTGCTACCAGATTTAATTATTATCGCCAAAAATACCTTTGTAGTTAAAACAGAAACTAAAAATACAATCTGATAAAAATAATTCTTATGTTATGTACGTATAAGAATTACGTACAGATGTATGTATCTATGGTGAAAAATTAATTTTTCTCAAATGATCATTTTTATATTTTGTGATTAGTTCTTTATGTTCCCATTACACAGCAAGTTCTCTTGCCGCAAATCTTAATAAACTACCAGGACTGACATCCGACATTGAAATAAAATTTCTTTCTCCATATATACTTATTGAACAACTTTACCGTTTACTTTACAAATTTCCAAACACAACTAATCAACCTGGAAGCATATTACATAATTTAAATTAGAAATTGAAGACTATTCGTGAATATTATTAAAGGGCATATGAGAATATCATGGAAAATAATACATGTTAAGCCCAAATTAATTAAAAATATCTAAAGTAAATCAGCTAAAGTCAAGCGAAACTCAAAAGAAAAACAATAGTAAATACCTAAATCATTTCTATCGCTTCTATTACAGTTTCCTAACACTGACTTGATTTCTTTAAAAAAAAAAACAACTTTTGATATTCAAACTTACCATTATATATAACGTTTTCGTCAGGATCTGGCATATTTGGCTCAAATGGTAGTGGTTTGTAAGAGGCTACTGATGCACTAGACGATGTGTTTGAAGGTTTAGCTAATGCATTAATCTGAAAATAAATAAATTTGCAGATGAATTACTTGGTAATGCTATTTAAAAGTTATTTCAACGTACGGTGGATATGGCTTTATTCGAAGATTCATCATCTTCCTCATCACTGCTAAGTGTCAATATAACTGGTTCAATTTCAGCGGCCCTTCGACCCGATCGAGAGCCTCTTCCCCTCTGCGGCTGAGTACCTCCACGGCCTCTTGATGATGATGTATTTGGATTATAGGCCATCGTCGACTTTCCTCTTTGATTTAATGATTCAGAGTGACGTTTTTTTTCAATTTGCCCTGATGAAGGCGAAGGCGATGGAGAATCTGAAGATCCAGAGCTATTAGAATTTCCATAGTTACTACATAAAGAAGGCGCAGTCGCCTGTTTAATAGGGATCTTCTTAGGTGGTTCCATAAATACTCGCTTACATCGCTCACATTTCGCATGATCGTAACCGCTAAATCCACAACTTTGACAAATAGCATAAAACCCTTGAATAAGTTTACGTTGGGGTAATTCTTCGGTGACTTTAGAACTTGTTGATGATGAAGTAGTTGCAGCATTTCCAGTTGCAGTTTGCTTAGCGTTGTTAGATTCTTTTACAGAATTGTCATTGTTTTGCGCAAGAATCGGTGTTGCCGATGTCGCAACCGCCGCTGCCGCTGCCGCTGTATTACTCTGTGCATTACTCTCGTTGGAAGTGCTACTACTGGCTGGGGTTGTTTGAGAACCCGCTAAACTTCCCGAATTTTGTTGCATATTTTCTTGTTGTCTACTTATTTGTAGACTTTGTTCTGCTCTCGATATCAATTCACTTGCAGATTCTTGTACAGAAAATCCCACAGTTACTACAAAATCTATATTGGCTCCTGGATTCTCTACACATTGTATGGTAGTGCTATTATCAAACGGGACTCCAACTTGCTCTAAAAGGTCCTGCACTGTACATGATTCTCGAGGAAGAGTAAATGTTATCAAACGTTGCTCACCAGATACTAAAATAACCAACATTTTTGCGCTATTGCGATCCTTTTCAGCCATTTGCTGACCCGCACGATTTTGAAGAACGTGTTGTGTTTGTATTTCATAATTATTGTGAGACGTTTGATACACTGACGATCCTGCAGGTTGTCCGCCAGAAACTTGGGAGTTTGTCACAGTGCTAGTTGTTGCGCTAGCTCCAGAAGGTACCGTTGCGTTACCTTGTTCTTTATTTACTATATGCTTTTGTGGTGCAACTCGAGCTACTGGAATGGCGTGCAAAGACTGACCAGCAGCTGGTAACGATATTTTAGCTCCACCCGCATTTTGTTGTAAAGGTTTAATGATGCCACCTGCAGCTGTATTTTGTATAATTTGATTTCCAGCTGCATTAGCGTTGCGTTTTTTAAACTCTGCCAAGGACCATGTACCATTTTGAGTTCGAATCATGCGGTTTTCATCATCATCTTTAGCTGCAAAATATGTAGTAACAGTACTTCCAACGGGTGGCGTACCGCTACTGTTGACAACAGTAGCAGCAGGAACACTTTGATTTGGTGTGCTAGATGGTTTTGTCTGCTGGGCATCTTTTTTCACAAATACAGCTTGAATACTATCTTCTAAATCGAGGTCACCAAGCCCAGTGGCACTTCCATCGCCTGCATTCGCAGAGACAGAAGATGACGGTTGCTGTTGGGTACTTTCTGCTTGGGTTTGCTGATGTTGCTGTGTACTTATAGGAGATCGAAAACGCGAAGTAATTCCTGGCAATCTGGGCTGCGCTTGTACCAAATGTACCTGCTGCTGATGTTGCTGTTGAACGGCAAGACCAGTGTCACTTACTTGTGTTCTGTAAATTTGACGTATGCCTTGATTTGGAAGAGATTGTGTGACCAGTTTACCTTGCTGTATCGTGCCAATCTGTTGATTACCCGATAAAACAGGACAACCTCTCCCAGCTGCTGCACGAGCTCCTCTGGCTCTACCCCTTGCAGTTGAGCCTGCCGTAGTACTACAACGCGGCCGAGGTGTTCTTAAAATTTGGCCACCACCGCCCCCTATAGCTCCAGCACCACTGAAAGCTGGTCTTATTTCCGCTCTTGCTACTCCGGGCACACCAGGCATTCGTGCAATTAATGTACCACTCAATGCTCCTCCTCGGCCAATTTTTCCACCCCTAGTAACTCCAGCCCGAATAATTGTAGCACTATTTGAAGTAGAAACTAATTGTGGTTGTTGTTGTTGCTGCTGTTGTGGCTGATGTTGCAAATGTAAATTAGGCTGATGCTGTGGAGAACTTTGTGTTTGCTGTTGTTGCATTAAAGTTTTCGGGATTTGATTATTTTGCACTTGAATTTGTTGATAAACAACATTTTGTTGCATTTGCTGAGGAGGTGGAGGTGTTTGTTGCTGAGCTTGTTGTTGCTGTTGATGTTGGGAAGGAACAACGCGAGCCTGTTGAACTAAATGAGTTTGATTATGATGTTGCTGCATCGTTGAATGTGTTGTTTGTAACTGTATGTGCTGTTGTTGATGTGTTTGTGGAGACTGGCTCATAACTGTGTGCTGCTGCTGTGGCGATTGCTGTTGAGCAGAGTAAAGAACACGATTATTATATATAATGCGTTGTTGCGGCATTGATTGCCTCATTATAAGTTCCTGTTGCTGTGGTTGTTGTATTAATACTTGTTGTCCAGATGGTTGTTGAACTATCAACTGCTGTAATTGTTGAGTTTGCTGCGGTTGCATTCTATATATAATTTGAGGTTGTTGTTGGGCTTGTTGTTGATGACTCGGAGATACTTGGTGCTGAACTTGCACTTGTTGAGGATGATGTTGTGGGCTTTGTAAAATATGCTGCTGAGGCTGCTGTTGCGCCTGTGGTGAGGGCGTTTGATGCAAAATTTGTTGCTGATGTTGAGGGTGTGGTTGATACTGCTGTTGCAATTGCTGTGGCTGTTGTTGTATATAAACTTTCTTCTGTTGTTGCTGATGTACTAACTGATCTGTTGTGTAGTAAATTTGTTGTGGCTGTGTTTGAACATGTTGTTGCATTTGATGCTCTTGTGGTTGCATATGTTGTGGTGCCTGCTGAGTTTCTTGTGGCAATTGGTATGTTGTTTGCAATTGGTGCTGTTGCTGCTGCTGCTGTTGTGGCTCTAAAACTTGGTGGTGTTGTTGGTGCATCAGCACTTGTTGTTGTTGTTGGGGTTGGGGTTGTTGATGTTGTTGGGATTGGCTCTGCTGTTGTTGTTGTGAAACTTGTGGATGGGAGACAGTTGGTGTTTGAGGTTGATTGATATCTTCTCCCAGTATAGTATAGTGAGTTCCCGCTTGAGGAGGTTGGTACTGTGTTGGAGTACCTTGTGTTTGATAGACAACCTGTTGCGGCCCATCATTTTGCAAAAGAATTTGCTGTGTGTCGTCCAAGACTATGTGCTGTAGAAAATAAAAATAGGCTATGTATTCTTCTATTTAATTTCAACATTAAAGTATTATTATTATGTGTTAATGATACAGATGTTTATTGTTTAGAATAAACAAGTTAGTACTTTATAAGTAAGTCTTAAATAACAATAAGAAAATGTTATCTAAAGATTTGGTTTCCGCAATCAGAAACAATAACGGCTTTAGCTGAAAATCAAGCTTTCAAAAATTTCCGTTGGATATATTTATTAAATTAGCCTAAATAATTTAGGTTGTAAAAAAAACAGAATTTCAAAAAGAAAAAAATTAAGTACAACTTTCTGGCGAAGGCCAGCTAGGACGTAAAAACACTTATGTAAGCGACGACAGTATTCGACCTAGCACACAATAAAAAACCAAAAAACACAACTTCTTCCAATGATGCAATTGTAACGTTCATTGGTTCATCCTCAGCAGTAAAATAACATCGAGAAAGTAGTGTTGTCATAATGCTGCATCTTCATCTTTAATCGGGAAGAATAGCGGTTTTCAAATTAACACACTTGAAAGTCATCATTATCCGACAGATGTTTGAAATTATTTAGCAATATATAGCCAAATAATGGAGGGATCAATAATATATTCCGAAAAAATTTTTAATTTCATAAGATTAACTTCAAAATCGTTTAGGTAAATCTGCTCTTAATGTTGTTTATTTATGAAATTCAATATGTAAGCGACTACATAAAATGATTCTTTTACAAAAATGAGAGAATCCACCCAACTCTTAGAAATGGTATATAGGTAGGTCAAATAATTGTACCATTTTTAATTTGCAATTAATTTCTCTATAATCTTTTTTATACATCTCAAAGTTATTCGAATAAATATTATTATTTAAAATATCAGGTTAGTAATTTTAAAACTATGAACCTGTGCTCTATTTGGGTTACTGACACCAACATCATCACTGGCCACATGAACAACTTGAACATCAGCGTAGATTTGTTTTATGTCATCAAGATTTTGTATCTGATAATATTGAGCCATTCTGGCAACACTGCATATGTAAATATGAAAAAATAAAAAAACAAAAAAGTTGATTATTGATGATATAAAATTGGGACCTTTTAAAGAAATTACATTATTTAAATAAAACTGCCTAACATACATTTCACACTGCAAACTCATTTATAATTCATAATAATTTCAAGCAAAAATTATTAAATATAAAAGAAAATGTACATAAAATAAAACGCAGAAGGTATATCCACTATAATGGCTACATTCTCATGATATAAACTAACAAAAAATTAAATTCTATTATCAATATTTTATTTAAAATATATTTCAAACCTTTTGGTATAAAATTCCGATGCTTTTGTTAACGCGTATACCGAATTCACTTGATAATAAACAAAATTTAACGCACATTTAACATGATAAAATATACATTAAAATTGCAGATATTTTATGAAAAAATGGCTTTCTTTGCTTATAGAAATTAAATATGGCGTGTGCTCTGCTACTAATATTCGATTTGGGTTTTATGCAAACATGCACACAAACATTAATAATATGTCAGTTTTACAAGGTTGCATTTCAAAAACTGCGACGACCTCTGATGTACAGTAGCAGAAGTAAGACCACAATTTTTTGACTTTTCCTTTTTATCTTTCTTTTAAACAAGTGGTACCACAAATTTATACACATTTGTCAACCGTATTCTGTGGTACCACTCAAATTATTATGCACCAGTATTAAGATTAATATTTCATTTTTTTCCATTTTGTATAATATTAACATATTTATTAATTTCATTATTATTCGATAATATTTTCTTAGCTTGACACAAAATTAGTGCAATTTATTGTTTTGTTTATTTTTTAGGCTTTTATATTTCACACTGTGAATTTGTAACGACACCGATATCAGAGTTTACTTGACAAACTTCTGATTACTTTTGCTTATTTTATTTTATTGTTTTCTATTATATTCTCTATGTGCTTCTGCTTCTTCTTACTCAATGAGGGTGAAGAGACGAAGTCAACAAGTCAAACCGTGACTGAATACCAGTAACAGCTGATTTTGTGTATACAGTAAGAGTGGTGGGTTTTTAATGACATTTCTAGTATTAAATTTGGAATGTTACCCCTCATACTATTAAAAAAATAAGTTTTCTGATGAACATGCATACAACCAAATTATTATTTATGTACTTTTCGAGATTAATTTATTTTTAGCTGTGTTAAATATATATATATATTACTTCTTTAACTTGTCATTGTTATTTTACAGAAAATAAGATACATTTTACTTTCTCTAGACTTTTTCTATTTGAACTGCTTAGATTATTCCCTTTTTTGGGTATTTATTTTTCAGTATATATATACTTATTATCAACTAAATTCACCACTCAGTTTTAGAAAATATATATAAATGAAAATTTAACGAAAATAGCAGCCTTAAATTGATGAATTTTTAAATTACCATATGTTTCCTCAAAAAAATAAATTATATTATTGGGTCATTGTGAGCTGAAGATAAATTTTTCAGATTCAGGGTAATCTGAATTGAAAGAAACTTGCAAAATAATTTTCTAAAAACTAAACTATGGCAGTACTACTTATATTATGTGTTGATGTGTAAGGTATTTAATGTAATATACATCACTGCTTGCAAGACGTGTCAAATCGGAGAGAATATACTTGCTGTGCTGGATGGAGAGTAGTTTATTTTTCAATACACGGCGTAGAAAATTTTGTGTTTAACATTTTTTATACCCTCATTAAAGGAATGTCTAATTATTTAAACCTTTAATTTATTATATTAAATACACTTTGCGCTCAAGAGGATCACAGACTTCTTGAAGAAATTTTTTTAAAACAACGTGTTCAACAAGTAGTAAATATATGTATATGAATGCATCCATTGCGTCCAGTGATAAAGACGGAAGCAGAATTTGAAGCAGCAGTAGTTTAATATATACAGTTTAAAACTGAACAACATCTAGAATAACAGCGGTTACATCAAGTAAATAAGATAATATGGCAGGCCAAAAGTTTCAATATGATGAAAGTGGCGGAACGTTTTACTACTTTCTTTTATCTTTTTTGGCACTGGTACTAATTCCAACTACAATATGCTATTGGCCCCGAAAAAAGAAAGAGGGTGAGTCTATAGATCTATGAGGCATAAAAAATCAGAAAATAAAATACTTTTATTTAGTTGAATCACTTCGAATTGCATACGCACTCCCTTAAGTGTATATACATATCGCCTTACGTACATATACATATATAAATTATTAAAGTAAGCATGAATGTTACGTTCCAATTATTTGTTTAGAGCTACCGACTGATTCTTGTTTAATGTAAAATACCTAACGACTGGTGAAAGTATCTTTTAAGAGAGCCAACTAATTAGTTGTTTGTATGTCATATGTTTGTGAGTGAATAGTTTCTTGACTTTTTTTCATTGAAACGATCTCAATGGCAATTAGATTGAGAACATTGAAATTTCTACCTGTCACATAATTACCACTACTAGCAATATTTGTGAAAGTAATTCGTTAAGAACATTCAAGTTATTGTTGAGCTTGAAAGGAAACACGATGTACAGTGCTTATCTTCAATTAATATTAAAAAAAGATAAGCATCTAAAGTTTTTCTAAAAGTAGGAACTTAAAATAGGTAAATTTCTATGTCCACAATTAAAAAGATAGATTTGTACAGGTGCCTACGTACATACTAAATACATATCTGTATTTATTTTCTTATGCATATATGTATATCTATGTACGAGTATGTTCGTTTAAAATTAATTGTTTACATGACTATACTTTTATTTTATTATTCTTGTCTTAAAGATTAAAGTTTAATTGTTATGTATATATATATGTTTTCATATTAAAAAAAATTAAAATTTTAAAAACCACTTAAACTGATGCTAAAATATATGGTTTAGTTAAATGCTCTATGATCTGTCCTTAACTTATCACTCATTTGGAGTTTGAAAGCTTAGTCAAAAACAGATAATTTTGCCTAAATTTTTTTACCTTTGACTATTGGACTTCTAATAACGGGTCTTATACAAAAGACGTAATAAACTTTCTTGGCTTGGCTGTTTTATATTATGTATAACATCCTTTAATAAAAAGTAAAAAGCGATCCATAACCCTATACACAAGTGACAAAATTATGTTTCCGCATTTTTATTCGTAGGATTAACTTTATTTATACAACTGTTTTATATAAATGTTTTTCTTTATTGAATTGTAATAAAAGAGTTTGCAACGTACAACGTTTATTTTATTAAAAAAATAAATAAGTGTAAAATTGGTTATAAAAGAATAGGTGATGAATAGGATATTTGCGTTGTTAACGATTGTAAACAATAATCGTACTTCGTGTTGGTTTTTTTTTCATTTAAGATCCTGAGAAATTTAAAGAAGAATGTCAATGTTTGGATTGCATTAAAAAGAAGTCAATATTAGCCGCAGCTGAACCATATCGGGCACTAAAAAATATTAGCGTACAGCTTAGTTTGGTCCTTGGTTGGGCTTTATTGATATTTTTGGCTTATCGTGTCTCACAGTTTGATTATGAAATGGCAAGTTTTGATCCATTTGCAATTTTGGGTGTTGAACCCACGGCATCAATGGCCGAAATTAAAAAGCAATATCGAAAGCGTTCCCTTATTTTGCATCCGGATAAAGAGACGGGTGATGAAAAGGAATTTATGAAGCTTTCTAAAGCTTATCAAGCCTTGACGGATGACGTGGCGAAGGAAAACTATGAAAAATATGGAAATCCTGATGGTCCGGGTGCTATGTCATTTGGTATAGCGTTGCCATCTTGGATAGTTGAAAAAGAAAATTCTGTTTGGGTGCTGGGTCTTTATGGTCTCGTCTTTATGGTAGCTTTACCTTCAGTGGTGGGCATGTGGTGGTATCGCTCTATACGTTATTCCGGTGATAAAGTGCTGTTAGATACAACACAAATGTACTTTTACTTTATTCATAAAACACCACATATGCTATTAAAACGTGCTTTGATGGTACTGGCTGCGAGCTTAGAATTCGATAAACGTCATAATTCTCAGGTGGTTGAGCGTCAATCTGACAATGAAGAAGTTCCAGCGGTAAGTTTTAAAATACTTTAATTAGTTTAGTTTAGATAAGTTTAAAGTACGTAAATGTCACAAGTTGTATATTTTTATTTTAGTTAATACGGCAATTGCCCAATTTAAATGAAAAGTGTAAGGAACACCCCTTATGTCGAATGTATTCCATCAAAGCCCGTGCAATTCTTCATGCTCATCTGTCGCGCATGGTTTTGAATCCCGAAACGTTAGAAAAAGATCGTCAATTTATTGTTAAAAAGTGCCCATATTTGGTTCAGGAAATGGTATCTTGTGTTCATCAACTTGTAATGTTGGCTTATGCACGAAGAGTACCACGCTTACCTAGTTTAGAGACAATTGAGAATTGCATGAAAATGTCTCCAATGATTATTCAAGCATTATGGGAGTTTAAATCACCTTTGCTACAATTACCTCACATAACTGAAGATCACTTGTATTTCATGAACAAAAAGCGACACATTAAGAACCTGCAACAATTCGCTCAGCTATCTCCAGAAGAAAGCCGACAGCTATTAAAAACCCTTTCAGATCAAGAATATGATAATGTTATGAAGGTATTGGGTAAAATGCCTTTAGTAGATTTTTCTATTCGTTGTGAGGTTATAGACGATGAAAACACAAATGTTGTGACTGCTGGAGCTATAGTTACAGTAACTGTAACTTTAGTACGCAAAGATATGAAAACTCTGTTTGGGGACTCGAAAGTGCCTCAAAAGCAAGGAATCAAGTAAGCATTTGAAAACATGATAAAGTATATTTGTTTATAATTCGTTATTAACGCATTTCTTACACTTTCTTAGGGATGATGAAGAACATGGAAATGGGGTAGGGGGTGATGACGAGGAAACTACATCTGCAAATAAAGCTTCTGTAAAGAAATCTTCAGCTTGGGCAAAACCACGCAAAGGTAAAGGTGGTAAAGGCGGAAAGAAACCATCAAATCAAAAAAAGAAACCACCACCACCAAAGCTAATTGCTGCCACTACATCATTAGTGACAACAGAAACCCAAGAGCAATCGAAAAATTATTCGGATGCTGATTCAGATGTGGATGGCAGCGATGTAGACTCTGTCTCTACTAGTGATGAAGATATTGACAAGCAAATTAAAAACAATTCCTCATTAGATGACGACGACGATGAAGAATGGGAGAGGCTACAAGCAAAACTTAACAAAAGAGAAAAATTAGAAGGCAAATCCCGTATTTCTCACACCGTGCACTGTCCTTACTTTCCCGAAGAGAAGCAAGAATATTGGTGGACATATATTTGTGATCGTAAATCACGTACTTTGTTGACAGCACCATATCATGTCACAAACTTGGTTGAAAAAGAAGAAATTCAATTAAAGTTTACAGCACCGCGCTGGCTAGGAGTTTATACATTCACAGTATGTCTGCGATCAGGTGAGTTATGAAAATGATAGAAAAGAAGTAGTATTTAAAAAAAAAAAATATTAAACTTTTAAAATCAATATTAAATTTAAAAATGTTAAATTCTCACATTATTTCTTCAGATTCATATCTTGGCATGGACCAACAACAAGAATTAAAACTGGATGTAAAGAAAGCACCAGCTCCGCCTACAGATCACCCTCAATGGGATTTAAGCGAATCTGAGCATGAAAATAATGATCAACCCGAAAATCTGAGTGACTATACGACTGACTCTTCCGATGAAGAAGATTCCGAATAAAATTTGTATATTACACAAAATATCACTGTCACCATCCTTCTTCCACATCAAAATTTTCCCTCCTACAACAACTATTTCATGTACTACTTTTTTTTATAAAAAAAATAATATTTGTAATACCACATCTATACAACCTTATGTATATTAAGAGTGTTTAGAAACTTTTTCAATTCCATTAATTATTTTATTATTCGCATTGTCAACATGTTTTTATTGTTTTACTTTTTTTTTATATACCAACAAGTAGTATGGATTTTGATTTAAAGAAAAGAATATATAATTATTTCTGGAAATAAAAAAAATAAGAGAAGGTTTATATGTTGAGTTATAGTTAAAATCAATTAAGCATTTTTACTAGTTTTGTAATAAAAAAAATCATTTTATTATTAATAAAAGTGAAAAAGTATAATATATATTTTTAGTATGTATCTATGTACATATATTTAATTATTGAATTTTGTTAATATAAGAGTAAATGTACGTATAAAGATTAATATATACATATGAAGATTGCCTAGGCAATTAATTTTCTGAAGCCAGTAGTTCCCCTTCAATAGATTTGTCCACAATGTTTTTTAGTTCATTTTGCTTATTAGTCGCCAATGTTTCGTGCAGTTCCTGGTTTGTCTAAATGTTAATTATAGAAAGAATACATAAAATTAAAGGCTTTATTATGAAATAGGTAATTTCGATGTTCGATCTTCGCTGGCTATCGAACAACGAATATCCAGTGTTATAATTCGTATTATACTAACGAAACTTTCGTTGAGCATCGAATGTTTTATAGGATGGTGTTTTGCTTTCAACGCTTTGTTTAATACAAGAAAATGCAAATATTTTGCACTTTTTCCACAGGTAACCACAATTTGCCAAATCATAATTGGCTTATGAGCTGTTATTTTTGAAAGTGGTATAAGTCCACTTTTAAAAAAATTAGTTAGCTGTAATTTTAGCTTACTCATTTTTATTTGTCTAATGTGACCGTAGCTTTATACTACTCAAAAATAACAGATGATATCTATTTGTCGTCTAATTCTAACATCACTTTTTTAAACGTAATTTAGGGTTTTTATGAATTTATGCGACAGTATTTAGAAGAAAGTAAATTTGCTCTTTACCGAAATATTAAAAATTATTGTAAATAAATTGAGTAGTGTGCGGCAAGTGCACAGTTTTAACAGGGGAGTTACTCTGTATTGCGATGCGAAAAAAATGGTACAAGTTCGATTCTTTAATTCGTTTACTATTTGAATTTGTCTGGTAATATCCCGCACAAATATCTTACCAAAGAGCAAACGCAACTGCTTTCGATTCGCAATACAGAGTAGGCACCCAGTCCTGTTATGAAAACCCGAGCCAGTTTTGAAAGGAACCGTTTTTAAGCCAACGGCTTGCTTCATTACAATTAAAATAGTGAAAAATTGTGGTTTATTTTTAGAATGAAAAACAAAATCTATTCGTTTTTTTTTAGTGTAAACGTATCGTGTGTATTCTGATGCTATTTATTTTTTATTTGTAGATCACAATAATTTACTGGATTTTTTATTAGAAACGTGCAGGAACACTTTAAAATCGCTTAGCTTACCTTCTTTGTTGGTAACTACAAAATTAATTTTCATTTAATTAACATCTCAGAAAGAAAAGAAAATATCTAAATAGAACAAAGTGTTGGACAATTTCTGATATTAAATGTTTATGTTGTTTTATTCAAATTACACACAAAAATGTCCTTTTTCTTTTCTCTACTGATTGTTAAAAATCCTAATGGTTATAGATAGCCTTGATAGGTCAAAAATTTATTTACAAGGACAAAAATAAAAACAGTGAAATGGGGTAAGAGGTGTGCAAAGCTTTAAAAGAAATGTATGCTACATGTATATTTTTTATATGTAATTACATTATGTTTTACCACATTTATGCATATACATGTATGTATGAGTTTAAATTAAAATAACTACTACAATAGAAGTGTAGTAGTTGTAGCAATCAGTCATAACAAATTCTCTTGCTTATTCTTGTTCTTCTTCTTCAGCATTGGATATTTCTTCATTTGTTTTATCTGGAGTTGATGCCTCCAATTCCGCATTTTCGATGTCGTTATTATTTTCATTATTTTCTTCTATATCAACATCTGTTTCCGCAGTTATGTTATCTTCAATGGCATTAGATTCATTACTTTTTGTATTTTCTAATTCGTTTTCTTGTTCTATCAACGTCTGTTCTGTATCAACATCTGTTTCGAAAATAATATTACCTTCAGTATATTTAGCGTCACCACTTTTTATACTTTCTAATTCGATTTTTTGTTTTATAGATTCTTTTACACCGTCTTCCATTTCTTTATCATCGTCGTTTACTTGTTTTTCTGTGCTCGGTTCATTTTCGTTTTGTTCCAAATCATTATATTCGAATTTCTCATTGCTTTCTACTTCCTCTTTCAATTCCATGTTATCGTCAATATTTCTACTGTTATCTTCCTGAGCTTCATCTTTAGGTTGCTCCTCGTTCGGTTCATCTTTACGAGTTTTATCTTGTTGCTGTATTTTACTTTCATCTTTAGAATTCTCTTTTAGCTCTTCCTTATTAGATTCATTATTTAACAATATCTCAGGATCAGATTTCTCTGTCTCGCTTAAGTTGTGCTCTTCAGGTTTTTCTTGTATTTCGAGCTCATTAACCTTTACTGTTTCTTCAATTTCTGTGTCTTTAACTTGTTTTTCATCCAACTCAGAATCTTCTTTTTGCTCAATTCCATCGTCTGGAGAAATATCTTCGATTTCATGGTCCTTTGTTTCTTCTCCATTCTCTTCTTTGTCGGTTTTCTGATTAATAAGGTGATTATAGTTTTTTCATATGGTTGTGTTTAAAATTGAAATTGAGAGAATTTCGGATATTTTTTTTTTACAAAAGTCTGCTAAAACTGCAATTATACTCCCAAACTTTTATAGCCAATAATAAAATAGCTATGAAATTTTAACTTAAACCTTCATTTTAAGTTGTTTTAAATATGTATGCATAAATCCGAATTTTTTTCAATTTCAAGTGGAATTTGGTAGTAGTGTCTTAACATGAAGACAACAACGTAAAAAGCCTTTTCAGAGTATATATAAGCGATTTAATTTTACAATAGAAACTGGCAATTTTAACTTGTGTTCCTTTGTAGTGAGAAACTATTAATATATAACAGCCAAAATCACGAAGGTTAGGAACATGTTTAAATAGATAGCTGAGGAAAGCATAGATATTTAGATTGTGTGCATTTCATCTGGATGAACAAGCAATTGATTACTTTTGTTCTGTTTTCTCTAAACATTTTGATAGTAACACAAAACGAAAGTACGTAATACTGTGCATCATTTAAAGCGAGTTATCTTTTAAAAGATCTGGTAGATATATATGTTAAAATGCATGCAAACTGTAAACGAATTTTTTTCATTCACTTTTTGTTATTTTATTACCAACCTCTTGGGCAGTTTCGTTTTCATTCGTCACTTTATTTTCAGAATCGGATTTATTATCGGCACCATCATCTTAATTTATTTTTCGTGAAAAATCAATGAAAATTGTTTATGATTCAATATACACAAGAAATATATTTTAATATTTTTACCTTTAATGTTATTAGCGTCGTTTCCAGATTTGGTATCTTCGTTAGCAGCTGCAGCGGTGTTCTCTTTGTCTTCGGAGTTTTCATTTTCCTTGTTGTTACTCTCCTCATTATTAGAATTCTTTAAAAATTTTATTGAAACTTTCATTATTAAGACTACTTGACCAGCAGCTTTGCGTAAAGTTGGGCGCTTTGCGAGCTGATTAGTCGAATTTATTGTAGATACAACAAAGCAAGCAAAAAGTGAAAAAGAAGGAGAAAGAGCATACAGATATGTAGAAAAAATTCTAGCTAGTACTTGCAACATTAATTTACACACGTTTTTGTTACACTGTTAAGAGTTCTGCTGAGTCTGGTGTTCTTGGATGATGATAGATTTGCCTGGCTCTCATTACGTCCAATTACACAGAAAGCGCGTGCATATAAAAGTTGCTATTTTGCAGTGTTTTCACTGAAACATTGTTTATATTTTCGCACCATACAAAAGCGTACATTTTTATTGAAAAGCGTTCAAATTTTGCAAAGTATTTTTCTTTTTTTTTTAATTTTAAAGAATTGATTCGGCATGTTTTTCTTACATGGAGCCTTTAAAATCTAAAATTATTTATTAGAACGTTTCATTCCTGTTGCTGGGTTATTTACAAGAATTGAAAGCTAAATTTTGCTTTAAACTAAATAATATATGTAAATGCTTAATGCACTTAAATTAAGTAATAGTTAAGTGTTAATTTTTCAATATACAAATTTGTTTTTATTAACTGTTGACATTTACCATATAATAACAGTATTCACGATGTCGAACTAAAAATTACATACACTCATTCATATGTAGTTATTTTTGTTTATAATACGATTAGCAATTTTCAAAGTTATTGGTTAGCAATATTAAAACTTTAAATAAAAAATAAATAAAATAAATAAAAAAAAATAAAATAAATAATGTTAAAATAATAATTTGTCAATTGGAATGGAAAATGGGAAAATTAATTTAAAAAAAATAATAATAAAATAATGAAAATAATTTCAGTTTATAATTGTTTGCTAGTGTGTGAGAAAGTAAATGTTTGCTGAAAGTATAAATTACTTTCGGTTAATAGATATTTAAGTTTATACATAATTCAATTTTTTTGCTTTGCAATTGATTAATCAAAATATAAACGTTTTTATGTTTGTAATCATCTCAAACCTCAGCATTTTCTTCGGCATCCTTCACATTATTATCATCAGCAGATTCTCCGTCTTCATTCTCTTTATTGTCATCCTTTTCACCATTTGTTGCCTTGGTGTCGCCATTTTCTTGTTGCGCACTCGTTACTTCTTCGACGGGCGGTGCAACTTTTAGAAATTGCTCCAACGTATCTATTTCGTTTGCTAAATCAAAGGCATCATAATCTCCACAGTACTCTTCTTCGTTAAATATTTGAGGAGGTAAGGCATGTCTTGGTTCAGGATCACTCACCGTAGCACCATTACTAGTGGATTTATTTTGCATAAATTCTTTGTCTGCTTCGCGTCCGGGTTCCGTTATATCAATAACTTCATATTTAATATTTTTACTATCCATAATCATAAGAACGCGTTGTTGGCGTTTTTTTACCTAGAAATATATATATCAATTTGTTAAGATTTTATTTAAAAAATATTAAATATGTATTTAAAAGGAAAGACAATTGTGAAAAATGTATTTATATAACAGACACACACACCGAATTATTTTTAAATTAATTATTCATTATTGTTTTAGTTTGATTTGGTATATATTTTTAATTAATATGGCTATTTTGTTAAGCTTGAGGTTTTTATTTTCAAAAATTTATTTTTATATCGATATTTTGCTCCAATTTTTGTAGCTTCTTCAGGATATAATTATAAATTAAAAACTACAAAAATTGGAGCAAAATATCGATATAAAAATAAATTTTTGAAAAATAAGACCTCAAGCTTAATAAAATAGCCATATTATTTAAAAGAAAAAGGTCATATAAAACTAACTAATAAATATATTTTTAATTGTTATTTTAATTAGTAGTATTAATAATATTGATATATTTCAGACAAAAATTTTATTCTATATCAAAATTAAAATTACAGAACAGCTGAAGACACGGCATTTGCATAGCCGGAAGCCTGCTGTCTCGAATGTGTTTAATGAATGAAACATAACCATTTAATCCATGAAGGACCATACAAATAAATGTCGATAATCCTAATTCCGATTATATATATAACTCAACTTTTTTTCATACACCCCCTCACCAGAAACGCGTATCATATTAAAACATTTATAAAGATAAAAGACGTACATTATATGCACTATTCACTAAAGATGCGCTACGGTCATGTAAGTAAAATGTGATAACACATAATGGCGGATTACTATCAATTTGAGTTACTTTTGATTGTTTATATACATAAACAAGCTAGTCTCAGGAAACTTTTGTGCTGTAGAGCCTGTTACCATGGACTTAAGTGTCATGGACACAGTATTATTTCAGTGAATGGATGTAGTATTCAAAAATTACATGCCAATTTTTTTATAAAACACCTTTCATAAGAAAGTAGATATTTTAACACAGATTTTATAGAGCCCCTTATAAATTTTTTCACCAAAACAAATATCAATTTGCAAATTTATATATGGTATCATCAAATTTTGAACTAAATTTCTTGTACGATCGTGTGCAGAAGTTTGTCCCTAATCCATCTTTAATATGCAATACTTTGAGTAAAATATTGAGTAAACCTTTCAAATACAAATACATTTCATATCATACAATTAATGGTCATTTATCTCGTAGTTAATATATGAGTATTGTTGTGCCCCGCCCACATAATTTTATTTTATTCAATTACACTTACCTCTTTGTTTCCAGACATGCCACTAATGTACACTTTCAAGACCATGGTTATTTTCTTATTTATATATATATATATATATATTAAATTTTTAATTTAATTTGTAGAAAAGTGTATGCAAGCACAACTGATGCTTTTATAGGAAAAAAATATTTTTAGATTTTTATTTTCCACTGCGTTGACGTTGACGTCGCTATAAAACTCAATTGATTGCTTTCGATTTAAGAACTCTTCTTAATATTAATTATTACGAATTTCGATAGGCAGTATATTAATTAAACGTTGCAATCAAAGTTGTTAATTGCAATGATATTTATTAAACTACTTTTAAACAATTGCACAAAATTTTCTTATTGCTTTTAGCCACTTTAATTTGCAGTGTTCGATATAAAAAACTCACAGAACAAAAACGCACGGTTGCTCAATAAAAGTACTCTTTAATTTTTTATTCTACACTGGGTTACATACAAAAGTAATATGATTGTTACTCCGCCAGTGATGTCGGATATACATAAATATCACATTTAAATACATACATATCGTTAACTTAAGTTAAACTTTGTTAACAAAATTAAATTAAATTAAGATATAAATTTCGCAACAGACCTGTACATATACAAATTTTATATTAATACGTCAAGTATAGACGTCAAAACTCCAATATAAAAATGAAAAAATAACTTCACAATATATAAATCAAACTTTAATATGTTTAAAAACTCGGCAATTGTACTGCTTCCGTTAAAAATACGAGACTTTTCCATGCATTTATTTTTTAAATACGCCCCTCCCAACTTTTACTGCTTCAAAATATACACCAAATTTAAATTGTAGTTTTCATTTCAAGTTTTTATTATTTTTATGTATTTTATTTAGTTATAAAATGGCATTTCTCTAATCATAAAGTACTATAAAGTAGAAAAGAACTTGTAATTTCATTTTCATTAACAACATAAATTTTACATTTTTTAAGACAAAACCAAACAATTTGGAAACTACTTAGTATATAATTTTCTGATAAAAATTCATATTCATATTAATTTTAGTAAATCCCTATTTTGAAATTCAAGGAAAATTATGAGCTAAAAAAAACGAGAACTAAAATGCATATTTTTAAGTATGTAATTAAATTAATAGAATTTTACGCAAAAATTTACCATTTATTATTTTTATGTTAAACTATAAAACTATTTGCGTTCTTTTTTATGTATATTTTTAATTATTTTATTTTACTTTAAATGTGGAGGCTGAGGTTTTCTATATGTTATTTTTTGTTTTACATAACTTGAGGATAAGATTTCTACTGTTAAGAGAAGAAATATTTTTTAATTTCTAAATTTTAACAGCAGATCAGCACTTAATGTGGTTGGTTTCTTTTTTGTATTTGTCAATATATTTTAGAATTACTGTTTATTTTGTATGTTTTTAACTTTATGTGTGTAAGAATGTTTGTATATATAAATAGTATGCATCATTTTTTCTTTATCCACATATTTTATAGTTGTTTAGTTATTTTCATATTACTAAAATAATTATATACTATTTTTATATATAAATTATTAGTTTTGTAGTTTCATATATATATAATTTTATAATAAATTTTTCAAATTGTATCAGTGTAGTATCTTCCTTTTTATTTAATATTTATATTAAAAAATAATTATTGGTATGCAAATATGTTTTTACGGTTTACCTGCAGGTATAATGAGGTGTCATTTATAATTGAGTTAAAAAAATTAAGATAAAAACTAAAAAGAACAAAATATATATATTATATACATATTTTTCAGCAAGAGTTTTTGTTCTGTTTGCAATAAAAAAACTCATGTAAATATTATTCATAATTATAAAAAAAAAATTTGTTTATTAAAGCATGAACAAATGATCGTAGATTTGAACGATGGGCGACAAATTGAAGACTGAAAAACTAAAACATCCTTAGCTTCTACGAACTTATTATATGCCTGAGGTCCGAATTATGATAGATCTAAAAGAGAAATTTTAAATTAAACTTAAGTATTGCTGTATTATTATTCTGTTGTCGTAATATTACTAAGACACATTCTTGTAGGCGTTGTTTTAATGTTCAGATAATTATTTACTTTACGGTTTTTTTAATTGTTAAACTGGTACTCAAAAGAAAAAAAAATTGAAAACTTGAACGGGTTATAGGTAATATTTTAATCTTCAAACAGGAATAATAAGTACATTTGTGAATATATTTCACTTTGTTTAAGTTATTGGAATAGGAAGCTGGTTTTTTTACCATTCTTAGTTTTTTTTTGTACAACTAATTTTTTATTATCGCTAAAAATTTTTTTTACAAAAACTTATTTAAAGTTTTCAGTTCTAAAAATATCGGTTACCATATTTACCGATGTTTTAAAACAATATATGTAAATCAGGGCCTGCAAAAATATACCTATTACTTAAAAAAAAAACTTTTTTGACGTATCTCAACATCATTGAAGTAAATAATCGAGACTTAAAATAATTGACTAATGATTATAGAAGTATCCTTCCAAGTAATACTTATATTTGTTATCTGTTTAGCAGATATTTATATGTAGTTGAATTTAAATATTTAGTTAATTGCTAAATTTTTAAAAAGTTAATTGTTAAAAACTTACAACTGGGAGCAGCTTCATAACGTCTTTGAATTTGATCATAAGTAAATTTCACAAAAGCATCATATTGTTCAGCAAGTTTTGTAGTCAGTACGGCGTCATATTTTTCACGCAATTCATCCTCACGTTCTTTTAGCATTCGCTCACATATTAATTGCACCTACATTTAAGAAAATCAAAATCGTGTTTACATATGAATATGTACATGTAATATATGGGTTTTTGTATGTATATTAACATTTATTTTAGTAATACTTACCTGTTTGAAAGTGAATAATGCCTTATCGGGATGACGAACCATGCTTGGTGGGCTATCTGGGCGTCTGGGACTATCCGGTCCCATTTCTGACCCACTGGATTCTGAATCTTGCATACGTTCAATGGCGGCCGACGAGAAAGGTAATTGCTTGCATCTGTGTAATCTTTTAATTTCATCGCGAATATTTTGTGACATTTTATCTGGTGACATTTTTGACAAGCAGTTTGCATCAGCAAAAGGACTGAGTTGAGGTTCCTTTGCGAAACGTGTCGAGCTTGATGCGACATCGCTGCCAGATACAGAACGTGATTGCGAGCCACCAGCTCCCGACTGTCCAAAAGGATTACACCGCCTACGTTTGGATGGACGTTGATTTAAAGATTCCCAGTCAAGAGTGCGTTTTAACGTAGCGCAAGCCATAATAGTGTTGCTACCTTATGATTTCAATCTAAATATGCTAAAATAAAATACATTAATTTATTCAACAAGTGTTATAGTTTTATTTAAAGAAAAATACATTATTAAGGTATTTGTTTTTTTGTCGCAATTTTTTCTGACAATTTTAAATACTGCATAACCTAAACGATAATTGTCAAGTATACTATCGACTAAAAATGAAAGTTTTTCTCTTTTTAAAACATCTGCTACTCCTTTTTACACATTGTATATTTCTTCCTTATAAACACATATTCATACATATCCTAAAAAAATTACCATCCTTTTTTGTTTTGAAATAAACCTTAAGAGAATTCATGCATTTACATACTTACTTCGCCCTTTATAACCAAACACACAAATGCAGTGTTAAGATAGGATATAAAAACACTTAGAAATTGACAAATTCATAAGAGAAAGGCGTAATTAAAAAATTATTGCAAACCTCTCAAAAAAACCAAATAATTTATTATCTTTAGAACGATAGTATATTTTTCACAAATTAAATTGTTCAAATAACTCACGAATATATGTAGCTTCTTATTTAAAACCACTCACTCACTTCTAGACAAAAAATATTATTCAAATTATAGTTGAAGCAATTGTTCTTTAATTGATATAGTATGTATTTATATAGTGAAATATTTTCTTATGCAGTTATTAAAAAATTTTCTTTTAAATAAACGTGAACCTTCCCAATTATGTTTATGAATACGAAACGACAATGAATTTAGACTTCTAAAAAGCAATATGGCTACTTAAAGGTTGGTAACCGTGCACTATTCTTCAAACTTCTTTTGTGGTGATTCGTAATATAGCTGTCCCTTTTGAGCAAGAACAGAGCTGTATTACAGTAAAGCGAATTCAGAACAGATATTCGCACAAGCACTTTTTCACATCAGCTGCTTGAATTGCTGTTGTACATATATAAAAGCGGTACAGGTTCGGAAAATATTTAGGACTATAATAGCTCAAAAACAAAACAAAAAAAATTCTTATATGAAATGTGTATATGTGAGCTCCCCTACAATGACAGTGACACTTAGACACCATTTACACAGGGAAAGTTTACTTTGCAAAGTCTTGAGTTTATAGGAGATAGGGGTGAAGAGAACGGGAGGCAGTACAGACTTTCTTGTACTCGCAAATTCGTTTTGTTCTTTGTTCGTAGTTTATATAACTGTCAAAAAATTAAGACACCATTTACACAGGGAAAGTTTACTTTGCAAAGTCCTGAGTTTATAGGAGATAGGGGTGAAGAGAACGGGAGGCAGTACAGACTTTCTTGTACTCGCAAATTCGTTTTGTTCTTTGTTCGTAGTTTATATAACTGTCAAAAAATTAAGAACACTCAAACAAAGGAAAACAAAATTTGAGAAACAAAACTTTCCCTGTATAAACACCAAAGAAAGTTTAAAAGAGAATTCAACAAAATTTGTCAAAGTAAGCTTTCCCTGTGTAAATGGTGTCTTAATTCATCATTTGACTGGCAGTGTTGATAGAAATACATATCACAGCGTAGAAGAAAGTTTCTATCCAGTTCTTAAGGGCATTGTCATATGTGAATCTCTTGCTTGATTTTACACTTGGGTCAAAAGATGTCAACATAAAAAAGATTAGTGAAAGAGAAAAATGAGTATGTGTTAGTTTTCATCACATATTTCTAGTAGGATCAAAACTAGACGTGTACGATAGTATGAAATTTTTTCCTTTTTTTTATCATGTAAATAAGCATTCTTTAAATACTCTGCTTTTTAGTACAAAAGCTATTGTTTACTATTATAATACAAGGCCAAGTACTCTCACTAGACGGCGGTGGATCAGTAGAATATTTACTGGCTGTAAGCTAGCTTAACAAAAATTTATTGCAAATGAAGCAATACAACTATAATAAATCTTTAATTTTAATTTCACGAATACGTATTATAGCGATTATTTTAAATTTATAATAATTAAGTTCGTTTGTTTTCTGCGTCACACATTAACATTGGCGGCGAAAAATCAACTTTCAGTCGTTCGGCTAAGATATCAATTGTAGTACGTACAGATGTAAAAGCAAGTAAATTTCGTAAAATTATTTAATAATAATTTTTTCGTTAGAAAAGAAATGTGAAAATCTGTCAGTCAAGATTAAACTAAAGTTGTGAAACCTGTGTCGGTCCATAATTAATATTTCCGGTACAAAACTATTCAAACATAAAAAAAAAATTATGCGACTAAATATTTTATAAAAAAAAAAAAAAACAACACGTGACCCTTTCAAAACAAAAGACACAAATATTTAGGAAAAAATCCCAATATAAACAAAAACAATTTGTGCAAAACCGTAATATTAAAGTGCTACATTTACTTCTGGTCAATGTAAAATGGTGTATTTATATATGTATATATGTAAACGCATGCATTCATACCTACTTTGAACATATATGTATGTATATATGTTTTTTTTTATAAATAAGTACATAAAGGTGTTCATTATTTATGAAACCCAGTCGGTATTTGCTTTGCTGTGCCATGAATACAAATTTAATATACCTATTTTGTGTACCGTTTAGTGTATTTACCGGGAGGCGCGACTTTTTATTTTCTCATACTCAACACATTTCCATCTTATCGTAAATAATTACCAGCGCCAGTTCACACGAAGATTTTTTCTTGTGCAAGTTTTGGTTTTTGTTGAAGAAAGAAGTTTTGCTAATGCATTTCTTTCTGTAACAGAAATAAAAACGGGCGACAAAAAACTTGCTGCTTGTCAACCGGGAGTATAAAATTATGTGGCTTACCTTTTTAAATAGCAAAACTCTCCGCCTGACACCTTTGAATACGTTTTTTATATAATTAGCCGTTCAATTGTGATTATCTTGTAATAAATCCTGGTTTCTTTTTTTTCACAAAGCTGAGAAGAAATATTTAACTGGCAAGCCTGTACGTACATACGTTAAAGTATTGAAATGGGAAGGGGGGTTTGTTAGTTTGATCATCGTTTGGCAAAACAACAACTAAACAAAGAAATTAACGAGCAAGCGAACACCACTACCATAAAATGAACACAAGAAAAAGACTGTTGAGCAAATTAAATATATGTAGCAAAATTATATTTTAGTGATCTCCAAGTTTTCATTTAATATAGACGTGATAAAGTCTAGTTAGTATTTGTTCCTTTTTTCTATTAAATATTTTTAAAGTTTTTTTTTCTACATTATTTGAATTACAAAATTTATGCTAAAAAAGAAATAAAAAAGTTAAATATATACTACCTACCTACATACAAAATTATGTGTTTAAAGGTTTATAATCAATGCATCTACCTAGTTCTTAGAACGTTAATTGTATGCACATAAGTTAAACAAAAGAAACCAAAAAAACGAAAAGTGAAAAATGAAGAGCAAGAAAATAAAAAATATATTTTCCCAATTACATATGTATATATATGTTTCCCTATATTCTTATGTAGGTATGTGAAAATCAATTGCAAATTTTTAAAGAAAAAAGTGTATAATACCCTGTATGTATGAATGTACATACACATAAAGAAAATATATAAATAAAAGAGATAATATAAAATATACCTACTAATTCATTAATGAATTACAAATTTTAAAACAAGAATATGTATACTTATAAAATGGGTTAAAAGAATAACGAGATAGATATGTACATATGTATGTATGTATATGAGATGATAATGTGTGGTGAAAACAAAAAAGAAAATGAAATTAAATACTAAAGTGCTAATATAATCTTTTTTGTAAATGTCTTTTTATTTTTTATAAACACTTGGATAAAAAATTAGAATGTATTGTAATGATAAGTCTTAAATCCTTGTAAAAGCGAATTTCAAAAAAAAGCTGCTAATAAGGGCAGTTAGTGTCTTAATTATTGCAAAAAAAAAAAAAATATTTAATATCTGAACTATAACTTTTACTTTATAGCTATAACGCTTGTGTTTCATTGTGTGTATGTTTGCATATGTAGTACCTACATATGTATGTATTCATGCAAATAGCTAAAGCTTTATTATAACTCTAAGTAGTCATTATTATGGCCTTGTTGAATAAATTATTTTTTCCATCGTCATCATCTGCAACTTCATCACCATCTGCACCAGCGGCATCATTAGCGACACAAACGACTTCTACACAACAAAGCCAAATAAAAAACTTGTCACGTACATCTTCATTGGCAAGTATTTTGTCTTCAACAGGCGGAGCTGCTACTGCTTCTACTGCAACAGCTTCTACACCATCATCATTGCCCTTACATCGTAATACCGCTGGAAAATGTGGCAGCAATGATAAAAAAATTAATTATCAAACAACACATTCAAAAAATTATTTAAGGTAAGTTTTTAGTTTCGTTTCATTTATTTACTTTTATGGCAAAACACTTATGGATTGATTTATGAATTTAAAAAAAAAAAAATTTTTTTCTCATGAGAATTTCATGGAACCCAAAAAAGAGAAATGCAGTTTATAATACTTTTTAATTTCAAATAATTTACCGTATATTATTATAGTTCAACTGTATTTATGTATGTGCATAATTATATTATTTTAGTGTGCTTTTAAGTTCATTTTTTGTCTTTCAATAGTTCCATAACAATTCCATATTGAAAATCGGCAAAATTTGGTAATTGGGTTTTTATTTGAATATAAAAAAATTTAAATTACTCCCAAACACTTAATTGCTGGAGTGACGCTTTCGGAAATAATCCTTTCTCCTCATCGGCAGCATTTGTGCCATCAACTACGTTTGTTAGGTTAAGTATTGAAACAACATATCAATGAAATTGGAATACGGACTTTTAATAACTATAATCTATGTAGTAGGGTGTTCAAAACAAATTTTTTTTCTTCAACTCTTACCCTCTCAAATATTTCTATTTGATATAAAAATGATATAGAAATATAAAACCGAAGATGTATTTCAACACTAAGAGGCTACTATTTTTATTATAATTTCTCATTCAATTAACATTTAAAAAAAAATATTTTTTTACTAAAATTGAATTTACAAATAGTTCTTACAGAAAACCATTTCATTTTTAAGCTGAAATTTCGAACTTATAAAACACTTTTTAATCAAATATGATTATCATATCAAGAAGATTAGTTACAACCATTTAAAGATTATTAAATTTTGATATTTGGAGAAACAGCTTGTAATAATGTTTTTTGCATAATTTTCAAAACTTTTACTAAAATCAATAATCAGTATTGTATTTTTATTGAATATAAATTTCAAAAATGGTTGTCAGTACGTGGTGTAGAGAAATATGAACAAATGGGTCACATGTCACATAAACTGACGATTTGTCAATTGTACCGTATGATCTAAATATCGTGAGTGCTTCCCTCTACACCACATACTGTCAAGGATCATTAAAATTCAAAGATTAGCCTGTGTAGGTATATGTATCAGGTGCAGTGAAGTCAACTCACTGCCCTTGAAGTTATGCTACATCTTCCTCCAATTCATCTATTGATCAAGAAAGAAGAGTTGCAGTTCATGGCAAAGTTTATCTTTATAGATGCGGAGGGCTCTTCTCGTGCATTCAGCTTTCTAAAAAAATGGCTGAAAAAAATACAACTTCACGCATAACTTCAGGGGGGTTATTATGTATTTCGATACGAATCGAAAAGGCTTTGGGAGAGAATTTTCAATTTGAAAAACAAAAAAATTATGTAGAACATTCGAAAAAAAAATCAAAATTTTTCAAATTACCATCAAAATTGTTAATACAACTCTGCTGGATTTACGAAAGCTCTACATATTAGAACATATTAGATTTTTCTCTTGAATTAAAAATTCTTTTCGAAAGCCATTTCGATTCGAATTGAAATACATAATAACTCCCCAAGGTTACATTCCCAAACAGTATTAATTGGGAACAGAAGAGGTCACATGTACGTTACACAGATTACTCGGAAACGGTTGAAGGGGTGAGAGTAGGGGTATTTGGTTAGAGTCCAGAGTCAGAGAACTCAGTTTATCAGGTCGAAATACATGCTATCGAGCTCTACCTAAGAGAATAACTAGAAAGAGACTAACTAGAAGAGACTAAGAGAATAACTAGAGAGAGAGAGATAACACATCTTTATTCACTCTGAGAGTAAAGCAGCATTACAACCCATGGCAGAATTATACACGGTAGCGAGAAATCTACAACAAACATTAAAATGCAAAAACAACAGGCGTCTCTTCTCTCCTATGTGTCAAACACATATCTACTACACTTACACTTTCTATGTATGTATGGGTACAAAACATCGGCTCGCAAACAAATTTTAAAGTTTAATAAAGGTAGCAGGAGATGTACATATGCTGTTCTACTGTCGGTACCTTGTTAATTCAGTGCTTTCGAAGTGAGATCAAAACTGGTGTGTGATTATCTAACACTTCTAAAGAGACTAGCTTCTAACAATAGGGCTCACCTCGTATGCTTGCCAGTTCATAGTGAATATGTAGGCAACGAGGGGACAGATGAACTCGTTAGATAAAGTGTAACTAGTAATTTCATTCACCCACTGCCATTCTGTGGACTGCCTAGGAGCTTTGTGAAGCTCAACATTAGGGAGTGGGTGGAAAGAGAATCTCGATAATATTGGTTGAAGACGATTGATATCAGTCAGGGTATATCAGTAAAGTGATTCGGACTAGACATTTCAGAGTGTTGAGACTCAAAACTGCATATAAAATTTTTGTTCGGAACTAGTGCGTGAAACAAATATCTGAAAGAGGCAAATTTAAAGAATCTAAAGAATGGCACACAGAATATAAAAAATTTTGACACACACCAAGTAAAATTTAAAATTTTTACTGAATACTTTACCTAGTTTTCTTATACTGTGGCTAAACTCTTCTTTACAGTCCTGTTTTTGCAATTCCAATGGTTTGATTTTACATTGAAAGTTTCTGGCAAGTTTCGTTTTGTAAAAGTTTAGCGTAAACAAAGAGAATAATTCAGTGAATGCGAGAGAGGGAGAGGAAAGATAGTAATACTAGTTTAATAATAAACTACTAGTGATAGTACATAAATAAAGCTGTTACATGTGGAAAACGATGAAAAGGGAGGGAAAAACTTTTGCGATCAGTAATTATTGACCACACAAACAAAACGTCACATATACTTATTCAAATATACGTATATGCTCGCACATACATGCAAATTAAACCAGCGAACGTAGTAAGCAGAAAGCAATCAGCCAGTGAGCCAGCCAGCTAGGCACAGGCATATTCACAAAAATGTAAATATGTACGTAAATATCAAATCATACATACAGATGTACATACATATAATAAAAACAATCACATGACTTTTGCTCGATAATCATTGTACGTCTCTTGTGATTATTATGTCACATATTAGTATGTGTGTGTTTATATATTAATTATAAATGTATGTATGTAGGTAGATATTCATCTATGTATTTATATATTTTCGTACAAGATTGCATGCGTATATATTTGTTGTTTATAGGTAGGTACGTATTAATATTAAATATTTTTATTCATCTAAAAAAATTTTTTTTCTTAAAAGTATGTAGTACATATTAGGTATGTAGATAATTGCTATCAAGTATTATTTCAGATGTAAAAATATGCCTAGGTATCTTAAGAAAACTTAAAATTTAACAAATAACTTGTCATTATTAGGAAATCTTTAAGAATTGAATATTACTACGTTATTTGTTAGTACATACCTAGGTGCATATTTATTTACAAAGCAACATACACATATATGTATGTACATACATACATATATGTATATTAGGGCTGGTCGATTTAAAAATCGCACAAATTATAAAGAAAATCGTATTCTAGGGATCAAAATAAGAAACTATGCCGAAGGAACCATACCTCTTAAATGTATTTTGATGTCCCGACTTTTGATCCGAAGGGTCAAATTTTGAAAAATCTCACTTTGACCCATTTAGAGTGCCTCAATCGAGTCAAAATGTATGACCGACCCCCACTAACTTTGGAGGGCCGACCCACCTATGCCAGTGGCACACCCCTTGGAACCACCCCTGGGGGGTTCCTTATACAAACATTTAAAAAAATCACCATTTTTGGCACTTTACAAGAAAAAATCAGCGAAACGGTTATGTTTTTTTTATTTTTGGAGTTTATTTTTCTCTTTAGAAATTTATTTAGTCAGAATGAAATGAAAAAATGAATTTTACTTAGTAATAGAAAAGAAAAAAAAATTATTGACCCTTTGGGCAAAAGTCGGGACATCAAAATACATTTTAGAGGTATGGTTCCTTCGGCAAACTTTCTTATTTTGATCCCTAGAATACCATTTTCCTTGTAATTTGAGCAATTTTTTTGCTTCCATACAAATCGACCCGCCCTAATATATATGATATGTATGTGTAAGAATAAAGAAAATGTTGGACGTTAAAGTGGGCGTGGACGATCCAAGAATATGTATGTATGGGATTATAGTGATTTTATTTACCAAATTTGAAAGCAAATCCGTTGGAAAATAGAATTTTAATTAGGTATTAAATCATTGAATAATGAAAGTAAAAGAGGAGGAATAAGAAATTGGAGAACGAATTTTTAAAATCCATTAGAGTAAACGCTACTAATTTCGGCATGTTCCAATAGTCATCATTTTTGTTTTTAAAACTCAAATTAACAGGTATAGTAGATAGTTTTTAATTTATAAAAAACCAATTTTGATTAAATAACATACTTAACTCTCTACTGAAATGAGTAATTTATTCATAACTTGCCTTTATCCAAAGTGTTCTCTGAAATATCTGCAGAAGTGCTTGTTTTCTAAGGAAAAATTTAGTGGCAAGGCCAATTTTGAATGGATTGTTAAAGCTATTATTTGAAACAATTTCCATATTTTAATGGTTTAAATATTGTTGTTGACAAGTAAAAATTAGCAAAATAATAATAATTTTTTGCTGTTAAATGATGCCGCTCTTAGGCACAAAAAATTTGTATCATTTCTTGTAGTCGTCATTGGGTGCCGACTATTCGTAAATTGTGCTTTGCCAGTAGTCGGCAGAACGTTATATTAAGTAATTTCAAGCCTGCCGAATACGGGCATCTGATTGCCTTGAAAAAATTTAAAGGTAAAATGATATGCCGACAATAGGATCACAGTATGACGAGTACTGGCTCGACTACTGGCAAAATTTGTGTATTTTTAAAAAATTATAAATTATTCAATTTTAATAAAAAAAATCTTTTAAAATAGCATAATCCATTTAAAACTATACCTAATACTGTACCATTACAGAGTTATATCAGAGTAATATCATGATCATGTATAAAATGATACCAATTTGAAAAAAGAGAACGCGTTAAGCTGCCGGCTAATGGCACATGACAAAAATAAAAATAAAATAATTTTTCCTCTTTATGTACATGAAATACTGAACTGATGCTTTTTCTGTAATAATAAATATTTAAAAAAAATTATATTATTAATTTTTAATTAAAAAAACAAGTTTTGAAAATTAATTTTTTATTAACAGTGTGTGTAACAAAGTTAACAGTGGTGTGGGACATATTTAACTCATGAATTTATCTTCACACCCTTACCCTTTTAATGTCGTATGATTTTTTCTTAAATCTCATATCAGCATGGAATTCCCCGAATTATGCAGAGTAAATATGTCATAATTCGGATGAGATGATGAACGAACTAATTCTGGTGATGGCAATGATATTATAGTCTTACGTAGAAAGTGACAATGCATAAAATTTTACTGTCTATGTTATTTTAAGTTTGTCTATATTAATGGATTTCAGATATTATTTTCTTTTTTTTTAAATTATAATTTATTTTTCATAATATAATTAATGCATTAAAAGGTGTAAGCATCAAATTAATGAAGTGAACTCTAACAAGAATTTTGTAATAATCCTTTTTTTTATACGAATTTTTTTACACTTTTTTTCTTGGAACGTATTTATCGTGTAAAAAGAGAATTAGGTGTATAACTTATACGATGTAAAAAAAATGTTACCGAGTTGGTATGTATTTGCATTTTATAGCTACTTAGATGCGCATTTTATTCAGTAAAAGAATTTTCAAAAAAGAACAACTTCGTGTCTATTAATTTTTCCTAGATGTACAAGCATTTCCAGGCTGCAGTGTTCGTGATTTTTCTACTTCTTTTGCCTAACTTTTTTTGTTTGCTGCGATTGTACCTATTATTATTTTTCTTTTCTTTTAAATTTAACATAGAGTACACTTGTGATTATATTGTAGTGCTTTTTTATTACTTTAGCCCCGCCCTGTAAAAAAAATCTTGCGGAAGGAAATTCGTATTTTCCGTGTTATCGGCCTTCAAACTTTTCACAGATTCTACATAAAATTTAAAATTTTTCACAAAAAATACAACTTTCACTTATTATTTTCTTCTTAGAATTCAATTTTTTATCACCTCTAATATTTTTTTAATTTGCGATGCGTGTTTAAAGTAAATTTGTTCCCAGTTCTCAAACGAGCTTTGGGGCGTAAGTCAAATGTTCAACTATGCATGTTTGATATTTATTGGAAAATATGTAGATAATTATGTTTTTGTGGTGTAATTTAAAATTTAGTGAAAAATAATGGTAATTCAACCAATTTGTTATCAGACTCGAAGAATGAGAGAGCTTTGTTTTTCTTGTTGCTTTTATTAACAAAGAAATACCTATCTCGTGACTTTTTTTATAATTAACATAAAGATACGTGAATTCGCATTTAGTTTTTAAAGGGAAAAATTCTATAAAAATTCATATGTTCTAGCGAATCTGTGTGCTAACAAGTTGAAAGCAGAAATGTGTTATTATGATAGATACAAAAATTATCCTTGCTCCCTTCGCCCTTTAAATCGGCAACTGGTATAAAATGACCTTGTTTAATAGAAAAAACAAAAGTCTGTATAAATTTTATTGCATTTCGGAATTATCTGCTAATCGAAAGCTTAATTATGAACGTTGCATATTCACATACATACGAGTATGTACATATGTAGGTATGTAAATTATATACCTGTTTATTAGTGAGAGAACAGTTCGAGTGTATTATTTCATAAGCTTTAATAGAAAAAATATAAATACGCTGTTAGTTCACAGCATTTATGATAAGCAGCATATGATAGAATTAAGAAAATTAATTATCATCAATACAAAAATGGGTTTGTATATTTTTTGATGCAAAACGGGAATTGCCAAAATCCCTTTAGATAACAAGTACTAGGATATGAGGAAATTTAAAAATTTTTTTTTTTAAATACTCCAAAGTAATTTCTAAGTATTTGGGCAGTAGATTACAAATCTAGACAGTCTCCCCTTTAAAATGATATGTGTCTTATCCCAAGGAAATTTCAAAATAATCCAAAGCAACTTCCGGTGGAACCATATAAGATTGAGAGATGGAAAATATATCTAGATTTGTAATCTAACACCCAAACACTCAGAAGTTACTTTGAACCATTTTTAAAAATTGTTTGAAATTTCCATATACCCCAGTGCTTGAAATCAAGGGAAGCCTTGACTTCAGCGCTAGTTTTTTGATCACAGCTACATATATGCAAATAGTTATCAGATTTTAAGTTTAAAAACTATTTATTTCACCAAAAATTTTAAAATGTATATCCACATGCATAGTGCCCAAGAAACTCCTTTTCATCTGCTTAAGGGGTGTAATGAAATTAGTAATCATACGGAAGCATATTAATGAATCATATGTTCTTTCTTTTAATACCTAATGTTGATATTGTTCTTCTTTTTTTTTAATTAGATTCAATTTTTTATATTTTATTTTTTTATTGAATTAACATTTGTATTATTATCCGGTTTTGTTGTGGAAATGTTTCATATGCAATCACGTGCCATACACTTTATTAATATTTCTATACTGTATGCATACATGTTTGTGTATATACATATGTATGTATGTAAACGGGTACTAGTTGTTAATAACATTTCTCACATGATCATCTACGAAACACACAAATTAAATGCAGTCATTTATTTAACATTAAATGTGAATTGGACGTGTACATATGTATTGTTTTTAGTTTTTTGTCTTTTTTAACCCTATTAATGCCGACCCGAGCTAATAATAAAAGTTTATTAATTTACAATAACTGAATTCAGTAATGTATTTTATTTATTTTTTTGCCAAGAATGGCCAAGAATTTTTTTATTTAGAATATAACCGAAAACTGGATTCCGAGTAGGTAATATGAGATCTTTAGTTCGTTTTTCTTAAATTGGCTTTGGCTTCCAAGAAATACCGTTATTTCCTATTTTCAAGAGGTGATATGACATATGTATATGAGCATTACATGCAAACTGTTTTTTTTTTTATATTTAAAAGAAAAATCCGAAACTCCTCAAAAAAAAAATCTAAATCTAATCAATAGTTCTCAAAATATTGTAAAAGTTGTGATGAAAACAAATTTTTTTTTGGAAAATTTAAAAATTTTTATTAAAAAAAAAAAAAATAAAAAGCAATCATTCTTAAAAGCCTTTACTTAACTTGCTTTTATTAAATGTGAAGTTGGAATCTTGCAAGTTGAATTTGATGCACTTCTCAGTGTCCGATTTAGGTGGAATTTTACATACTAGTCCAGTCCCGATGACAATGCATCTTTATGAAAACATGACCTGATGCTGCTGCCAGGATTGACTCCATCTCAACGGTTAACAGTAGGCACTTGAAACTGTTTCTAAACGAGGTCGAAATGAATGACGATATAGCTTGGGCGGAAAACATATATTTTTTTAAAAAACTTTTTCTCTCTTTCATTTTTCTACCGTTTTGTTGTATCTTTTATTTTTTAGGTCACGATTGCAATAATCGATTCCATATAAATCAAGAAATTCCTCACAAAAATTTTTTCCCCCGCGTTCATTATTAAATATGTTACCACTTAAAAAAATGTTCTTTAAATGAGTTAATTTACAATACTCGATATCAGAATGCTGGTGCAATTACAAAAATATCAAACTCATTTTAATTTTGCACCAGCAGCTGGTACAATCACACCACAAACACTTGACTGCGCCAGCATACTGTCGTCGTGTATGGTCTCTTTTAGTAAAAAATTAATTTCATTCCAAATCGAATTCGATAAATTTGTTGTTTTAAAACGAAGTAAATTTTTTTGCTAATCTCTAAACCGAATTCACATAATTTTATTCGTTTTAAAACCCAATAAACAAACTAGTCGAAAGTAAATCGAATGTGCTATTATTGTAATAAATTACTAAAAAATTGACACATAAAAGTCAACATTTTGGATAACTTTTTGGCAAGTAAAAATTGTTGCCGTTCTTTATAAAAAATTTCATTTCCGTTGCGTTGCCCATTGAAACTGCAACTGAAGCTTAGTTGTTATCCATAATCGACCTATAAATAAAAAAAAAAATAATAAAATTTGATAAAAAATTTCTTGGAATTACAATTTACAATTTTCCCGGGAACTCCCACAAATTTTTATTCTCGTTTAGGAACTCTATTAGCGTATCTAATAAGTGATAATAATATTAACAGCTGCAATACATACATACATAAATTTTTACTATAACAAAAATTATTACAAGACGTCTACATGTCTACCGAAACTTATATAAAATTTCTGTAGGTCACTCAACTACTCACTCAACTGTGTGAACGATATAATGACTAATATTTATTTATTGATTATTACCTTTAAATATATTTTTGGAAAAATAAAAATTGCACTTAAAATACGTTATAATATAATTTTAAAGTGATATAAAAAAAATTTAATTATATACGTACCTGCTTTTAATTAAATTCTATATTTTTTGCTTTTGTGGTTTTAACTTTTTCTTAAAACAAAAAATAAATAATAATTATTTTCTAGGGCTTTATAGTTTTAGATAATACTTTTTTATTATTATAATTTTGAAGTGTCATTCAGTTACCATTAATGAATTTTGTTGTAGCTTCAGTTCGCTATGTAGGTGTTTTAAATGATTTGTGCCAACGTTTATTTTTTAGTTATTTATTTATTTTTCTCATAAAGCTGATAGAGGGTATTTTTATGCCGTAGTGTGTGTACATTTGTATATGTGACTTACTGTTAACAAAACAAATATAATTTAAGATAATTTATAAAAATTAAACTTGTGTTTTGTTTTCACGATTTTTTTTTGTCAAGACAGCAAGTAATTATTTAAAGCTTCTTTAAAAATATTTTAAAGCTAGTTAGATAAATGCTAAAATAATATTCATGTGTCTTCCCTGTAGAAATTAATGCCACAGGGTGGGTCTCGATCACTTTATTATTCGTTATCTTAGTGAGTAGGTGGTTTTTAACGTAATCATGACCGTCAGGCCGCCACGCAAACCAACCAACCAGCAGGAAACTATATAAAGTTTAAATACACTTCAAACTACGAGTAATTATTTCTTAACTAGTAGTGATCATTGAATGAAACAAACTAAGTATTTAAATATTGCAATATCTTAGTTAGTAGTCAGTAGCACATATTTGACTCTGGACCAGTTTCCAACTAACTTAAAGTTAGCTACGAGTATTTAGTTATTAGTAAAAAGTTAGTTTGTGACTTTAAATCAACGGTTTTTAACATAGCTCTGTTAAGTTAAGATAATTGAAGTATTTTCAATAGTTTTTTTTTAATTATAAAAAAAGGAAATAAAATCAAAAGCTACTGGAATGTACATTTCAGAACTATATAGTTTATATTCAGAAAGTGTACATATTTTGAGGGATTTCACCTGAGAATATTTTTTTAATTCAAAAATTTTCAGTGTAAAATGTTATGAGCAAAATTCCTCAAAATTTAGTTAACTTAGTAGAGCTTTTAACTTCACTGACGTATGGTTAACAATATTAGTGCACAAGTTGTGGATTAACTTGGGGAGATACTGCATTACTTTGTACAAGGTGGGCTAAAAGAAATCACCCTATTGGAAGATGCTCTTATTTTTGCAAATGGCGGCCAATGTCAAATCTGTTTTGATATTTGTGAACTAGACAGATGTAGAATACAAGTGAACAAGTGAATAATCGAAGTGGACGATTTTTCTACCAAAATCATAATGAGCGACGAGGCTCATTTCCACCTCAGCGGGTACATGAATAAACAAAACTATCGCTTCTGGGGCACCGAACATTCACTAGTGATGCACGATTTTATGAAAAAATACATGAACCCTTCAACTGTCCGCAGCTTCGGCCAAGTTAACAATTGAGTAAAATTGATCGACATTTTTCACTTTGATATCATGACATTCGATATCGGGTAAAATGTATCGTAATTTGAGATGGCTTTCACTCGCGACTCTTTATTTATTTTTAGGTTTATAAGTTTATATTTACACACAACCATACACAAAGGAATCCCTTTAATTTTCTTCATTGTACAAAAATTATTCGTGTACAATTGCTGCCTAAATTCATACTATAATTTTTATTTCTTGCATTTTGCAAACGTTTGTATGTAAATCTATTACAATATGAACAGAAAATACGATTCGATAGACATCGTGTGAGATGATTTGCTTACTCGACACGTATCGAAATATTATTCGATGTGACACTCTACTTGCTATCGAATGCGGTGATTAGACTATTGTTAAAGCCAAATTAAAGAAAAGTGGCTGCACAAGCATACTTGAAAGTGCTTACAAGCGCTATTTATTATAAAATATTACACATGTTTGCAGTAGATACTGTTGTTCCTGACGCTAAAAATATGTTAAAAATTTTGAATAAATATGCAGTGCATGTAGCTGAAAATGTTAAAGCAAAAAGACGGAAATTAATAAGAGGAAATGAATTGTAATTTTTTAATATTTTTTGAAAAAACAATAAATATCTATGGATTTATCCATAGATGTTTTAACAACTTTTTCTTTAATTATATTATATTAAATTGCTTATGCGGCTATATTTTGTGTGAACAATGCTTTATATATGTGGAGTTGAAATTGACATGACTGCTGACAGCTGACACATGACAGGTGATGGTTGCTGGGACGTGAAAAATAAGAACTATATCTTTGTTGACGATAAAGCGTGTGATTGAAAAGAAAAACGAACTTTTATACAAATTTCATTTTGTTTCTAATAAATTCATTTATTATTCTTTTGTTTCTTATTAAAATAAATAAAAGTAAATAAATACCTTATATATGTACATATCTATTATACTTTTATTTTAATTATGTAATATACTTATTTGCCTTTTACTGCAACAACATATGCGTTATATTTGACCTAATAACTATGTAATAGTAGAAAAAGTAATAATAAAAGCCAAATATATTGAATGCTCTCTTTTGTAGAGAATATTAATTTTTCTCATTGAGTAAAGTAAAGAGAAAGCTCTAACTATTTATTTTAAGTCGATTTTATTTTAATTTTTTTTTTTTTTTTTTTGATTTATGACCTTGTTGCTGCAGATGAGCGATATGAATTCTTATTTATTTATTAAATATATATATATATATATGTATTTGCTTTTCTTTAATGCAAATAGCACGTGCTTTAAAATTAAAAAAAAGTCATATGAGAACATGATATAAAAATTTATTTGCTTAACTTTTGTTTATTTGTTCAGAGCATTATCAGTTTATTCACTCAATATACACAAATATGCGTACATGCCATGCATATGTACATGAGTAGGTATTCTTTTTTCTATTTCCTAATATGTATGTAAATATGTATGAATTAGAGTGTGAATATGTCAACTAATTTATCAAATACCTTTCAGGTATACGTACATATGTATGTACATTTGTAAAGTTATCTATTTAGATATTAAAAAGAATGAATTGCATATCTATTATTGGCAATTATTGACATTAGAATGGCAAATAGAAAATTTTATTTACGAGTATTTATTTCATAAATAAGCCGGGAAAGAGATATAGGATATTGATATTGATTAGAACTTTAACAAGTATTCATCAATATTTAAGTGAGTGAAGATAAATATGCCGAGTTAAATATGTTTTAACGTAACCCGTTACGTTTTTTAATATTTGTAAATATCTTTGCAGTATTTATAGCATATTTAATAAATATGTTTAGAAGAAATGTACTTCACAAGAAGATTACGGGATAGAACACATATCATTTTAAAGGGGAGGTCGTCTAGATTTGTAATCTGCCACTCAAATAATCAGAAATCACTTTGCAGTATTTAAAACAAATTTTTCAAATTCCCTCATACCCCAGTACAGTTGCTCTAAAAGAGTTTTACAATTTCCGAAGGAACCATACAAGATTACAGGATCTTGTATGGTTGTTTTAAAGGGAAGGTCCTCTAGATTTGTAATCTGCCACCCTCATACCCAAGTACTTTTGCTATAAGAAATTTTTACAATTTTCGGAGGAACCATAAAGGATTTGACATACACCGTTTTAAAGGGAATGTCTTCTAAATTTGTAATCCGTGTGTAATTTCTACGATCCATATGTGATAATTATAAATAACAGAGTCGATTTAGAAAGTCAAGACAATGTACAGAAACGTTTACCATACCTGTCTGTCAGCTGTCACTGTCATTAATGGCGGAGCTATGAGTGAAAAACCGCAATAACCACCATTTTTTATGTACGAGTACGTCCGTTTGTTAGCTGCGTTCTGCCTTTCAGAGACTGAAACATCTTCTAGGCCCTTTAGCAAATTGCAAATTCGAAATGGTGGTGTATTTTTTGAACCCAAATATTTTCACTGTAAAATATTCCGAGTCAAATTCTTCAAATCTGAATATAAACTATATAGTTCTGAAATCTACATTTCAGCAGCTTTCAATTTTCTGAAATTATTTTATTTTTTCATAATTCCTTACGAAATTATGTTAACTTAACAGAGCCAAGTTAACATGTTACAGAATTAAAAAACGGAGCTAACTTCACAGACTTAATTAGTCCAGGGTAAAATTTTTCTCAAAAAACCCCTAATTTTAGCTTTGATAAATTCATTAATATTGAAAGCAAAAAATTATTATTTGAAATGTAGTTTTTTTGTTTGTTAATATTTACACACACGTATAGGGTGTCCGAGCAAGAACGCAAGATTTAAATTTGGCGCCATTCGAAGTGTCATTGTTTGACATTTAAACAATTGTTATTGTTTGCTAGTAGAAGGTACGAGGTTAGTAAAAAATGACCATGGACAGCGAAGGGAGTTCGTTAATTGGGTATTGGAGAGACAACATGAAAATGCTGATTTTGCCGATAAAATCATCTTCAGTGACAAGACCCATTTCTATCTTGATGGCTTCGTCAATAGGCAGAATTGTCGCATTTGGCGTGAGGAAAATCCTCGAGTGGTTCACGAGAAGCAAATGCATTCTCAACGTGTCACTGTGTGGTGTGGTTTTTGGGCTGGAGGAATCATTGGACCTTTTTTTAAGAAAATGAGGCAGGTCAAGCGCAAACAGTCAATGGTGTTCGGTATCGTGAAATGATAACCAGTTTTTTCTTGCCTAGAATTGAAGAAATGAATGTGGAGGGCTTGTGGTTTCAACAAGACAGCGCCACATGTCATACAGCCAGAGAAACAATTCAATTGCTGCATCAGTCATTTATTTAAAATTGAAATCTTGCGTTCTTGTTGGGACACCCTTTATATATACACAATACATACGTATATCTATAATTTTTTGCTTGCTTAGTTTGATAGGCGGTAATTTGATATCTGTGGCCACATCATGTGAGTAAACCTCAGAATTTATTTGTTTAACTGCTGCGGGAAACTAAATGACAAAGTTGTTGGTTGGCTGATTAAAATCAACTAGAAATATATCGCGCAATACTACGTATGTATAATAAATGATGTGTGTAAAGATAAAAACGTACATATTTAAATATGAAACTTTAGCAAAGACAAAAACCTTAAAAATGAACTTAGTTAAATTTGTAATTTACAGAGCTCTGTAAAGCACTTAACAGAGGGTAATGAAATAGGAGGAGAAAACAAGGACCTGGGGGCAAGGATTAACAAAAAACAAATATGAATAACTATAGCCGCACAGTAGGAAAATTCGACTGTGTAAAAATGCTTCCTTGGGTACATTAATGATCATTTTGGATAAAAAGGGAATTATAAAGGTATGATAGTCCAAGGGATCCACTACAAGTCACGCTTAATCACATATCTGAAATAAACTTGGGATTTCAGAAAATTGACTTTAAAAATATTTTTTTTTGCAATTTTCAAAAAGTTCTCTACTGAATCCCCAGTAGATTACTCCCAAGTTTATTCAATTCTTAACAAAACATTTGAATACTTATTTTGTTACATTTATTGACTAAATGAGAATTGAGTCACTACGCAAACAAAATATAAATAATTAGAATTAAGCACCAATAATGATTAATATTTGTTACACTTTTGGATTCCAAATAATATAATATAGTGGTATAGCGTTAACTTCTAAATGAGATATTGCGGATTATTACGATCTTTTTAATAAATACTGAAAATAAACATTGACGTATCACAACATTTTTAACAATTTCAAAAGCCTAAAAATATAAGCTTCTTCGAGCAGTTGGGCTTAATTTTGTTTTAGAATTTAATTTTCTATCTCCTCTAATCATTTTTTATTTAATTTGTCTCAAATTTGTAATGAAAAAAAAAAAAAAAACGTCATAACTCTTACGTTCGCAGTAATTAATGAAAAAAAAAATGTTTTTAGTAAACCAACATTCTCAGCCAAACAAACAAGATTCATTCATGTGTACAGTGTTTAGCAAAAGTGTGTTAATGTTAAGGAATTAATTACTTGGAGTTCTATAAAATACTTTACTAACAAAATAAAACAAAAATAGTATACAAATTTTAAGTTTTATTTGCAGAAATTTATTCCTAACAGATCAGAATAAATGTGCAACTTTCGTAAGAGTATAGAAAGTGTATGTATAAAATTTCAGGGCAATCTGTTGAAAAATAGGTTGTTTAATCTTAAAAACAACTCAATTTACTTTGTTAAAAGGGGGCCTGGATGGTACAAAAGCAACCCTCCATAAAGTATAAAATTTTTGAAAAATAATTTTTTAATCATTGAAGAATAAATCAACTTTGTTTTAAGTGAAAAAAATGGGCGTGGCAGATATTTGTTTTAATATAGAGATTGTGTGTGCTTAATTTCCTAGAAAACAAAAATTTGTATAAGGAACAAAACTGATTATTAATTTTACATAATTCTTAAATTTATTTGTTAGTTTTATTTGACCTCTTTCTTTTTAATTAATATGGCTTTTTTTATTAAGCTTGAGGTCTTATATATATATTTTATATACATTTATTTTTATTTATAATTATATCCTGAAGATGAGAAATGTGGTGGCTGTAGTAACGGGACACTGCAATTTTGGCAACCATGCTAGGAGAATGAGATTGCGTTATAATGACTACTGTAGAAGTTGTCAAGACGAGGAGGAGGAGTAAACTGTGGAGCACCTTCTCTGCCAGTGTCCGGCCCTGGCAGAGCGGCGCATGATTCACTTCGGTGAGCGACGTCTGCAGGGTCTCACTGCGCTGTCGAATACAAGTGTCGACATGCTATATGGCTTCATTAGAAGCAGTGGTTGGTTTGTGTGACGGTCTCACTCACTTTCTTTCACTTTCTTTCTTTCTCTCTCTATCTTCTTTCCTCCCCTTCACTCTACTATTACTATCCCTCCTCTTCTTCATTTTCCTCTATACAGGTATCACAAAGAGACCACGTCAGAGGACCCAAGTGAGCCCAGCTCTTGTTTTTATTTCTTTCGGGCGACCTGTTAACCTAACCTAACCTATATCCTGAAGAAGCTACACAAGTTGGAGCGAAATATCGATATAAAAATAAATTTATAAAATAAGCCTTATTAATCAATTATAAATTTTAAATATACTCGTATTGTTAAAATTGTTTTTCTTTGATATTTTTCTTGACTAATAAATTCCAAGAATTATTTTTTTAGCTCCAGTTTGAATAAAATTAATTATTTATAAAATTTTGTTTATTTTTATGAAAAAAAAAACAATGATTTAAATCATATTGCGGTATCACTTTTGCCGGCAACTGTATACGTTCCACATGTTTTTTTATGCAAATGATAATGAACTGTCACAGTAGTCATAAAGAAAGTCACAAGATGCTCTAGTCACAAGATTCAGCCGTATAAATTTCACTTTGTACAGTATGTATTTACTTATATGTTAAATTTATATATTAAAATTAATTTAGGGGCTTCACCCAGTAGGCAACTCAACTAAGTTTAAGTGCACTAAAGTTTAAACTAATGGTTGATGCTCAGATCAGTTTTTATGGATGCAACTGATTATTTTAATGACTTTTCATTAGTAAAAAGCCAGCTTTATTACATTAAAAAAGTTTTTAATTAAAACAAAAAAAAAAAAACATTTAAAAATCATACAAGATAAAAATCCATCATTATTTCCAACTAGATGTTTTAACCGGTCTCGTACGGCCCGGTTCTATATTACGGGAGTCGGTATAATTAAAGTATAGAGAGAGTATTTACCAATTTAACAAAAATTTGCTTTTGCAAATTGAATTTTAGTCGTTAAAAAACCCATCCAGCTAGCATTATTAGCAGAGGCGTCTACTTAAGTGGTAAATAAAATATTTCAAATCATAATTTCAGGCTTAAATTAAGCCTGGGCTTAATTACATCTTTATGAACAATGATGAGTGAAAATCGCGTGGTTGGTCCTTTCTTAAAGTATATATATTATCGCCCATGTTCTGGAAACCGCGTGTTTTGCTTACGTTTCTCTCATAGAATGTGAATGGGAAAACGGCAGTTTATAAATAAACAATTAACAAAATCAAAGTAAATTTTTTTAAATTATATTTTTTTTTTCAATTTTGGTTGAAATAAAAAAGAAAAGATGCAAAATTCATCACTTCGCTTCAGTCTACGCTTGCGGTTTGAAAACACCAAAATTAAGCGTTTTGCGTGTTGTAGAAAACCTAGACCGGAGTAAACAGCTTGTTTTTTATAAAAATAAATTTAAAAATTGATTGATTAATCAATAAAATTATATTTAAGTACTTAAGTACAAACATTATGATTTAAAAAAGCTTTAATTATACAAATTGTTATAGAATTTTAAGATTAAAAATGAAAATGCATAGTTTTCAATTATTTTTCAATATGACAGTTCTTTTTATACAAAATAGAAAACACAAATTGCGAAATATATTATTTCGCCACGATTTGTTGCCAATCAATTGATCTTATCGCAAAATGTATTGATTTATTGTTGGCTGTTAGTTAGCTTGTTTGTTTGTTTTAATACATCGTATTAAAAATAAAAAACAAAATACTTTGTTATGAGTAAGTGCACTCACGTGCTTTCTAAATATATATATATATATATATATATATATATATAGAGAGAGAGAGAGAGAGAGAGTCTCACTTTCTTTGAAAATATGCATATTGTGGTGCATTCATTCGCACCTTAAGCACAAAATAAACGATCGATCATAGACACTAAAAAAACCAGGCATGGAATTACACTTATTTTGATTGATTGATTGATTGATTGAGTTGATTTATTTATTTAATATTAGAAATAAATTCTAAAATTACATTTTTTAAAGACTACTGGTGGCTTTGACCATTGGCTGCCAGGGTCTGGGCAAGAATCGAACCTGCGACCTACAGATTGATAGGTAAGTACACAGGGCGCCCTTAAAAATACATTTAACATACGAGTACATACATGTGTATGTATGTAAGTATGTTCTTATTATTATTATGAAAAAATTGAAACGGCTTTGGGTAGCTTCTTTAGGATATAATTACAAATTAGTCAAATCATTAAAATAATTAAAATTTAGATTTGACTAATTTATAATTTAATATTCTAAAAAAGATACGTAACGTTAGAGCGAGATACTGAGGCTAAAATAAATATTTATAACCCGATCCCAAGCTTAATAAACTAGCCGTTTCAATAAAAGTAGAACAAGGCCAAATAAATTTACAAATGAATAAGGAAAAGAGAAAATAAAAGTCAGAGTCCAAGAAAATACTATTTTTTTAATTTGCTAAATAAAAAGAATAATTAAATTTATGAATTTCTATTTTAATTTCTTTTTAGCCAGTTTCCTTTTGATGGAAGTCAGATACGAATATTGGTGTACCGAGAGTGTGATTCTCGAGGAAGACGTTTATTATTCGACTCGAATGCTTTGGAGAAAGTTTATCTAAAGGAAGACAATGGCAATGTAAGCAGGAGACATAATGCAAAAACTACAACGGGAGGGCATTCAGCTGCAAATGTATCTGCTAAATATAATAATAATTATAAAGAAAGTTTAGATTTTACATCTACTAATAAAGGACATTCCAATGGAAATTTTATTGAAGTATGTAAGGAATTTGGTTACAAGGTTAGAGAAATAGATAATTAATAACCTGTTTAAAAAGACAAATAATTTATTTGTTTTAAATATGTAGCACAATCGGCCAAATTCTTCGGATATTTCGAGTGTAGGCGAAATGGTATTTGGTGCTTTGGCTATGTCATTTCGTGGGACCTCTCTAAAAGTTCATTGGCTGGATGGACCTTCTAAACTTTTGTGTTCTCAAGTCTTTTTAACACCAACTAAACAAAATAATACTCATTCACCATATTCCACACTTTCTACAAATAGTTTTGCGACTCCACGCACATCCATTTCTAGCGAACATGGCTCAATGGATGGTGTTTCAATGAATTCATTTTCTCTGCCATTTTCAGTTGGCATTAACCGTCACGTAAGTGTGACACCCAGTGATCTCGGTTCTTCTTTAGTTTCTTCCCCATTAGATGTTCCCTCAATAGATCAACAGTCTTTACTCTCTAATAGTGAGAGCGCAGCAGATAGCGGACCACGGTTTTCCTCAACATGTAGTACTGGTAATGATTCCGGGTATTCAGCTCTCAGTCGCGGTCAGCTATCCAGCGATCAATGGTCTGCATCTTATCAGTATTCTACCCGCAGCAGCTTAGGTTCTGTGACATCGGAATCAGAACGCATACGAAAGTTTAGCATGGACTCAAATTATTTTGGTGGCAGTAGTCCAGGCAGCAGCAATCTTTTAGAATTGTCGAGTGATGGTAGTTTGCAAAGACGCATATCGCGCAATGTGATGACTTCATTTGAGAATGAAAATTCCATGAATGATCTAATAGGCTACGTCACTGATAATTGCTACAATGGCGCAATAACTTCTACAACTCATAGTGGCAGTGAAGGAGTGAATTTGGCTGTTAATAATACTCGTGGCAATTATTGTACCGGCGAATCTCGTAGCAATCCTGAAATTGGGAAGAGGAGAGACTACACCCTTGCTTTGAAACCAAACTCACGAAGAGCACGTTTAGGACTGGCTGTATGCATAACAATGAGTGAATCCTTCGAAGAGGAAATGGAATTGTTTTGTAGCGAACATATTGCCCTATTGGAAAGCATGTTGAGCCGTTTGAGGGCCAACACCGAGAAAGCTTACATTCATCATAGTCATTTTTTACAAATAATGTTTCAAAATTGGCAAAATACTCAACAATGGTTTTTAGATTTATTTACTGCGCCTCGAATCAAATGCCCAGTCTGGTTAAGCATTACCACCAGCGGTAGCAAATACTCGAAAAATGTAGCGGAACGTTTTATTAACGAACTGTGTTGGCTGCTCTCATTTGCCGATACCAAAGATACTAATTTGTAAGTTTTAAAATTCTGTACTCTTTTAACTTAAAACCATCTATTTCTATTTATATTTTTAGTTTTGTTAGCACCATGCTAACAGCTATTCTTACGCATCACTTGGGTTGGGTGCCAACTGTAGCTCCCTTTAATTCACCATCATCAGCGGCCGCAATTGAACAAAGAGCCAAACTACTAAAGGTGTCCCAAAAACATCCGTATAATGCTTTGTGGGCTCAAATGGGTGATTTATTTGGTGCCATTGGACTGCCACCAAAACTGACGCGCACTGTAATATATGGTACTGAAAAGCTATCTGTTGAAAGACTATTAAATGTACTCACTTATTTCATAAGATGTGGGGAAGTAAGGCGATCTGCTAAAAAAGAAGACTTTAGTAAAGAGAGATTACAAGACATTGTGGCACAGACGAAGAACGAAACGTTGAAAAAGTCCAAATATATTAAAAAATCGCCTTTGCTATCTGAAAATCGATCGGAAGGAGTATTAAGAAGTACAGCATCATGTAAACAAAACCTCAACGCCTTTGCTGATAGTGTTAATAATGAAATGTTAGAAACGGCTGAAGAGGATGACGGCGAAGAATGTGAATATGATAACACATTTATCGATGAAATAATAAGAACGTACAAAATGAATGAGATTCCCATAGTTTTAGCATTTAGAGACTCACGTTTTGTGCAGCAAGAGTTACGTATTGGCAATTATCTCATGGATACGGGTATTGAAAAGAACTCTATTCCTCAATATCAGCAATTGAAACAAAAAGAGTTAAATGACAACCGTCAATCTGAAAGACGTATACGTTTGACTCTGACGACGCCCGATAATGTTGAACTTAATGTTGAGGATTCACATCTCGATGAGGATGATGGTGCTGTGGAAGCAATAGAAATAGAACCAGTCTCAAACGAAGTATCCACCACACCAGTCAGTTTAAAAAGTCAAGGTAATCAAAATTTACTCACAAGAAAACCCTTTCTTTGGGGCATGACTTCCTCAACAGTTAAAGAAGGGTTGAGTTTAAATCATTTAAACAAGATACAATCGCAACAGGTTAACGAACAACAACAAAAACAACAAGAACATACACTTAAAGAAGAAAAACTGAAAAGATCTCCGCAGCTCTCTCTATCAGATCTCATTACCCAGAATAGTATGGGTAAAAGTGAACGTATGACATGGGGTATTGAACCCATTAAGGAAAATCTCTGTTTGGAAGAAAAAATTCATTTCGAGTTATGTCAACAAAATATCGAACGTAATCATGGCATTCGGATGTCACAGGAAAAAAAATCAGATGGCAGTGTGGTATTTGTATTGGGCGAAAACGAACCATTGGTAAATATTAAAAAGAGTAACGAAGACTTGACAGAAACAGAAGTAGAAGCGGATGCAGATGCAGATGCCGATGAACCAAGTGAATCATCTTCCCTATCATTGACAACGTCAGACTCTAATAGCAATCAGTTGCTGTGTCCCCTCCATCAACGCATGCATAGTTCGGTTACCAGCTCACACCAACACCTAAATAAAAAACATTCGGGAGTTAAGTTTAATTTTGAACAATACCCCCAGATTGTTACAAACTATATGAAAAGCAAGAATTTATTAATGACCAATTATGATTTGCTAATGGATAAATGTTCAAAACTTGAATTGCAAAGTGGTGTTGGCGGTGGTGGTGCTTTAATATCAACGCATCTAGAAAAATCTCCAACAGCGTCGTTACAGGCAAACACTAAACAAACACTAAAAGCCGGCAATAATAAAAATACATTCCCCCAACTGCCCCTAACAGCAACAACAATTACGCCAACAAATAATGCCACCAATAATTGCATGGTATGCAACGCCTTACTGAATGCTTATCAAACTCCCTCGAATGCTACCGAATTAGAATTTGAAAGGGATGAGGTGCATAGTTTTACAAATACAAACATAAACACCAGCACCAATATAACACCACCAACACCACCAACACCTTCGCTTCCAACAGTGAGTTCTCAAACATCAGTACAAACACTAATATCTTCGATTTCCCATAGTGGTCAGGTAGATGAGTTACAAACTAGTAAGAGCTCAGATGACAATAGTTGCGGATGCAACTATGAAATGGAAAAAAATGTTAAAAATATTTTTATTTCACCCAAAGAAGGCCGCAAAAAGCAGTTTAATACACATCAAAAGAAATCTTTATCTCAGCGTGGTTCTGTTTCATCAGTGGCAGCGAAATGTGCTGCTATTAATGAGGCAATGCACCTGCTAAAGTTGCCAATACCTGGCATTAAAGAAGTACCTCAAGAGATTGAACCACATGACGATATGAAGTTGCCGGTCGGCTTTGTACCGTCTTTATTTTTAAGTGTCAGCGATCATTATATACCTGACATGGTATTGCAGGTAAAGTTAATATTTTATTTTATTTAATTTCTACATTTGTGATAAACTGTCCTTACAATTTTAGGGAACTCTTGCATCACCAAAAAAATGGGAAATGAATTTGCGAGAAGATCTAGCTATTGCCGCACATTCTGCCTCTTTAATATCACTGCCCGCTGAAAATATTGCCATCATTGCTGACATGGAACACTGGGATGTTAAACTATTATCATCTCAATCTCAACATTTTCCATACGCAGGTGGTCAAAGTGCACCAGTTGGCATGTCCCAACTGGTCTCTACAATGCTAGAAACAGTACAAACTATGAACAGTGCTGGCATATCAGCATATGAGGTATAACAAGAAAATATTTTTACAAATACAAGCTTGTAAATATTTTTATTTTCAGTGTTTATCATTTATGGAATCTAAATTGCAAGAAATATACCTACACTCTGAGACGTTGGCTGCATTTCTATTGGAAACTGATTTCTGTTCTTTAAGTGCAGTAACAGCTGCTCTTAATCTGTCAGAAAATGACGTGCCACTGTTGTTATCTATTGCGTCCATTCATACTCCTCAAATAAGTAAGAAATGTGGTATAAGCTTTAGATGACAACCAAAATGTTTCCCCAAAAATTAATCCCAAAACCAAAAAAAGTATTGAATAATTAATTGTGTACACTTTCAAGCAATCTCTTTTCATCCTAAAACGTCAATAAAAAATATGATATTCACTACATACGAGTACATTCATATTTTCATCTCTCTTTTTAAAGTTAATTTAAGAATGATTTTAAAATTTAGAAAATTTTGAGTAGTATTTAGTATGTAAACATGTAATTTTAAATGTAAAATAAGTAAAATTTTTTTAATTTTAGCCACATGCATAGATATAATACTTACAATAATAACTTTATTTATTTTTAATGAAATACAGGAATTTAGCGCAACATATAATTAATTATGTATAAGCAATAACTATTTATTAAATTTTATAAGCAAAGAATAAAATTCTGAAATATTTTGTATATCTAATATTTTTAACTGAAAGAATTATATTGGGGTTTCAAAAGTTCATACTTTTAACTGCCTTCGATAACAAGGGTAAGTGCTTTTAATTTTATGTATCTATTATTTTCTTTTTAGATTTTTAATGAAACAGAAATTTATCTGTTTGCCGTTAGTGCTTATCATTGTTAAACTTACTTTCTAATAATTCTTGTAATCACTATAATTAGCCAAAAATCATATTTTTTTTGCTTTTATTTCGAAAAATACTAGAGGAAAATGGCCCGCGGACATTGAATCTTCACACTTACAGCCCTCTAAAACTAAAGCTTTAAAAAAATCAGAAATTTTTTCACAAGGAAAACTCGTTTCGTTAAATGTGAGCGGCGATAGGAGTTAGTTAGCCCATATCCCACTCTAACACGTGGTGAAGGATTCAACAAAAAATTAATTAATCCATCCATTCGAAAGTTAAGTTAAGGTGCGTTTCCTTGCGCTTTAACTTTTGAATGGGGTAATATTTTTGGATGAAACAAGGCTAACAGAATCAGCAGTAGGTGGATTCTTGGGATTTAGTTTTTGTTTTTTTTTTGTTACAACTTTTGAACGGATAAATATTTTCGCATAAGACTTGCACCATGTTGTAAAGCAAGAAATGGGCTACTTGCCACATGCCACTTTTACTGCCACATGCCACACGCAAGTTGAATAAACGGCGTTTTAGGTGGAAAAACGCTTATAACTTTTTAAGCGTTTGAGCGATTTTAAAAAAATGTTCTAGAGAATGATAGCCCATTTTCCGATCTATGATCCAGTGAAAGTTTCATTCAAATATATTAAGCCGTTGAAAAGCTGTAGCAAAAAAAAGAAAAAGAAGACAAAAACACCATGTTGCAAGTTCCGGTTGATCTTGTTTTTGGTTTTTTCCCCATAACTTTTGCATGGAACATTATTTTCAAATGAAACTTTCAACATGTAGCAGGGTAGAAAATGGGCTACATTTTAGTGGAAATTTTTTTTAAAATCGCTCAAAGGCTTAAAAAGTTATAAGCGTTTTGCCAATTAAAACGCTTTTTAATTACAGTGGATGTGGCATGTAGCGACATTAGTGGCACCTGGCAGATAGCCCGTTTCCCACTCTACCACATGGTGCAATTTTCATTCAAAAATATTCATCCATTCCTGAGTTATTGCGAAAACACCAAATTGTATTCAAAATGTAACCGTCGCATTATCCGAGAATTCAATTTGAAAAACTTGAGTGAAAAAAGTGAAACACCAGGCTAACAGAATCAGCAGTAGGTGGATTTTTGGGATTTAATTTTTGTTTTTTTGCTACAACTTTTGAACGGATAAATATTTTCGCATGAGTCTTGCACCATATTGCACAGTGAGAATTGGGCTACGTGCCACATGCCACTTTTGCTGCCACATGCCACATCCACTGTAATTAAAAAGCGTTTTAATTAAAAAAACGCTTATAACTTTGTAAGCGTTTGAGCGATTTTCAAAAAATGTTGTAGGGAACGAAAGGCCATTTCACGAGCTGTCACCCAGTGAAAGTTTCATTCAAATATATTAATCCGTTCAAAAGTTATAACAAAAATAAGAAATAGAAGACGAAAACACCATGTTGCAAGTTACGGTAGATCTTCTTTTTGGTTTTTAGCCTATAACTTTTGAATGGATCAATATTTCTTAATGAAACTTTCAACATGTGGCAGGGTGAAAAATGAGCTACATTTTAGTGGAATATTTTGTTAATATCGCTCAAACGCTAAAAAAGTTATAAGCGTTTTGCCAATTAAAACGCTTTTTAATTACAGTGGATGTGGCATGTAGCGACATTAGTGGCACGTGGCAGATAGCCAATTTTCCACTCTGCCACATATTGAAAGTTTCATTAAAAAATATTGATGCATTCAAAAGTTATGGGCTAAAAACCAAAAAGTAAATCAACCGTAACTTGCAACGTTGTATTTTTGTCTACTGTTTCCTATTTTTGCTATAACTTTTAAACGGATTAATATATTTGAATAAAACTTTCACTATATGATAGAGCGTGAATGGGGCTACCGTTCCCTTGAACATTTTTTGAAAATCGCTCAAACGCTTACAAAGTTATAAGCGTTTTTTTAATTAAAACGCTTTTTAATTACAGTAGATGTTGCATGTGGCAGCAAAAGTGGCATGTGGCAAGTAGCCCATTTCTTGCTCTACAACATGGTGCAAGTCCCATGCGAAAATATTTATCCGTTCTCAAATTATAGCAAAAAAACAAAAATTAATTCCCAAAAATTCACCTACTGCTGATCCTGTTAGCCTGGTGTTTCACTTTTTTCGCTCGAGTTTTTGAAATTGAATTTTTAGACAATGCGACAGGTGCAATTTACATAGAATTTTGTGTTTTCGCAATAACTTTGGAATGGATTAATATTTTTAAATTAAACTTGCACCATGCTGCAGAGTGGGAAACGGGCTATCTGCCACGTGCCACTTATGTTGCTACATGCCACATCCAGTGTAATTAAAAAGCGTTTTAATTAGAAAAACGCTTATAACTTTTTTATCATTAGAGCGACTCTAATAAAATCTTCTACTAGAATTTAGCCCATTTCCCACTCTGCCACATGTTGAAAGTTTCATTAAGAAATATTGATCCATTCAAAAGTTATAGATCAAGCGGAACCTGCACAGGGCAATTTTGTCAAAATTTTTATTGTTGTGCTACAACTTTTGAACGGATTAATATATTTAAATGAAACTTTCACTGGGTCATAGAGCGGGAAATGCGCATTTCTAGAGCATTTTTTTAATCGTTTTAACGTTTAAAAAGTTATAAGCGTTTTTCCCACTAAAACGCTTTTTATTTAACTTGGATGTGGCATGTGGCATCAAAACTGCCATGTGGCAAGTAGCCCATTTTTGGCTCTACAACTTTGTGCAAGTCTCATGCGAAAATATTTATCTGTTCAAAAGTTGTAACAAAAGAACTAAAATTAAATCCCAAAAATCCACCTACTGCTGGTTCTGTTAGCCTGGTCTTTTACTTTTTTCGTTCGAGTTTCTTTAATTTAATTCTCGGACAATGCGGCAGGTGGATTTTGCATAAAATTTTATGTTTTCCCCAAAACTTTTGAATGGATCAATATATTTTAATGGAACTTGCAACACGTTGCAGGGTGGGTAATTTGCTATTTGCCCCATTCACTTTTCTCAATTTGAATAAAAACATTTTAATTACATCAGTTATAAGTTTTTTAGTGTTAGAGCGATTTAAAAAAATTGTCCCTTAAAGTGTAGCCCAGTTTTCACTCTTCCACATATTTATTTATTTATTTACAATATCCTAGCCTGTATAGGCCAAAATAGGTTAAAAAGTTTCTACTAAAAACTCATGAAAAATATAAATAAAGTTGAAAGTTCAATTAAAAATATAGATCCATTCAAAAGTTATATAAGTACTTTTTACATTTTTGTTAAAACTTTTGAATCGATTTATAATTTTAGATGAAACTTTGCATTCTAAAAAATATAGTTCCGAGAACTCTACTTTTAGAACCACTTTAAATAATTAAGCTAAATTTTTATTACAACAGCTACAACTATTTTTTTCTTTCCGACACGTATTTTTTTTTAATTTTTAAACATTAAATAAAAGTTCCACAATTGTTTCTTGTATATTTTTATTTTCAGAATCAAATAACATCTTTAATTTTGTTTTATAACTAAAATAAAATAATACTAAACTACTCAGAAACATACTTATGAACTGTAATATTGTATTGTTTGCGTAATTTAATTTTAATAATAATAAAAAGTGAGTAATAATAAGAAAGTGTTTTCAAATGATATACGAGTAAGAAGTCTTAGAAGAAACCCAAAATTATAATAGATTTGTTTATTTTTAAATTCTTGGAGAGTTGATCGGAAGCACTAAAAATATATAGAATTAAATTGCAGTCGATATCTCTTAAAATTTCTATTTCAATTTCAATTTCAATTATAATTCTTAATTTACAGAAATTTCGATAGGAATGCTACAATTTCTGATTTGTTCTTAAACTCACATTTTTTCAGCGTAGAAAATTTAATATATGTATGTATGTATCTGCAAATGTATATTCGATTTTGTGCTTTATATAAATTTTTTTTAACAATACTTACTATTTTAATAAAAAAAATATATATATATATATTATTAAAACTAATTATGTATCTGTTTTAGAGTATCAAAGCTGAGCAGCTTACTTGTTTCAAAAAACTGGCACTCTTGTGACAATAGTCAAAATGTAGAAATATAATTTAGTGAGATCCAAAGCAGATTTCTTTAATATAAAAATAGAGCCAACGTTTTTTCGATATTGGGAAACAAGCTTCATTAAACTAGGCTTTCTTATTCAATTATCAATAAATTTATTTTTTAACATGTTAATCAATTAACTAAGTTTCAGTCATAATTTTAAATTAAATACTTGAAAATGATAATACAGCGACCAAATATTTATAATTTCAATAATAATCCAATTATGACAGACAAAGTATTTCAAAATATTTTTTTTATTATTAGTTTTTCCAAGTCATAATGTGGAATGTTTAATATTGTAATGAAGATTATAATTTGTAAGCAATACAATGGTTTTTAAGAAAGAGTTTAAAAAAATTTAATAAAGTTTCACATGCATATGTAATTTGTAAATGATTTAATTTCATATTCAATAAAATTTAATTGAGTATTTTTTTTATTTTATATCTTTGGTAACTTTTGTTTGCATTCTCTTACACATCCTACGATATGGAACATTATATTCGCTTTTATTTTTAGTAATAAAAGCGAAAGCGAAATTGTTCATTGTGTCTACATTGCGGGAAGCTCCATTAATGAAATTACAAAAAGTCAGAAGAATTAGAAACTGCAGAAAGTGGGAAACAATTTAATTATACTTAATTTTAATTTGCGCTATTTTGGTATTATAGTTTCCAGACACCCAGCCTGATAGGCTAAATAGTTTTTTTTAAGCATATCTCATTATTTTGTATGTTATTATTTGCTATAATGTCTCTTAGTTCTTGCTTTTGTAAACTATCAGTAAATTTTGCAATGTTATTGCTACCATTATTAGAGTCAGATGTCATTGATTCAATATTTTTGGAAAAATTGCTGGTTGATGTTGGTAAATTTGGCATTATTGATGAATTAACTATGGTGTTTTCATTACGCCAGAAATCAGATTTCGCGGTTGGTGTATTATTCACAGTAGCAGTTGTCGAGGTAGCAGCATTTCGTTTTTTTGCTTTTAAAATTTCTCTAGGAACGAAAAACACATTACGTGTGGCGACATTCAAGGTAGGTGCTTCAATCCAAAAATGGTGAGCTGTCATCATAACATTATCTTTGATTTCAATTAGTAAGTGCGTTAGTTGATCGACTATTTCTCCTACGGTATCGAACTCATTGGGTATAATACCATCAACGGAACTTTCAAAATAACTAAACATGGGGAACCAAATGCGTGTACGATTGGAATCACGTTGCATTAGCGCTTGATTATTGGCCAATGTGTGATAGTATAAAAATAAACGAGATGTTATATAGAAGGCCACGAAAACGTCAATGGAATAATGTTCATGCGCAGCTAATATAAAGAAAATTCCAAACATGTTTAATAGCCAGCTTAAAGTGTGCAGAAAATACAAATTGCGCGGTGTATCTATAGAAATTAAATAAATAATATACTCGTATGTAACATATTAAATTATTTGGAATAATAAAGTTTATTAATCTTTATTTGTGTTTTTTTTCCAAATTATGTTATAGATATGCTTTCCCTCTTAGTACTTATTGTACTAAGTAAACAATTTTGTAAAATTTTCCATGAGAATATCATGGAAAAAAATGCATTTTGCGCACCAACATAATTTGGAATTAAGCACAAGTAAAGATTAAATTTTGTTAAATAATATATGTATTTTTTAATTATTGTTTGCTTCATTTCTTCTCTTTTATATATTTGATAAAATATTTAAAGTTTTTTTTTTATTTTAAATATACCGTTCGTTATTTAAAATACTTTTAGTGGAGATTTTTTATAATATAAAGAATTTTCTTACAGTAAGTTATTTTATTTAACTGAAAAAATAGGCATAATAAAAATTCGCGAAATAAATCATACCAAGGAATTCAATGCACTTAAAAAAAGAAATATACGCATAAAAATATAAAATATGCACTAATGCCCTTATGGAAAATAAAAAAATTCTTTGTTTCTTGTCATATACGAGTATTCTTACGACATGTTTATTTTTCAAAAATACTTTAGTAAATTTCTTTTAGATCGAGTAAACGATTCATATGTTCGTACACAAATCATCAATTAATTATAGCGTAAAATGAACAGAGTGCCTCTTTTTCATTTTACAAACAGTCAAATCGTCTAGAAAATCTATGTTATAAGTAAGTAAACCAAGAAAAGCACTAAAAAATTTATAGAAAGCTTAATGCTTTTAGCATAAAAACGGTCACAAAATTAATACAAAAAGCAAAATAGAAATTTTTGCGTGTTGGCTGTTTTGATGAATTTAAGAATCGAAAATTGTTAAATAGTATTCATCTGACATTATCGTGAACTAGTGAACTGGAATGACAAAATACATTCATAGTTACAAAGAAAAGAAATAGAATATGGTAGACTAAAATGCTACCAAATGAGTGATTTTTTTTTATTTATGAAACACATTACAGTTTATCAGTGAGTGAATACTTTGGAATATTAAAAATATAAAAATTAATGCAAATAATGCACAAAAAATATGCATTTATAGCAAAATATGCAAAAATTTCTATTTATAACAAAATATGCAATGACAAATTGATGCATTTGATTGATTTTAAGTTAGTGAGTAAAAACATGCATTTGCATCAAAATCCATAAATTATATATTTTTTATTCTGCCTATAATTTGCATTAAAATTTTTGTTTTTCGAAAAAAAAAATCATTTCAAAAACTGTTTAATTTTTATAAAATAAAAGGCTATAAAACCTGAGCATTATAGCTTTTTAAGTTATTAGTACACATTTACAAACATGTATGTACATACATATGTACATCATTTCTAAACAATTAAATAAGATAAGTAGAAAAAATAGTTTGCATATATACTTACATTCAGTAATAAAAAAATTTAATAATGTTAATGCTACAGTATGACCGCTAAACATATAATCTCCACATGTGCGTACACCTTGTATTGACATACCCAAACCACTCCAGATTGTATAGGCTCTCGAGATTCTCAAATACAAAGCTTCTGAGAAACTTAAACTAGTTGAAAGAAAATAAAAAATTTTAAATAAAAGTGAAATTTTTGCAATAAACAAAAAACAAACTAACCCGGTATCATCGATAGCATAATCATTTTGATTACATTGCAAATGTGTGCCAGGCACACTTAAGGAAGTTATTAGCATTGTTACACACCGCAATAGAAACACTGTACCAGCCAGTGCAAAAAATCTTCTCAGTAAGACCATGCGACATTTGTGGAAAATGCAGACACAACACCAAATGCTAAACAAAAGCGTACCTGTAATTTCACACATATGAAATGCCCATGGGATATGAGGCACATTATCAAGAAAAATATCAGGTAATGGAGGATAACGTTTCATATCAGGCACTCTTTCGTGTACGATGACCATTACAAATGATGTTATCCAAGTCACAACAAACGAATAACCTGAAAATGATTGTTATATTTACTTGAAATGTGTAACTTAATTTTAAACTTTATTTACAATTACATGTATTTGCAAATAGATTGCTTATACATACATATAGGTATATGTAAAAAATGCTTATAGAATTTGAAAAATAAATATTTCTTGAATTGCGTAATATGTTTCTACCTAACTCGACCATTTTATTAGTAAATAAAATACTACATAAACCAAATATGTAGATTTAAAAATATTTAGGTTTCTATAAGAAAAATTTAACGTCCCAGTACTATTATGGCCTATAAATAAACCTATGAAAGTTAATAAAAAAGTAATCTAAAGGTATGATCACAACTGCTGTTCACAAAGTTAATGGTTTTCCCAATTTGGATAAATTTCGGGCCAACATTTTTTTTTTTTTTTTTTTTTTTTTTGCAAAATTGTAGAATTTTTTCCTACTTACTTGACACCTATCGTTATATTTTGAACAATTTACACAATATCTTTATAAATTATAGCCTATGTGTTATTCTGATGTATAAGCTAAATTATTGTAAAGTTTTATTAAAATCCATTCAGTAGTTTTTGCGTGAATGAGGAACAAACATCCACACTTACAAACATTCGGCTTTATAATAAATATTAGTAGGATAGGATAATAAAAAGTCTGGAATTCGACAGAGACCGACGTACTTATTCTGATTATTTTTTTTATAATGTCGTACATATTATAGTCGATTGAATTTTTCATTAGTTTGAGCTTTATTACCTTTCCTATTTAATGCAATTTGTAATTTTGGCCACATGAAAAAATAAAAAATTTATTTTAAGCGGGAATTCTAAAAATGAGCTTACCTAAGCTTAGTGAAGTTTTAAAAAATTCTGGGGGAATGTAAGATGAGCAGCCTTCTGATGTAGATGACATTTCAACTCCACAACTATCACAATCATTAAATGTGCTATTATCTAGAAATGTGTTGCAGTTCTTATTGCCACAGCTACAACTGAATGCCACTGCTGTCGCTACCGCAGGAAAAGAAGACACTGTTCGATGATGATTATGATGAAGTGGAGATACATCTGATGCGCCAAGTTTTAAACTTATATTATTTTTATTTATTCTTTGGCTATAATGAATGTGATTTGTAGGCAGGCGTTGAGTGGAATGCGTACTTTGTCGTTGATGCAATAGGCTTTGTTGAAGTTTATGTATGCTTTGCCATAATTTTTTCAGTTCCCCAAAACGTAAATTATAATTTAGTCTATAACGAAAATCTCTAACGTCCTCTTCAGTTAGTGTCAACAAAACTTGACCATCTATCCCCTCCAACTGAAGGCATTTAATGACTGCAGGGGTGAAATTTATGCTTTTTGTTGCCCATTCTACTACATCCTCAACTTGCCATTGGCTTATATCCATTGGAGTAATATCTTCTTTTTCAATATAATTACAACCATCAACATCATTTGGAGTATCCATATTATCCTGATAAGTATTGTTTTCTTCACATTGTACTCTTGAAATAACGGTTGATGTATTTTTTGATTCCATAACTAATAAAAATTTAACAATCGTTGTGCTATTATAAGTGCGTATACTTTTACGCTTTACAGGTGAAGTGAAAATTTAAAGTTTCTTATTGAGGTCACGCACCGCTCAATTTCAACCCCATTTAAGATTAATTATTCTAAATAAAATCACAATTATGTACTTTCTTGCTTATTTACTTTATAAAGAACAATAATAAAGAAATATATGTAAATATGTACATTTTAATGATTATTTTTATATACACTTATTTAGTACCTATAATATATTATTTTCACTACCTATGTACATATATATTTCTCAATATAAACTGCACTCAAATCTTAGAAAATGAATAAAAAAGAAACTTTGTCAATATATTTCTTTGTCACTTTCTTTATTTTTCCTTTGTTTTGTATATGATGATTTAGCGCAGTTGCCAGATTTTTCAAAAACAAATTAAAGAAAAGGTAGTTTTTACACTATAAATAAAAAATCTTTAGTTTCCTAATACATATTAAAGGTGTTCAACTTTGCTTCCGCCGTTTATGCAATAGATGGCTGTAGCGGTAAGTGGTAGTCGAAATAAATGGATCGTAGATGTCATACAATAAGCTAAGTATTTGTAAACATAACGCCATCGAAATATTAGTCGATTTGTGTCTGCATCATAGTTATTCTCGATTAAACATGTCAGAATACGAGCCAAATTCTCGACATTTGAGGGAGCTTTTAATTTTCTTTATATGAAGATTGTACACAGATTTAATTTGCTACAAATGAAATCTGAAGTGATCTAACTAGTTTAATTTGTTTAAATTCTTTATTGAATCATAATTTATTATATCAGAATCTTTATTCGTACTGTTTAGTTTAGTTTTAACGATAAATAAATATATTTTTATATTCATTATGTATATGAAGAAAAAGAATATTTAACTTATAATTTTTGTTTATATAATTACTTTCTTTTCAAGAATTTGGATATAACTATATTACAAAATGCATTTTGAATTCAAATATGACATAAAATCATTAAATGACTTAATATACATACATACACATCGCTCATTCGCTTCATCAAAGATCTTAGTTTCAAAGAAATTTCACAGAAAAGCCTCTTTAGTTTTAAGTATTAACATCTTAATTAAGATTTTGTGTACATTTTCTCCTTTAAAGAGGCCGCTCGCATTCAAAACCTTTTATTGATCTTTTTTTTTTTGCTATACAAAGCATATTAAATTAATGTAAACGCATTTGCCTTCACTCAAAAATAATACGTATGTATTTTGTTTATTTTTATATCCTGAAGAAACAAGACATTATAGTAAATGAGCGATATATTTATATTTTCCACTAGTTTAAAAAAATAAAATAAATTTTAAGCGATGGGGGCATATTTTTCCCCTTTAATTTCTACGAACAGGACACATCGTGCCTATATTTTTGTTTTCATAAACATATGCATGTATTTATGTATATAAATTTATAGTTTTTATGTTGGTAGTAATTTATAAATATATAATTTAGAAATATTTCTAGCATTTGATTTAAATTCTTGTAATATTGACCTTTAGTTGAATATGAATTATTTTTGGAATTTTTTTTAAACAGAACCCCCTTTTTCTAATAAAATAATTTTTAACAATTGTAATAAGTAAAATAAATATATCAAATTGATAAAATAAAATTCTTGTATAGCTTTCACATAAAAGAACCATTGTAGATATTTCCACAAGCTTGCAGCAAAATTCAATAAAAATAAATCTTTAAATATTTCATAAACAATTTAAAGTCATCAGTATTAGGATATAATTATATATGTTAAAAAATTCAGGTTTCATTAAACCACCTTTTGCTGTTTTTCTTCTGTTTTTAAATGATATATAATTGCATTGTGTTTAGTCTTTGCTGCAATTTCATTTCATCTCCATTCTAGTCTTTGCAAATCGAAGTATCCATGGGGCTGGCTGGTTGGGCGAAAGTGTTGTTAGGAGCTCCTCCATTTGGGTTAGCTGATGTAAAAGCAGAATTTGTACCAGTAACGTGCATATTTGTCTTGGACGTATTTTGTAAATTAAAACTTAAGGGATTTGTTTGAGCGGAAGAACTTGTAGGTGGTAAAACTGGTGGTGCAGCGTTATAACCTAACAATGATGTTGAATTAAAAGATAAGCGATCGTTGCCCATAGTATTAAGGAAACTAGATGGACCCGTGGCATTTGAGGAACTTGAAAATAAACCACCTATGACAGTGGGCCCAGCTCCACTTGAGCTGGATAAAACATTTGGAGCTGAAGTATTTAAACCCAACATGGGTGTAGGCAGTGCTGGCTTAATAAAACGTTCACTAGCCCGACGATTCTAAAATATTTAAAAAAATTTAAATTGTTTTTAAATGGTCAACGTTTACATTCAAAAGGTAACCTACAACTACTTGTCCACATGCATAACAACGATTGTGCTGTGAAGTCCCTGGACTTAAGGGACGGCTATTTGATGGACTATGTGACACTGGACTACTTATAGTACGTTGACGATGTGCACTTAATGCTGACCCAGCCAAAGACGATCCAGTCCCCAAAATATTTTCATTATAAAAACGTTCTTCGTCCATTTCTAATGACGATTCAGATTCAGACAAATGGCGACATAGTGCTTCCCTCCTTTCCACTTCCTGTTTCAGCTTCCGTTGCAGCCGAGCATTTTCTTCACGTATAGATTTCTCTTCTTGTGCAAACTGCTGTAGTTTCTTGGTTGTCTCTTTTTCGGCTGCAGCTAAATTTGCTCTTAGACGAATAACTTCTGATCTTAGAGTTTGTATATGTGAACTTAAATTGGATGCAGTATCTCCATTCGCGTTGGAAATATCACGTGGTGTTGTTGGATCCGAAACTGGTTGATCAAGTTTAATTTGCAACAAACGCTTCTCAGTCTCTAATTTATCCATACGTTTCCATAATTTATTTACCAAAGCTTCTTGCTCCTGTTCTAAAGTATTTTCTAGTTCAACCATTTCTCTTCGCAATTGCTCTAGATTAGTTTGCTTATTATCGGTCTCGGCTTGAAGCTTTTCTATTTTTCGCATTAACTTATTAACTAGACACTCCTGTTCTTGCTCGAGAGTTTGTTCCAATTTACATTTTTCTTGGCGAAGCTATGTACATATATATGTATCAGTTAGTTGTAATTTATACTTATTTTTGATGTCTCAAATTACCTGATCAAGTTTTCTTGATAAATCGTTAGTTAGGCATTCCTCTTCACGTTCGTAGTGATGCGCTAATGTTTCTTTCTCTTTCTTTAAAGCTTGAATCTTTTTCAAAAGTGTATTAGAAATGTATTCTTCTTCTTGTTCAGCTTTGGCTTGCTTAAAGTTAAAAAAAAAAAGTATAAATACTTTGTGTACATCCATATACATAGTATGTATGTACGCAATGCTTTTTTGTTGTTAAAATGAATTTGTATACAATTTAAAAAAAATCGTATGACGAATGCATGATTTTTATTTATTCCCTAAAAACTCTTGTTTTAATGAGTTCTAGGAAAACCCGTTAGTATCAGTTTCGAGACCAACAATTTTCATATTTTTTATAAGTTTTTTCTTTTTCGTTTCATTGAACATGTTTATTTACGATTTTTTTTTTGGTACGCTGTTAGCTAGAGAATACCTACAGGTGTATGTACCTATATGTTGACAAGTTACTGACTTAAGCGGTTTTTCTTAATATTACATATTTATTTATTGAATTTAAATAAATAAAACAGAAGTAAAATACTTACTATTATTACAGACGCATGTTTAAGAGTGCGATTTTCTTCCTGAACAACTTTGCATTTGATTTTCATAGTATCCAGTTCTGCTTTCAAAACCCTACAACCAACAAAATATTTATTTGGAGCAGGTATCTACAATATTGAGCTTAAATATTATGAATATGGTTGTTATTTTTGTTTATGTTTTTTGGAGCAATTTTTCGTAGCAACGATATTCATAAGCAGACATTTAAATTTGCAATAATTATTGAATAACTAAGCCACAATTAAATTATTTTTAGAAATTTCTCAAAAACTGGGTTATAAGAAATATGATATAAGAATTTATGACTTTTATTCAATTTTGCTGCATAATACATTCCAAGGCCAAATAAATACCTATAAGTAATTTTCGTAAAAAACAGAAATTTACTTATGTACACGTATCAATTACATATAGATAATAATCAGTACTACTACATGTATATAAGAATTATGCAGACAAAATTGATAATATTTTTTATCAAAATGTGTAGAGTTAATTTACCTTCGCCGCGACATCATATTTGATGACCAAAAAAAAACTTACTTATTTTGTTGAGTTAAAGATTCTATGCGCTTTTGCAGTTGTTCCCTTGAAACAGGGCTTGGTGGTAGCATGGTGCCACCATCCAAAGAGCTCTCAGATTCACAAGGGCTTTCCATAGCTATATCGAAATAAAAAAATATTAGAAATATTTGTACATACAGGTATGTAGGTAAAGGGCTACATAAGCATAATAGAAAGGCACACATCACTACAAGTATGTGTAATATATTATAATAAAATGTGCTTGTAAGCCATTACAAGTAAGCTTGTGCAGCCATTTAGTATGTAGTTTAGTCAGACTATGTATGATTGTAGTCGAAAAAAATGAAGTGCACATGTAGGGCATTACTTCAAAAATATAATATAAATTTATCTTTTTTGGTGCTCAATTACAAATATGTTGATTTGTTAAATGCATTATTTTCCATCATATTCTAATTGAAAATTTTTTACATAGTACAATAGGTACTGAGGAAGATTGGTTATCTATATGGACAATTTCACGGAAGCTACTTCGATCTTCAGTGGATTACTCCCAAGGTTTATAAATTCTCTGGCAAAAAACTTAATTGAAATTAAGTACCAAAATATATTTGTTAAATTTTCTGATTGCAAATTAATGTTAAAATTATATTAAAACTACATACTTAATTTCTCATAAATTTTGACTTAATTTTCTTTTAATTTTTTTCTTCTTTTTCAGTCAAGCCCAACGAGGCAGAGAAAACATTCAATTTTTTTCGTGTGGTTTTTTCGCTACTGCAACCATTGCATGTTTTACGTGGACACAATGGCGCCGCAAACATTGCCTGCATTTGTTCTAAGTGTGCGTACATACATGCAATCACATGTGTGTACTTACTATATATGTACGTTTGTATATTCGACTTCTTTATTTGAAGAAATACAGTTTCCTAATAGCAAATTACGTATTTTTTTTGGGTGTAATAACCTTTTTCTTTGTTTGCAATATTTTTCTTATTATTTAATATAATAATTAATAAATATTTTTAAGTCCATGTACTTACTTGGCTTAAAAACTTTTGTCTGTTTCTATGTCTGTATGTGTTTCTTTCGTTTTTCTTTTTGTGTTGTGTTGAACCGTCGCCTTTGATAATCGCGAGTCAAACTCTTCTTATACACAAAATATTAAATATCTAGTTTTTAATTTCTTATAACATTTAGAAAAATTATATGATAAACCACATTGTTTTAAAATTACTTAAACGATTTTCCAACTTGACCAAAATCATAAAAGAAAAAGAGAAATAAATGACGAACAAAATGCGAAATATTGCCACCTATATTTTTAAATGCAAAAATCCAGTGACGACGAAATAACTAGTACACATGTATCGGGTAATGGTAGGACACAGCTGTTAATTATTTATCCAACAAGGAAATAACAGCTGATAACTGAATGCACTATAGTGGTTACTCCAAGGCAACCACTTGCCTTAATTCGCCTTGAGTTGTAACAACATAATTTAATGAAGCTTTACCAAAGGCCCATGATTATGACAAAATGTGTTGCACTTTCTAAAATATTTTCTTGGAGCTGCATATTTTTCTTTGTTTCCGATTTTGGCATTTAAATGACTTCTTCACAAAAACAAAACACATAGTACGCTCTCATTTTATTATTAGATAGCTTAAGTAAAAGAAAATCCCTTAAAGCCTTAAAAGGTGAATTCGTAGCCTTTTATATCCCTGGTTTCACTATCAAAAATCCAAGTCAAAGCGAATAGAATACGTCTGGACTTGATTTAAATGTTGATAGAAGTAATTTAACTATTATGCATACATGTGTAAATTTCTTGTTTTATTTAATACATTTTTTAGAATTTACAAAAAAGCATATCGCAACTTTAAAAATATTTTTTAATTAAGTGGAGAAGTAGTTTTAGCGCTTTCATGTCTTATTGCGTTAATTAATTCATAGTTCACCAAAAATACAAATCTTAATCCGGAAATCTAAAAGTAGAAATAAACCGATGACAATATACCTACATAAGTAGTTATGTAGTCTAAAATTGTAAATATACTCACCTCTACAACGCAGTTGTTTGCTAATCTAGTTTTGTTGCCAGTCAGTAGAGGAACGCCATCAATAAATATCGGTCGTTTGCCTTCATTGGCAATAAAGAAATCACCATTACTACGTAATTTTATAGTTCCTTGTTTTCGTGAAATCTTTGAAGCTGGTCCTTCTAACGATAAATCTACGTCGACAACACAGTCTTTTGAATCGCGACCAAATGATATTTCTTTCGAGCGCATAAGATATCTCACTAAACGACCTCTTAAAACGGCCAATGTTTGACCATCAAATTCAGGCGCCACCCCAACGCCTGTCATAGAATCAACTAATACATTCCAACGGCTTAATTCATTCTCCAATAAACGAATCTCTCTTTTATTTTGTCGATCAGATAAAGACAATTCAATTTCTAATACTTCATCCCTTTGATCGTTTAACTCCGCGTCTAAAATTAAGTCTTCCGCATCTGAAAAACTTAGCGGTTGATCGCTAACATGAAGTGGCTTTACTACCTGATCAGTCAACAAATTATACTGTTTCATCATTTGCCAATGATTTTGTAAAGATTTTGCCGTACGAGCACTATAAAATATTGATGCGTTTTTGTCCAATAACTCTTGGAATTGTTCAAGTTTTGGATTTTCAGTCTACATAAAAAAGAACATGTATTACTACGTATTCATTGCAATTTCAAATAGTTAACTAACCGATTTTATGCTACTCAACAATTCTTCCTCCTGTATGCTAAACAGAGCTTTTCTTTGAACTGACTCCACCAACTCTGGGTGCAGATTACGCATTGCTGCAACAGCAATCCGAGAAATTGCTGGCTCATAGAGTAAAGAGAACCAACGCCCTTGTAACTCCGACAAAGTAAATTTACATGAAAACTTCGTTCCTCTGTGTACCATACGCAAATCATTTGTTTGCAAAATGCCTACTATTAAAGCCAAGTCATCTATGGGTTTCCAGCGGCCCAAGTCTTTGGTTATAATCTGATTAGCAGGTCTACCAGATTTTCGACTTTTTTTTTGTTGAGAACGTGCCCGTCGTTTTCTTTCACTCAATATGAAACTTGAAGGCCTATCCATGCTTATCGCATTATGTGGTGTAATCGGTCCCGCTATTGATTGAGCAGTAGTAGTTGGAGTTGCTAGAGTAGCAGTTGCAACTTGTACATCAACACTTGACTTTTCGTTATTGACAGCAGAGTCTGACGCAGGGGTTACTAATGGAACTGCAGTAGTTGTTGGCTGTAACAATGGGACCTGTGGCGAAGGTTGTACAGGCGATAAATACGTCTGAGAAGTAGTACGTAATCGCCCTCCTCTAGTCTGATCACTTCGCGACTGTAAGTTTATGCTATACTCAACGATTTCGTCATCAAATCGTTTTCTTTTTATAGAACGCGACGAGCTACATTGACAGTGATGAAATTAAGACCAACAAAAAAATTAATCAAATTTTTAGAAATACTTTTACAACACTTGCCTTCTACGTTTTTGGTCGTTCTGTAATTCAATTGGTAAGTTTAGAGTAGAATTTGACACAGGTATATCATTTAAATTGCTTGTAGCAGGCGTTGTAGTAGCCATTTATTTAAAAATTTTAATTTTTCTCAGCCTGCTATGTTGTTTTTTATAATTTATTTAGACACTAAACAAATACCCAAGAAAAGAGTATGCTTTAACAGGGTTGCATTTCTATGAAAAACAGTCGCAACTATCGATAATTCTTCATACAGTGGACTATCCATGTTTTTTCGTGATGCAATCGTTGAAATATTCTTTTAACAAAAGCCGTTATTTGAATAAATACATGTTTTAATTTTAATAAATTTATGTGTCGTTTTCATTTGCAAACGATGGCTAATTTAACAATTTAAATAATCGATAGTTTTTCAACACAGAAAATAGCAAATGGGGGACTGTCGATAGTTTTCCAACTCTGCTATTGAATTGTGCTGTACCAAAACCCAGCAAACACTAGTCAAGCCTATAGAATATATTTGAATTCAACGTATAATTGCTTCATGTAAACTCATTATGACAAAATAGACACATCCCTACAAAAACTTTACGTATATAAGAATTTTTCTTATATCAAAAACAACTTATTAATTCAAAATAATTTAAATTGTAAATATGTACTTTGACAACCTTTTTAAATAAAAAATTTGCGTTTACTGGGAAGTCATTTCTCTGCTTTACAATGAGTGTTGGAATAAGAGGCAGCATTATGTGAAATTTTCTTGTTTTTAAAGTGACTTTGTTTGAAATACCATAAATATTCTTCCTTTTAAAATGTATCGGAAATATTAAAATAAGAAACAACGAATTTTATTGTAAATTTTAGAATTTTACTATCCGACAATGAGGTAAAAAGAAAAAGTTTGTTTTATATTGTTCTGATGAAGCATTGTTCATGATATGACAAATCGATATACACACACATTTTATTTAAACCCCAGTTTAATTCAGGCAGAGGATAGCCCACATTCAGATGGCAAAATGGATATATCCGAAAATACATCTCCAGATTCAGGTGGAATATCTTTTATTGACAGTACAGAGCGTCCGAATACAGAAAACCTTAATATATCACAAATATCTAGAGGTACAACTGACGTAAATAATCAAACACTTGTTAGGAAAAATACAATTACCAATTCGACTCCTTTAGAAACAATTAATGACAACGAAGTTATGGAAAATAAGACAACCTTAAATAACCACATATTAAAACCATTACAAGATCTTAATATCAAGTCACAAGACGATTCACAAAAACAGCAGCAAAAGCGCAGTACTATAGCTCGAACATTAGCCGATAATCACCCGTTGATGGTATCACCTACTTGTACTGATTCTGATTCAGAGTACGATTATAAATTCCATAATAATCATCTATGTGAGAAACCTTCAATTGACGATGAAGAAAACCAAAAAAATTATCCGGATGTGGTGCCAACATGTGAACGTTTGAATATACCAATACCTCAACCTATTGAACAAGATGTACAAGTATTATATTCGAAACACGCCAACTGTGATAAGAAAACAATCGTTGAACTTGTAAAACAGCAAATGAACTATAATTTGAAGCCAAATTCTTTAAATTGTACAAACTTTAGGGCAAGTAGTCCAGATTTATTGAGTAGCGGTTCAGAGGTAAATGTTTCACAATATCAGGCTACTTTAGATACTAATTATCAATCAGTTGCTCTGATGCCAAAGAAAGATGTGAATGATGGCGCACAAAATAAACATCTAAAAAATGCGAAAAAAGCTGAAGATATTTCCTCTTTGGATTCCATATCCAATCATAGTTTCGACGGTGATGAAGAGCATAATTTGGCATCATTAAGCCCATCTAGTTCTTTAATAGATGGTTTAGATGATGATGACAACGATGATGATGATGATGTTGATTGTGAAGGGCCAGAATTGTTACCAGATGACGATGATGATTTTGATCAGAAGTTTGCTGGCCAAATTACACCAACACCAAGTAGATCTTTAAATAGCCCCTGCGGCCAAGTTCCAGATAATCAACTACTGCCCCAATATTCGGCTGCGGATGAGCGTCGTGATTCACGTAACTGGCAGAAAATTACATTGCCTGATGGGCGGACTCGTGATATCGACATGCGAGTTATTGAACCATATAAGCGTGTATTATCACATGGTGGTTATCTTAAGGCCGGTGGTCATAATGCTATTGTTATTTTTTGTGCCTGCCATTTACCCGATCGTTCTCGCACTGATTATAGCTATGTTATGGATAATCTGTTTCTGTATGTCGTTAAAACTTTAGAACAGCTGGTTACAGATGATTATGTTTTAATATATTTGCATGGCGGATCAAGTAGGCGGAATATGCCACCTTTTCCATGGCTTAAAAAGTAATCCTTTTCTTTATTTATTGTCATATGTATGTATGTGGAAATAAAACAATTTTTATTTAGATGTTATCAACTTTTGGATCGAAGGTTAAGAAAAAGCTTGAAGAATATGTATCTTGTACATCCAACGTTTTGGATAAAGTCTATAATTTGGATGGCAAGACCTTTTGTAAGGTAAGAGAATTTTTTTAGTATTTATAAGAATATTACTATCAAACCACTTTTATTTCAGCACTAAATTTTGGCGCAAACTAGTTTATGTAAAATCTTTAGATGAACTTTCACTGTATGTAACAGCTTTAGAAAAAGCTGCCATTCCTGACAAAGTTAAGCAATATGATTCTAATAAACATTAAATATATTATGTAGTATAATTCTGGACATACATTTATATGATAAATTTCTTTTTTAGAATACTCATTTTTTATTTTATAATTATGTATATCTTTAGCTTATCTTCTTTGTGATATTTAATATTTTCTCTTTAACCAAATGCATATGTATGTATGTAGGTGTGAGTTTTGATCTCTCTTTTTATTATGTATATTTATACGTCCATAAATTTTATTTCATTAGTCCATGAAATATTTTTCTGATCTTTCTAATAAGTTTGATTTTAATTTTCAACAACACAATAAACACATTTTAAATACTACACTTTTTTATTACAGCATTCCTACAAAGTATACCTTCACCACATTTTTTCCAACTTGAAAACAAATATTTGTGAAAGTTTTTCGTCAATTCGTTGAATATATTTAATTTGAAGTTAATTTTTGCCATATTAAAAACTGTTTTTTTTTCGAATTTTATAGATGTTTAAAAAAATAATAATCTTAAACAAAAAATACATAATCATCAGATATATCCTTACATGTATACAAGTATAAAATGTTCACACATGTACTATTAATTTTTTTTTTTTCGAAATTATATATATAAAACGTGGCTAGTCACAAGTCTCATATCACTTCACTAAATTTGTTAAAACAAACATTCCACGATTATTATAAAGTATGTAGGAAATGTGTAGGAGGTATGATAACGAAATAATCGTAGAAATAAAACACGACACATCGAATATGTAAAATATCATAAGATACGAGTATTTGTCATAAAAATGATTTAAAGTGAAAAGTAACCATTTGTAATGTATTAAAAAGTATTGAAATTCACATTTTCATGAATTTCACATTTTCACATAGGTGTTGCACCATAAAAGCTACCTATTTATACCCAAATTCATATTTGTAAACGTGTATGTTCTATTTTCTTTTTGTACATACATTCATATAATTCTGTACGTACTAAAATTTACTCTTATACACTAAATTTTATTGAAACAAAACAAAACAAAACATTTGCGATCTTAAACCACCTCAATAATATTATACATACAAACAAAAATAAATAACTTAACTAATACTATTTATTGTGTTTTCATTGAAAAAATACCAAATTTCTCTAGGCACATACATACATACGTATTAAAAAAATTAATCATATTGCTGCTACAGCTACATTTTGGATCTATATACATGCAGCATATGTATGTATGAATATGTTATTCAATTTGAATTCACATAAATAAATGCATATAGGTATATTCATCCAGCACTTTATTATTAATAAGTAAATTAATTTTAAATTCACATGTACTTATTGTTTAACATATGCATGTATGTATTATATATAAATGAAATAAATAAATATGAATGAACACATATTGTAATTTATTAAGTTGATTTGAAAGTAAATAAGCAGTACCATTGAAAAAGGATTTGTTTCTTGTTTTATGAATATACAATTTGTGCAATATATTTTGAAAATTCCAGTAAAAGTTGTTCGATATCGAACGTCGAAAATTACTTCTACAAAACGCAAAAAATAAATAACTTTTGAACTTTCAATATTGCGTGTCAAAATTTTTTTAAGGAAATTCAATCTTATCTTTACTTACCTATTAGAAATACATTCATATGTATTATACATATTTCAATAATTTTTTTTAAAACATATATTTATATAACTTTTATTTTCAATTCTGTAAAAATAATTAGGCTACCGTGCCGTGCCGTTGATAATAAATAGAATTGTCAGTAGCAGTTAGAATTACAGATATCTCAAATTTAGAAACATATATGTACAAATATATAAATGTACACGTACATACATATACTATATTTGGTTAAAATCTGCATTCTTGTCTAATACAGCAATAGAGCAAATAATAAGCACGTAATAAAGTTATAAAAGGAGGTGTCTCAACTTATAAGTAATTTATTGTTTTGTACCTGATTTCTGAAATTTCTCGTAATCATTCAGTCCTTTAATCACAATGGTATATATGCCGGTAGGGAACCTAACTTGGGACGGCATTTACGACTGTTATCAACAGATTCTTCCATATATTCAGAGTCATCAATGTTATGGATGACCGCTTCATTTATAATTTCCAAATTATTTTCATTAATCTTATCCATATCTTTTATGCTAGAAGAGTCAATGAAATATCGTTTGCAACATTGACTCTCACGAACTTCTGCGGTATTGTCAGTTGGACATAAGACGGATGTGGAACTTTTTTTATTTTTCAGCTTTTCCAATTTCTTTTCTAGTTGGGGTTTTCTTGCTTTTTTCGCATTACAGTAAACACAGTTTTTAGTGGTACATATGTTGTTTCTCTCAACTTCAGGACATACAAATTCATGACGCTTATTACACTTTGGAATTAATTTTTAATGTGTAAAATAAAAATTCAGAAATTGTTAGTCAAATAGGATGACAACTAAACACATATATGAGTTGTTTTGAAATTACCGGCTAATTTCAACATAGATTTCGGCAACGATTTTTTTTATTCAGTTATCGTAGGTACACACTAAAGAACTGCACAAGCACATTTTAAATGGCTTACAAGCACTTTTTATTATAAAATATTACACATGTTTGTAGTGAGTGGCTTTTAAGTATGCTTTTGCAGCCGTTTAGTACATACCATTATCTTAATACGAATATTTAACCGAATTGTGCAAGTTTGCAAAAGTGTCCTCAATTAGTCAATATGATCAATATCTGTGCCTAGGTTTTTGATTTATTTCTATTATGAAACACAAAAAAAAAAACACTTCACTTATAACGTACGTTAAATTATTGGTTATAAAAATGTTAATGGATATTAATATATAAAAAAATATAGATATTAAAAAAAAGAGGTTTCTTAATATTATTCTTTTATTTGGCTTCTTTTTCTGTCTCAGGGACAGACAAGAAAACATTTTTAGGAAAAATTATTTAACTGATTGTAAAATAAACAATGTAAACTTAAGAACACAACGGTAAATTAGCTACTAATCTCAAAGTCACCCATATATGTATGATATAAATCCAAAAGAATTAAAAAAAGTATACTTTAAAAAATTAAAGATTTTTTCAAGTTAATCATATTCAGTTAGAATGTCTATATTAAATCTGTGCCAATAAGGAAAATTCGCTTAAGTCGACTTAAGAAAAAAAAAACCAACGTGTTGTCGTAAATAACTTTATTATTATGGTTCAGGGACGGTGCAGCTACATATTTCTCAATTAGCTAGATTGCAATGAAAATAATACTACCGTTTGCTAATAATCCAAATCATTTTATAAGAAAAATTTTTAGGGTTTTTAAAATTACTAAAGAATTAGTGATTTGTCCTTATTGCCACAGAAATTCCGTTTCATTACTAAAAAAAAATTCTACTCTTTAACTAACAACATATTCGCTTCTAGTATGTATGTATACATAAATAGCTAATGTTATTGACTAGAATTTTGGTTTTTGTTACTGTATGATTATAAATTAACATACCTTATCAGCCATTTGACAAAATCCTCTTAAGAAATCTGCACATATTTCAGCACTTTTACTGAGTTTTTTATGCAGATAATGACAATCATTGCGAACACAAACTCCTTGAAGGAAAAACTTGCACACAGGCATTTTTGACAAAGAAACGTTATGTGACAATAAACAGTTAGAATTGAGACATTCACCGCGTAAAAACCTATAAATTGAAATATTCGTACATTTAAAGAATTTAGTCGTGCAAAATAAATTTAAAAAAATATTAGAAACACTCACTTGCTGCAGATGGCAACTTGTAACTTATTATGAGCTTTAGAACATTTTCCTCTTTCGAATGCTGCACATTTACCAATACGTTGAAAAATTGGGCAAGGTATATTAGTTTTTACCAAACGTTTTGTAAGCATTTGTAAACTCTTTTGTTTCGCATTATGGACATAAGCACGGGACAAATGATTTGTTGTCCTAATCAAAACATTTTTTGTTGCATTATTAGATACATAAGTGTAGCCACCGATATCAATACGTTTACATGTTGGAGTTTTTAAGGAATTTCTACTTCTAATATAATTAGATGAAGTGTGATCACAGTTTGGAACTCGGGTTAATTTAAACTTATTTGCATCCATTACATATTTTTCTCCTCTAACAAATATAATTAAACCTTGATTAGTGCTTGATAATTTTTCTGATGTATCCTCTTTAGATGGGTTTAATACCCTTAAGGGTGTTACATCTTTTAATTTTAACGAGTTTTGCGTAGATTTATAAAGCAAACCATTAATGTTAAGAACTCGTAACTTTCTGTTCTTATTTTTATTATTTGACAAAGATGGTTTTGTATTTGAAGTTTCATCCAGAGAAGATCTTTTCAATGCATAGCGACCGATATATGACGTTCGTCTAATTCTTGGAGTTGGAGGAAGTAGAGGTTTTTTTCTAATCACACGATTATCTAACTTATACTTTGTAGCTCTTATATTGGATTCATCAAAGTCCTTTTTTTCCGAAATACGTTTTCCAGGTACTATAGGTACTTTTCTTATCAATTTGCGTTTGCTTAAGACTAATAATGGTTGCAAACTAAATGGTGGTTTAGCCATTTTTAAAGGCTGATCAGCATTTTTATTTAGAGGCTCACGTATTATACGATTTTTTGATTTACAAATAATTTTACGATTGTCAGTAGTAAAACTTCTCTTTAACGATATATTTGGATCACTCTCATCAGTACAATGTTGCATTAAACCACATTTGGATTCATTGTCTATTATATTTTTGTTTACAATTTCCTGCTGCTGAAATTTCTGTAGAAATGCCGGATTCATATGAATAGTACTCCTGTATTCTCGTACTCCCAAAAACAAAGGGTTTATATGAGCATTCCTAGGAATAATAGATGAAGATTGCAGCGAAGTTTCTGTTGTTGATAGGTGTCCTTTAAAATTAGGGTTTATATAAATAGATTTATTTGATCTATTTAAGTCATTATAAAATGGCAGCATTTTGTTCTATCAATTTCACAGTTTTAAAATATAATTGATTAACAAAAAAAACTTTTTAAAAATAGTACCAAAAATTTATATTCCAATCAAAAAAAATTAACAAAGCAAATTAAAAACACATATAACGACACAGTAAATACAGTTAAACCAGACGCCCCGCTGTTATTAATTGACAGAGCTAAAGAGAGTATGCAAGAAATAAAATGATTTTTCATAAATAGTTTTGACATTAAAAGAATTGCAGTGTAGTTGCAGGGATGAGTACCTTTATAAATCATACATACTATATTACCAACTCTGTTTTGTTCCCGTTAATCACATGTCGTGAATTGCATTTTATCAAGAGGCAGTAATTTCTTTTTTCGGAGTGTCTGAAACCGTGTTGTGGTAAAAATTGGGTGAAATATAAAAAAATTTTTTTATTGAGTTAAATTGAATTAAAATATTAATTAAACATCATTATTAAATGTGTAATTGATTGTATATGATAACACATTAAACTAAAAAGCGAACAAAACGTAATCTTAACAGCATAGTACAACGAATTAGTGAATAAAAAGAAGAAAAAAATAAATAAAGTTGCGTATATGTGTATTGTACAATAAAATGAAAGAGTAATACGAGTCTAGTGAAAATACTCGCCAAAGAATGGGTTTATTGGAGATCTCATATATTTTATGCTGATTAGTGTTCCAATAATAAAGTAAGTTTAGTTAATCTAATGAAAAGCAACTATATGTACTTATTTATGTAGCTTAAATAATTTTTTTTATTAATGCCAGTTTAGAGTGTTAATATCTATTGTGCATGGAACTCTAATGGGATGCTTTTGTAATATACATAGTACACACATAAGGTAAATCTGTACGAAAATGTTTAAAAATAAATATTTGTTAAACATATTTCCATATTTGCTAATTCTCCTTTCACTTGAGCGCATCGCAAGTGTTGCCAATAGTGTTTCAGCAAGAAAAATGCAAATTACACTTTGGATGAGGTAAATGTACCCAATTTCAATAAATTTACACCTGACCCCAAATTTGGAATATGAAAATAATATTCTAAAATGGCGGAATTTCAATATATACGAAAGCCACGGATAAATTAAAACATACGCACAATTTGGACAATTATCTATGAAGTAGCATTTTTTTATAAAAACTTTCTCTGACTAACTTTTGGGATGATTGTTAATTTTAATAAAACATTAAAAGTTTGTCGCCACGTCAGTCACATAATTACGCTTCATACTATAAAAATACTGCTTTTTTAAAGATAAAAATTAGGAATAAAAAGAATTTTTTGAATTAAAGTTTTAATTTAATTTAAATTTGTTATGAATTAACATCTGCACTTATTTTATTATTTTTAGCAGAGCTTATGCTTTTTTATTATTATTTACGTACGTATTTAATTATAAATTATTTTATTAATATTTTCATTTATTTTAATATTTTTATTTATCTGTGCTACAATATATTACGGGAGTTATTAAAAGGTTAGTAACATTAAAAAAACGTAATACATTTTAAACGAGCTAGTGCAGAGAAAACGGGTGTTAATGCAGATGGAGAGATAGAAAATACTTATGAAGGTTGTCCCAACAAGAACGCAAGATTTAAATTTTAAATAAATGACTGATGCAGCAATTGAATTGTTTCTATGGCTGTATGACATGTGGCGCAGTCTTGTTGAAACCACAAGCCCTCCACATTCATTTCTTCAATTCTAGGCAAGAAAAAACTGGTTATCATTTCACGATACCGAACACCATTGACTGTTTGCGCTTAACCTGCCTCATTTTCATAAAAAAAGGTCCAATGATTCCTCCAGCCCAAAAACTACACCACAGTGACACGTTGAGGATGCATTTGCTTCTCGTGAATCACTCGAGGATTTTCCTTACCCCAAATGCGACAATTCTGCCTATTGACGAAGCCATCAAGATGGAAATGGGCCTCGTCACTGAAGATGATTTTATCGGCAAAATCAGCATTTTCATGTTGTCTCTCCAATACCCAATTAACGAACTCCCTTCGCTGTCCGTGGTCATTTTTTTACTAACCTCGTAGCTTCTACTAGCAAACAATAACAATTGTTCAAATGTCAAACAATGACACTTCGAATGGCGCCAAATTTAAATCTTGCGTTCTTGTTCGGACACCCTTTAGAACAATGTGACATAAGCAAACATCGTGAAATTTGCGACTACATTTTGAAATGCTCTTTAAAGTTAAATTATAGGGACAATCCTAAGAAAACCAAGAATGTGAAGATAAATTCTTAAGTGAAATACGTTTCACACTACTGTTAACCATTATTCCAGATGTGGTTAATAAAAAATTAGTTTTCTAAAAAAGGTTTTTAATTAAAAATATTTACTATTTTAATTAAAACGGCTAGTTTATTAAGCTTGAGATAAATTTATAAATTATATATTTTCCGCTCCAACTTGCGTCGCTTCTTCAGGATCTTTCCCGGTGTTGTCTCGTCCCCGTGTGTAGGAATTCTTAGCTTAAGCAAATTCTAAATATAAATAAAATCAGGTTTTTGAGTAGAGCTGTTTTTACCCGGTTTCAAGAGTTCTAACTGACCCGTGTATAAGTGAGCGTGGTCGATCCTAGAATATATAGTGAACATACTTGGAATATATTGACTTTATGTACCGAATTTTAAAACAATCGTTGAAAAACAAAATTTTAATTTTTAAATCATTGTAAAATGTTATGTTACTCGCTGATAATGTTACTTTATGTTATTGAAAGAATTAAAAAAAAAATACAAAATAAACACAATATTTTCTTTTTTATAATAGTATAGATTAGACAAATTCAACTTCGGTGCACAAAAAAATGTAAGTAAAAATAAACTCAAAATCAAATTTTTTTATTAAATAAGGTTATATAAAAAATACACGTAATTGGTTTTTTATTAAGTTTATAAAACTTTTTTTTAAACAAACTCAACACACAATCAATTTCTTAAATATTTTTTATACAGATTTTTTAGACGATCCAATTTGCTTTTTTCTTAACAAAAGCGATCTACTAAAATTTAATATAAAAAAAATTGGCGTTGGACGTATTTAACTTACGAATTTATCTTTACACTCTTAAATTTATGTACATACTTACCAACTTCATTCCAAACTGCTGTTATCCATCAATTTTTTAATCGATTTGTTTAATATCTAACAAAACAGGATACAGTAACTTGCAATATTTAAGTCAGTGAAAGTTAGCTCAGTTTTTGTAATTTTGTAAAATATTAACATAACTCTGTTAAGTTAAAATAATTGAAATAATTTCTTAAAAATTATGAAAATAAGTTAAATAATTTCATAAAAACGAATAAAATCGAAAGCTATTGGAATATATATTCAGAAAGTGCACAGATTTTGAGGAATTTCAGTCAGAATATTTGGCATTGAAAATCTTTGGATTAAAAAATAGGCCAAAATCGACACGATGCAGTTCCAGGAACAAGTGAGAATGAAAGCTAGATTTCATAACTATACACTTTATATTAAAAAGCGTACAAATATCTAGAGATTTCATTCAGAATGAAATAATATTTACATGCATGTTTTAGTTAAGTATTTTTTTATTATTGTTAAAGTAAATTGTCGGGTTGTTGTCAATTATAATGACTTTGCCTAAAATACGTTTTTTGAAATTCAATTTCAAACAATTATGTGGTTTGCATATCAATGAACAATCAATAAACCTTTGTTTAAATGATTGCATGAATGATTACACATCACAACTGAAAAGAAGACTTGAAAATGTATGTAGAAGTATAACATTAAATTTATTTAAGGACAGAATGTGTATTTGGTCAATTAATTTATTTTTTTCTAGCAAGTTTTGTAAATTTTATTGATCAAATTATAATAAATTCTTGTCCGGCACGAAATGTTATTTTATAAAAAAAAAGAAATAATTTTCAAAAAAAATTCTTTTATTCTCTATTAAAACTAATTTAATAGAAAGTAAAAAATGTTGCACCGCTTTTTAAATTGATTGATTCTAATTAAAGCGAAAAAATACGAACACAATTTATAAACTGTGTGATTGCCCTTTCAGATTTTATTTTATTCAAATATTAAAAAAAACACATTGAAAGACTAGACATTTTACTTTTAGATTTGAAAATTTTATTGTTGCCTAGTAATAAAATTTGAAAATTAAGAGAACAATTTTTACACAATGAATTTTTTTGGCCAAGATTTCTTAATAAAACAAAAAATAATAATTATCTTAAAATCTTAAAATAAATACGTCAGTATGCATAGGTGAATTAATTAATTGACTCCAGCTGCTTTCAAATTTTTTGGAGTTTCTTTTGATAAATACAAAATTTTTAAATTAGTTTTTCAAAATAGGCATGTATGTTTTGTGAAATAAAAAGAAAATTCAATTTATTAATTGATTATAATAAAGAGCAGTCAAGGTACGAGTATATATCGCCATATACAATCGTTAATGTTGATACTTCTTGACTGCGTTTATCGAATATAAATATTTGAGTTGTCCTTGAAAAGTTGTAACTACAAAATATGATATAATAATTAAAAAAAAATATTTCTATCCTAAAAATATATGTATGTATATTATTTTTAGGCCACCGTTGCATAATATGAAAACGGAAAAGCTTAGCTATTTCGACAATGTGACAATAAAGTCATGTACATACTTACATATGGGTCACTCACCAATTGAATTACTATTCAATTAATAATAACAGTTTTTTATTTAAATTCAATTTTTTGTATCTCCTTTATAAAAACCAACATTGTTGTGTGTTATTTTATTTTGTATTGTTTCGGTTTTGTACATGTATTCATAGATAGTTTTTATTATTAATTTATTTAGTCAGTCGTTCGGGTGGGCTTTTGTCTATTGGTTGGGCGGTAGTAAGTGCAAAGCTTATTTTTAATAACAATTAAACGCACTTTTAACAAAATTATTTTCATACCGCACAAATGTAGTACATACATAATACATACATGCTTGTATATCCTGCGTAATTGTTTATTGAAAAATTACCATCGCGTGCAACCACATTTCTTTTTGTAGTAACGTAATTTTGATGTTTAAGTTTATTTCCGATAAAATGAAAAAAAGGAACAAAAACAAATATTACCTTCAACAAAGTTTTAATAAAATTTTTGCAAGTTTTATCAATAACTAACTATTGCGTTTCTATTTTAGATTTAAATGTTTGAAGTGTAGCAATTTACTTGCATTGTTAATTTACATATAAGCTTATGATAACGCTCAAAAACATTTAATAAAAATTAATTTAAATATTTTAATAATAAAAAAGAGAAAAAATTCCAAATATGTTGAATAAAAAGTGATATTTAATATAAGAAAAAAGTGATTTTTTTTACTAATTGAAGCTGTGTTTTATTGGAAGCGGAAGCCCCGAATTTACATCTCACATAAAACAAAAAGAAAACGAAATAAGTTCAGTTCGGCTGTGCCGAGTCTTATATACCCTTTACTGTAGTGGTCAAATATGCATATTTATCTGAAATATTAAAAAAAAAAACAATTTTTAATAAACTGGCAAATAGTGATTATAATAATACTCTTAATCCTAAACTAAATAATTAATAAAAATGTTTGCATACAATTTTTAAACCAAACCAAATTTAATATCAAATAAAGAATTTCAAATGAACAAAATATTCGTAGTTCTATTACACAAAAGGCATTTAAAAGACATACATTTGTGTAAAACCGACTGCTTGATTTCACACCTAACACACATGTACAACTTAAAAATTTCCTTAAAAAACAAAAACAGAAATTAATGAAAATCTAAAATTTCGGTTTGTTTTTTGCACAGACTGTTATTTTTGATAAAACTGCGTATCTACCACGTTTTTTTGTCCGTTTTGTATTTTCGACAAAATACGCTAAAAACGCACTTAGAAAAATTGCAAAAAAGTAGAGATATGTAGTTACACTTTACAGCATAGAAACGATTTGGCTGAATTTAAATAGCAACCTGGACAAACTTTTATATGCCCTTTTCATTTTTTGTGAAGACTGTAAAAATATACTTATTTAGAAATAGAACACTTCCGTTTAAAATGTGTGTATTCTGAAATATTTGAAGGTAGTGTACACTCGCGCCCTGTTCTATTAAGCGAATTTGAAAAACGTTTTCTTTTTAAAACGAATTGAATTTTTTTTTCTCTGAACCAAATTCACATAAAACCGTATAAACAAACTACTCGAAAGTGAATCGAATAGGTTATTATTGTAATATGACTTAAAAACATGAAAAAAGCAATTAACACATAAAATATGAAAATTTTTCATTCATTTTAGTAAAATTACTTCCACTTTATACATTTAAGTTACAAAAAAAATTTATTTTCGCTCCAAAAATGAATTTTATTTCGATGAATAAACAACAAACTTTTTGGCAACCAATTACCGACAATAATTAGCAATTATGTCTATTCATTTTATAACACAAAAATTTTACTTTGACGATTAGATTTGCAGAATTTTTGACCATGATCAAAATTAACTTGTATAAAAAAAGAAAATAAACAATTATTTAAAACTACTGAATTATTTCCAAGTGCAATTCAGGGGATATTTAAAAATTGTGGATTGTGCAAGTTCGTGACCGTGATTTCAAAAAAAAAAAAAAAAAAAAAAAAAAAAAAAAAAAAAAAAAAAATCACGACCGCATCTCTATGATAATTGCCAATGCTAATGCATAATATCTACTGTAATTACCTAATTACACTGTGCTAGTGAAAAGAAATTAACAGACGACGCACCTACTTAACTAATAAAGGTAATTTAATGCTGCTCATATTCATTTTAAATTAAAATAAAATAGAAGAGAAGGAAATTGTTTTTATTCTAAATGAAGATATATGTAAATACAAACATATGTAGTTATATACTTATCTAATATTAAATTGAATAACTCACATGTGTGATGCCACTATATTTCGTTCTTAATAATGCTCTAATATGTTTTTCCATCATTTATTATTTTTTTTATTTTTGTATTAAAAGAAGAAACTCTAATAAGCTAAACAAATTTTTAAATATGTATAATTAAGTACACAGGCCTACAAAATGGAGTTTTTTTTCTGGTGCCTGAGGTTTCATGGTCAATTTGAATATCTATGATACTAAGGTTTAATCGCTATAAATTACTTTTTTAATCACACGTGTGGCTCTCGAGATATATCGTTATAAGTGGCAGTAACTTTAGAACTAATTTTCTTATTAAATTTACAAAAATACATACGAATCGAAAGTAAAATATTTTTAAAATTATGTTTAAATTAATTTTTTATCAATCTTATAGTTTAGAAGATAAATATTTAAAAAATTTTGTAAAAAAATAAAATTTTCCAAGTAAATTAAAAAAAATTTCTTCTTAAAAACTCCTTAAAAATCTAATATAACAATATCTTAAATGTTAATACCTTAATATGTTATAATATTTCATAAAATTATATTATTAAATTTTAAATTTAAATTTAGTGATATGTATTGTTTTTGTTTTCAATGGAATTATTTATACGAACGAATCTTTTGTTCGCATTTAGCTAAACAGGCTCTTAGATTTTGTTAATTTTGGATTTTTAAGAAGAAAATCTTTAAATTTTTCATGAAAATTTTTTTTTTACTATATAAAGCTGTTAGAATATTTCAGACTGATAAAAAATTGATAATAACAAAACTTAAAATGTATTTTGTTCTAGATTCTTACATGTTTTTGTAAATTTAATCATATACCTAGTTCTCGAGTTATTGGGACCTCTTCTCTTTTCTATACAAGAACTACACGTAGGATTAAAAAAGTTGGTATACAGTCTTAATCAGGATATTGACTATTCTAGACGTCAGTGTTAGTTTTGGCGGCACCAAAATCATCGTAGGCCTGTGTTATTATTATAGTTTTTTTTTTTTAATTTAATAGTGAATATGTAATTCAGACAAGTGTTGTTTAATATACGTACATTAAATATACAAATATTAGTGAGTTTTAAAAATTTCAATTGGAATTTGTAAATATGGAATCTTTAAGAGTCTATATCTACATACTCGTAAAACCGGAAAGTTTTTACACAATCCTTTTATGTCAAAAATCTTAAGAATTTTAACACAGATGCATACATACTCGTATGTACATACGTATGTATGTATGCATGTGATTTAGTTTTATTTTATTTTGATGACTGTGGGCTTTTTATTGCTGTTCTATATTATTATACTTTATATGGTTATACATAGTTATAATATTTAATAATACTAACACATTTATTGTGTCTCGTTTGTATTTTAATTAAATATTTTTTTTATTTCTATAATTTTGCTTACAGATTGCTGCATTTTTTAACGAAACTACATGATTATAAGGTTAATTTGTTTGCAACCACCAGTTTCTCCACTTCTGCCTAACAGAAACACTGTAATCGGTTCGATATAATTTATAAATAATTATTTGTATGTAAATTTTTAAAAATAAAAATAAAAGTTCCTGGGCTTAATTAAAAGTTAGCAAACGTATTTTGTTATTAGTTTAATAAAATTTGTTAACTATTCAAAGAATGCATAATGGCTCGTCATATAATGGCTGTTTGTGTGGTGTGCCTCTTATGTGCAGATCATTTGCCATGTCAACAACATATTGAAGCACTATTTCCTGCAAGTGCGGAGTACACAAAATTGAATGCGATTGCTTTAAATACTAACGATTTGTCTTCCTCCGTATCATCTAAAACTCAATCGACAGAAACCACCGTTGCTTATGCCACATCGAGTAGTGATAATCGCCGACGAAGAAGAACAAAGAGACATTCAAGTGATCATGAAAATGTTGCACATGCAAAGCCCGAAATTACACAAGTTTTTTTAAAACGAATATTTCAGGAATTTGGTACCGATAGTGATGTGACAATAAATGTTCAAAACTTTCAACGAATGTTAAATAAATTAGGATTACATCAACTGTTACCCCAGAAATCACATAAGCATGATAACATCAATGATAATGACGCAGTAAGTCCACACATAGTGATTATTAAAATGATAATAAATAAACAAATTTTTTTTTTTTTTTGTTATCTATAGATAAACATGTACATACATAAATACGTATATTATTTGTTATATAATAACCCACTTGACCACAATATAGAACAAAACTGTTAAATGAAAGGAACGAAAATCAAATTTTTAATATGCACTGATTAAAGCTCATATTTACGTGTTTTCCATAATTACTTTCGAGTTATGGGTATGTACATACGAGTATATGTATGTATGTATATGAGAAAGTACACTCATACATGTTGGTGTTGTAATTCTAGTTTTTCTGAATTTTCACAACATTAGCGGAGTTTACGCTTCAGTGTAAATTCCCTTGTATCCAGTGTACAAATTTAAAAATAAAATAAATGTATAAATATTTTTACACACAAATAAATTCACTATTAGAACTACAATATGAAAACTCAATGTAAATACGTTTTACAATTGTGTAGATCAGTTGTCGCTAAATGGGGTCAATTGTTAGTTTGAGATAAAACGATTTTTATCTCTATTTTTAGAAAACAAATCGATCACGCTTCGTAGCTAAAATTTCCCGTAAATATACATTAATTGTAAAAATACTTCAAAATGTGAATAGCCATATAAAAATTAATAAAAGATTTTTTTTTTTTGGTAAAATTGTAGCTTGAGTTTTTACAAATTTTAAATTAATTATAATTATTTATTTTTAGTGCATCGCTGATTCGCAATTGGTTCATTATATTAAAGCTCATACTCCTTCATTACATGACCATCATAATCACCACAAACATAATGGCAGCAAAAACATTACTAATAATTGTACTAGCAGCTTGGATGACTGTATGCAAGTGAATATCTCAGAACATATTGATATTGAATACCTGAATTATGCTCTCAATCAGGATGATATACTAAATGTGTGTCCAGTGTTATTGTATCAGCTATCATCATTAAGTAATACTGAAAACGTGGGTTGTATAAATAAGGAGCTGCTATTGGAAATAGATGAACATGAAATAAAACACAATGAGGACATGCTCTGGGGTAATAATAACTTTATATATACATATATATAAATATATGCGAGTATTAATGACATTATTTAAAGTTTCATTTATAATTACGCAAATAGTATGCAAAAAATAATTGTGAATCGTTTTTTTTTTGTTTAGTGTGGATTTATGCATTTAGCTCTGTTTTAGCCTGTAGTATTTTGGGTTTAGTTGGTGTAGCTATTATACCATTTATGAATTCGCGTTTTTATAAACACATTATACAATTTTTGGTGTCATTGGCTGTTGGTACAATGACAGGCGATGCACTGCTTCATTTGTTACCTCACGTAAGTTATAAAAATCCAATAAATAATTTTAAATTTTATAATTCATTTATTTTCCACTCATTTTCGAAAACAGTCACTTGCTGGACAAAGTGAAAGCAATATGATTTTTAAAGGCCTTACCTGTATGGGTGGCATCATTTTCTTTTATATAACTGAACATGGTTTGACTATGATATCAGAGTGGCGTAAAGGTGTTGCAAAAAAAGAGGCAAATCAACCATCTAAGGCTAAAGTCATGAGAGATCCTGATTCATCTTTAAACAATTCAGTAGCTGGAGATAAAGTATGCAAGTCAAAATATAGTTCGTATCCATATTGTTATGATGAAATTGCAATGGATACAAAGAATGATGTATGGATGCATCTTCCCAATAAAAACTTTGAAAATGTGGCAAATCATGAACGTAACGGTAAAGTTGATACGGAAAATGGGGAAAATGCTACACAATCGTTACTGTCAACATCACAAAATAATTACGCTATTTTAGCAGAAAAGAACCATAACCTAAATAATCATAATCATCATCATAATGATCGTCAACAACAACAACGTAATCAGCCACTGCACGGTCATTGCCAGTCAATGTCAGAAAATGTAGCTGGAGCAGATATAGATGGAAATATTTTGGGTGACGGCGATGTTATCAATACCATAGCCGGAGCACAAAATGGAAAGGATTTAGTAAATGATAACACCGTAACCGTAATTTTAAGGGAACATGAATCTTCCCATCATGGTCATTCCCATAAGCATGGTCACGTACATTCTCCACCAGAATCATTGAGTGCTGTAGTTTGGATGATTATTATGGGAGATGGTTTACATAACTTCACTGATGGCATGGCAATAGGTAATAATCTTTGTACAATACAACTGCAAATAAAGCTTAGAGAAGCTCAATAAAAAAGCAAAAATTATCTTGTTTTTTTTTTAATTTTTAATAAATGCTGACATAAAAATTTCTGTTAATGTCCGACTTGCAATAAAATATCAATCTAAACCATTTTATAGGAATTATAAAAAAATCTCTATTGACTTTTTTTGTTTTAGGGGCTGCGTTTGCTGAAAATGTTGCCGGTGGATTTTCTACTGCTTTAGCGGTGTTCTGCCACGAGTTACCACACGAATTGGGAGATTTTGCCATTTTAATGAAAGCTGGAATGACTGTAAAATCAGCAGTTTATTATAATCTTTTAACAGGTGTGTTGAGCTTTATAGGCATGATATTTGGTATTGTTTTCGGGCAATCGCATGAAACAGCCCAATGGATGTTTGCGGCAGCAGCTGGTCTTTTTATATATATCGCCATGGTAGATATGGTAAGCAAAAGTGAAACTAAATTAATCTGACTTATTAGAATTATCACAATCGTATTGCGACAACAGCAATAAGCGTTAATAAATTTTTTACATCAGTTGCAATAAACTTAATTGTATTTTAGATGCCAGAAATATCAGCAGCACACAAGTCATTGCAGCAATTCGCCTTACAAATTTTGGGTATGACAAGTGGTGTTGTACTTATGCTTTTGATAGCAATTTATGAAGATGACTTAAGAAATGTATTTTCTGCCGCTTAAAATGCAGCTATTTATTAAAAGAAACACTTGATTCCTACGCGTTAAAAATTAAAAAAAAAAAAATATGTAAAAACAAACAAATTGACAGATGGAGAGATTTTCAAAATTACTAACATTAAGAGCAAGTAAATCATTTATTAGTCAGACTAGTAAAGCGAACACAAATTAAAATTATTATTTACCAATTAACTATACATAATATTAAGCTCAAATGTTAATTATTCACAATCAACAATCGGACACATACACACATCTTTTTAAGTATTTATTTTTGTTGTTTAAAAACTTGAATGTTCTGAATTTTATTGCAATCAAAATATTAAATAAGATAATTTTTTTATTATAAAATATTTGACGAAATACATTCAGCCCAAGGCGAATTGAATTGTATGAATTCGCCTTAGTTCAGCCGAATAAAAGTTCATGTGTATATATATGTATATTTTACATTTTGTGGTAAAATAAATACATAGTGACTTTCAAGTTTTGAAACAGCAACATTATTAATAGGCTTAAAGCCAGGTACAGTCAGTTCGTAATTTTTTTTAAATTTTAATTAAACGTTTCCACCTCAGAATAATATTATATTTTACTATATTATGTACACTCCACTCCTTACAATCTCAGGACAGCTGTCACGTTCTAATTCATGTAATTTAACAAAAATGTACGATGTTGGCAATTATAAAATACGTTTCACGCAGATGTCGGAATCGTTATACATCTTTGAATTCTATCAACATCGCTAACAATAATCGATTACTATGGACGACGATAAGCAAGTAGGAGAAAATTATGCTGCCAATATTTTTTTGTGTCGATTATATAATTGCAGTGAATATACATATATACCGTCATGTGATTTCATTAAAGCCATAAGTTATATAAAAAAAAATTCTTGAGAACCCAAAAAAGTCGATAATATGAAAAATTAACAAAACTTTTTGAAGTTGTGTTTATTTAAGCTTCAGCTTATGTATGTTATTTTTAATTATAAGATTGAAAATTTTTAAAAAGTTTATTAATTTTTTATATTATCGACTTTTTTGGCTTTTCTAAAAATTTTTAAATGTAACTTAGGGCTTTAATGAAATCATATGACGAGTGATTCACAAGCATACTTGAAATGGCTTGCAAGGACTTTTTATTATAAAATATTACACATATTTGTAGTGGTGTATGGCTTTCAAGTATACTTGTACATGGCTCTAATACAAACACATAAAGATTTGTTTATTTTTCTAGTAATTAATACATATTTTAGATTTTTAATATTAACATAAATATTTTTTATTTCTAGTTTTTGTTACTTATGCTTTCTTTATTGTGCGTTTACTTAAAATCAGTCTTAAGTTAATTTTAAAGGAGACGATTAGAAAAAGAAATTAGTATTACGTAAAGTTTTTCATAAATGAAAATATTTTTCTCTTCATTATATTAAAAATCACCAAGTGGTTTAATTATGATATTTTTATATGAGTATATACATATAAACTAAATATTATTTGAGTTTATGTATTTTCTGTAAACCTTTTTTCGTCCGTAGTAATATGAATTTGGAAATAAAAATAATAAAACAGGAAAAATTCCCAGGATTCGATTTTCAAACAATTTATTTAAACAGTTATTTTTCAATAGCGATTAAAATCATGATTTAGCCTTGGTTAACATTATTTTTGTACACAACTTTTATAAGAATATATTTAGACACGAAACTACTTAAAAACTAATAAATTTAGAATTTTGTTTAATTTGAAAATTAAAATATGCCATTTTTTTTATTAAAAGAAACCATAAATATAATAAGTATGAAACGGTCAGTTTATTAAGCTGGAGGTAGTATTATATAAATTTATTTTATATCGACATTTCGCTCCAACTTGCTTAGCTGCTTCAGGATATAATTAAATAATAATATAGTTTAATTAAAAAGAAAAAAGTCAAATAAGCTTAAAAATATTTGACATTTTCTTTTAAAATTAAATTTTGAAAAAAATAAACTTTTTGTATGTGAAACGTGATATAAAGAACTTCGTTATAACGAAAAACTCAATATAACGCATTTTTTTTGCTGAGTTCTTTGAAAAAAAAAAAAATATTGCAAAATTTTTTATACAAAAATGCTCTATAGCTATAGCGAAGCAATTATAAACTATAAGGCCTCTATATAGCGAAGTATTCGTTCTAAAGCCTCTATACATCGAAATCATAGGTACTTGGAAAATTTTACAATTGAAGTCGTCAAAGTCCCGTTATCAAAAGCCTCTACATGACGAAGTATTGATTGTGTAGCCTGTATACTACGAAGTATTTAATTTTTATTTAGTTCTTGAATACTGAATTTTTATTACATAGCATTTCGGATAAAAAAACTGTAGGTATAATGAATTTTTGTCATATTACTTTAAATTTCTTTATACCAAGGTTTCACTGATACTTACATATATTTATCGAAGTATTTTCCGATACTCTTCAGATATATCGAAGTTTCACTGTATAATTTTTATTGCATTTGGAAAAATGTCTGGTTTTTTTTGTAAGCTTTAAAATAAATATATTTTTTCAAGTTAGTAACGGTAAATATTCCCCTTTATTTCTTCAAAATTTTTCACCACACGATAACAGGGTGTACAAATTGACTTCTTAACTGGCACATAATTATTAAATTCCCCAATGAATTTTATTTTAATCAATAAAGGTTGTTGTCAAGGGATTTACGATATAAGTGTTCCGAGCCATAACAAAATTATTTTTTATAAATTTTGTAGCGCCTTGTTATTATTGTGCTATCATTTCATAATTTTCGTACTATTAAAAATTATATATTACACCCTGTTGCAATTGGTGTATGTCAAATAGCAAAATGTTAGCGGTTGGATTATTTCTCCTGCGTTCGCTCTTATTAATTTTACCAATTTTGGTATTATATACTAATGGTCAATTAAATCCTGTTCCTAGTCAAGTCGGTGTTCATCGTAGATTTGAGTACAAATATTCCTTCAAACCACCTTACCTAGCGCAAAGAGATGGAACAGTACCTTTCTGGGAATACGGTGGAAGTAAGTACATATACAAAACAAGATTGAATGCGTTTTGACATGTCAGACACGTCAGAGAAAATGTGAAAATCTTAGATATTAGGGCTTTCATGCATAAGAGTAAAAGAGATAAAAAAGTGACAGAGTGGCAAAAGTTTAGATGAACGGAAAGCTACACACATACTTATATACCATATTTTTGTTCACAAATATTTTCTAATAATAATTAAGAATGAATGAATGGACAGATTGAAATAAATTAAAAAATATTTTACAGATGCCATTGCCAGTTCTGATAGTGTACGAGTTGCGCCATCGTTGCGTTCCCAAAAGGGTGCTATCTGGACTAAGCAACGTACAAGTTTTGATTGGTGGGAAGTCGAAATTATATTTCGTGTAAGCGGTCGAGGTCGTATTGGTGCCGATGGGTTAGCTTTCTGGTATACTACTCAAAAGGGTGATTATAATGGACCGGTATTTGGGTCTTCGGACCGCTGGGATGGCTTAGGTGTATTCTTTGATTCATTTGATAACGATAACAAACACAATAACCCCTACATTATGGCTGTTGGTAACGATGGTACTATACAGTTCGAGCACCAAAAAGATGGTACCGATCAAATATTGTCTGGTTGTTTACGAGATTTTCGTAACAAGCCCTTCCCAGTTCGTGCTCGCATTGAATATTACAACAACGTATTAACTGTTCTATATCACAATGGCATGACTAACAATAATGAAGATTATGAAATGTGTTTGCGAGTCGATGGTGTTAAGCTGCCCAAGAATGGTTACTTTGGTTTATCAGCGGCCACAGGTGGTTTGGCTGACGATCACGACGTCTTCCAATTTTTAACGACATCTCTGCATCCTCCGGGTGAAATTTTTACAGAAGATAAAGCTACACAAGATGGTGACGTACTTTCTAAAGAATACAAAGAATATCAAGATAAATTGGAAAAACAAAAAGAGGAATACCAAAAAGAACATCCCGAGGTAAGAAGTTTTATTTTTATTTATAATTGTAAAATTGTATTCTACGCTGAGATAACGTCACCCATTCCAAATGAAAAAAATTTATTTTTGTGTTGAATGTAAATGTGCTGTCGTCGTTCTCTCAATTTTGAAAATTTAGAATAATTTTTTTTTTAATTTCTTAAGACTAATGCATACTGACAAATTTAACAAAAAACATGAATCAAAAAATATTTTGCTATATTTACTTTTAAACTTAGCATAAACAGGAAGCTGACTGGGAAGAAGTTTTCGAATCTGAAAACGAACGTGAATTACGGCAAATTTTTCAGGGGCAAAAACAAATCGTTGATAACATGCGTGATTTATCTCACAAAGTAGATGAATTGGTAGGCAGACAAGAAATAATGTTGTCTTTGGTATCACGTCAATCAGGTCAACCAGTGCCACAGGGCGGGTCTGCTGGTCAAGCACAGATTGGTACTGCAGCAATTACACGGCCAGAGGTAGACCTATTGATTGCCAATCAAAATACCTTACTGGCTTCTGTAAGAGATTTGCGCACCTTGATTGGTGATATTCACGCGAGAGCAGATACCATCTTACAAAATCAACAACGAGCTCCTAGTGGTCAAGTGCAAGCAGCTGTTGGATACGATATACAGGCTATTATAATTGAAATGCGTGATGGCATGAATCAAGTGAGACAGGGTATTTCACATGTAGGTCAAAAGTAAGTAAAATGTGGAATATTTATATATGTAAATATATATAATACTACTAAACACAAATCTAATTGTGAAATTAATATTCAGATTGGAAGCTTCTCCTCAAGGCCAACCTCAGGTATCTTGTCCCACTGGAAACTGTGTCGGAGTGACCATGTTCCTTACTGTTACAGCTGTACAGCTATTGTTAGTTTTCCTATATACTGTGTTTAAGTAAGTTCCTACAACTAATTTTACGAGTATGTAAGTAATTTAAATAAAATATATATTTTATTTCAGAAGCAGAACTGAAGCTCAAGCTAAAAAATTTTATTAGTTCAATAAACTCAATGCTCTGCGTAGAATAAAGTATAAATGTAGCAGTTAGTTATTCTTACAGGAAGCATTGTCGTCAAGTTTGTTTTGTAGAAAAATACAAAACAAAGTTAATGTGGATATAAAAAGTGCAGAACAAAATTTATACAAATATTATATTTAAAACCAAATCATATCTACATGTTGTATACCGCCCATCCAAAAAGAAGGAAAACGAAAAAAAAACAAAAAAAGTACAGACTGAAATAAGTTGTTTCTCATAATATGTCTTTGAGGCCGGTTATTACAACTTTCGATAGTTAAATTTAGGATTTTGTTTGGCATTTAACCGGCTGTGGGCCAAACTTTGGACCCTAAGTTAGGTTGATTTTTTTTTTTAATTTAATGTCTAACCAAAAGCTTGATATTTGACTTATAAAATCTTAACTTTAACTATCGGTAACTTGTAATAATGGCCCTATGATTGCTATTTTATTCCTGCTCTCGCAGACATTTTTAAGGATAACATAATTGTTCTAGCAGTTTAATTTAATTTGTCATTATGCAATGCCCATGCAATAATTTCTTCAAATATTTCTTATTAATTTGTTTTAAATGTTTTTCTTCGAAAATATATTGTTTACTTCTTTTTTATTTTATAAATAATATGTGTGTTTTTGTAAATAAAATTGGCCACTATACAATAAAAAACATTAAAAAATTACCACATTCCAGTCTACAGAAATTTACATACATAATTATTTATCATAAATTTGAAATCTCTTTTAAGAAATATAATTTGACTTTTATACGATGGTAATAAAATAGTTAAAATAAAATATTTTAAATAATGTGTTTTATTTTGAATTGTGATTAAGTGTATGAGGGATGTACGTATGTATGTCGCTATTATAATTTATTGTTTCGTTGTAGATCATTAAAGTATATAAAAAGTACCTTTTGTCAGTATTGATTTTTCTATATTCGTTAATGTTAAAAATTTAGAAATACTATAAAAATACTGTTTGGACTCTTAATGATTTTTTATTTTGCTCAATAGCGTTTGACTTCGATCTCATAGTTCTAGGGTTGTTAGTAGGAAAAATCTAAAATATTTCATTTTGTCACATTTGTGGTTTTCCACTTTGCTTCAGACCATTTGAGCCAAATCTTGTACTTTTAGATTACTTAATAACAAAATATCAAAATGTACCAAACAAATTAATAAAAAGTACTATTTGTCCCCTTAATAAATTTTCACTTTGCTTAAGACCGTTTTAACCCAATAATAATATATAAAAAAGTACAAATAAAATGAATAAAGAGTACCATTTGTCCCCTTAATGGTTGTTCACTTTAATCAGGTTCGTTTGAGCCCAATGTTGTACTTCTACGTTTGTAGTTCTAGGGAAGTTAGTATGAAATATTCAAAAAGTACAATTTAAAAATTAATAAAAAGTACCATTTGTCATATTTATGGCTTTTTACTTTGTCTCACATCGTTTGAGCCCCATCTCGTACTAGGTTCGTTAATAATGAAATATAAAAAAGTACCATTAAAATGTATAAAATGATTTTTCACTTTGTCTTGAACCGTTTGAGCACAGTCTCGTAGTTCTAGGGTTGTTAATACACAAAAAATTAAAAAGTACCATTAACTATCAATAAAAAGGGCCATAATGTCCTTTTCACAATTCTTTATTTCATTCGGTACCATTTAATTCTATTGTCATAACTCTAGGATTGCAAATAACATAAAAAATACCACTAAACTTGTTTAAATATAAAGTACCAATCATATTTCTAACTTGAAAAAAATTTTTTAATATTGATTTTTATTAGGTGCTACAAATTAGTAATACATTTGCATAATTTACATAAAAATACATGTGTAGAAATAATAAATTGTAAAGGGGTACATATTTTACCCCTTATTTGCTTGAATTTAAAAAAAAGACTTTTTTAAGAAGAAATGAATACACAATTTATTTTTTGATTGCTGTGATTGTGAGACCAGGACCACGCACGGCAAGTTTAGTTGAGCAATTCTTTCTCAATTCTTCTTTAAAATTGTCGTTTTCTTCACACAAAAATTTTTTTGTTTCGGCATTCTTATTCAGTCATTCATTCAGCCTTCAAGCTACCTGTCTTCTTTTTCTACATCTTTATAAAAGGAATTGCCGAGTACCAGCAAGTTTGTACCCCTTTCCATTCTTCTTTCCTCTCTCTGCGACAAAATCAAGAATTTCCCAACTCAAATTGCTGTGTGCGCTCCTGGACTTACTTTGAGAGATAGCTTACGTTAAAGAAAAATACCGACATTGGTGTTTTATCCCACAAATGTACATAATACAGGGCTGCACAAGCATACTTGAAATGGCTTACAAGCACTTTTTAATATAAAATATTACACATGTTTGTAGTGTTGTGTATCTTTCAAGTATGCTTGTGCAGCCCTTTAGTATATACATAAAAAAGTACCAAGTACCTATTCGCTTATTTTCTTAGTAGAATATTTTGGCTCTATCTATACTAGTTCCGTAGATATAAGAAGTCCGATTTTACCCTTTCCAGCAATCCCTTCTTATTCGTCCTACACATTGTGAGAGGAACATGCTTACCTAATTGCAAGTCCGTAGCTTTAGCCGTTTGGCCTGGGCAATGATGATAAGTCAGTCATTCAGTCAGTAATTACTCTTTTTATATACATAGATCGAATAAAAATGAAGTTATTAATATAAACAAAACACATTTATCGAGTTGTGACACTAATGACATAAATGAGCCATATGTACATTATGTATCTACATGCGTGTACATTGTACATGTCCATACATATAATATAAAATAGATAAAATATATACAATACACACATAAGTACATACACACAAGATTAAAAATTTGCTTATGTAAAAATATTGGTTTTGATTTAAACGTATGAACACACACACATACATTATTGAAATTTAAAACCCCCAAATGAATAACGGTAACGTTTGGTCATAATACGCGCAGGCTCCTCTATGACTGTGTTAAGGAAACAATGGGGTTGCAAATACATACACAGACGGAGATTCATATGTAAAAAAAAAAATGAAAAATTCTAACCAATCACAAAATTTGTGGGCAAATAAATAACAAAATAAAAAAATGGCGTTTAACGTGATTTGAGCAGTTTTAAACGAAATTACTCGAATTGTTGTACGAAACTATTTATTAGTGCAAGTTTTTGTTAAACAAGTTTTTCACTGGCAAAATTGTTCAAATTAAACTAAATAATTAAATAAGATAAATATAATTTTTAATAGGTGAGTTTTCTTTACTAGAATTTTAATTTCTTTAAATATAAAACAGTTTATTAAAACTTTATATCTTTTTTATTTAATTATTTTCTTGTTAATTGGCTACCTCAATGTGTAGCATTTTTTTAAATTTAAAAAATTAACTTATTTTTTGTGGTGCCAGAGTCACATTGAATACCTATGATAGTAAGGCTCAATCGCTATAAATTACTTTTTTAATCTTACGTGTAGTTCTCGAGACACACATAATTAGCAATAACTCGAAAACTAGCTCTCTGATTAAATTTACAAAAACACGTAAGGATCCGGAATAAAATAGCCTTTAAATTATGTCATTTTCAATTTTTAACTAGTCTTGTTGTTGCTGACATAATCACAAAGCTTTGAAAAAAAAAAAAAAATTATTTTTTCAAGAAAATTAAAAAAAAAATTTTTTTTTCTTAAAAAACCAAGATGCACAAAATCTTAAATTTTTCCTTTCATAAAAATCCATGCATAAGTTCTTAATTTATTTATTCACAATTTGTGGCAGCACCTACCCTACGTCATATAATTTTTTTTAACAAGTGTTTTTTTGTTATTTTAAAATAAAAATAAAAAAATCATGGGTAAATTGTGAGTAAATAAAGAATTAGGTCGAAGACCTCTATCAATTCATAATTTATTATGCTTGTAAATATTTAATAAATAAATAAAGTTTTTATGAATGGAATTTTATGACATACGGCTCATTTTGTTTATAACATATGTAGGTTTGAAACAGGGTACTGAGTAAGCTAGAAATCAGTTTTTTAGTTTAAGCGGCACTAAAACCATTGTAGGCCTGTGTAATAAATTCAATTTATGGAATCTAAAGATAGTCGCTAAGAAACAAATGAACAAGTTCTTTGCAAAATAATGCACTTGACATAGAATACTTTTTTGTTATCTGCCAGTGTAAAAATTTAAATCGAAGTAACTCTTGATTGGCTTAAAAAACGAATGTCTTTTGATAAATTTCCCATAAAAAGTTTGCTTACTAAGCCCATATTAAACAAAATCGTTTTTTTATGAATTTAAACAGTTTTATTTAAGGCTACAAATTTTAAGTTGGGTAATTGTAAGCGCTGCAGGTAATAGGCCATAAAACCCACTCAAATTCATTACAATTTTAGTGCAAAAATAGGGCAACCTCCTTTGCATTTGTGTCCTGTTTTTGTTAATTGATCAATTAGTTAACAAAAATTAATCAGCCTTATTACGAGTGTCGTTGTCGTAGTCGTATTTACGATAAGGTGGGCTAAAAGAAATCATCCTATTTTAAGATGCTCTTATTTTTGCAAATGGCGGCCAATGTCAAATTTGTTTTGACATTTGTGAACTAGACAGATGTAGAATACAAGTGAACAAGCCATGGAGCGATACACTCCCCAAGAACGCGGAATAATCGAAGTGGACGTTTTTTCGACCAAAATCATAATGAGTGACGAGGCTCATTTCCACCTCAGCGGGTACGTAAACAAGCAAACTATCGCTTCTGGGACACCGAAAATTCACGAGTAATGCACGAGGAGCCATTACACCTACTCAAAGTGACTGCATGGTGCGCTGTTCACGCTGGAGGAGTCATAGGGCAACAGGGACGGCGCGCGCTATAGGGCCATGTTAGCAGAGTTTTTTTCTGCCGCAATTGAACGAATTAGGACTGGAGGATATGTGGCTCCAACAGGACGAAGCAACGGCACATATTTCATTTTCATTTAGAAAAAAAAAATGAGAGCCAAACAACATCGGATGACTTCTTTTCGCCCACCTTGTAGAACATATGGCCGGTGTTGCCACAAATCATTGTTTGTATGGGCCTCAAGCCAGTACTATGAAACCTTTCCTGAGCAAAGTAAAAAACATTAAAGAGCCGAATATTTTTTATATACTTTAATTAAATTTTTTGATTTTATTAGTATTAAATAACGTAGAACTGAGATTGAAAATGATCTTCAATAAAATAAAAAAGTATAAAAGAGGACAATATGGTAGGTATTCCGCTGACGAGATAGTGGATTAAATGCTAGTTGACTAAAACACCTTAATCAACACAAAAATACTTTGTTGGCCTGTATAATTTATGTATCTTATTCAAGTTTTGAACATTATTTTGAGTAAACACATCTGTACGTGTTTTTTAATAAATTCAAATTTTTTAAAATTAAAAATGAATAACAAAATATTAATCTTTATTTGTGCTTAATGCAGAAATTGTGCTGGTTTTAAAATTTATTCTTTTACTCATGATATTCTCATTTCTGGAATTAAGCACAAATAAAGTTTAATATTTTGTTAAACTTTTAAATTCCAAATAGAAATTAATACATTAAAAATGAATTTTATAATAATTTTAGTAAATTATTCAATCTTACAAATTCATTATTAGTAAATATTAGTTTTTCATTGAGATCTTAAGCTTGAATAATATTTACAAATAAATATGAATTTTGTTATAAACTGTACTTTTATTAGATGATTTTCAAATATTAAAAAATAAAATTCAGATAATTTCTTATGAAAACCAACCTTAAAAACATTTAAGAAAAATCAACAATTAATTAATTAATTTTGGTAAAACCCACTACTGTTTGTTAGCTTACACTAGTAGAGTTCTGCACAAGCATAGCCCGAACGCCTTAAAAACATTTTTTTTATTATAAAATATGTATTACATACGATGTTTTGTTCAGCTTTGCAGTTCATACTTAACGTTTATTTAAAATCAGTCTAAAATCTTCAGCTCAATTGAGTTTTATAAATTGATGTCACCCAATTCATTCATTCATTTATTATCGCTAATGTTCATCTAAATTGTTTGATCATCAAACTCATTTATTATATTTTCTTGAAAATGCACTTGTAACCATTTAACCAGCATGTTGGGCTCTGTGTGTGTGCGTATTTGGGTGGAAGGAGAGAGAAGGGCCAAGAAAAAAAACAAGTAAACAACAATTTCATTATAGCGGGGAAATTAATGTCTAAATGGTAGCAGGAATTATTCACACACACACATACAATGTTTGCATGTATTTAAGTTTGAAAAACTACAAAAAGAGATATTGTTGTTTAGGGATAAATCTGAAAAGAGTGTGTGTTTGGTTACTTGCCACTAATGTTTATGTTTAACAAGAATATTCCTTTTTTATGTTACATAATTTTGATATTTCTTGGCTGCATATACTATACGAGGGATATTCTAATAATGCTTTTCGAAAAGATGTTTTTAGTAATTTTCATCAACTATTTGTGAGACCTTTGGCATATTGTGCCATATAATTGTACGATTTAATCACAGCAAATACTAATAGAATTCTAAAAAAAAACTTTTACTTCAATAGTGTCATAAGTCAAAAAACGCTAGTTTACAGGATAGCGATTTAATGATTGCAAAAATTTTAAATGTTTTATTTTGAAAAGAGGAGCGTCTAAAATATTTTGTGATATTTTTACAGAATGAGAAGGCAAGTAAAGGGGCGGCTAATAGATTTATTGGCCCAGAACCATTCTGCGGGCTGACTTGGAGTTCTATTAAGCTCATTTTTAGTGAGTGGCTGGAAAGAGAATCGCAACAAGACTGGCTGGAAACAGCGGGTATCAGGATAACGAAAACATTCACGCCATTCCGATCTCGGAAGAGATCAAGAAAATTACTTAGCTTCACCCGGTCAGGAATTCGTATTGTCATGGTATTCATGACTGGACATTGCAGAGTATTGAAACACTTGGCGAATATGAGGATCAGTCAAAATGACCTCTGCAGGTTATGTAACGAAGATGAAGAGACAGCAGAATACATATTATGTCACTGTAATGGTCTAATTTGGACCCGTTTTCGCGACTTAGAACAACATTACCTACAACCGTCGGACATGGCGGACAAATCACCCAAAGAAGTTTCTGAATTCTTAATGAATACTAGACTCTGGGATGATTTGTAACTTGGGAGTAGTGTCACAATAGGTCTATTTTGGCCGCACTGACCAGGTGACTTGTTTCTGCTCCTCATTCTAACTCTAATTCTAATTCTACAGAATATAAAGGGAGATATTAACAACAAACAAAAAAAAACATTTTTTGAGTTATGACACTATTGAAGTATGTTTTCTGTTGTTAGAAACAAAATGTTGCCATATGAGTTTGCTGTTTTTTTCATAATGAAGTAGCATCACTTGATTAGAAATAAAATGGAAAGTCATGCATCGATTTTGAGAAAATATTTATGTCTTGTTTTGCTTAAAACTTATAAGGCTATAATCTTGTAAGAAAAAACGGTCTATATTTATTATGCTTTCTTTTGAATAACTTTTTAAAAGTTAAAAATTTATAAAACAAACCTTTTTCTCATAATGTCTACGATACCTTTGAAACTAGTGAGCCAATTTAAAAACGATATAGATACGACTTAAAGAAAATTTTTATTTGGAATTTCGGATTTTATTTATTATTATATAAATATAATAAACCGTTTTTAAATAAATCTGCTATATGTCATGTCAACTCCTGGGGTTAGAAGATAACCAGAACCAATTACAAAAAAAAAAAAAACAAAGTGTTGATTTAAAATCAGACAACAGACTTTGAAAACAGTATTCAGATGCTCTGATTCAAAACAGTTTATACTTATGAAATTTAATTGATTTAATTAAGGCGACAAATTTTTATTTAAAATTTTTAATTGGTTTATAGCCGACTTAGGAGATATAAATTCAGCCACTCGTTGTATAACAAGTTTTTGTTTGCAAATTTTTTTTATGTAGTTTAAGGGCTCGTTTTGTGAGAGACTCATCTATAAAAAATCTACATAAAAAAATTAATTTTCTGTTCATTTGTTTGTGTGTTCGCCCTAATAATGTTTGTTTTCTAATTTGTCTGAAATTTACATATGGTCTCTATACTCCAAGGAAGGTCGGCATACACTTTTGGTCTAGTCATCCCCAATTTTACGCCCACTTTTCAACGATTTTCACTCACTATTTTTTAAGCAGATTTAAGCCCGTACTTAATTCAAGCCTAAAATTATGCTTTCAAATATTTTATTTACCACTTTAGTTGGCGCCTCTGTTAATAATACTAGCAAAGGCATGAACCACTTTATAAAGAAGTTAATGGCTGTATTTATATAGGTTTTTTAACAATTAAAATTCTATTTGTAAACAGATTTCTCAAGCTGTGTAAGGATACCGACTCACGGAATAAAGTAAAGTATAAAGAAAAAAATTTTCATGCGAAAAAATGTACTTCAACACGACTACTTCACAGTTGGGATCATATAAATTAGCTAGAAATGTGCTATTTTGCCAATGAATTATAATATTGCTGCCGAAAAAATTTTATAAATTTTTTTTGTTGATGCAATCCAGATCATTAGATTTGTTAATCATTATAGTCCTTTATCTAAAGTTTTTAGTTAGCTTACTTACTTTTTATATGGACAGATGTACAGATAAACGGCTGGAGGTAAAAACGTTTATGGTTAAAACAATTTCCATAACTAAAATTATGAAAAATATTTCAAACAAATATTAGTTGTTACATAAATATTTAATCTAAATTAATTGAAGACTTTTAAGCCAGCTCGCTTAAGTGATTAAATGCTTCTTGGGTTGGGGTGTGTGTGTACCACAAATGTTATCCTCCAAATGAGTTAAGTGCTCATAAATAAAAATATTTGCAACCTTTTTTTTTTCTTTTTTTTTTTTTTAACAAGTAGACAGCAGCGTAAGTGTCACTATTAGAGTTGTTGCTCTTGTTTTTAATTTTGTCAGTTTAGCAGGGTTTAATAAAACGGGAAATTTATAAACAATATATGTGTGTATGTGACAAAAGATAAAAATCCAACCAGAGTAAAATTAAAATCACCACCCTACCCTCCCTTATCATCATGTCAAATCATCTTGTAAAAGTTTATAAACAAAACAAAAACTTGACATGGGTGTTGATAAAGTTTTATGAGTGTTATTGCATTGAATACACGCTCGATTGCACATTTATTAATGTTTGTAATGGCTGTTGTATGAATGCACACATACAAGCATATTTAAGCCATATGCAATACTCATACAAAACTATTACATAAATAGTTAAAAGAAAAATTATTCCGAGCTTATCCAGAGGAAAAACTGATAGACAGAAAAAATTGTTTATGTAGATTCAAATGTATGGGTGATTCCACTAAAAGTAAAGTTCGCCACACTTTCGCTACAACACAGTTCTATTTTAAATATACCGAAATTTTAAAGTCAGTGAAGATAAATATGCCGAGTTAAAAATGTTTCAAAACAATTTCTGAGATTACAAATCTAGACGACCTCCCCTTTAAAATTATATACGTCCCATCACGTAATCTTTTATGGTTCCTTGGCAAGTTACTTTGGATTATTTTGAAATTTCCATATATCCCAGTGCTGTTGCTCTAAGTTATTTTAGCAACTTGCAACAATTTGGCTAATTTTAACCCCTAAATACAGGATAAGAGTTAAGAAATTTAAACAGTTTTTGCAATGTATTCAAAGAAAATTAAAGTTGACTTGAAATATTATAATTTATTTTATTAATTTATTAATTCTCTTAAATTATAATTATAAATTATAAGGTAAGAGGAAAAAAAAGGGGGGGGGGAGGGGGCATTGGCATCTTAGGCCTTCAGCTCAGAAATATTATAATTATTATTACTGTGAGCTTCAATTGCACCTCGACCTTTAAGACCTATTGTGCAGTCTAGTTCGTAGCTTACGAATCTCTTCTGGGAGCCAGGATTGACTAGGAAAGTCAATTATGCATCTTGCCATCGCTATGCACTCGTACAGCATATGTCCTTCTTGACAGAAACGATATTAGTCGTCCTGTACCACAACGATTTTACTCAGGTGGTAGTTGAGTCTACAACGTTCTATTGGCACTTTAACGTAAGTTTGTCGTCATTTTTGGTGGGCTTCAAAATAATTTTTGACCTAATGCAGTCAGTGTTAATGAGTGTCCTTGGCTGATGCGTGCTCACTATGACTCTCCAATAGTCTTGCAGACTTCGTTTCTCCTTTTTGTGTAGTAAGAAACGAATGTGGTTATTATTCACCCCGTAGAAGGGCTCTGAACGTATGAAAGAGGTATCCAGGGCAGATAGTCAAGTTAAAGGATTAATATTTTTTATGTGGCTGATTTAACTATTCATCTTTAAATTTTAGTTAAAAAAAAAAGATTGATTGAGAGTTTAGCCAAACAACATCCAAACATTCCCACATTCAGCGTATTCCCTTAATATCTCTTACGTTTTATGTTGATACTTTGTTTTATTTGCAGCACTTTTAAAGCAGATTAACGTAACGAGAAAATCCCAAAGTCACATCATATCAGAATCATATTTTTTTAAAACAAATTGCAAGTGGCTAAGCACATGACTAATATTTACTTGGTGTTGTTGCACTGATTCTTTCTACTTTATTTGATTTCACTCGTAACATGTCGAACAAATGTAATTCGTTTGGGTTTGACAATTTATTGATTCATTGATTAAATCATTATGGATCCAGTGTCATGCAACTGCTGCAGGGTGGTGGAAGTATTAGAAAAAATTTTAATATTTTATGGGAATATTTTGCAATACACATACACACACAAACAAACAATTAATGTATTTATCGTTTTGGCAAAAAATCACTTAAAAATATTAAAATGTCGAAATTTTATTCTAGCAGGCATAAATTTACGACTTTAATAAATACACACATATAAAGCTAGCGGGAAAAAGATATAATAAATAGGCCTTTTAGAAGGCTTTATGTAAAAAACAAGCTAAAAGGCCTTGTTGTCACATTTCATTTATTTTTTAATTTTGTTTTTAGATACAACACCATTCTTTTTAGTCAGGATTACTTAATTAAGGGCTATTTTCGATAAGCTAATTAAGCTGTGCCCAGAGGGAGGGGCAGAAGAAATCGTTTTGGAGGTAACCCATCATACAGATATACAGAAAGAGATGCAGCAAACTAAGTTTAAATATCAGGTGATATATGCATAGCGCAAGTTTTGAAAAGACTTTAATGAGAATAGCAAAAGCTCGCTTATACACAAGTCTAGATGTGACGTGTTTTTAGACAGCTAAATTTTGTGTAAGCAGAGAAATATCTTACCGAAGGTGTTATCTGGTTTTCTATAATTCTTGGTTGGGAACCTATTTCCTTATCACTTTCCAACAGGGCAATTTTCTTTATGACAGCCAGTCGTGGTGTTATGACACGCACTAAGGACTGCTACTTACAAAGCTGTAAAGGGTTCTGAGATGCATGACCATCTTGTTAACAAGAGTATTGGACTAGTTGGCAGTTTATTTCATTTCAGAAATTGCCAGTGTAAATCCGCGCGGTTTCATGCGTCAAGTAAATGGAACTGAAGGTTATGGGTTCTTTTGGCCTCACCGACTATGTAATTCAGAGGGACTTTGGATGCATGATTTCATATGGAATGGGATTTTGTTTTTTATGAGAGTATCTGTAGTGGAATCAAGCTGAATTAAATTCGTTATGAAGAGCAGCAGGTTCGCTATGCTATTAGGATCCCCGAATGAGGGTGATCTATTCAAGAATTCCAGGGCCAGGTTCCTACTAAATACCCATTCATACTAAATATCCATTTAGTAGGAATATTCACAGCCATACTGATAGGAAAGCAAAATTATCTTAAGTGGAGAAAATCTTAATTTAAAGTTTATGAATAAGTTTTTATGCGTTTGCTTTTGTGTATTGTAGTGTTGAAACTCATTAAACAATTTACGCAGTCATAAATTTTCTTTCAATTCACTTAATGACACTGTTCCCCAAACTTCAATGCTACAGTGTTAAAAGGCATAGAGAATAAAATTCAAGCAAACAAGAAGGCCATTAACGCATCTGTGCGTTTGAGCCGCCTGAACGATTAAACAACAACAAAAATTAATTCTTTTTCTATTTCACTTTTTTTGCTTATGAATTTCTTTTATGTGTGCGTGATGCGTTAAATAATAACACTGACTCACAGTGATTGTGTTACATTAACATTTGAGTGATGACACCTCGTAGTTTCCAAACAGAAAAATCTAATTATTAATAAATATATACTGTGCGTAAGACGCAATGAGAGTTTAGCCCTAGAAGACCTAGATAAAATGAATCCTACAGTAATTGCGATATTCTTAAGCAGTCTCGGATTGTAGTGGGAAACTAGGTGCGCAATAGATCTTAAAGGTCGCAGTGCAATTTTGACCTACGGTAATAGTAATAAAAATAAACCCTTTAGGTACAGTAAAAACCACATAACGTGAAATTTATAAATTTCTTTACAGATATAGGTATGAGCTTTTTTTTAAAGTGGTATAAGTCTGCTGTATAAGAAAATGCAGCCAGTGTTCTTTTTAGTAAAGTGGACTTGTACCAATTGCAAAAATAACAGTTCATATTTAGATATTTGTTTTTCTATGCACATTAGATCTTGCAAGTCCTTTAATAATAATAATAAAATTCTGGCCTGTTACCAATTTTATTGTCCTGAATTAAATTGCTCTAATTTCCTAAAGTAAAATTTCAAATGTTTTTTATTAATTCAAAGCGAGTAACACAATAAACTAAGTTCATGTAGCTGAAGCTCTAATTTTGTAAGCCAGTGTTTGTAATTTGGCGCGCACTGACTCTGGCAAAAAATGTGTGTTGGGTCATGCAACAAAAAAAAAAAAACTACATTTATTGTATTTGTAATTCCATGTCATGTTTAAAATAAAAATTATCCCCAAATAAAAATTTTAAATCTCTCAAACTTGTGACATAAATTTTCCATTTTTATGATCAGATCATGGGCTTACACACAAATGTTTATAATTTTCATAAAATACATTAAATTTTATTTAAGTTACTGGAATTATTAGTTTATTATATTGTTAGTAACTTTGCTAACAATTAAAATTTATTTTTCAAAATTTAATGAAATAAAGAAAAGTGGTTTAATGAAACTTTCAAAGGAAATGTTATAAAAAAACTTAAAATACACACATAACAGTTATATATTGTTCACTTATTTCAATAGTGTCATAAGTCAAAAAACATGATTTTACCGAATAGGCTGGCCATTCAAATTGCAATTTGCTGGAACTCTTATGGGAACATTTTTAATATTTTGTTGTGAAAAGAAGAGTGTTCAACCCTGCACAACCAATGTTAGTCGTTTCGTTTACCATCCTTCTTTTATATTTCGTTATCTCTTGTTGATTTTTTAATTGAAAAAGAAGTTAATTTAGTTTAAAAATATTAAAACCTATAGCATTTTGATTTTAAGTATTTTTTGAAGTACTTGGTTTCTTAGATGCAAATTGAAGTGCATGTTAGTCGAAATTGGTGTTTAATACATTTACACCAATTTCGACAAAGAGAATAGTTTATTCAGGGTGAAAATATTTTTTTTGATAAATATTTTTATAGAATAACCAACGTTTAAGCCACATTTTTAAACTGCAAAATTTTATAAAAATTTATACAAAAAATTATACTAACAACGGATTAAATTTACGCGTTCGATAACTTTCACTATCGTGATCCAGCTGTTAATTTTTATTTTCATTACATACTTACAAAATATATTTGCTGTGAATATAATGTTCGTCTTAGCGGGCTATAAAAATTTTTATATAAACGCTTGTATGCATTTATTTATTTTATTTTATTATTTTTTTTTTTTTTTGTGATTTAAGAGCATAAAAACTTAATGAAATTGTCATCAATTAAAATTTCTGCACCATTCCCCCCATTTGTTTCGTGCAACGTTTAAATTTGTTTAAACTGTTAAGTGTGCTTGGCCTGCCGTCAAGAAGGGGGTTGCAGTTAATTTTTTATTTTGCTCAATTATAACGATTGCCATGATATGATGTCCTTATATTTTGCCAGAAATTTATATACAAAAACATAAAGTTATGACAATTGTCAAAGTCATTCTTAGATGCTTTTTTATTGTTGTAAAAGAATTTTGAAACGCTATAGTTTATTGAAACAAAAAAAAAAAAGAAAGAAAGGATGCGTCTGTTTAAAGGATGCGTAGAAGCTGAAAGCCCATAAAAATAATTTGTGGCTTCATTTATTTTAGGGTGAAAACGATGCAGACTGAAGAAAATGTATGAATTTGATTAAAAAAAGCCTCTAATGTCAACCCTCTTGAAATAAATGAAATGAAAAAAAAATATATTCTAAAATATGATAAAATGTCTTAAATCATAAAAGGATAATAAATATGTTTGTATGTGTAGTTTTTTCTTTTGCTCTTTAATAATTATAATTTATTCATTTTTACTACATCTGCACCACATAACGGGTGGCGCAAAAGTAATCCTCCTATCAGAAAATGCTATAAATTTTGCGATTGGCCCCTAATGTCAATATTGTATATTAACGTGTATTTCGCATGTGTTTACTACACAAATGTCAAAACAGAACTGACATTAGGGGTCAATTGCAAAATTTATAGCATTTTCTGATAGGAGGATTACTTTTGCGCCACCCGTTACATATAACAAGATAAATAAATATTTTTATACTAAATATGTATGTCGATAGCCCTTTTTTAATTTCAACTATTGAATTTGTTAGTTTAAAAATCATCAACTTAAATACAAGTGCTATCGCGGTGTTTGTATTGAAAATATTTTTCAAAATAATATTGAATGCTGAACTTTTTTAAATGTTTTTCAAGAAACTAAAGTGAGTGAAGATAAAGATGCCGAGTTAAATATATTTTAACGTAACCTGCTTTTTCGTTCAATTCCTATGGAGACTACGCAATGGGACACACACTATTTTAAAAGAGATTTCCTCTAGATTTTTAATCTGCCGCCCAAATACTCAGAAGTTACTTTGGACTATTTAAAAAAAATTTTTTATATACCCCAGTACTGTCTTTCTCAAGGATTTCGGCAGTTTTCGTTTTGCATCATAAAATAAAAACTACAAATTTTTCAGAAAATGTTAAAACACTAGCTTAGAATCTACAGATTAAATTCCTTTTTGATTTTAAATAGTAATTTTCATGGGCAAAATCGGGAATGGTAAAAATCTCTCCGAGCAAGAATACTGACGTATAAGGGAATTTAAAAAAAAATTAAATAATCTAAAGTAATTTCCAGGTATTTGGGCAGTAGATTACAAATCTAAACAGCCTTCCTTTTAAAATGATATGTGTCTCATACCGTTCGTCCGAAAATTGCTAAAATCATTCAGAGCAAAAAATTTTAAAATAATCCAAAGTAACTTCTGAATATTTGGGCGGTACATTCACTCTTGATATCAACCACCGGAAATAACTTTTGCCAGAATTGACTTCAAAAGCAATAACAAAATATTTATATGGGCTTTTTGCCATGGCAGAATAACACGGTAAAGCAAATAAAGCAGCTGTCTGCAAGGCTGTCAAAATTTGTCAAAGTTTGTTTTTGTAATTCAGTGTTTGTTGTACTACCGTCTTACCGTGTTAATTCTGTCGTGCTTCTTGCAATGTTGTTAGACCAGGACCAATTCTCTTTTAAAATTGTCGTTTTGTCCACACACAAATTTTTTGGTTCGGCAATTTTAGCACTTTTATTCAGTCATTCATTCAGCCTTCAAGCTACCTGTCTTTTTTTTACATTTTTATAAAAGATACGAAGAGAGAGCAAAAGGGAATTACCTCCCACTCCTACAAAATCAAGAATTGCCCAATTAAAATTGCTGTGTGTGGTCCTGGTCTTATTTTTGTGTATTCTTGCAGATACTTAGTTCATAAGAAATTAATTAAAATTAAATCCCATAAGAGGGGCAACAAATTAGAAACTGTAAATGGCTCTCCTACAAAAAAAACCATGTTTTTTGAATTATGACCCAATTGAAGTATGTAAGTGAATAACATAAATATGTTTGTATGTATGCATGTTGTGGAGAATTTGCTTTTGCTGAGACATCTAACAAGCTAATTACTGAGCTATATCACGACATTATATGCTGCAGTTGAGCGCTATGTACTCGTATCTATGTATGTAAATACTCGTACACACATGTGAACATGTAATTCATTTAAATAAACATAAATAAATCTTTCTAGTTTTCAATTTTAATAGATACAATTTATTTTTTTTTTTTGGAAAAAAATAAACTAACCCTTTTTGAGGATTTTCTAGCTGACAACTAAATAGTAATAAATTTTATTTTGACCATTAAATTATAGGAAAAAGTCAAATTATCACAGCTTTTTCTAAGATTTGGAAATATTGTGAGAGTGATAAACCGGAAGATCACTTAATTAGAACGTTTCTTGGTCAATGTGTCCCAAGTGAATATGATATTTGAGGGAACGTTAAGAATTTAATTTACCCGCTAACACTCGTTTCCATTTTTGTAAACATAAATCTTCTGACCAAAACTAAAATCTTAAAGAACCGGAACTAAAAAAACTAAAAATAAAAATGAAAACAGAAAGTCATATCATTTCATGCACATGCTGGGCTGGCCTGGGCTCTGATCAACAACATACGAGTACAAATAACATGTTGTTGTTTATGTATTTAAATCTGTATGTATGTATGCAACTGTCGCATGCATGCTGTATTTATGTTTGTAGCTTTTCACATGACACCCTAATGTCTGCAATAAAGAGATTTATGGTTTGCAAAGTATACGAGTAAGTCAGTAAAACGGTTTTGTTTTGCACTTTTAATAATATTTATGTGTACTTGAAGGCATGTATAGCATGGCATAGCTTTCAGTGACAGTGTTTGTTGGTGTAACGGGTAACAAAAGCATCTAGTGATTTGTTAAAAATATCTTAGGAATTAAGTTATTTTGTTGATGATCATTTGTTAATGTAATTTCGTAACGCTTAATAAAATAAAATAAAAAAAAATTTGCTCATTCTTTTATTGATAAATATTGATTCCCATCATTTTATTTAGTACTAAACCCACAAGAAAAAGATGGGTTGTTTGCTTGTAGTACAGTATTTGAGGGTTAAGTCTTTGAATGACATGAATATTTCTTCTCTTTGCTTCCGGCAGTGATATGTTTGTAAGTGTGTATAGCGTACGAATCGAATATTGAATAGATTTTGCAAGCTAGTTTGCGGAAGTGAACGACGGGCGTCCGATTGATTTTAATTCAATTTTATTTTATTCATTTTTTTTAAACATTGTTTTTCTTTGGAAAGAAAACTATGTCTACAAATTTTGTTTTCACTTAATCTAGAGTAAATTACAGTAATTAGATTGTAACAAAATGTGCTAACAAAATTTATACATGTAAAAATTTAAATTTTTCTTTAAAAATATGTTTTTAAATAAAAGAAATAGGGAATTTTGGAGTTTTGTTAACTAACCTGTTTTATTTTTGTTAATATCGTCATGACGAAAGTTGATAAATTGTGGTGTAATGTTTGATTCCAGTCTTGAATTTCTTGTAAATAAACATATCACTATTTTTCAACACTGTAGTTCAAATTGTGACGGGTCTATCCCTGAAACGCGCACAAGTAATCACAATATTGCAGCTGATTTACTTTTCTAAGTAAAATGTAGTTCGTTAATACCCTGCCCTCACGACATTATCACTTACGATTGCGTAATTTTTAACGTTTGCACACTTCAGTTTGTTAAAACACTGTAATTCGAAATGTGACGGGGCTATATCCTTAAACACACAAGGATATTTAGTGTGGCTTAATGACCGGCACTCCCGATATAATCACAAGCTCATGGACGTTCACGCATGCCTACTTTTTAGTGCCCTAGTGATCACTTGCGATCTTGAGCAAAATATTGCAATCACAAACGCTCACACACACTTCAAAATCATGAAAACCTAAAACAAAATAGAAGAAATTAATTATTATACAATAAGAATGCGTAAAAAGATAGAAACTCAATATTATGCCGTAAATTATAAAATAAAAAATCTATATAAATAAAATTTATTTTCTGTTTCTTCGCTATACAAATTTTTGTTTTCCAACAGATTTGTTTGAAATTTTACGCAAATAATCTGAGACTATATCGAAGGTGTGCAAAAGGAAAGTTACTGTTTTACATTAATAACATATAAAAAAATAACTAAACACGATTGTTGCTAAGGAAAATTATTTCTTTAATCAATTCTTGTGGGAACATCTTTTTTGGCCATTAAAGTCAGATTAAAGCATAGTTTTTTCACGAACTTGTGTGTATAAATATACACTGTGCGATGAGAAGAAACATAAAAATATCCATAAGTCAAGTCATTTGCTTTATTTTCTTATTTCTTTGTGTACGCAGCAAGACGCCACATTGAATATGTTTCCTTAATATCCTTGCGATACGATAACACTGATACAAGCATATTTTTATATATTTCTTTATAATAAATGTAAGCATTCATGTATTTATGACCATACTATGGAGTATGCACATAAATATGTATGGTTGTATGTTCATTCATGTATTTATCAAAACTTGTATGAAATTTGTTTTTGCCGACTTTTTATTTTTAATCCTCCTCCACTTTGAATTACGGATAAATGACTTGACAAACTTGTGTATTCTTATTGTAGAGCCATTTGTTTATAGTTTTTGTTAAAATTTATTTTCAACTTTCTTATTTCACAATCATATTTGTTTTGCTTGCTACAAACTTTTTTATTTTATTACATTTTTATCCTTAAAACCGTCTAGTATGGCGTCATACTTTTTCTTTATTTCTTTTAATTTTTTTTTTTTATATTTCAAAATTATTCAAGCAACAACGGTTATAGGGGGAAGAAAGATTGTATTTTTTGTTTTTTTTTTTAGCGGAAATGATGATCGTTTGCGAAATTTTTTTCCTGCCAAGTGGGGGAAACAAACATAAATTTGTCAAATCCGTTAAGATTTGTTTCGCCACCAAGAGGATAGTGCTTCAAAAAAATAAAGGAAAAATAAAAGTTTGAGCGATTTTATCGCGATTATTAATCATAAATTATAAGTATATATGTAGAAGGAATGTAGTCTAACTAACAACAAGAATTAAACTGGAAACGGCAGTAGTCTTACAAGGTTTATATGATAACTGTAGTAGAAAATAATAAAAATATACAATCTGTGTACATGCTGCTCGCTGGTAAGTCGATTTTATAAAAAAATTATTCCAAAATAAATTTCTGGATGAATAAAGGAAGAGGAATCGACACATACCTATACCACGGCAATTGAACATAAACAGTTCTCTTAACAAGTTGATGTAAAAGAAGAAATAATAACGTTTGGGTTGATGTTGTTACATTTCGGCTACACAAATTTTAAATCTCAAAAATTGCAATTGTTACTAAATTTTCATGCCGATATTTACCTTCCTTGCAGAGAGTTTCTTTGAAACGTTTTTTTTTTATTATACTTTGGATTTGGACATACCAATATTATTGGGAGCATAAATAAAGATGCTACAAATTTAAAACTCAAATATTTAACTTCCCGATTAGTTGTTGGCTCACTTATATGCAATTTTATAAGTGGCTTATACCTAATTTGTTACATAAATTTAATTAATTCTACATATGTCTATATTTAGGTACATGGTTCAATTTTGTGCGGGCATTTTATGAATCCTTCCTTATAAATCATAGTTGCGATTTAAGATGTTGAAGAAATTCTAAACAAGCTAATTATGTGTTCCATAGAACCTTACATTTCTTATGATAACAAAATTTGCATTAAGTTTACTTAAATTATCCTTAATATCTAAAATTTGATATATTTATATATATAAATACTAAATCTATGCACATACAAATTTATGTATTTATACATGCATATGTACTTACATGATTTAAATATTTTAGTTTTCAAATATGTAGTTACATCTTTAGTACACTTCACTGTTTTCAGGTACACAATAGTTAATATTAAAGTATTAAAATCTTTATTAATAAAATATAAAATAATGTATATAAAAACCGTTGGCAGATTGTATTATTTATTGAACAGCCCCGTTTTTAATACCAATCCCATTAAGTACTCGTTATTTGACAGCTGCAAGCTAAGTATTCGCTATATATTTAAGGCTACCACATTAATTAATCGCAGTTTGTAAAATTTGACGATTTTTGAAAACGGGTAAAAATTCTCTGCTTGTAATACATTAATTTAAAACATTGTCTTAAGAAATTTTAAAAATAACTGTAAATTATTATTGTATGCATATTTAGCTTTAGTTTGTGCTAAATAAAGTTGTAGTTCAATACATAAAACCATGGAATAGTCGTATGGAGTTTTGAAGAGAAAACAAACGATTTTTTTATAGACGATTTGATATTAATTTTGTCTGGCAGCCTTAAGAGTGTTTTTTTAATTTTCCCACAGATGACGAATTTTTTTAGTGAGTTTATTTAAAGTAAATTAAGTGATTAAATTGTGTTTACAGTGCAAATAAAAGTGAGTTTTAATTAATAAATGTTCTTAAGAATAATAATATAAATAAAAATAAGTTGAGATGTATAAATTTCTTCAAAGAAAACACAATCTCTGAAAGAAATACACCTAGTACGAAAGTTAATTAATATACACATTAAAAAAGGTGAGGAGGAGGAGGGCGTTGATGATAAAGAAATAATGAATACAGTGAAGAAGTGTTAAAATTAATATCAATATATAAATTTTATATGCAAAAGAAAAATGCAATTAAAATGCTATGTACATATATACATACTAACGTGCGTATGCAATAAAAGGGCGTAATATATGATATGTAAGATATTAATAAAAATGAAATATATAAATCAGTCTATTAACTATTTAAGCAAAATATAGAATATTATTTATGCTTTTAGGAGAGCAACTTTTATTAATTTTCTTAGAAATAAATTATTCATCATGCACATATGTATGGCTGTATGTACGTAAGTACATATTTGTCATCATTATTAAACATTTTGCATTTATAGCATGCACAAGCCATGCCACAAATAACAAAACGTAGAACTGCAGTATGGAAATAATTTGTACGGGCAGGCGGTAAATCAATATTGTTGTTTGTATTTTAGGGAGTTGACTGACGCCATTTAATGAGTATTAAATCTATATAAACAATTGAATTTGCAAAAACAGCCTAAGCAATTAACAAAAGTTAGTAGTGACGACAATAGCAAACCATACGGAGTCATAACGAAAGTTTTGTAGGTGTATGTATGTTGGTGACTTTTTTATGCTAATCACACTTGTTACTTTTATGGTTTTAATTGATGAGCATAAATTAAAAAAGAAAAAAAATGAAATGAATTAAAAAAGTGTCTTCCAACTTTGGAATACTATCAGACGCTTGATTGCTTATATAAATAGTTAGTTATGCACAATAATATTAAGTTAGTCAAGGGGTAAATGACACCTCCCTTTAATTTTTTTTTGTTGCTTTAAATAAAAGTAATCAAATAGCGGCAATTTGAAAATTTTACTGTTATTATGGCATTGAAATCGCTTATAATTATGAATATGTGATCATATAAGCAAAATGCTTAAAACACGTTTCAAATAAATAATTTAATTCGTATGAGTTCAAGTTTGGCTGCTTAAAAAGAATTATGTACTTCGTTTTTGCACATAAGCGCATTAGAGTCAAAGCTTTTCAATATGTATTTAATAAAGGCCAGCACAAGCATACTTGAAATGGCTTATGAGCTCTTTTTATTATAAAACTAGTTGACCCGGCAAATGTTGTCTTGCCTTAATATTTTTATATATTCGATCTTCTTACATTAAGAAATCGTGCTCATAGAGTAAAGAACCGTGCGAGACCGGGTAAAAATAGGTAGTAGGCAAATAAGCCTAGGTTAAACCTTCGAAGATTATACATATAAACCTTCCTCTTCAATCACTCTATCTATTAAAAAAAAACCGCATCAAAATCCGTTGCGTAGTTTTGAAGATTTAAGCATACATAGGGATATAGGGACAGAGAAAGCGACTTTGTTTTATATTACTATGTAGTGATATTACACATGTTTGTAGTGATGTGTGGCTTTCAAGTATTCTTGTGTAGTCCTTTACTATTTATGTATGTTTTGCTTAATAAAATATGCAAGCAGGTTTTGTATCAACAAAACCTCATTTATTGATCATCATATCATGTATGTACATACATATGTGTAACATCCTTGTTCATATCTGGTACGACATACTTCCGTAGTCTAGGAAAATTAATATCACCATTCAACTCAAGATACCAGAATTGATAGTGTAATAGTTAGTAAATTTTTTTAAGTACAAGTTTTATTTCTTCTATTACGTTGTGAATTCAAATTTGTGTCAAAATTTAGCACAAAACAAATAAATTCACAGCATTTTTTTCATCTTTTCACTGGCGATACCAGTAATTAGAAAAATCCAAAGTCGTACTATACAAGGCCAATAAAAATTAAAACTCGTTTCTTATTAATGTTTACAGGAAACGAACAATACAATCGTAAATTTTAAAATTTGTGTGTAAAATATTCCATTTTTAAAATAATTTTGAATATTTTTCATTAAAATTTTTAGAGGAGTGGATTGTTCGTTTACTATAAACACAGGGCATTAGTCATGCTCTCATCATGTCATGCCTTTCAAACAAATTTACATTGTAAGTGTCGAATACAGTGCTAGACAAAATAAATGGAAAAAATATTACTGATTCATAAAATAGTTAATGTCCAGTTTTCGTATGTATTTTTAAACCAAAAAATATTAATTTTGCATAGCAGCCTGAAGAAGTTTAGAACTTAAAACTTTCCTCATTGAATTTCTAATAATTTAATACAAGTATGTATTTACATACAATTATCTTCTTTTTTGTGCGTGTGTGTTTTTTTTTCTTAGTTTACAGTGACTTTTTCAGATTTTCGATATTTTTGTTACCTTTGAATTTTTTGTTCAAAAGGAACAACCTTTTTTGTTCATAATTATTTTTATATTATAATAAGTCACTGGACCAAGACAATCTGAGTGCCTCATCATATAGCGAAGTACATTCCAAAAGGTACTTTTACTCAATAAGAGTGATCTAAGACTCCTAACGGTATGGTCTTAGATAGCACCAGTGTAAGATAAGAAATATTTAGAGACGCCAATGTGTAGGTTTTGTGGCTTACACAAAACTTCTAGGCGACTTTTTGTTGACTCAGAAAGATATTAAAGCTCTCACTGAGCACGGTAATTAGCTTCACTCGAGGCCTAGGTCTGGATTACTGAACACATTGGCTGTACAAAAGATCCTTTGGGTCGCGGTACATAAGGTAGTAATAATAATAATAAGCTCTTAAATCTACTTTTTATTATGGCCCATTGTGAAAAATTTGTTCTAATTTTTATTAGAAATCTTCACTACTCATTTGTATTTTTATTTTTTTATTATTTATATAGTTTTATTTTTAATTTAATTGTTTTTAATGATAATTTATTGTTATAAGATTTTACGCACATCACCGTTTTTATAACATTCAAATTAGTCATCTTCATTGATGACTTTTAAATAATTTTAAACGGGCAAATACCTACGCAACTGTAATCTCGCATATTGTTTTCATTTGCAATATGAATATTCATACATACATTCATAAATACAGAAATAGTTATTTGATTATATTCTACTTACATTTTATTCTTTTCGCTTTTTATTGATTATTATTATCAAGAAATATTCAATACATGTGAAGATATTTACATCATTATCTTGTTTGTGTGCTTTTATCTGCATATGTATATGCATACATACATACAATAGCCGTGTTCACGCTTTAGTGTAAAGTCTCTTGTATCGATTGTACAAATGTAGAAATTGTCTTACACGCAAGAACAAAATGCACTATCCTTCTATTTTCTACAACACTTCAGAACTACAATAAGAATTCCCAATGTAAATACGTCCTACAATTGTGTACAACAGCTGACGCTAATTCGGGTTTTACACTATAATACAAGTTTTAAGATATTCATTTTATTTTGAAAAATAAAAATCAAATGGTATTTGATACGACTGTCGAAAAATCATACACTATAATACAAGTTGTAAGATTTTGATTGGATTTTATCAGATGTTTTTTTTTGTTCGTATGCAAAAATTCAGCCCTGTTACAATGAAAAGTATAAACGTTTAGAAATTTTTTCTAAAAATGAGGAGACCCATACGACTGTAAAATTTCTATCCGTATTTTTTGATGTATTCTTTGCACACTATTCTACTTTTTTATTTTATTTCAATTTTTGTATTTGTAGTGTAAAACTCATAAATAGGGCCAACTTTTAGTTTGAGATAAAACGTGGTGTTTACGTTGTAAGTGCTGTAAACAAACTGCTTACATTTTATTAGCAAAAAGTCGATCACGCTTTGTAGCTAAAATTTCTGGTAAATATATGTATATTAATTGTAAAAATACTTTAAAGCGTGAATCCTCCTAATATTGCACTTATTCTCTCATGTACTCGTGTATTGTATTTTCATGAAATACTTACAAAAACGTTCTCTTATTCTTTGCAACTTGTGCTCTCTGGTTTATTAATATTGTACTTCGATATTTTATGCTCCAATTGGTGAGTACAAAAGTAGCGATCTTTTAAAAAATATTTACCTACTCATACATTTACATGTGTGTACATATGTGTATATAAAAATCAAAGAGAAATTCAATCATACAAGACATGATAGAGACACTAGATAACAAAACTGTTTTGCGTTAAAAATTATGAAAACATTTAAATTAAATAATTTTTGAATTATTTTTTTAAATTTTATTTAAAAAAGATCCCCTTTATCTGGCAGTACCACTGCCAACCTGGTCTTTAGAGAATTCTGCAGCTCTAAATGAGAGAGGGAGCACTTTCTTGCGTGCGTGTGTATGGGATGGTTATTATTTGTTTTTAATACTTTTCAGTGCTGAGTGAGGTAACGAACAACCGATTGGAGCTGTTAGTCAGACTAAAAGTGAATTCAGTTAGTTTGTGTAGCTGCTACTTAGTGTACTCGTAAATGAAATAAACGGTAATACGTGAAGAAAGTTTGATTTTAATAACAAAACAATTGCAAATATATATAAATGAATAAATAGATAAAAGAATATGTAAGATAAATACATAAATTGTTAGCAATTAAAACAATTAAAAGTGTGTACATATTTTATAACGATATTATAATAAAAAGAGTAAATCGCTACCTACAAACAGCACAATAAGGAGATACAATAATGATAATAATTAAAAGGCCTAAACACGTAGATTACTTATGTATATAGCACTCCCTATTAGCCTCTAAAAATATTCGCCTCCTTTTTCGTCATCATTTCAATAATTGTATTTATTAGATACAGATACATATATATTTATATGATATAAGCAAATATGCATATGTGTTTATGTGTATTTTGTTTATTGCTTTTTAGTATTGATGAGCTTGTATAGGTGCCATGAGCAACATATGGTTTTCTGTAATGCATTCAGTCGATTTGGGCGCCTAAGGTTTGCATATTTTGGAATATTTATAATTATTTTGTATAAAAAAGAACACAAGATGTTGAATTTAATTTCTTGTGGTTTTGATTACATTTGTTTAGTTAGCAATTATGTGTATGCAATTGTGGGTGTTATAATGCTTAATGTGAACCAACACATATGCACATAAATACACACATACATACGGGCACTATACGTAAGGTAAAAGTACAAACATCTGTAGGTATTTTGGTCACTTGATCCATATTTGAATTAAATGGTGTATGTGTGTGTGTGTGTGTTATGATATTTTTAAGCGAACATTTTAATGTCAAAATTGGGAAACACACATACATTCATACATATGTAGGTATACGTAAGTAATTTAATTATTTTGTTACAAGTACAAAAATTTGGAGTATTTTAAATTAAATAAAGGCTAGTATACACACCCTGCAAGCAATATGATAGACGTTTAGCAATATAGCACATATATAGGTAACGTGGTATAATATCAACTGAAATTTAATGCAGAATCTGTTCAAAACCAAATCTTGCAATATTAATTGATGGGCTTTCGCCGCCATATACTAATACAAGCTGAATTAGCTTACACCTTGAGTCTAAGTTATGATATGGCTAATTTTTTTTTTTAACTACTAAATAGCTAACATTAAATTAGTTGAAAAGCCATCTAGACTCGGACACTACTGATTACTATCTAGAGAATTGTAGGTAATTGAATTTATATATTCAAAAGAAATTACACATCAACCACCACTTAATAGTTACTTTGAAGTTAGTTAAGTTGCCTGCAGGGTTGTTGGGTACATACATATACATACATGTATGTAACTGTGTAAGCCAATCGTTTAATAATGTCAACTACTCGTTTTTATTGCCAATACTATTTGATTTGATTAGTTGTTAGTGTTTACAATTTCCTACCCCTACGCAGATAAGCCGGTGAAGTGGAGGCAAACTGCAACGACAAATATCTACGTTGTATAGGTAGTACATACATAAAACAAACAAAAAAAATTTTAATAAAAAAATAACCACTTAAAAATAATTTAAAAAAGAAAATAATTAAATAAAAAATAAAAAAAAATTCAAAAAACATAAAAAAATAAAAATTATGCAACAAGTGAATAAAAGTAGCACAAGCCTCTCTGATTCATTCATTACAAAAATTACAACAACAAATAATTAAAATATAAAAAAAATTTAAATTTTCGTACTGTAAAATTTAACTTAATTTACGACAACAAATAATTAACAATATAAAAAATTTCTAATTAATAATATTTAAATTTAAATGTAAATTTAACTTATTAAAAGAAACGTTGTGATTTTTTATTTTCTTTATTTTTTCCTCCAATTCCTACTCTCCGTAAACAGTATTCAGATATACTACATGCATACATATTTCGGTTTATACGATCATAAATTTCTTAAAATCAACAAAATTACCTCATCTTTTTCCGTGTGTGCGTGTCTGAGTGTGTATTTTAATTTATTAAGTTTTTTTTGTTGCTACTGGTTCTCTAAAACAACATCATCAGCATATTGTGCTCATATACTAGATAACTATTTATGTGTATATTGATTTTTTTCTTATTTCAAGTTTGTACATGATTTCATGATTAATTTTTGTGTTCTTTATTAAAAGAAAAAAGAAAGAAAATAAAGTAATAATACTAAAAAAAAACAATTTACACGAGATTTGATTTTGCAACAATATCAACCACAAAGCCCATAATTTTGTAAGTACACATGCATGCATACATTCACACAAACATATTTATTTATTATTTATCTTTTACTAAGTTTTTATTTTAATTTCATATTTTTTATAATTTTATATTCTTTTGCTTTTAAATTTTATGAAAAAATTTATTTTAAAACATAATCAAGTAGCCCACAAATAACTAGTGGTACGTTTATATGTATGTATATGTACACCCTGTAGGCAACTCAGCTAACTTTGAACTAATTATTTCTAGACTGCTAGATTTTTTTTACTGATAGTTTTATGCACTACAATTCACTTAAGTTAAGAAAGTTTTTGTCCGTTCAATATTTTTTTGATATATTGATTGTTTGATTTGCGTGTCGGTCTGACTACCATCAATTACAATCTTCAGATTCTGTTCTGAAGCACCTACTCGCCCAGACAACTAATAATAAAGTGATCTATACCCGATGCACGATGTGTCATGTATGCCGTCCATAAATTGTGCACCGAAAACTTTTGTAGCTCGAAGCCAAACTCTGGGTGACCCGGCAGCTGCGACAGTTTCATACGTAGTTTGAGCTCTCTCTTTGTGAAATGTTCTTCAGAGTATATTAAAAAAGTTTTGTGAGTACAATAAAAATGCTAACCATCTTTCGGAGCGCTATCTTTCTCTTCTTCTTTTCACTTCTGAATTTCTTTTTATCACTATCTTTACCTTTTGCTTTTCCCTTTTCTACAGGCGTTGCGAAGCGAGCACTTCAGCGGTCCTACATCAACTCCCTTTCACTTTCTTCCCTAAGGTGTTCACAAACTTGATTTGTAGAGTTTTTGCATTTCATTGTTAGAAGCGTGTTAGTTTTGTAATTGACCACCAAATTGCTGGCAGGGTATATAATTTATCAATGGATGAGTGTGTATGATCCGTTTCAATAACATTTAAACGGCACATTTTCTTAAAATCATCATTTTAATGTGTTTATATTTTCAAATAATAAAAAAAATATGAGTCATATTTTTTTGGCTGTGCTTTCGACCACCTGTCGTAACTGAAACTTTGAAAAAAAAAAACAAAAAAGGTTACAATATTTCTGGATAGATTTCATAGAGTGTATTTTTAAAGTTTTTTCTTACATATCAATTAAAATTATTATTAATTTTAAAGAAATCTTTAAATCCCAACAAAAACTAGTTAAAACTGAAAAACCACTCAGTTAAGCCAGAAATTTCAAATTGAAAATTAACAACAAAATATTTGGGCAAATATTATTGGGAATTTTGTTTGTTAGAATTTCTAAACTTCTTATTTGAATATTTGAAACTTTTTCTAATTCTCGTCTATTCGGTTGGTTTAACAATATAAGTATTCGAATGTCTTGCCAGGAATAAGCCACTGAAGATCGAAGTGGCTCCTTTGAAATCTTCCATATAGTAGATATGCTATCCCTCTTAGTACGTATTGTACTAAGTAAACAATTTTCAATTTCATCAAGGAAAATACTGCATTTTGCTAAATTTTTATTTAAACAAACCGTAAAAATGGTTGAAAAGAAAATTGAAAAAATGTCAATCTGTCAATGTTCAGTGTGTAAAAGGACACGGTCAAGTAAAAAATCAAGCAAAAATAGCCAGCTGGGCATTTAGGTACTTTGTAAATTATTACATCAGGAACAAACATAAGAGGTAATCACGGTTTGAAGTATTTTTACAGCTAATGTATGTTTAGGGGAAATTTTACCTACAAAGCGTCATCGATTTTTTTCTTATAATTGTTTTTAGCACTTAAAATGTAAACAACACGTTTTATCTCAAACTAAAAGTTGGCACCATTTAGCGGCAGCTGATCTACACAATTGTAGAACGTATTTACATGGGGTTTTCATATTGTAATTCTGAAGTGTTGTAGAACATTTTAGGATAGTGCATTTTATTGTTCTGTGTACAAAATTTCTACATTTGCACACTCGACACAAGAGACTTTACACTAAAGCGTAAACCCGCTATTATTTAACTCTATGCTAGACTATAGTACATTTGATTTGATTGTATCAAAACAAAGTGTCATGAAGTACATACAACTTTTTATAGGTTAACAGATAAAAATGGCATCAAAGTATAAAAAGCGAATTATTCGCAATTCATTGTGAATAAAATATGTTTGCAGGTTACTACCATAAATAATTATGTGTATATGTGTATAATGCACGTACACACATGCATAAAAACAAATGAAATGTTTTGTTTTGTTTTGTGGAGGCGTCATTTACATAAGTCTAAACGTAAAAATACACATACAGTGCGGTGCAATTAATTAAGGCACTAATCACTAAAATAATAAAATTTGATATAATGTGCAGAAAGCCAAGAAGCTTCGCAGATTTGTGGTATAAAAAAAATAAGAAAACGTAATATGTCCAATTATTCATTCTCTAGGGGATGAAGGTTACTGTGGCCAAACAATTCTATTCTAAAGTATGGGACCTAATGGGACAGGGGAGGCTGTCTAAATTTGTAATCTACTGCCCAAATACTCAGAATTTACTTTGGATTATTTTTAAAAAAATTTTGAAGTTTTCATATACTCCAGTGCTGTTGCTCTGAGTGATTTTAGCAACTTTCGGACGAATCAATAAAGATTACGGCATGAGACACATATCATTTTAAGAGGCAGACTGCTTAGATTTGTAATCTACTGCCTAAATACCCAGAAATTACTTTGAATTATTTAAAATTTTTTTTTGAAATTCCTTTATTTTTAAAAAACTTATTTAACTAGACGTATTTATCTGCACACACATGTGTTTTAGTCTATTCTGTTTTATTTTTAAAAAATATTTTTATTTTAGTTATTGAAAATTAATTTTCTGTTTGTTTATTTAAAATTTATATTTAAAATGAATTTTTCAACAGCTGACACAATAACACAATTCATACACAATACATTGAAAATAATAAGATAATTGCGCTGGAATGAATACTAGCAATTTAAATATCGATCGATATTTCTTTCCGCTAAACTTTCCTTGCTGTGCCGAATCAATAATACCATCCATTTTCATTTGTGTAGGTAAGCCAATAAGCAAAATTGATACATACGAGTTTCTGAAGATCAAAAATAAATTGTTGAGAAGCTTTTGGCGTGTTACTGCATGGTCTGGCGGCTTGGGTCATTCTTTCTTTGTTTTTCGAAAATGTTTTTGAAAATGTGGTTTCAGTGAAATTCGTTAAAAAACACATTTCTTGTCCTTATTCAACTGATGCTCACTGTAAAATATTTATGTGTCTTGTTTATATTACAAGTGTAAGATTTCAGTTAAATTTTTAGTTTTTAACTACGCGTTTGTCTGAATAAAAAAAAAAACAATATATGCATGGGTTGCAAAGTATTTAGATCAATCTGCCATTGACTAAAACAAAAATTATAAAAAACAAATACATATTTTATGTTGGGTCTAATTTTAATTGATTTGAACATTTTTTTTAAATAGAAAACTTGTTTTTTATTTCGGCTTTTAACAAATAAAATAAAACAGATATCAATGTACATACATATTTTTTTTTGTTATTAATATTTGTAATGCTATTTTTGAAAGTGGTATAAATCCACGTTTTTGTTTTTAATGAGCAAGCGGCAATTTCAGTAAAATGGTGTGTAAATATGTCGTACTGAAATTAACGCTGATTAATTTTTTTTTTGAAATGGACTTGTACCACTTTCAAAAAAAAGACCTTTTTTGTTTATTACTTTCTTAATGTATAAAATATGAATGTGCTGATAATAAAATATTTTATCTCCTAAAAATATTTTTTTAATAAAAATTCTTTTCACTTCATTTTACTTCTTGTATTCAATAAAGTCATTCAATTAAAAATTTTTAATAATAAATTATGCAAATGGGTATGCGTGTGTGCATATACGGACGCGTATATAAATTCAAATTTAACAATTGGTTTCACTAATAAAAGTTTATTTATTTTTATAAATCGGATTACTTACATATATTGTTTTAAATCAAATAGAAGGAAACCACTTTTAAATAACTCTCATATACATATGTACCTACAAACATATGTATATCATGTTACATCTTGAATTTTGGAAAAGAAGACAGAATTTGAGATTTGAATGTCCAAAAATCTGTAAAAAGTATTCAAAAAGGGCTGCTCAAGCATACTTCAAATGGCTTACAAGAAGTTTCAAGCATAACTACTACACATGTTTATAATGATGTGTGTTTTTCAATTATGCTTGTGCATTGCCTTAATATCCTACTTTTCTACCGACTAAGCTAAATATAGGCTTGTGTTGCTTATAACTTTTAAAGTGAACTTCAAGCATTCAAAGTTGCCATATTTTCGATTTTAGATATGGCAACCTCAGCAACCATACACAAAAATAAAACAATACAATTACCCAATAAAATAACAAATATTAAAAGTAAAGAATTTCTTAGTTATTTGAAAAATAATTATCAAAAAAAGGCATGCCGTTGCCATTATGTATTTATAGCAACAAAAAGTAATCGGTATTCCTAGCAGTGGTGCCACATAACAAATAATATAATATTTATCTTATTGAGAACTTGTAATAATGAAAAAAAGTTATTGATTACTTTATCAGTTATTTTAACTAAAGTATGGGTGTTCCCATAGATAATAAGGTAGTGTACTAACCCACAAATCTGTGGTTCACAGATTTTATTCCTGTCTAGACCCTAAGTGTTTTCTGCCGACAAGCCAAGAAGATTCCCTAAATTGTGTTTAAAAAAAAATTTATAGCTATTTGAGGCCCTAAATAAGATATTGTATCACGTCCTTTAATAGCAGTTTTATTTATTATGATTTTTTTTTTCTAAAATTTAAAAGAAAATTTAAAAAAAATTTTGTTTCAGTGCCTGCTTTGTTAGTTTTTTATTTTCTTGCTTGAAACTTTTTGTTTGCCTATTGACTCAATTCTCATTTAGTCAATTGGTGTAATTCAATAAGACTTGGGCGTAATCCACTGATGATTCAGTGTAGCGTCTGATGATATTAATTCCCTTTTAGTACTTATTGTACTAAGTAAAGAACTTTTCGAAAATTTTTTATGAGAATAATGCATTTTGCAAACCAACATAAATTGCAATTAAGCAATTATTATATTAAATATTAAATTTTGTTAAAAAAGTTTGGCTTATTTACTGAAAAAACTTTTCTTTATTTTGTGGTATTTCTTCTTTTAATGAATATTTGCAATTTCAATTATATAAATTAATTTTAAATTAATTCGAAATTCTAAAATAAGTTATTTTAAAAGAACTAATAAGAGTCGCAGCAAAAGCCATAAGCTATGGCTAGCAAATGGTTAAAAAAAAAAAAACTCAAAAGAACTGGCGATGCGATTGCCCTCTCGTTGTAATTAACTTAACACTACATTTTTATATGCATAAAGTACAATTATGGATGCATAAATTCTTGAAAAAAATTTATTCAATTCACTACTTAAAGCGAATTGCATTATAATAAATCACCCCTTAAAAGTTTTTGTGAAATACACACACACACACGCCCACACAAGTGTGTTTACATAGGAACCTTGTCAACAATATCTTTGCAGACAAGTCAACTAGTTTTAAATTAATTATGTATATGAGCTGTTATTTTTGGAAGTGGAATAAGTCCACATAAAAAATTATTACTCAGCGGTAATTTTAACAAGATGATGTCTACATTTTACTAAAATTATCGCCGACTAATTTTTTTTTAAGCAGATTTATACCACTTTCAAAAATAACAACTCATATTTATTTACAATAAGTTGAATTGCTTGCAGGGTACACACCACAATACATTTGCAGATATTTTAATTTTAAAAGAAAACAAGTTCTTGCATACTTTGCTTAATTTATTTAATATATAAACAAATAAATAAATATATAGTGGTGTCTTAATTGGTTGCCGGACAAAGGGTTTGAGTAAATTTCATTGTAGCAAAAAAGGCTTTCTAGAATTCATATGGAACTTATCTGCATGTTTGTTGTTATCTTTTTATAAATTGCAATTAAATTAAACGAAATATTTTACTGCCGTTCCTGTCCGTTTTATTTATTGAGTTGTAATAAAATCATTAACGTCTGTTGTCTATGTAAAACGGATTCCAGTAAATTTTTAGATTTTAAATCAAATTCTTATGAACACAACTGGGATGAACAATGAATTTTAGGCCCTGAATATTCGTCGCCAACAATAAAACTCTTTAGTGTAAAATGAAATGCATATAATCATGGCGTCAGCCGCAAATCGTCATACGCGGCGAACTTAATTTTAGTTTTCAACTATTTTGTCACATTTTGTGGTTTTAATTTAAATTTATTTATTTTACAGCATTTTTAAAATAATCTTATGGAAACAAAAATTTCGTTGTTATTGTGCTTTATAAGATGAGCATGCGCAGTGAATTTTTACTGATGTATTCTTCGTAATGAATGAAATTCGTCGTTTGTTACAGTTGAGTTCCTAGTATTACTCTGTTGTTTTAGAAATTATTTGTTTCTAAGTTAAAAGGATTGTACGAGTATTTATTTAAAATTTAAATTTAATTTTCGTAAAGGTCACTTGCTTTGTGGTGTAATTCCTAAATTGTCCAGACTGTAACAATTTATGATATTGCTGACCTTTTATTCGGCAACTGAAATTAAAGTAAACTCAAATAGGTCATTACTTCTGACGTTTTCTATTCTCAAAAATCAATCTGCCTTTAAATTATCTAAAATTTTAAAGAGATTACCTAAAACTGCACAAAGGGGTGCGTTTTTTAAGGTTTGAATAAAATAAAAATAAGTTTTTCATGCAACATTTAACATTAATGCATATTTAGCGTTTTATACGAGTATATTTAACAATGTTAAAGCGTTTTGCCAAAATCTGATTAAGTTCACATCACTGATAAGCAGTTAACATAAAAAATACTTTGATTTCTCTAAGAGATTTAGCAACTTCTGATGAACCATAGAACACATAATTTTAAAGGGGAGGTCGTCTAGATTTGTAATCCACCGCCCAAATACTCAGAAAATACTTTGGATTATTTAAAAATTTTTTTTTTTGAAATTTCTTCATATACCAGAGCTGTTGCTCTGAGGGATTTTAGGAACTTCCGCACGAACCATAGAAGATTACGAGATAGATCTGTATTACATTCCAGCCCCCCTAATTTCATTATGGTGCTTATACTCTTGATGTACACTCGCCAAGGTCTTTAATTTTACATATCAGAACCCTATTTTTCAGTAATACACAAAAAAAATCAATATTTTATAATAATGTAATAAATTTCATTTGAAAGAATTAAATAATAAAGTTGCATTGTATTGTGGAAATATTTTAGCTTTTGCGAATTTATCTTTACGCCCCTAATGAATCTGTGATCTTCGTTGTACTTGCGCATTTCCTTTGTGTAAACTACAATGCGTTAATTAGTTAAATTTCGTTAATATCTATTTATTGGCAAGAATAATATCTTATAATTAATAAATGAAATATTATACACAAATGTGATCAAATTTATTGATAAGTAATGTGCATGTGTGTGTACATACCCAGCAAGTCATGTCTTCAAAACAATCTGGGTGATGTGTAGTAGATAAACATTTGCCATAGACTACAACTAGACATAGAGATAGTAGATCTAATAGGTAAAATGCTATCTCGTTTAGTATTTCGCCAGAATAAGCGTTTGTTTGTTTATAAAATTAGTGACATAGAAAAGCGCTTTTTGAAAAGTATTTTAAGCAACGCGTGTTCCAGTCAGCGGTTTTCATCTTTAAATTTAAATAAAACCAAAACCCACAATTTTGCACCGTGAAATTCATGAATAGAATAGATCTATTGGAACACTACTCTCAAGTTACAAAATCTCTCTAACTCTAGTATTAATTAATAATTTAAAGACTTCCTTTGGGTGATTTATTAGCTATGTTCTAAGTAACTAAAACTATTGCTGTCTCTTCGTCTTCGTTATACACCCTGCAGAGATCGTTTAGGCTGATTCTCAGGTTTTGCTAATGCGAATTCCTGACCTAGTCAGGCCTAGTATGTCATTTTTTCTCTTTCCAGAACGGAATGTCATGAATGTTTTCGTGCGATTCAGTAACTTTAATTACGAATATTCGTATCGCAAAAACAAGTATAATGATATTTTATCGAATTCAGTATTCAGTAACTTGCCGACAAAAATATTCGAAATTTTGCGACGAAGTTAATAGCACATAAATAATGATGGCAAATAACGATTTCTATCGTACTGAATATTTTTGTCCAAGAGTTACTCTATACCGAATTCGATAAAAAATAATTATACTTGTTTTCTCGAGACGAATGTTCGTAATAAAAGTTAATGAATCGCACTACTGATCTCCTCCAATATTATTGCAATTCCCTTTCCAGCCATTCCCTAAATATGGGCTTATTAGAGCTACAATACATTCCGTAAAATGATTTTAAGCCAATGAAATAACTAGCCAATTCGAATACCTGTCCACCATGATCATATCAAGGGAACCTTGTTATTATAGGCTCGTCTCTTCAAAAGACCAGTTTCGATTTTATTTCAAAAAGTAACTAGTAATAATGGGCCTAAGAGTGATGCAGTTTTTGATATTTTTTTGAGGTTTGTAAATGCTGGTACAGAACTGCAGATTAGAAAATATCTGTCAGGTGAACTAGTGAATCGACATACCAAATAGCGGAAATAATTTGGTTCAAATTGGATCATGTTTGCACTAGCAACCTCTTAAGACTCTACTGAAGACTATTGGCCTTTTTGTACTACAACCCAAAGGATCTTTTGTAGAGTCTTGAGTTTCACGATTCGAATTATCTTATTCAGAGAGATTCAACCTGTTAACTTGCCTTACAAGACTAATACCGGAGAGTCATGAAGCACCTGTATTAAGGTTTTGTCATGCTAACAACATTTCCTTAAGTAAACCAGCTAAGGTTAGAAAAGTACTGTCAGAAACTGTTCATTCTTCTACTTTGAACCCTAAACCATGTCAACCATGTTAACAGAATAAGTTTGTCATAGAATAACTGCTATAGCAGATATCAAGATGAGGAAGAGAAGGAAATCATGGAAAACCCTGTTTGCCTAAGGTTGCATGGTTTCGTGCAATTGCTTAATAATAACAGCAAATTAAAGCCTTATGATTTACAAAATGTTAGTCCTGCTGGGTATGTCTGGTTATCTGCACGTACACATGTAAGAAGAATGCATGTATGCATGTGTGAGTGTTTAAGTAATTCCACAATTGACTGTAAACATTAATGTCTTAATGTACATTATTGTGTTTTCACTTTATAAGTAATTTGAGCATTTCTAAACAAATTCATTTTAACAAACATAAAAAAAAAAGAAAACTGTGCATAACGTTGACAAAAAGAAGAAAAAAACAGCGAATATGAGATTCAATTAAAAAAGGAAACGCAAACAATAACCAACACACACACACGGTTGTATACAAATCAACAAGATATCAAACAAATATACAATAAGACAAATTAAAATGAGGCAGTCTGATGCTGTGATAAACATCAGACATCCTTATTAGACACTGTACCTACTTAACTAACCCTTCTTGATACGAATACGAATTCGAACGAGTAAACAATGAAGATAAAAAGATTCACACACCCACACCCACCAACAAGTGACACAAACACACATAGCCACACTTAAAGATTAACTTAACGACCGCAAAGTGGTTAAAAAAAAGTAAGTAAATGAAATGAATGATAGAAATGAAAAAAAAAGCCAAACATAATAGATCTAATAATGCCCTTTTGGTCTGGGAGGTAGGGATGGGGAAGGCGTTTTACTTTGATTGATTTTAAGCAATTGTTGTTGTTATTGTTGTTATTCCTTTTTTGTATTTATACTTTTATTTTGTTTATTTATTTTGTTACATTTTGTCTAGTATTTTTATTTATTTTTATAATTTGAACGCTTCATAAAAAACTTTCTTTTTCTCTTTTCCCTTTTAGAGTTAAAAGAAAAATTTTTATAGCGAATAAATCAAACAACCGTTTGACTATAAAAATGCATTCAATTTAATATAATTTTTCAAATAAAAAAAAAAACAAATTAAGTATGCGCGGTACATGCATACGTGCATGACTTAAAGTAGACTTAGCTGATTAACTTAGGGGATGTTGTTTGCATGATAAAACCTCACAACAAGTGCTTTATGACTGTCCAGCTTTAGGGTCTTGTAAGTCAATTTACTAGGTTGGCTTTTTGTTAACTCCTGTACAATTCAGTAACTTTTATTACGAACATTCTTATCTACAAAAACAAGTATAACGATATTTTATCGAATTCGATATTCAGTAACTTTTCGACAAAAATATTCGTTACGATAGAAAACGTTATTTGCGATGTTTATTTATGTGGTGTTAACTTCGTCGCAAGATTTCAAATATTTTTGTTTGGAAAGTTACTGAATATCGAATTCGATAAAATATCGTTATACTCGTTTTTTTAGATACGAATATTCGTAATAAAAGTTAATGATTCGCACTACTGATCTCCACCAATATTGGTGCGATTCCCTTTCCAACCATTCCCTAAATATGAGCTTATGAGTCGCACTACTGAGGAAGGAAATAACCTTTCTCTGAATAAGATAATTAATTCGAACAGCGAAGCTAAAGGTTGTACAAAATATCCTTTGGGTTGTGGTAGTTTTTGATCTCGGTAGTCCATGAAACCGCATTATTTCGATTTAGGCGTATTTTTGGAATCAAAGATTTGCACTGAAAAATATTCTGAGTGAAATTCCACAAAAGTTTGTACACTTTCAGCATATAACCTACAAGTGCAAGTTCGAAAATCTCAATACACTCACACTGTTTCACTAACACACATTAAGCGAACTTGCAGCTGAACTGAGCTTTTGGGAGAAAATTTTTGACACTTACAGTAAGTAAACTGACAAATCAGAAACAGTGTTAACGAGTATGAGTTTTAAATTAATTTAATTTGAATGAAGAAAAATAAAAGTTAAATTTAAATATCAATTTTATATTTTTGACTTCAAAAAATATAATTAGTGTTCACAATGCGGCAACACTCCGTTCATATGTTTGTATGCGCTATAGCAAAGGCGCAGCCATGTTTTCATTTGAAGTATAGCCTTTGGCGGTATTTGAAAAATGAACAATTTGCGAGACTTTCGACTATTTTTTCTTCTTTTACGTAATTAATACGTATACTCAACACCAGTATGGTGTCGATTCAGCACCGGTATGGTGTCATTACGACACTAGTATGCGTTATAAAAAGTGAGCACAAACTATTGACACCGTTTGCTGTCATTTTGACAACGGATGGTGTAATTTTTTCTCTGGGTGTAGTGCCTAACTGAAACAAATCTTAAAATCCTAGTGAATCTCGTAATTCTTGTGTTATTTATTTTAAAAAGGTTCTCTCGTAATTGTTGCCTTTATTTTAGATAGGACATCTTCTCACGGGACCAAAAAACATTTTTCTTATGTCAGATGTCAATAAACCGCATATAAAATAGCTGGTTTGACAAACATATAAAGTCATATGAAAAAAAAAATTAATTGAGAAGACTCTTCAAAAGTCTGAAACTAGTCTGACTGGCTTTTCATTCGTGACTCTTTTAAATGCTGCTTTGAAGAAGGCTATTGTCTCCTTCTCTAGCTACAGCGTACTGTAGAACTAAAAGAGGGATTTTGTTAATGTCTTGAACAAAAATTTCTATAAATATTTTTTTTATGTATTTCAACGCATAACTTGTAACTTCTGATTTGATTTGCGCATGTAAAAATATTTACTTATCTGCATATAAACATGATGACAAAGTATATATATACGCGTATGTGTGTGTGTGTGTATTTATTTATTGAAGATATTCTTCTTAAATGTCGTTTTGATATTGTTGTTAAACACTTAAACACATTTTATTTATGGTTTTGCTTACATTTAAAGATGTTGTTGACATGTGAGTGGTGCTGCTGCTGCTACTATTGGGTGGTGCTATGTTTTTGTTGCTTGTTGTAGGTTTTTTTTTCTTTTTTCTTGGCATGGAACGTGTGGGCCACACCACAATTGGTTATCACATCGTTGTGGCGCATTACAGTTGAGTAAGTTAAATCTGAAAAAAAAAATTAAACATAATTTGGCTCCCGACAGTCGGGCACCTTTTCATACTCTGGCAACGCTTTCCATTACATTAACAAAACTACCAAAAGCAGCAACGAATACTAGTTACCAAGTACGAGTTATCTTGCTTCAGTTGCGAATTTGTTTGAGAAAAAAAAAATACAAAATTAATTTTTTTTATTAGTTTAAAAACGAAAAAATATTTTCAAATTAGAGAAATATTTGTCATAAAAAATAGAACAAGTGATGTCTGTCTGTCGGCATAAATTTAGTATGTCTAGTAGATTAGTGGATAGTGTTGATTTCTGCCTAGGCCCTAGGTGATTTCTGTAGACAAGTTAGTGCAGCAAGAGTAGTAAATATTAGTCCAGCATTTATATTGAAATAGCGAACGTAAATAGAGCGTTAACGTTGCATATTCAACAGTAATGTTAAATTATCTTGTTTATTAAAACTCATCCTATAACAACAAAACTACAGCTAAAAACGCTGGATTAAAAAAAGTAAAACGTCATTTATTTTTAACAATAACAAAACAAATAGTTTTGCAGCCAACTTCATTATACAAGGTGGAGCAAAAGTCCCGCTACTATTTTGATTACGCGCCATCTTGGTTATGTGACGTTTAGTTCAGTTTCACTTTAACTAAAATTCGACTGTACGTGTGTTTGACATTGAACTCCTCCTAAACGACTGGATTAATTTAATTGAATTTCTGTGTATGCATTTGATTTACGCCTTGGAAAGCTAAGCGTCACAAATCCTCCCGGTAGGTGTCGCTGCTCTTTGGTATCTGGCTTATTTAGCTACTACCTGTTTTTACCCGGTCTTGCGCGTTCATTTACTCTATAAGTACGATTTCTTAGAGTAAAGTAAGCAAATCGATTATACAAAAATTTTAAGGCAAAACAACATTTGCCGGGTCAGCTAGAGTTCTTGTATAAATTTTTTTTTGTGCTTTTTGAATTTAAAAGTGGACAACATTGCTCTTTAGTCAAATATTTTCTCATCCTAAGCAAATTCAAAAATATCGTGCATGTTCTGTATTCCCCACGGATTTGAAAAAATTTGGAATTAAATTTTTATGTTTTTTTTTTTTAATTCTACCATAAATTTCGTACCCAAAATAAATCAAAAACAAAATTTTAAAAATCTTAAAATGGACCACAGAGTAGTTATGAAGTACTGAATTTTTCAATTCCGAATAAAATATTCGGATTCGGAATACAGAACAGCACTGTATATCTTTGCAAACAATATTAAAAAAACGGTTACTATTGTTTACTTTTTTAACATATTTTTTGCCTATTTATTTGAAATATTTTTTGTTATTAAATAACAATAAAGAGAATGTGTTTGTGTTATAAAAGAATTATTATTTGAGCAAATGCCTCATTTCTAATCTTACCCAACTGGCGTGCAAAAAAAGTACAGAAATTAAGAGGAGAATTTCTAATCAATGTTTTGTTTTTTTTTTTTTTTAATTTGTGTTCAGTAATTTATTATTTGTTTATTTTTTTAATAAAAAATTAATTTTTTTTGTTGCTTTTTATGTGTCTGATTTTGAAAAACATTAAATAGCAAAAAACAAAAAAAAACTTGTGTTGTTGTTATGCTTGTTAATTGCTTAAAACTAGAATTAATTTCCAAATCTATTTTTAAAAAGAGAAATTATGAAAATCTGATAATAAATTATAAAAATTTCTGTACGACTAGTGAATAAAAAAAAAATAAAAATAAAAAAAACTTTTTAAAAAAATATTGCCACACTTCCGTTGGTCATCGTTTCGTAAAAACACAAAATAAAAAAAACAAAATTTGTGTTTTTGTTTTTTTTTTACCTAAAAGTGAATATGAATCATCTCTGTTTATATTATATGAGCGCATTGTGTATGTATGTAATTCACATATACCTTAATGTGTGTATTTACGAGTACATTATCTGGCTAAAGTACACCGACTCATAGACTAACAACATTGCAAGATTATCATGATCCTCATAGCAATAATGATGATCATCATCATCAACAGTAAATTTATGTTGAATGAGTTGAGATGATATTCATTCACATCAAATAGATTTTGTGTTGGGTGAAGGTGAGGCCATAGAAAATTTTAATTTAACCATCACACATTTAAATGATGACGACTAAAAAAAAGAAAAAATTAAAAGAAAGCAGACAACAGAAAACAGTAGCAGCGAAAAACAAATTTTTATTTATAATCGTGTTGTGTATGGATTTTGTTTATTTATTTTTAATATTTTGTGTGCTTTGTGTGTATGTATCTTTCTTTATCTATTTATGTATGTATGTATATCTTTGATGTTTTCAAATTGTCTATGATCTACCAAGGTGAAAGAACAACCGGTATGATTTGTAATTAGCGGGCTTTTCAACAAGAACTTTATTTTATTTTTTTCTAATTAAAATAAAACAATTAATATGGCTATTTTATTAAGCTTGAGGTCTTAATTTATAAATTTATTTTTATATCGATGCTAGGAGAATGGGTTTGTTTTCAAACGACTACTGTAGAATTTGTTAAGATAAGGAGGAGAAGGAAACTGTGGAATACCTTCTCTGCCGGTGGCCTGTAATGCAGGGCCCAGCTTGGAGAGTGCTGTTTGCGCTCTCGACTATCCCTTATAGTCGACATGCTATATGGCTTGGTTTAGGTGACGGACTCATCTTCTTCTATCTGCCTTCTTATTTATTTCCTTTCACTTTTCTATCTCAAGTGTGCTACACTTTTTCACTTCCTCTTATAAAGATGTCACAAAGGGAAAATATCAGTGAGCCTCTGTTCTCTTTATTTGGGCACCCTGTGTAACCTTTTGCATCCATTAAATATCAAAAATTATGTTAGTGTCAATCAGCATACGTTTTTCTTTTTCTTTTTTTTTTAATTTGTTGCTTTTTTATTATTTTATATTTAGTTAGTCGGTTTAAGCTTTTACTCATTAAGGATTTCTACCGCATTCTTTTGCTTCTGTTTTGTATTCGTACGTTTATAGGAATATGTGTGTATGGCTTTCTATGTTTGGTTTGAGGTAAAATAATCGAGCAGTTTGAATACACAAATCAAAAAAAGTGTATGATGGAACAAATGGTGAAGAAATCAGTCAAATGCATTAGATGATAAAAATAACAAAGTATCATCATTGTTTTTCAAACCATCCATCTTAGCATGTAGTAGCACATCTCATACTTACTTACATCAAACCATATACATTGTCATACAATATTTCTTGGTTGGTTGGTTGTTTAGTTTATTTGGTAATGATTGGTAATAATAATGGTGATGTACCACATTCTTGCACTTATTTGGTAGCAAGGCCACATTCTGGTTTTCGATTTGAGATGCCTTTTAGCTATTGCACACCTTTTTTATTTAATAAATAGTAAACAACATCTCAACATATTTGTCGATTTTATTATTTCTGTTTAGAAACTCATAAAAGTACGGAGAAAAGCTTTATAGAAAATAAGTTTCTGTTTGTGGTTTCTATTATATTTTCTTTTCTTCTTTTAATATCTATTTTAACATAATTTTATTTTATGCGAATGTAAATATTTGTACCGTTATGTTAAATACCACAGATCCACACATACCAGATAGAAAGAGATAGAAGAGATATAAGTCTTTATTGAATCGCTTTCAATATCGTCTGCATCCTCATAAAAAAAATCGTTTGGTGCAATTTTAAATCCAACTTTCTTTTTATTGTTGTTGGTATTATCACAATAATTTAAGTACACACACACACACACATGTATGCCTGATTTTTCTGGTATAATTCTTTAACAATCAATAGCTCAAATATGACAAGAAAATCTAATATTCAGCTAGATTCTAGCATTACATTCCTGAACAATAACAAATTATTGTTTTTTTAACAATCACAAATCTGCAAATCTACTTACTTGTCTTGTCAAGTACTTAAAAGGGGGGGTAAAATTTCTACCCCTTTTTGCTAATTTGTGTGCATAAGTACCTTTGAGTAAATTGATTGATTTTATTATAAATTTTTAACACCCAATAAAAATCAAATAAAATGCTTTTTCAAGGGCTTAAAAAGATACTTAAAGGGGAAATACGATTGGTACTTTTGAAACTTTTTTAATGGAATTTTTTTTTGTGTTATATCCAAGCCTAGAACTGTGATAGTAAACTCAAACGGTCCTGAAGGCAATAAGTATTCAAATGGTACTTTTTTTTAATATTAACGAACATAATTTATTATTTTATAAATTTATTTTTATATCGATAGTAGCTGATAGCAAACGTTAATTTGCCCTCAAATTTCTTACTCTAAGAAATCGTGCAAGACCGAGTTATTACCTGTTATTACAGGTAGTAGATAAATAACAAAGATACAGACTGCAGCGTCATCTGCCGGGTGGTTTTGCGACGCTAAACCTCCCAAGGCGTAACCCAAATGAGTACACAGAAATCCAATTAAATCGGTCCAGCCGTTTAGGAGCAGCACAATGTCAAACACACGTACAGTCGAATTTTATATATTAAGATAAAAATATCCTAAAGAAGCTACCAAGTTGGAGCGAAATATTGATACAAAAATAAATTTATAAAATAAGACCTCAAGCTTAATAAAATAGCCATTTTAATTAAAAAGAAAAAGTTCAAATAAACTAACAACATAAATTAACGAAAATAGACATATTAAATTGGGCTTAAATGGTTCAGGATAAGTTGAAAAATCATTTAGGGGCAAAGTAATTTTTGATTTTTTTCATATTAACGGCTCTAGAACTATGACATTAAGGTCTTTAACAACATAAAAAATTAAAAAAAAACAATAAGGTGCTACGCTAACGAAGTAGCGAGTTCAAAGCTAGAGATTATACTTGATGGCCTTCAGGGCGCCACGTAAAACAAACTTGTTAAGTTGGTGGGTTGAAGAAGCCACCCCAAAAAGTAGATGAAAAGGGTGACTTATGTGGGTCGTCTGATATATCTGTAGAAGCTGCACTTAAAAATAAAGTAAAACAAGTTAAAATCAAAATAAAAAAAAATTTGAGATATTTTGTAACAAAATCGGTTACTTCGCTTCAAAGTTATGACAAGATGAGTGAAGCAGCCTTTTAAAAAATTAAAAAAAAGATGGTTTTTAACATTTTTAATCCACCATAACGTTTTAAAATTTTTTTTTGACTTTAGTTAATGTTATTCATCACTTCATTGTGCTAACCACAACTTAAAACTCGTGTGGTCTAAATTTAAATTGCTCGTAATTTTTATTTTTTTTATGAGCTGTTAAGCTGTTAATTGAGTAAGTGGAAAATTACATTGTGAACTTGAGTTGCAATAAATTTGATTGTAAATGTAAAATATTTTATGATAATTAATGAAAATTGAATTGTTGGAAGAAGAGGGAAAATATTACTTATAAACATTTCCCTAGTAAATTATAACACTATTTGCCATAAAAAAAAAACTATTAATTATTATAATATAAAGGGTCTTCCTTTAAGTGATAAAGCAAAATGAATGTTATAGTGCATTTACACTGAACTTTCGAACGAAATCTTTCTGATTTTGAGTAGATTTGTAGAAAATCTTGTCAAATATTGTTACTACCTATTACTATTACTACAGCTGTGTTTTTGATTGAGATTTTATATTAATTTAAAAATCTTATTGCTGCCTACCTATCTGTAGACTTATTGCCCAATTCACATCAACTTCACTACGAAATTGATTTCTTCAAATTTAGATGACATGGAAGTTTGTTTTGTATTTTGTGGTTTTAATTCCGATGGCTAAGCAAATCGTTCAGCAATTTTGTAGACCACTAGATCGTTTGAGTTACAGCAACAGCACGTAATATATTATTAACACCCCTTAGCTTCGTGATGGCGAGGATTGTTAGTACTCGTTTGCATTTTAAGCAACAGAGCCCAAATGTTCGTGTTCGATATACGAGTAGAATGAAAAGCATTGAAATCTGACAGGCAAATTCATAAAAAAACATTTTTGTTTTATAAAGCCTTATTAAGCACATTTTCTATGTGAAATTTGCTTTTAATAAGCGATTATTGAATAAAAATATTTTTGTGGGAAATAATTGAAATAGTTCGTTATAGCGGCGATTTGACTTCAGAAATGTAGCTTTCTATGAATTTCAACAACAACATTCGTCATTATAAGTTAGGTTAAACAGGTCGCCCGAAAAAAAAGAAACAAGAGCTGGGCTCACTTGGGTCCTCTGAAGTGGTCCCTTTGTGATAGTCATTATAAGTTAGTTTGTAATTTTTATTTCTATTTCTATTTAATACGTTTTAATTGTCATTTTGGATATTAATTTCTAACTGTTTATTTTGTCTTTTAATTTTTTTTTTAATTGCAGAACCCAAATCCTTTTTACACAAACAACTTTTTACAACGAACGACAAAGGCTTTAATCATTTTGATTTGATAATTTTTGGATCTTTCGCACATACAAAATATAAAATATTAATTTAAAAAAAGGGTAAGTTACAAAAATTATTTAAATGCAGATATGAATAAACATGCTGAAGAATATATATTTTTATTTGCGCTTTAGTTCAGTATATTTTTTATTTTGCTTATTTGCTTCTATTCGTAATAATCAAACTCTATATCTGTCTCTTTTACACAAACGTCGAGTCAAAAGCTGAGTTTTTCAAAATTCTAACCTTAAAATTTACAACCCTGGTTACTCGGTGGTGCAAAAGATCCCTTGGGTCGCGTTACTTGTGTCCTTATTTAAAAAAAAAACCAAAATCGTTGTGGTTTTTTCTTTCTGTACAAAATTTTAATAATTTGTTTACTTTAAAAAATAAATTAGGGTGACAATCCCCTCCCAACATTTACATAATTCTATAATTACAAGAAAACCAACTTTAAGTGGAATACTTTTTTGAAAGTATGCTCAGTGTAGCTTTTTTTTATGTACTAAAGCCTAGTGTTATTAATAAATTCTCATGCTACTTATGGATGTTTGCAAATCAAAATGGTTTTCAATGTTTATTCATTTTTCTAAAGGCTCCAAAATGGCGCTTACATTTTTATTATTGGTATTTTTTACCCTTCATTCTTTTTTTTTTCTGTTTTTTTTGCCCATTTGTCAAGTGTTTATTTACAAAAAGGTTTATATAAAAATGTTTTTGTAAATACTTTTACATTCCTTCTTATGTGTGCACAAGTGTGAGTGCATATACACAAATATATTTAAGCTCTATCCTTAAAAAATGTTAAACACACACCCATATATGTGTGGTAACATTTGGCTGTGTATGTGTGGTGTGTAAGATTATTTACCGAATTAAATACTGAAAACAAAATGGCTTATTGGCGCCACATTGTCGCGCCAATTGAGATTTTATGGCTGATTCTTTATGAGTGTTTGTTGGTTGATAAATGTTTCTATCTATTCAATTTTTTTTCTATTTGTTTTCTCATCTTCCTTTAAAATTTTTTTCTCATTTTTTGTTGTTTTAGTTTTTGTAAAATATTAAGATTTTTGTTAACTTAAGCAGAGTATGAGTGCATTTGAATTTATTTACTTATTTAAGTAAAATATTAAATGAAAACTGCATTTATTTAATTTTTAAAATTATGATTTGAAAGAATATTTAAGTTTTTAGCTTTTTTAACGAATTAATACCATCAAGTGGTAAAAGATGCATTAATTAAACAAATAAAATAAAATACATAAACTCTTTGTATAAAAATAAATTTTCTGAGAAATTTCTTCAAAATTGAATCAGTGATTTTCAAAACCCCTTAAGTCACATTTTTTTTTTATTGAAAATGATTTTTTAAAAAGGAATGCGTATTCTTAGTAAAAATCACATAAGTCAGTATAGATATTCCCTCCTTTTGTAATTCATGCTCAATAATTTTTCTAAAGTGATTGAGATTTTTCAATCTTCAAAAAATATGTCGACATAAAATGATGGTAGAAACGTGTCAGAAAACTACATTGATTTGGTTTGGAACCAGATAATCTTAAAGTGAGTGAAGATAAATATGCCGAGCTAAATACGTTTTAACATAACCCCTTACGTTTTTTAGTAATTGTAAATATTTTTGCAGTATTTATGGCATATTTATCAAACACGTCTTACGTCATTAAATATTTCTAAATATGTTTTTAGTATTTATGACATTTTTATAAATACACTCTGGCCACATGAATAGGCCTCCCCAAACAAAAGTTTATAGCTTCAAAAAGAAAATTGTTACGAAATTTTTATTTCTATTTAAAATTAATTTATTATAGTTGTTATTAAACACTACAAAAATGGGTTTTATAAAAATATTTTATAAAAAAAATTCCAAAAATGCCTTCGAAATTTGCTTCACATGTATATAAGACACTTATAAAAATAAATCAATAAAAAATTTTAATTTTATTTACATTTTATGAAAATTTGTACATTTTAAAGCCTTTTGACATAGATTATAAATCTAAACAGCCTCCCCTTTAAAATAATATGTGTTATATCCCGTAACCTTTATTGATTCGTCCGAAAGTTGCTAAAATCACTCAGAGCAACAGCACTGGGGTATATGGAAATATCAAAAAAATACAAAATAACCCAAAGTAACTTCCCGGCGAACCATGGAATATTATGGGATAAGACATATATCATTTTAAAGGGTAGGTCCTCTAGATTTGTGATCTACCGCCCAAATACTCAGAAGATACTTAGGATTATTTAAAAAAAAATGTACGTTACGTAACGATAGAAAGATGGTATTCTAACAAAAAAATTAATCGAAAGAAAAAGAAGAAGACACGAAAGTTTTTATTCCAGCTGTTTTGTTATGAAACGTATAAAATAAGAACAGAAAAATAGGACATTTTGTAAAAAATTTTTAATAAAAAGTAAAGTTAAAAAAAATAGTGATAAATTAACTAATACCTGAAATAAATATAAATCAAATAGGGTAGAAAAACTTTATATATAATTATTAATTAAACACATAATTTAACTTTGGCCACTGTAAAATTCATTGAACCACTAATGCCACTTGTGTGTCTAGGCCTTGCCCTCAAGAAAACTAAATAATGCGCCTCCTCCAGTGTCGTTTTGTATTCAGTCAATCCACACCTTAAAGAATGATACTTAATATTTTTTTTTTCTTGCAGTGCCATTTTTAGTTGGTAGACCTATTGCATTCAACACGTTTGCGTCATGCCTAAATAAAAGCGCTAGTGGTGCGTATCCTCTACAGTAGTGTTAATCATCTTGTTTAATAAAACCCACTAAAGATAAACAACAATTGAGTTAAAAACGCTAGTTAAAAAAAAGTTAGTAAAAATGTGATTACTGGTCAAAAAAAACATTTGTGTTTTCACTATAAAGAACGCTGTCAAAATTTAATTTTCCAAAGATAAAAAACGTTCGCTTCAATTATACAAGAAACCACAAAATTTGGAATTTAAACTTTTGCAACACCACTTGTGTTGCAAATTGAATAATTTTTCATCTCTCTTTTTTTTTTGTACCAAAGTTGAAGCTTAAGTTCAGCTAATTGACTTGTTTGATGTGGATTAGCTGAAGTCATTTTTATATTTTGCAATCTAGTAATTTTTTTTAATTAATTGCTGTGACATTTAAATAGCCTGTGACGGCTCCCTAGATTTTTTTAATTTAGTTTTTGTGCTTCTTCGTAGATTGAAATAAATAAAATTTCTGCAATATTTTTCAATGACTGATTTTTTTTTTCTTACTTTATTTGAACTCCATGATTTTTATCAAAAACAATTTTCGACTTGTGCTTTCCTGCTTGTCATTTTTTGTATGTTTTTCATTTTGGTAATTTCTTAAAGGAAAATAGAAAATTAAATTTCGTAGTCCTTTCATTAATCAATGGATCATTATGTAAATGTGTAAGAAAAAAAACTACTGACTGGGCTTGTTAAAAAAAAGTGTTTTCATGTCTTTAAATTGAAAATTGACAAACTAATTAGATGACAATCGAGCAAAATCCAGGGTACTAATAGATTAAACGTGTTAAGCTAAACAGTCGTGCTGTTTTTAGTTTTAGTTTTAAACCCTCATGACGCATTTTCCCTTCCACTTTAATACAGTTTTTTTTTAGAAAAAAAAATTAGAAATTGTTTCAGCTTTGTGGCATTTTTTTTAATATTATTTATACAACTTTATGAATAAACAAGCAGTATAAGAAAAAAAGAACAGGAGAAAGCAGAATATTTTATACGGTTATGTAATTTCTTTTGTCCCAAGAAGAAGCTACTCGACTCTATACACTTGGCAACACAATGTCACACAGCTGGAGATTTTCACGTGATGATGAAGATGTTTATGACCTCACGTTTACAAAATCTATTTGAAAAATGTTGCAAAAACTTAAGTACAAAAGAAATTGAGTCTTACTCAATTTTTTGTTTAATGAGTGAGTGCGTTTGGAAATCGTCTTTTCCCCTTTTAAAAAGTTACTTGACTTTAGTTCACAGCTAAAGGGTGTTATTGTATATTTTGTTGGCACTTGTTTTATTTAAATTTTTTCCTTGTGGTTTATAAAAAAAAATATTTCATATACGAGTATTCGTATGAACCCTTAAAATTATTGCCACAAAAAAAAATATTGATCTCAGTGCTCAAGTACCACAAAAAAAAAATGAGAAAAAAAAATCACAATCAAATACCAACTACAAACGAGTGATGTAAAATGTACTCGTAACCATTTCACTCTTAACTGAGCAGCCACCTTTTACAGGATCTTGGTTTATGGCACTCAACATCAAGTTGTTACTCTTAAATAGCTAAAATCGTTTGTATATTTGTATGTGTATATTTAAATATTTGTATTTCTATCTGCTTGTATGCATTTAAATGTGGAGCATGCGCATAATGTTTCATACTAGACGACTGTTTAACGTCGTCATTTACTGAGGACTAGTAGGATGATTGAATTTTTAAGGCAGAAATCCATGATGTGTCGCCAGCATAACACATCATTCTAGGCCTAACCACAGATCGGAAAAGACATCATCAGCCATCCAAAATAGCAGTCATTTAATAATAAACTTGAAATAATAAAACCAAAGTTAAACTCAAAGTCAAGTGTTCCTTTTTTAAATAAGTGAAAGTGTGGCCTGAAAAGAAAGAAAACTAGAAAGTCTTTACACTAAGAAAAAAAAGAAAAAAAAACATAAAGTGCCTTATGTAGAACTTAAAAGAAAAACAAAAAAACAAGTGCCTATTTTTTTTAAAAATTTAAAAAAAAACACTTAAATATTTGTTTTGTTTTTTAATTTGTTATTTGTTATTGAAAACTTTAAGTTTTGAGTGCCTTTCAAACCGTTGCAGCCTACAAATAGAAACTAATTTTAAAAAAATAGATAAACAATATTTTTTAACTGTTATATTGCTTCGTTTGTTTGTTAATTTAATTAATTAATTAATTGTTACATCATTATTAATGAAAACGTTGCTCAAACTATTTCATGTTTAAGCCATAAAACGTTTCATAGTCATCACCACAAACGTGCCTATGCAAAAACTCCTTGCCGTAACATAGATTCAAAATCTCAAATTAATTTTGTATTTATTTTGTTTGTATTGAATCGTTCGATTTCATTGAAATTGAAATTTAAAATTAAAAAAAAAAAAAAAAAAAATTGAGGAAGAGGTTTTGAATCAGAGTTCAGCTCTGGGAACGTGTTATTTATACCCAAGACATAAATAATCACATTCAAATTTGAGATGCCTTTGATTTCTGCCTTTGCCAGAGTGTGCCTTTTTATTGTTAAACATTTTAACAAACAAATTTATAAAAAAGAAGATGCGTTCAAAAGCTTTAATAAATTCAAATGTAAGTTTAATTTATCAAAAAAAAAAAAAAAAAAATTAAAAATTATTTTATTAATAAATATTTTTCAAGCTTCTTGCCTGAACAAGACATCCATCCAAAGGATAGTCGAAATGTTAGAAAATAAAAATAAAAACAATTTTTTTGAAGATACGAGTAATTTTAAATATACAATTTTATAACATAATAATTTCAATTATGTTATAAATAAATAATTCAAAAATATATGTAATAATTCTATTTGGAATTCAATAGCTTAACAAAATTTTAATGCTTATTTCAGAATTGTGTTGGGTTATTTTTAATTTATTGTTTTCCTCATGATATTCTCATGAGCTATTTATGCAGTACAACAAGTACCGAAAAGGTTAGCAGAATTTTGGAATAAGCACAAATAAAGATTAATAATTTGTAATTCAAAAATAAATTAAATAAATTTTAGAAAACCGATTTTTAACGACTTTCCAAAGTAACTTTTTACATTAAGCTTGCGAAATATTTATATATAAGTTTATTTGACCTTTTTCTACTTTATTAAGATTGAGATCGGATTATAAATATTTATTTTTATATCGATATTTCGCTTCAATTTTGCGTAGCTTGTTCAGTAAATAATTATATCGAAATAAATAAAAATAAATATTTATAATCCGACCTTAAGCTTAATAAACTAACCATTTAAGTTTGTAAAATATTTCTTAATATAAATTTTATAAAGCTAAAAGAATATAATTAAATAAATTAGAATTATTTGGAATTCAATTGCTTAAAAAAATATTAAGCTTTATTGTTTTCCTCATGATATTCTCATCAGTTATTTATTCAATAAATTAATTTAAATTTTCAATTTTAATTTTAATTAAAAACTTCTAAAATATCCCACTCATAGAGTAAAGGACTGGGCGAGACCTGGTAAAAACAGCGAGATTTTTCATAAAGTTCAAAGTCTATGTTAATTTTTTAGGATAGTATTTAAAAACCAAGCTAAAACTTTCAATGAAAAAAGGGGCGTAAAGGTACTGACTCACTAGCCTACTTAGTCGTAAGATCTGTCTAAAAATCCATGTGTGCTAAAAAAGTATGATAGTGTGTATTGAACCAGCAGACTTTTTGACAGGTCTGTCCGTTTTTTAATATTATGAAAATTTTCGTAAAATAAATTTTATCTGTGCGATCAGAGTTGCAATTTCTATGTTCAAGGAAGAAAAATAGCAACAATACCAAACTTGTGTTTTGTTTATACAAATATTTAAGTTATTTTTCATTGTACATATTTGTAAAAAATATATTTTGCGGCAAAGAAGAAAATGAATACTTTTAAAAGTATTAAGCTGAGTAAACATATGTTTTTCCATCTTTTTTTATATAATAGTGTGGCATAAAGCTCGCCATTTTAAAGCGATTTCTTCAAGTAGGACAGATTTCTGTCACACATTATTTTGACATAATCGTACGATCGTGTAGGATAGTCAGACAGTACCTTAAGAGATACAAAAATATGTACATATATGGCCGTCTTCCCTAGAATATATAGATAAAGGCGAATTCATACAAGGTGGAAATGCACCCATGATTTCTTGATATCAGCTGGTGTGAAATCGCCCTGATAGAGATCATGTTTACGAGATTTAAAAAAAAATTCCTAGGAAAACAAAATTCTGTATAAAAAAAAATAGAATATAATAAAATAAATAGTTAAATAATGGATGATGTCATTATCACATAATACACATACACGCACATGCAAATATACTACATAAATTTACGTATAAACCAACAAACATACATACATAGATACGGTTTATCCATCATGGAAATAATTTTTTACAACTGTAACGCGATACAGTATCTGTATCCTGTAAATATGTACTCGTATGTATTTTTGTGGCTGTTTATATCTAATTAATTCATTGTCTTTTGTTTATATTCTTTTATTTTATTTATTTATAATAAACTTTTATATCTATGCCTTCAACACACTTTATTGTGTAAGTAAAATACACAAATTTCACTTTCGATATCAAAATGATGAATTCAATTCGTCTATCTTTTTTTCCTGTTGCTGGATATTTTGTTTTTAACGTGTCACGTGTTGTGTCGTCATCTCTAAGGAAAAAAAAAAAAATATCGTTGCATTACAATAATCAAACTCTCTGTGGCAATTAAATTATTTACTCATTTCGGTCAATACTGTCATAATGCGAAAAACATGATTGTATTGCAGGAGATATTTAAAGTTTTCTCTATTGCTGGCAAGATTTAAATATTAATAAGTAAGATATTGACAAAAAATTAACTTGAGAACAAAATTTTTTGAGTTATGACACTTTTGAAGTAAGTGGGTGATATGTTTAACAAAACTTAACCTTTTTATTATTAAAAGCTAACATTAATGCTTTAATAAAAAGATGTTTTAAGTATTTTTAAAAGTAGTATAAGTCCACATTAGCGGTAAGTATGCTAAAATTCATGAAAAATATTTATTAAGTAAATTTTTTGTGGGAAATTTGTTTATTAAGAAAAAATATTTTTTATGAACTTAGCTGACTAAAATTACCTTTAATTAATTTGTTTAAAGTGGACTTATACCACTTTTAAAATAATAGTTCAAATAATTGGCAGAATTTTTTTTATTTAAAGATTTACCCTCTTTCCAAGAAATTTTTCATAAATCTTATTTAAAGTCTTCGTCAAGAGTGGTAGTAGTCTTTTTTTCATTTAAGCTGGCGATATGTTTGCTCATTTGTTTCTATGTTTGTATTTTCAAATCAATACCTCTTATTGTTTATTTTATACGTAAATAAAACCGAAATGCTGACAAACAAAAATAAGTTTTTTCTATGCACATGCCTGCATTGGGGTGGGAATTGATTATGAAAGTTTTTCAAGCGATTTATTCTTGTTTGACGGTTGACGTTTTTTTAATGCACATTTTTTTCATAAATATTTTTTTCATCTGGCCCCGAATTCGCCATCCTTAATTAACTAACGAGATTGGTAAGGAGTCTCAAATTGTGATGGGGAACTGCGACTTAAAGGTCGCTGTGTAATTATGGCCCGTAATAATAACTTATTACTGTGACTTAGCCAAAGATAAATAAACTTAATTGTGCTTTAAAACCCAAAACCCGGTTTTAAGTTTAGAATTGAGCATTTTTTAGTACAATTATTTTTCAAGCTATTGAATTTAAAAAAAAAATTTTAAATAATCCAAAGTAATTTCTGGGTATTTCGCAGTAGATTACAAGTCTAGACAGCCTCCCTTTTAAAATGATATGTGTCCTATTAGGTCCCATGGCTTAAGATAGAAGGGTTTGGCCACAGTAGCTTTCATCCCTCAGAGATGATATTACGAGGTAAAATTTTCAACGTTTTCTAAAAAATTTCACAAATTTAATTGGGAGAAACTGTATCCCCAGAATGATAGCCTTAGCCAGTGTGGTTCTTTTTCATTAGGTCCCATTTCTTGTGATAAAAGTATTTATCCAGAATGGCTTCATCTCTCTATAAACCCCTTTAAATTCAGTACATATAAGAAGAATTTTTTTATGTATTTATCTTAACACACATTTTTATTTTTTATAAATAAATAATAAGAAATTTTAATATTTTCATGATGTATTGTTTGTTGGGTAAAGAAAAAAAAAAAACAAATAAACTTTGACAGTTCCAAGGACAACAAACGGAAAAAATATAACCAGCTGTAAGATTGCTTTTACCTTATAAATAAATGTGCCTTGAGTCGAATTAAATTAAGTATTTAATCAATATGATTCAATTTTAAAAATGACATATGAATTAAATATTTAATTTATTCAATTAAAAGTTTAATCAATATGACAATTTTTTTAATTAAAATGTATATTTGGGTAATAATATTTTTTCTGTGTAGAAAATAGATTTAAGTAGCAATTGGGCTGTTATTTTTGTAAGTAGTACAAGTCTACTTTTTATTAATAAGTCAGCGGTAATTTTAGTTAACCCATTAGTGGTCATAAGCAGACTTTCTACAATAAAATGTGTTATACTTTCAACAGTTTCTAAGCTAATGAGTCCCAAAGCACATAAAATGATTCTAAAGAAATAAAAAAAAATTTTCTAGTTTTTTTAAAACATGTTAAACTAATCAGAGTGCCGTATTTAATTCATGGCCAGTTATGGGTTAAAAGTGTCTATAACTTACTAAAATTATCTGTAACTAATTTTTTTTTTAAGTTGACTTATTTTTTTTAACGTTTAATAGAGTGGAGAGATTTTAAGCAAACGAATGTTGCCAATGTAGCTGTTTTAACAACAAGTCTTTTTCTAGTTGTCTAAATAAAATAAATTGCCAACATTTGACGAACAAAATTTCCACTTTTTTAATGGAGAGTTTTTTTTTTTTTTTGTTGGGTAAAGAAGTTTCGTTTACATATTTTTAGAGCGCATGCTCTAATACTATTTTGTACTAAAACGCAAAACAATTTACGGGTATATTTTTCTTTTAGTACAAAGAATTATTAAAAAAATAAAAGCACAATATTCAGCAGCAGCATCCCTTAAATAAGAAAAACAGCACAGATTCATGTGAATTTTTTATTAGACACAAAATAGTAAATTTATAACGCTTTGTTAGCTAAGCTGCAGTTAAAAGGATTTCAGTGTTATTTGGGTGCGTTAGCTGACTAGATGGTGCAAAGAATAATAATAAAAAAAAAAAAAAATAAAAAAATTATACACATAAAAAAAAAAAATAGAAAACAAAGTGAAAATATGGTTCAATTAAAAAGAAAATGTAAATATATTCAGTTAATTTTTTTACAATTCCATATGTATGTAAACACATTAATAATTTAAATTTGCAATGGAAAATCTATTTAGATAAAGAAACATCCAATAAAAGTTTATTCAATATGTAAATGATTTCAATTAAAATGAAAATGTTTTTTCTATATTGATTTTGCTAACAATTTTTTTCCACCCCTTTAGCAACTAACTATAAATATGTGTGTATTGCAAATGTATATATGTATGTGTGTGTGAACCTAAGTAGGTATACAATGTTTTTTTCTTAGCTAAATATGTACACACTTTCATGCATACAATGTATTTGAGTATTAAGTGCATAAAAATGTAAAAAAAAATAAAATTAATATTTTGAAACACATACATACATACGAGTACACATACACGTAACTAAATTTCTTAATGATTCTTTTACTTATATTACTAATGAAGAACCGGCTTCAATTTTCAAACAAATATTGATTTTTATTCTGTGTTTTGTGAACACACATACACATATTTACTTAATGATAAACAGGCCTTTTGGAAGGCCTTCAATTGGACCTAGAACACCTTCTGGTAGGATTTCATATTTATATATTTTGAAGGCACTCAGATGGTGCCTTTTTTTCACACACCTCTCTAATTAGAGGTTTTCTTTAAGACCTATTTGAAGGGTTGTTACTGAAGAGCCAACTGTGCATGAGTAATTGAATGGACACTTATGTTATCAGCTAATTTTCAACACATACATTTACACATTGACATACATAATTTTATTATTTTATATTCTCAAGAAGAGTTAACATAGAATTTCAAAAAAGTCTTAAAATATAAAAAAAAAATTTTGATTCGACTTTTTAATTGATTACACAAGTAAACTTTTAGATTACAGCAACTGAAAACTATTTCCAAAATATTTTGAAGCTGAAATTCGTTTTTTCAAATTATCTCTGAAGTGCGAGATATAAAATTATCTTCAAAATGAAGACCATAACTTGAACACGGTTAGTTCTATTTGCTAAAAAAGAAAATCCGAAATTCCTCAACAGAATTTGTTTCAAATCTGAACTACATTGTTTTTAAATCTGCTCAGTAGTTTTAAAAATATCGTAAAAGTTGTAACAAAAAATTAGGTTTTTTGTGCAAAATTCCAAAAATTTTAATTTTAAAAAATTATTTAAAATAGAAAAAGCCAAAAACTACATCATTGTTTTATCCAAACATGTAGCCTTGTAAGTTTCAAACAAATGAGCCACACTTAATTAAATAAAATCAAGGCACAACTTTTGATTTTATTCACATTAAACAAATATTTGTCGAAATAAGCTTAACCACAATGTCATCCATATATCTTATCTTAACATATAAAGTTCGACTATACGTGTGTTTGACATTGTACTCCTCCTAAACGGTTGGACCGATTTAATTGAATTTCTGTGTATGCCTTTGGGTTACTACTTGGAACGTTTAGCGTCACAAATTCGCGTGGCAGTTGATGCTGAGTCGGTATATGACTTAATTATCAACTACCTGTTTTTATCCGGTCTTCCACGGTCCTTTATATTTTATGAGTACGATTTCTGTCAATAAGAAGATCGAATATACAAAAATTGTATATTTTCATCAAAATCCAACTTAAATAATTATGAAAATTAAAAAGACCATGCCCATTAAATTTTTTCTTCTAGGTCGATTTGTTTAATTTTTTTTTATAAAATTTTTTTTATCATAATTTTTTTTTCTTTTTTTAATTATTTTTCTATATAAATAAAATTTGAAGGCACAATAACGTTTGCCGGGCCAGTTAGGAATATCTATAATATAAATTTTTCCAGTATAAGCTTCGGTTTAAAAACGTTTTTTAATTGTAGGAGTAAAGCATTTTGCAGATACTCTGAACTCAAACAGTGAGTGATATGTTTTATAGTAGCTTTTTGCAAATTCCACTGCAAGCACAGCTTTCATAATAACACTGAATGTTTTAGAAGGCCTTTTGATTTTTATCTCAAAAAATATTTTAATTATGTACGTTCGTATGTATGAAAATTTCATACATCATCAAATCAGTTTTTTTTTTTTGGATTTTTTTTTAAATTGTTTCTTACACATAATTTTTGTATTTTTACAACTCCAAATTCGTTCAAGGTTAATGAACTATAATATTCCGACTAAATAATTCCATATGTATGTATGAATACCTGCATGTATCATGTAAATCAGTTGTTTTTTTTTGCAAGTTTATAATTTCTCCATTAATTGTAAAACTAAATATATCACCCATCCGTTTATAAAAGCTACGAATGTGTGTGCGTATGTTTCCTCTGTAATGCAAATCAAATATTTACAGCAGTGGTAGTAAAAGCTGTCCATTGTTTTCCACACTAAAGGGGTGGAATCTTAAAAAATAAAATTCTACACTCTGCCGCACAAATTGAAGCAGCGTGATTATGCTTGAAAAAAATCGTTTTAAAATTGATGTTTATTCTAGTGGTTATGAAAAAAAAAAAGAAAAAATAAATAAATAAAAATACAAAAAGAAAAAGAGTAAATCTGTGTCAGATATTTATGTTCTCATTTTTAAGTGTGTAGCTACACCGTAAAAAAAATTAATCCCAATCGTTTGCCAAAATTTCTGTTTTTACATTTTCCAAGTAAAACACCCAAATCGTCGCATTCGTATGAAATAATGAACAGTAGAAACTCAATTGTTGCTCGCAATGAAAACAGAGCTCGGTGCAAGTTTCACAATTTTTCATACAAATAAATTAAAAAGCGTTTAGTTTAAGTATGTATTTACAATGAAGCTCAACCATTACTGGCTGGAACAATCTAAACTCACCTAATACAACTAAATTTGTCATCTGTTTCATACTACAAGCTTTATTTGATTCATAACTTGAAGAATATTTAAATATACACTGAGAAACGCATGTAAAGAAAATATGTTGCAAGTATTGAGATGAAAATTTTGGAATATTGCTCAGTATTTGCAACATGTGATAAGAAAAATTTTAGTGTTGCAAAAATCATGGTGTGCAAGTACATTTCTACTGTATATTAAAATTATTAAACAAGTTGCTCGCTATCGTATGCAGCGATTTGGACCCAGATTTTAACATTTTCCAATTTATTTTTAATTCAAAGCTCTCATATGGAAGAATACAAATACAATTTCAAAAATTTTAAACTGAAATTTACAATCTTGCCTCTTTAAGGTATAGATACAAATCACAGTAAAATGCTAGTTTGTTAGATGCTTTAATCTCCTGAGGGGCTAGTCTGTATTGCAATGCGAAAGCTCAATGTTTTGCGTTTGCTCTTTGCTTATCGCAAGATATGAAACGTCGTTGACATGCACTTACGCTTTACAGAGTGGGATATTACCAGACAAATGCAAAAAGTAAACTATCAAACTCATTAAAGATTCGATTTGGTACCGTTTTTTCGCACCACAATAGAGAATATATAAATTTTAAATTATAAACATACTTACAACAACAACACAACATTTATCTAATTTAAAATTTAACTATAATTGTTTGTCTTTTAATTTATTTAATCTTTTTTTTTTTAATATTTTTTAGTGCCTTTTATTATTATAAAGGGAATAAGAATAAAAAAATTGTCCGACTTCAAAGTAGTTGTTAGACTACCATTAACAATAACAACAGCAACAACAACAACTACACAACTACTCTTACCACCACCATTATTATTTTTTTTATCATCAAAGACATTTCTACACAACGAATATTTGCAAGGATTATTTAAGAAAAAAGAAAAAAAATTAGACAAATTTGTAGAAGAAAGAAAACAACGCGACCTAGAGGAAATAATAAGAAAAAATGTCAACATTATCGTTACGTATACAATTGGAGGGTGGTCGTGTAACGAAAACCATTCAATTTCATCCCAATACAACCATATTCGATGCTTGCAAAATAATCAGAGATAAATTTGCTGAAGCTGTTCAGGGACAACGTAAGTAAATTTCAAATAAAAAATCAATACATACTTGCACACACACACACACATCCATACATACATAAGTATGTGTGTACACTTGAAAAATATATTTTTTTTCTTTAATGTCACTTCTTTTTATTTTGCAGCTAGTGAATATGGTTTATTTATGCCAGATGAACAGACTCAACAAGGTGTATGGATGGAAAATGGCCGCACCTTGAGCTATTATATTTTGCATAATCAGGATATATTAGAATATCGTCGTAAATTGCGCACTCTCAGAGTTCGTATGTTGGATGGTGCTGTTAAAACGATTTTAGTTGATGACTCGCAGCCAGTGTCACAATTGATGGTTGTGATTTGTACAAAAATTGGCATTACCAATCATGAGGAATACGGTTTGGTAAGAGAGGATACTGAATCGCAAAATGAAAATTTACCTGATAATAAATTTGGAACCTTGACTTTGAGACGAAAAATAATGGAAAAGGATCGTGATACCAAAATGGAGAGTTTGCGTAAAAAACTGAAAACCGATGATGAAAGTATGTATGCGTTCATAAATAGTGTCTCAGTAAGAGTGCACTTTTGAGAGAGTTATCCTCTTTTTTATTGGATTGTAGAGGAGATGTTCCGTTTAAGTGTGGAATAAAATATTCGCGCCTGCAATTCGTTCAATGGGTAATCGAGCAAAGTTTTTCGAAAAAAGTCATCTCCGATGAAGCGCTGAATGACTTCGTGAATACACAAAATTGTCGAACTTGGGGCTCAGAAAATTGTCATGCAACAAATGCACTCACTCACTGTACGTTCCTTAATTTTTTAAAGATGACACCGAAATTACGGTAACTGAACGGCATTCGTTACAGGAACATGACAACGGAGTTCTTGTGGCCTCGACTTGAACAACATGTGGTGAAATAATCGATTTATGATTGAAATGAAATGAAAAAGTGCACTCTTACCGGGATATCCTTTACATAAAACGTCTTCTTCTTAATATTTTCTAAAAACTTTATTTATTGATTTAGTAAATTGGGTTGATGTTGGAAAAACACTACGTGAACAAGGTATTGATGAATCCGAAACTGTGCTGCTGCGTCGCAGATTTTTCTTTTCCGATCAGAACATCGATTCACGTGATCCCGTACAATTGAATTTGTTATATGTGCAAGCGCGTGATGCTATTTTGGATGGCACACACCCGGTTACCCAAGAAAAGGGTAAATTTATATTATTTCCTTATCCTTTCTTCTTTATCCTGTATTTATGTTTCATTTTAGCTTGTGAATTTGCTGGCATACAAGTTCATATACAATTTGGACCACACAATGAAGCCAAGCATAAACCCGGATTTCTAGAGTATGTACACGTACACACTTGAACTACTTTGAAATTAATTAAAAAATTTGTCTATTTTTATATGCAGCTTAAAAGACTTTTTACCACAATCGTATGTGCGTGTTAAAAGTATTGAAAAGAAAGTCTTTGCCGAACATAAAAAACATGCTGATCTCTCAGAAATTGATGCGAAAGTTTTGTATACCAAAACAGCACGAGAACTGCCAACATATGGTGTTACCTTCTTTTTGGTTAAAGAAAAAATGAATGGTAAAAACAAATTAGTGCCACGTCTGTTAGGTGTAACTAAGGATTCTGTATTGCGTTTGGATGAACGTACCAAGGAAATTTTAGTTTCATGGCCACTTACCACCGTAAGACGTTGGGGTGCCTCTCCCAATACGTTCACACTTGATTTTGGTGACTATGCCAATCAATATTACTCGGTGCAGACAACAGAAGCTGAACAAATTGTTCAGTTAATTGCTGGTTACATTGATATTATATTAAAAAAGAAACAAACCAAGGATCATTTTGGCATTGAGGGCGATGAGGGATCAACAATGGTAGAAGAATCTGTGGCACCTTCCAAGTAAGTTTAAGTATGAGTGCATCATCGTCATATGAATTCATAAAAGCCCTAAATTACATAAAAAAAAATAAACGGTAGAAGCAGAAAAAAAAGTAAAAAAAAATATGTAGTTGAAAAATTTATTAGAAATTTTTTATTGAGACTTAAACTGTTTACAATAAAGCTTAAAAATTACACACGTTTTGGACCAGATCAACTGAAAACTGTTTCCAAAATATTTTCAATAGTTTCCGAGATATATCGTGATTTTCTAAATTCAAGAGGTGACATGCCATATGTGAGTCCTACTTAAAAAAAGATTTGTTTTATTTTTCTCGTATTATAAATAAAATTCGAAATGCCGCAACAAAATTTGCTTCGTGCAAGTTGTGACTGAAAAAACAAGCGGGTGTAAACACGAATTAAAGAAAATGTTGTTGCAGAATTTCGTATTTCTTTTTAGTTTTCAAGTAATGTTCATAGATGTCGCATAACCTTTTTCATTAGGTGATAAGAATATATCTCGGACACCAGAACCAATTTGAAAAAATTAAGTGGTGATTTGAAATCAGATACTTTGTCAATAGTTTTCAGTTGCTTTTGTACAAACAGTGGCTGAAATTTGTAAACTTGTGTTTTCAATCAAAATTTTTTGAGCTTAAACTGAATTTTTAATTATAGAAATGAAAAATTAGCCAGGAACATACAAATTGGTATGCTGCATCATAATCAATTAATAAGTCGAATTTTAGTTTTTTTGTAACTTAGGGCCTTTGTGAAATCATATGACGATATAAATGATAATTTTAACCAAATTGCTTATGTAAATTATTAACAGGGCTACATTTTTGCAACATGAAACGAATAAAATAGGAAAGATTAACACAGAATCGTTGGCTCATCCAGGCATGATGAGAGCTGATGATGGTGAGTATAAAAAATTTATTGTTTTAGGTATTAAAATATCAAAAGAATGATAGTAGCACAACTGTAGTATATTTCTTTTTTTAAGATTTCTTAATTTTTGTAAAAAATTTAATTGCAAAAAAAAAAATGCTACTCATAAAATAAAACAAAAATTTTTTGTTTTATGCTTCGTTTATGTTTTTAAATAAACAGCTTGTTTTTATTTATTTATTTTTATTTTAACAATTTTCATTTATTACGTACTTTCTATAGGCGAGAAATCGTACACTCAAGGCGAAGTACAAACTGTGCAATATGGCGCATTTGTTGGGCAAGTAAACCATGCCCATCAACCGCCCACGGTAAGTGGCACCTTTGATTTATTGTTTTAGTTTTTTTTTTTACAAATTATATGTTTATTCATTTCATAAATGACTTTGATTTTTTACATATTTAATTTGCTAATTACATTTTATTCTTTATTTTTACACGTTTTTCATATTTCACTTTATTAATTATGTGAATCTGTGTAAGCAAAAAAGAAAAAAAAAATACTAAGAATTCTATATATTTTAGTATTCAATTTAAATTAATTATAAACTTTTTTCTATTCAAAATGCTGCAAAAAATAAATAAAGGCCAAATATCAATGTTTCACAGAGTAGGTTTCTATAATACTCGTATTAAAAATAAATAAATAAATAAACTTTCTTAAATAATTACACTAGTCTAAAGTCAGCAATACACGAGTAATATGCAACCGATATGAGTGTTTCATATTTTTAATAGAAAAATTCATAACTGCTTTGTTAGACTCCATAAGTATAAAACAAGAATCATAATTTTTAAAAGCTTAAGTATTAATTTTTCAAATTTAAGTTATATTTTGAACCAGAGTAATTCAATTAATGATGCCATATACATACAGCACTGTTACACTGGTAATCCAATACGCCAAAAAAAAAAAAAGAAACACTAGCGAATACATATGGCAACATTTCTTTCTAATAAAGTGGTGTCTGTTACTGTGTAATAGATAGTCTTTATTTCGAATAAAATCGAAAGTTGTGCATCGATTTTAATAAAACATGGTTAGTATTGTTTTTAACTTATAAGACTATAGGCTTATAGTAAAAGAATGTAGAATTTTTGCTTTCTATTATTTTTAATAATTTTTTAAAAATTAAAAATTTTTTACATTTTGCTTAAATAATAATTTTTTTCGTCAGAATTTTTAAAATATCTTTGAAACTACTGAGCAGATTTAAAAACGATGTAGGCATGATTTATAAATAATTTTATTGCTAAATTTCGGATTTTTTTAGTTAAAATACTGGAAGCCCTTTTCTAGTAATATTCGTTTATCCATAATCTCCTTGGAAACGTGACAATTTTGTTTTTTTTTAAATTAATTTCTTTTACTCACTAAACCCTAAAACAAAACTTTTAATTTCAAGGACAGAAATCATGTAAACTAGTGTTATTTATTAAAAAAAGGAAGACAAGAAGTATCTTTTTTAAAATTAAGTATTTTACACTGTCAATGATTTAATTTTATAGACCGACGAAAATGATAGAATACTGCGAAATTATGGTTGTTTTACCCATAAAAGGTCACAAGTTAATTAAAATCCGTGGCAAAATTGAGTAACTTGTTTTGTAATTTTCAAATTGTTTCCTATAAAAATTTAATTTTATTTTCTTAGACATCGAAAGCTTAAACATTTGTATTATAACACTTGAGAGCCAAAAACGTATTTTAAAAGTGTTTTTCTCCATTTCTTTTTTTTTTTAACTCAACAAAAGTCCAAATAACTTCAATTGTTAATGGAAATGGCTGGAATTTTTCTATTATGAAATTTGAATGCAGTAAACTTCAGTTGCATTAGTTAACTTCTTTGACTCTTTATTTGTAGGCTAGTGTTGTTTACATAAGCAACGATAAACAAACGATTTTGTTTTGAACTAGAGTTAATTACATACCTCCTCCTCCCAAAATGCTAATTTTAAATTATTTTCTTTTTTTAGTCTAAAGAAGTTCGTATTAGTTCTGTTAATCTAACTGAACCCCAGAGAGCTTTGCTGAGCTACATTTCAGCTGGTCAGGAAATTTTAGTTCGTGCAGATGAAGAGCTTCGAACTAAGGTAAGAACGTTAAACAAACATGCTCACCTAAGTGCACCACCAAAATTAACTTTAATTGACTTTATTAAAAAAATTGCTTCTATTTTATTTAGGCTCCTATTCAAGATTTTGGTAATGATTTACGTTCCATTGAATGGCGAGAAAATACTCTTGATACTTCAAAACAAGCTGTTACTAGTCATGTGGCTACTATGAGCGCTGCTACGGCGCAAATTATTACCGCCACCCAACAACCTGATGAAGTAGATACTGAAGCTATATCGGCCTCAGTTTCTCAAATTGCCCAAACTATTCCTGAGGTAACGAAAGAGGTTCGCTTAATAGCGGCTTTAATGGAAGACGATACCAACGGTGATAAACTGTTGGAAGCTGCACGCAATTTGTGTAGTGCTTTCAGTGATTTGTTAAAAGCAGCCGAGCCAGAAAGTAAAGAGCCACCCCAGAATCTCATTAATGCTGCTAGTCGTGTTGGAGAAGCAACCACTTATGTACTGAGCACAATTGCTGAAGAGGAAGTGCCAGAAAATCGTGACTTGCAAGATATGCTCTTGGGATTAGCCAAGGCTGTGGCTAATACTACGGCTGCTTTAGTATTGCGAGCTAAATCCATTGCTGCTAATTGTGAAGATGATGATTCACGTAATCGTGTAATAGGAGCAGCTAGTCAATGTGCTTTGGCCACTAGCCAATTAGTTGCATGCGCCAAAGTTGTAGCTCCCACGCTTCATAATGCAGCCTGTCGTGAGCAATTAGAGGGGGCCGCAAGAAATGTGGCTCGTGCTGTTAACAGTTTATGTGAGGTGTGCCATGAAGCAACAAATGATCCAAAATTGAAAAACGATTTGCTAGCAGCAGCTCGTGATGTCTCCAAAAGTTTGAGTGACATGTTGGAACACGTCAAGCTAAGTTCGCGGGAGTATGCCAATCGTACCAGCCAAGAAATGAGTCCTGTTGAAAATGTCATCATTGGTACTGATATTCTAGTCTCTTCTAATGATCCTCAGGAAATGATTAGACACGCTAAAACACTGGGTCAAGCCACAGCTCAACTAATTCAGAGCATTAAAGGAGAGGCTGATCAACAACAAGATGCTGATATGCAAAGACGTCTTCTGTCAGCTGCTAAGCAGTTGGCCGATGCTACAGCAAAATTGGTGGAAGCGGCACGCTTATGTTCCAGCAATCCTCATGATACTGAAAACCAGAATGCCTTACGTAGAGCTGCTGAGGAATTGCGTGAAATTACAACCAGCACTGCCAATACTCCAGCTATTAAGCGAAATTTGATAAGACGTTTGGAATATTGTTCCAAACAAGCAGCTTCAGCTGCTACACAATGCATAAGTGCCGCACAGAATGCTGTGCAACACAGTGATGATCATCAAACAAAAGAATCCCTATTGCAGGATTGCAAAAGGGCTGCAGATACCATACCTCGTTTGGTGACGGCTGTTAAAACAACACGCAGTCATCCGGATGACTATAACTCACAGTTTAATCTGATCGAGGCATCCGAACAATTCATTGAGCCTGCCATACAGGTGTCTCGTTCTGCCCGTGCTCTCCAACCAACTGTCACAGATATTCCAGCTGCTTCGCAGTTATCCAAGAGCGCTCTTTATTTGGGACAAACGGTTTCTGAACTCAACTCTGCTGCTCAAAGAGCCAGAGAGGCATGTGGAGGACAGGAATTAGAGTCTGCTTTGGAAGCGGTACGCAATTTGCATAATGTGTTAGAAGACACTCGAAATGCTGCACAGTCAGGAGCTTTAAGACCTTTACCTGGCGAAACTGTAGAAAATACAGCCGAACAATTGCGTAAATCGGCCAAGAATGTTGGCATTGCTTTAAGTCGAATGATTTCTTCCGTTTTACAAGGACAACGGATGTACGCTGGTATTGCAGGTAGAGACACTGCTCTCGCTTTAGGCGATTTTACAAAAAGTGTTCACGGTGTGGCTGCTACTACCCATAATGCGCAAGTTATTGATTATGCTGATGATGTTGTATTAAGTTCTGCTCGTCTAATTGAAGAGGCCCAAAAGACTTTACAAAATGTAGGTGATCCAAATGCTTTGACTCAAGCCGGCCGTGATGTCACTGAAGCCCTTTCCAAGGCAGTTGATTGCATTCCTGGACAACGTGAAGTTGATCAGGCCTTACGCAATGTCAGCGAATTGAGTGAAATTCTATCGATGAGTGAATTTCCACCAACAAATCGCAGTTACAATACCTTGCAAAGCGAACTAAGACAAGTGTCTGAAAGTCTTAGTGTAGCTGGTGGTCAAATTGTTCAGTCTTACGGTAGTCCTGCGCAATTAGCAGAATCCAGTAATAACTTTGCTGCCAATTATCGCGACCTACTTTCTGTTTCTATGGAAATGGCTGGTCAAAATCCTGATGAAGTTGTTCGTTCAGAAATGATCGATTGCTTACGTAATGTTTCCACACAATCCTGTTCACTTCTCTCTACTGCCAAATCAATTGCTGCCGATCCAGGTCAGCCAAATTCTAAAAATCTTTTACATGCAGCAGCTCGTAGCGTAACCGAGAGCATAAATAAGTTGGTCGATGCTAGCACACAATCGGCACCAGGCCAAAAAGAATGTGACAATGCAACACGAAACATTGAAGCCCTAAGAGTACTTTTGGATTATCCCCACGAACCTGTAAACGAACAGGGATATTTTGATTGCGTTGAATCAGCCACGGCCAAATCGCGTAATTTGGGTTATGCATTTTCCGAAATGATTACCAATGCAAAGCAATCGAATCATGCAGAATTTGCTAAATCTGTAAATAACGTGTCTGAATCAATTCACGGTCTAATTGAATCGTCAGCTCAAGCGGCGTACTTGGTTGGTGTATCACACCCGAGTAGCATAGCTGGACGTCCTGGAATTATTGATCAGGCTCAACTAACCTGGGCCTATCAAGGCATACGTCAGCATTGTGACATTGTCAGCAGTTCTCAATCGTCTAAGCAACAAAAGATAGCGGCTCTAACAGTAATTGCTAAACACACCAGTTATTTATGTTCGATATGCCGCCAGGCCAGTATGAACACAAACAATCCAGTTGCTAAGAATGAGTTTATCGTATTGGCTAAGCAAGTTGCCACCGCTACCTCAAACCTTGTGCAAGAGATTAAGGCTATCGAAGATGACCCAGCTCAACCCTCTAGAGCTCGCTTAGTAGAGCCTCTATTGGAAGCTGTGAAGGCAGTCCGCCAATATGCCTCTAGTCCTGAATTTATTTCAATTCCAGCAAAAATATCAACCGAAGGTAAAAAGGCCCAAGAGCCTGTGCTAAATGCTGGCAGAGGAGTAATTGATGGTGTAATAGAAATGGTAAAGGCTGCTAAATCCTTAGCTCTGTCACCTGACGATCCTCCAGTATGGCAAAAGCTTTCTAATGCTTCCACACCAGTGTCTGAGTCAGTTAAACGTTTGGTTGATAATATTCGGGAAAAGGCTCCAGGCCAAGCACAATGCGATCAGGTTTTGCAAACACTAGGAACTTGCATGCGCGAGTTGGACAGCTGTGCCATGGCTGTAAATGCGCAGGGCTTATCACAACGTCGTGACAATAACTTGCACGGTTTCTCAGGTCAAACTTTAAATTCAGCTGCTGAGCTTTTGGATAAATTGGAACCAATTAGTTTGGCAGGCAAAAATAATGCCGAACAATTGGGTCATGCTGTGGGTGAAATTTCTCGATATGTGGTCCCAATGGTCAATGGTGGCATAGGAGCTTGTACTCACATTGTGCACACCAATCAACAAATGTGTCTCATTAACCAAACAAAGTCTGTTGTAGAAAGTGCACAAAATTTAGTACAAGCAGCCAAAGAATCTGCTGGTAATCCTAAAGCTACTCATGCTCATCCTAGACTGGATGAATCTATTGAAAATACCCGTGAAGCCATACAAGAACTAACCCAAACTGTTGAAAAGATTAATGCCGAAACAGGCATTGTTACTGGCCTTATGGAACAGGTTAACCGTGCCATCACACGTTTGACGGATAAACGTCAATCATTATTGAATGCATCTTATTCGGACAGCTTTGTAGACTATCAAACGCGTATGGTGCAGACTGCAAAGGAAATCGCTAGATTGGCAAATGAAACTAATGCGAAATCGTCGATTGAACCACAGCTTATGCCACAGTTGGCAGTTGAAATGGCTAAACAATATACCCAATTAACTCAAGATTCTGTAGGAGCATCTACTACAACAACATCTCCGGATGTGGCCATGCGCATTAGAAATAATGTTATTGATTTGGGACGTTCTGTCAGCTCATTGATTCAAACAAGTGCTGGAGGTGCACGTGCCGGTGATACGGTACATCAAAATGAAATATCACGCAATGCTCGAGAAGTTTCTGAGAAAGTAGCCCAAGTCTTAGCGGCACTACAAGCCGGTTCACGTGGTACTCAGGCCTGCATTAATGCTGCCCACACTATCTCCGGAATAATTGGTGACTTGGACACTACAATTATGTTTGCCACTGCTGGCACACTGCATTCAGATAGCACAAGCAGCTTTGCTGATCATCGCGAACACATTTTACAAACAGCCAAAGCTCTGGTAGAAGATACAAAAGTGTTGGTTACCGGAGCGGCTGGAACACAAGATCAACTAGCAAATGCAGCACAAAATGCTGTCACAACAATAGGTTAGTGTGTTTACGATTCTTTTTGCAATTGAAATCAACAATTTGAAAAAAAAAAAATATATTTCTTTTTTAAAAGTGCAATTGGCAGAAGCAGTCAAACATGGAGCCTGTTCTTTAGGCTCATCACAACCTGATTCTCAAGTTATGGTCATTAATGCAGTCAAGGATGTAGCTTCTGCTTTGGGTGACTTAATTAACGCAACCAAACTAGCATCCGGCAAACCAATCAATGATCCTTCCATGCAAGATCTAAAAGAAAGTGCCAGGGTAAGTACTTCTGCTTTCGATTAATTTATACAATTAAAAAGGGTTTAATTTATAATTAAACTTGGCTTTATTTGTAAGAAAACAACAAAAACCCTTTTTTACTTTAAAAAAAATAGAAAAACAAAAAGCTTAACAAACTACTTAAGTGTAACGCTTTCAATGTCGTGATTTTTTTATTTCCAACACTTTTTATCACTGGTTATTTAGATGAAACATAAACAAGCATACAAACATAATTTATTTATTTCTTATAATTAAATTAAAACGAAACAAAAAATTTTATGAAAATGGTACTTTTGCACAACCCCTTCTCTAGTTAAAAAAACAAGACTTCTTTCTTTGTCTCTTACATTTCAGCGAGTTTGAATTGGATGGCTTTAAATCACAAAAATCTATTATTTTTAATATTTCACTAATTGTTTTTTAATGATCACTACTGCACGCATAACAATAAAAAAATATTTAAAAAAAAAAACAAGCAAAAAATTTTATCAATGTCTGTTGGTCTGTACGTTTATTATAAAAAAATATTTTTGTTTAGTTCTTATTTTGTCTATGTCTTTTAAAAAGAGAATTTTTAAAGAGTCTAAACCGCTAATAAATAAAATTTCTTTCTTGGGAATCTAATAGCTTTTTTTTTTGTTACACTAAAGAAAAAAGCAGCCTTTGGAAGGCTGTTTTGGCTGTCTTTTTTTTCGCAAATTCTGCTGGTGTTGCTGCTTATGTTTAAATTACTTTTTAATACTGTTACTATTGCTGTTAACTACTTATTTGTATGTATTGCCGCTGTACATAAATACTTTTCCTCTGTTCTGCATACATGCATATTTTGTGCAGTATTTCTTAAATTTTTTTAAAGCAAATGTTTTGCAATTTTTTTTTCAAAATTATTAACGTTTTTGTAAGAGCACTCACCATTTAATGTTAAAGAATTGAATACTAAATTAAAGTTTATATTTTCTGAAATTGATTTTAATTTAAATTCTTATTTTTTTTTTCATTTTATTATTCTTGTTTCAATTTGTTTGTTATACAGACGCTTAAAGAATTGTGCAAATCTGCCGCTATCGAAACTAACCACATAAGCCAGCAATCATCAAACTATGGATATTAAGCGTGTCTTGTTTTGTCTTTTTGTTTGTTATATTCACATACATACAAACATTTTTTACCATCTAGAAAAGAATAAGTATTTATTTACATACTTTTCACGGAACGACAAAGAGAAATTAAAGATTTTTCATTTTTAAACTCGAAACTCTAGATTTGCCATAATTCATAATCAAAATGTCATTTACATTTTTTACATACTTACATATGTTGCATAAATATCTGTAAAGCTTAAAACAAAAAACATGTACACCCAACAACAGATTATAGATGCTGTAGAATTAGTTTTAAAATGTGCCAATCAAATACTAAATTTTTTAAAACGTCTATTTCTCAGCAAGCGAACGAACTATAGCTTTTTTTTGTACATTTCGAATTTTGTTTTTGTTTTCAATACAAATAAACGCGAAAAAAGCTATCGTTCGCCTGTACAGAAATTATCTCGCAGTTAGTTGTTTTTTTTTTACTTGCACAGACAAATAAAAAGAAATATTTGAGTTGTTATTTTTGAAAATGGTTTAAGTCCACTTTTTCTAAATTAGTTAACGGTAGTTTTAGTAAGATGGTATCTATATTTAACTAATTTTTGTAAGTGGACTTATAACACTTTCAAATATAGCAGCTCATTTAACAAGTTTTCTGGAAATTAAAAAAAAAACACCCCAAAAATTTTGCCATCCATGTTGTGACAAACGCGCATTTTGTAAAAGGCTTTTCGTTTTGAAAATGCCAAATATTATTTATTCTGGAAACCAAATCAAAGTAAATTTTTTAATTTTTGTTTAAATAAAAAGAAAATACTTTTAATTTCAATTGTGCAACATTTTATTTTCTCTTCAGATTTTAGTTTTGCACAAAATTCATAAGATCGCTTCAGTGTATTCTGGCGGTTTGAAAACTCCAAAATTCTACGGCTTACGTTTTGCAGAACTCCTATTTGGCCTTTTCCAATCATAATCACAAAAGTTAAGCGTTTTGCGTTTTTCAAAACATGGGTTGTTGTGAGTTAGCGCTTATGCAATTTTGACCACCGAAAATTAAACAAAAAAAATTTACTTTTTTTTTTTTTAATTTTAGTTAAAACTGAATATTTAAAAGAAATATTTTTATATCTTGATTATTTGACCTTTTTTTTATCTGAAAATAAATAAATAAATATTGTTTAAGGAAAAGACACACGAAACCGTGTCGAAATATTGGAATTTAATTTAATAATAATTAAAATATATGTATATAAAAAAAGACCTAGAAGCTTAAACAATATTTATTTATTTATTTTAAGAAATATTTATTTTAATAACCTTGTGTGCCATTAACGAATTAACTTACAAATTTTTTTTATTAAGAGTTTTATTCAGTTCGATTGACTAATTTTGAAAAATCTATCTACCATGTTCTGTAAACCGAATTAAAAAATTGTTTCGTTTTAAAACGAATTCACAATTTTTTGGTGTTCTCTAAACCGAATTCACATAATTTTATTTATTTTAAAAATTCGGCGAAAGTATAATAAATAGAATAACTAAAACACATGAAAAAAGCAATTAACACATACAATTTTGAGACAAATACACACAAAAAACCACCCCTATTTTACTAACGAGTAGTTTACTCTAATATAAGTGATCGTTGATTAAATGGTTATTTGCATATTTGGGTTTTTGAATTCAATCGTGTCTGACAGCATTGAAACTACATCCGATCGTAATTAAATTCTGTGACTAAGCAGAATCTTCCTTTAAAAAAATCACAGTATTAATATATTTTTTAGTATAGAATTTCAAAAAAAAAAAAAAAAAAAAATAATTAAAATAAAGTGGTCAAATTCAGAAATATGAGTTATAAATTCAATAATTTTAATTAAAACTTCTAGTTTATACAAGCTTAAATTCGAATTATGCCTTTTTTATTTCGAGATTTCGCTTTAATTTTGTGTAGCTTCTGCAGAATATAATTATAATTAAACTAATTTAATTTCTTTTCATACACTAAAAATTCTAGTCTAAGTTTAAATATAAAAACTGCAGCATCTATATATCTTTCACTCAAAAAAAAAAAAAAAAAAAAAAAAAAAAAAAAAAAAAAAAAAAAAAAAAAAAAAAAAAAAAAAAAAAAAATAATAAATAAACAAGAAAATTATTTGTGGTAAATTCTTGTTGCAAAATTTGGCACTGCAACTTAAATATTAGAGTAGCTAGGTTTTAGGTCTTCTGGGACATTATCCTAGTCATCAGGTAGTTCATTCTACTTCTTTCTGTCGCTGGAAAAATGCACAGACGTTTAAAATTTTAAGAAAACTGAATTGAAATTGTGTAATTATTGGGCCATAATCGTAGTCACACTAAAGTCGGTGTCTTCTTAAAAACTTTAAATTCATATAATTCTTAGGAACAAAATTTACTTTTCTGTGACATGATTATGGCCCATTATTTTTAATATTTGAGCTCTGAATGACTACTTTATTCTATAAATTAAATTAAAAAAACGACTTGTTCACCGGCTATGAAAACTGTGCAACTTCAAAGTAAAATCAAAAAAATAAAATAAAATATGAAAATATTAACGTGACGTTTTTATAACACAAGCAATCAATTCGTCTACATATTTTGTATAAAAAGTATTCAAAATATTAATTGTTTTTCATACTAATTTTTAGACGAGTTGATGGCTTGTGTTATAAAAACAGCAGTTAAGCCAGGGAAATAATTCATGAAATTTTAAATAATTTGAGTTACATGACTGCATTTCTACTCATATACTCGTATGTATGTGTTTAGTTCTTGTTATTGCTTCGTTACACTAAAGTAGTTAGTTAGGCAATGTTTGTTTTTAGTAAAAAAAAAAAATAATAATAAAAATAAATAAATTAATAATAAGAAAACAAACACAACACAAACAATAAATGAAAATTTTTTTGAAATAAACGCTCGACATTAGGTAATGGTTTTGAATGTTTCGTCGCTTTTGAAAACTGTTAAAGCTGTGGAGGATGAACACACACGAGGTACACGTGCCATGGAATCCACTGTTGAAGCAATATCACAAGAAATACGAGTAAGTTCGATTTTAATGTTTTAAAAAGTTTTTATTTGTATAAAATTGATTTTGCAATTAAACTAATTTTTGTTATGTTGTTGTTGTTGTTACAAAGGCTATGCATTCACCACCACCATCCAGCAGTGCTCAAGTTGGCCCTGAGGATTTAATACGTGTCACAAAGAATGTTACCTTGGCCACTGCAAAAGCTGTTGCTGCTGGTGCTTCCAATTTGCAAGAAGACATTATGACCGCTGCCAATCTAGGCAGACGCTCTATATCAGAAATGTTGCTTGTCTGTCGTTCGGTAGCATGGAACTGTGCCGAAACTGATGATTTACGACAGCGTACTTTAGAAGCTGGTGCTGCGGTAGGCGAATCCTATCGCGAATTGCTAAATGGCATTTTACACAATTGTTCAGCTGATGATCGTATGCATTTATCGAGACGTGTTGCCAAATGTGTAACAGATTTGGTGGCTATGGCGCGTCTCCTGAAAGGTTCTGATTGGATTGATCCAGAAGATCCCACCGTTATTGCTGAAAATGAATTATTAGGTGCTGCTGCTTCCATTGATGCTGCTGCTAAAAAATTAGCATCTTTGCGACCCAGACGTAATGATGATGTCAAAGTGAGTTGTTTTTTTTCTTTCTTTTTTTTTTTTTTTTTTTGTTGTTTTCATTCTTCTAATTCTAATTACTGGTGCTTGGTACTAAATACCTTTAAAAATAACTGAAAAGTAAAGAAAATAAAAGTTTCATTAGTATTTCATCTAAAAAATTGGCTAGATATCTCATAGTTTGTAAATTAAAAGAGAGAGAAAGAGAAAAACAAAGTAATGAAAATATGGTGTGCTGTGAATGTGCTTCTTTTATTTCTGCTGTCTAAACCTCTATATCCGACTGATAGTTCCGGTAAGATATGTTTGATATTCTTGGTTGTCATAATTATATTTTCACCCAGGAATCAAACATATTATTACTGTGATTAATCTTTAAAACAACTAACAATGGCATACATTTGTAATTAATAATTTAATATAACAACTAACCCATACATACACCCACCCTCTTACATATCCATGCATACATTCCAGTGTGATCATAATTTATTTAATAACAAATTAAATATTAACAAAAAAATGTTGAAAAAAAAACAGTTTTGTTTAATAAGCGTTTATGCAAGAAATTTTCCATAGAATAACTGCTTATTAAGCTCTTAATAAACAAAAATGTTTTTTATGAACACTTTTCCAAGCTAAAATGAGATTTTAATTAAATTCTTGTTTTAAAACAGATTGAACTTGATCAAAATATGAAGTTTGATGAAATGATTTTGGAAGCTGCCAAAGGTATTATGGCGGCTTCGTCTGCCTTGGTCAGAGCAGCTAATGCCGCCCAGCGAGAACTTATTGATCAAGGTAAAGTGGCAAGACTCCCTTTAACCTCTTCAGATGATGGCCAATGGTCAGAGGGTTTGATATCGGCTGCACGCTTAGTTGCAGCAGCTACTCATAGTTTAGTGGAAGCTGCCCAAAATTTAGTGAGAGGAGTAGGTACCGAAGAAATGTTAATATCGACCGCTAAGCAGGTAGCAGCTTCAACTGCTCAACTTTTGATTGCTTGTAAAGTGAAATCGAATCCCAACTCTGAAGCCGGTCGTCGTTTGCAGGCAGCTGGCAACGCTGTCATTAAGTCAACTGATAATTTGGTAAGGGCAGCCCAACAGGGTTTGGAAATAGAAGAGGAACGCACTTTAAAAATCAATACATCTATGGTTGATGGTATGGCCCAAGAAATAAATGCACGTTCGGATGTTTTGCGCATGGAAAAACAACTTGAGGAAGCCCGCCAAAAACTGGTACTCATTCGGCATGCTCGCCAACGACAAAAAAATGTTCAAGGCTTTACCACAGATGAAAGTGATTCAGAATATGCTCAATCTGCTTATGGAACTCTTAATAGGAGTCACAATAATGTATGACAAAGTTTTTATATATTTTTTTTTCCATTTGCATTTAATATCAAAAATTAATTTTTTTAATTGTGTATATGTTTGTGTATTCACAGTAGTTGTCAGCTATACAAACATACAAACAGCTTTTTTTACCGGGGTCCAATTCGTCGTATGCGATTGCTAATAAAATCGAACAAAGTTTCAGTATTTCTGTGTGAAATAATTGAAAAATTTTAATAGAACTTGTTCGATGTCAAGTGCGGCGATATGGCCTCTGGTTTAAAACCTGTTTAATTAATACAAACAATTGGTTTAATATTTTTGTTCTGAAAACAGACAAATTACGGCATTCGATATCGATCGGAATTTCAATGTTATTTAAATAAAGGCCGCATTAGCATTTCGCTCATCATTTTCCTTCACATTAACAAAAAATTTTTAAGCAAACTTTTTTTTTTAATTTTTTTATGCATAAAATATATAAGTTCTTGTGATTCTAACAAATTTTCTTTTTAAATTAACTAATTCTTCCGATTCAAATTGTAATAAATTTTGACCATTTGGAATATAATAGCTGCTGAGTGAATTCCCTAATGCAGATACCTTGTATAGATACGCCCTGATTTAAATATAAATTTCGATACAACCTAATAAATTATTTGGAAGCAAAAATTAATCTTTTTTGGTGTTTAAATGCATTAAAAAGATTAATTTTTTTATAAATATAGATCGAAAGCGAATGTCATAATTCGGCAAAATAAAAAAGTTTGACATTTCCATATTAAAAACTATTTTGGGATTCGGTTTGTAGAGCAGAATTTACAAAATCGAATCTACAAAAATTGTTTCAAAAGTAAAAAAAAGTTCTGCATTTACTCGGTATACAGAACGATAAATTTTTTATTTATTGATGTACAAATTGAATACCAATTAACATAATTGATTTGTAATTCCCATGTAATAGTATGTAGATAATTTAATGTTAAATATGTATGTAATTCATTTTATCATAAAGTAGGAACTTTGTTCGCATTGTGTTAACAAATTAACAATGTCAAACTAACAAAAGTTCAACTTCATAATTGTTTTTCTAATATAGACACTAAATCGTTCGGGCTTCTATGGGCAAATGGAGGCACCCGTATCGCCAAATTATTTGAGTCAACATCAACAGCAACAACAACAATCGAAACATCATTACAATTATGGCACGAATCCACAACACTTCCATCATCCAGGTGCCGTTTCCCCACCACCAATGAATCACCACAATCAGTTGGATAATGATACAACTGCTTTCCCACCACCTCCGCCCCCTTTGTCAACCACCATTTCTAATATGCAAACTGCCACTCATGCCTTTAGATCTAATCCAAAACTAACCGCCAATGCTGTGCCACGCCCTTATCCCGGTAGCCCAGTTGCTGCCAGTGGTACTAATGGTGGTGGTCGTTTATCACATCCCAATAGTCCGCTAACACCTACTAATAAACATTCACAAAATTTTGAGCAATCTTCATCACTAAAATCCACTGTCACTTCTCAACAACAGCATACAGCAGCCGGCCCCTCGACCACCAACTTCAATCACCATCAAACAAATCGTAATTTAGAAGCCTGTGTCCAAGATTTGCATGACAAAACCTTTGGTCAGGGTGGTGTAGTGCAAATAACAAACAGTAATACATATCCCGGTCAAAACTATGAAGGTTACACCTCAAGGTAAGCATAAACATTTCTGTGGTAATAAGGAAAAAATCGCCAAAGTCGACTTATAAAAATTCTTATTGCGGTTCATTAACTAAATGGCATTAAACTAATTTTATAAGAAAAACTTTTAAGGCTTTTAAAGTTGTAAACCTGGGAGGTTACTCTGTATTGCGATGTACGAAATCGAATCTTTTATGTGTTTGATGCTTTATTTTTTACATTTGTTTGGTAGTACCCCGCTCTATAAGGCGTAAACGCATGTCAAAGTTGTTTTATAAACACAAAGAGCAAACGCAAAATATTTAGCTTTCGCATCGCAATACAGAGTAGCCTCCCTGGAAAAAATAACTTAATAAGGTTTTTCCATATTGCCACACATTTATATCAGTTGCCCTACAAACAAAAAAAAAATGAAAGTAATTTAATTTTAGATACGAAACTCGTAATTTTGATAAAACAAGTGAATTGGGTGTGAAACCTTTAGAATCTAGCTTTAACCAGTTGAGCCTTAACACCGAATCTGGTAAACTTAGCCTCATTGATCAGGGATCCGAACGTTTAACCTCAATGACACAACGTGTTTTGGAACGTAAATCATTTACTACAACCTCAGAAACAAGAACTGAAAAGAAAACTGAATCGCATAGTTTTCGCATGGAATAGAGTAAATTTAATCTAAAACAAATTACTGTTTGCCAAAAGTGCTTTTTAAGTATAAAAAAAGGAAATTAGTTTATAATAAGCATAACACACACACACACACATATATATATATATATATATATATATATATATATATATGATTTTTTGTTTGTTTTAAATTTCAACACATGAAAAATACATTGTAATTGCCAATGTTTTTGCCAATAATTTGAAACTAACATTAAAGCGAGAAAGTAAATCAAGTAACCACTAACACAACAACAGACAAAACATTTTTAATAACAAACAAATAACTCTCAATTAATGTTTTTGTGTTAAATTAAAACTATATTTATGTTTTTCACAATATTTTCTTATCTATTTTATGTATATTTTTTTATGTATTAAAAAAAATAACAAACTCTTTAGCTACAAGATCATCATACAAACACATAATTTTTGAACTTAAATTAAAATGTGTAAAATTAGTCTTTTGTGATGTTTGTTCCAGCAAATGAGTTGATTATCAGTTATTTTAGTCTCCATTTATGTGTCAGCATGTTTATTTAAACCACTGCAGTCATTAAAAAATTTTCAATTATTATTTGTTATATTTTGTATGCAGTACATACGTTCCTAAACGTACATACATGCATATTTATTTCGAAAGAATTGTATTTCTGTAGATATAAACATTCATCTGATTTTCCCCTTTATGTATGCCAATTTATGTATTTTTTTTTTTATTATTTTCTTTTCCTTCGTGTATAAATAATAATTTTTAATAAATAAATATGTTTTGTAACCAAAATATTAAAATAAAAAAAAATGTTTTTTAAAGAAAGAGACAAAAGAGGTAATAATTATAAAATATAAAATTGTATGCCTTTCTTTAATTACAAACTAATTTTTTAATTATTTCTTAATAACAAATTCTATTGCTGTATTATAAATTATTTAATTATGGTTTATTTGTATTCAAACAAATTATTTAAAAAATATTTAGTTTCATTGCTCTATTGTCGTCCTTTAGGTACTTCATTCCCTTGGAATTTACAAGAAACTGCCAATCTTTAACTCTTAGTAAGTGAAAAAAAACCTTAAAAATTATATATAAACTATTTAGATTTGCAGCAAAAGGACTAATTATAAATAAATTGCATACAACACTGCTTTCACATTCATAAAACTTGTATTCTATATTTTAATTTATAAGAAATAAATTCCCTAAACATAATTTACATACTTTTTACTCATTTCACTTAGTGCAATAGGAAATAGCAGACAAAAACACCATGTTGCAACTCACGATTGATCTACTTTTTGGTTTTTAGCCTATAACTTTTGAATGGATCAATATTTCTTAATGAAACTTTCAACATGTGGCAGAGTGGGAAATGTCCTACATTCTAGTAGAATATTTTATTCAAATTGCTAAAACGATAAAAAAGTTATAATCGTTTTTCTAATTAAAACGCTTTTTAATTACAGTGGATGTGACATGTTTCAACATTAGTGGCACGTGGCAGATAGCCAAATTTCTACTCTGCAACATGGTGCAAGTTTCATTCAAAAATATTCATCCATTCCTGAGTTATTGCGAAAACACAAAATTAATTCCAGAATGCACCTGTCGCATGTCCAAAAATTCAATTTCAATAACTTGAGCGAAAAAAGTGAAACACCAGGCTAACAGAATTAGCAGGAGGTGGATTTTAGGGAATTAATTTTTGTTTTTTTGCTATAACTTTTGAACGGATAAATATTTTTGCATGGGACTTGCACCATGTTGTAGAGCAAGAAATGGGCTACTTGCCACAAGCAACTTTTGCTGCCACATGCCACAAATAAGTTGCATAAAATCTGTTTTAATTGCAAGAACGCTTATAACTTTCTCAGCGTTGGAGCGATTTTGAAAAAATGTTCTACTAAAATGTAGCCCACTTCCCACTCTGCCACATGGTGAAAGTTTTATTAAGATATATTAACCCATTCAAAAGTTATAGGTAAAAAACCAAAAACCTGATCAACCGGAACTTGCAACATGCTATTTTTGTAATGTTTTCAGTTTTTTTGGTACAAGTTTTGAACAGCTCAATATTTTTAATTGAAACTTTCACTAGGTGGTAGAGCGGGAAAAGGGCTATTGTTCCACTGAACATTTTTCTAAAATCGCTCTAACGCTTACAAAGTTATAAGCGTTTTTGCAATTAAAACACATTTTATGCAACGTACTTGTGGCATGTGGCAGCTAAAGTTGCATGTGGCAAGTAGCCAATTTCTTGCTCTACAACATGGTGCAAGTCCCATGCAAAAATATTTATCCGTTTAAAAGTTATAACAAAAAAACTAAAATTAATTCCCAAAAATCCACCTCCTGCTGATTCTGTTAGCCTGGTGTTTCACTTTTTTCGTTCAAGTTTTTCAAATTGAATTCTCGGACAATGCGACGGTTGCATTTTGAATACAATTTGGTGTTTTCGCAATAACTCAGGAATGGATGAATATTTTTGAATGAAACTTGCACCATGTGGTAGAGTGGGAAATTGGCTACCTGTCACATACAACTTATGTTGCCACATGCCACATCCACTTGATTTCACAACCGCTTTAATTAGAAAAACGCTTATAACTTTCTCAGCGTTGGAGCGATTTTGAAAAAATGTTCTACTAAAATGTAGCCCACTTCCCACTCTGCCACATGGTGAAAGTTTTATTAAGATATCTTAACCCATTCAAAAGTTATAGGTAAAAAACCAAAAACCTGATCAACAGGAACTTGCAACATGCTATTTTTGTAATGTTTTCAGTTTTTTTGGTACAAGTTTTGAACGGCTCAATATTTTTAATTAAAACTTTCACTAGGTGGTAGAGCGGGAAAAGGGCTATTGTTCCACTGAACATTTTTCTAAGATCGCTCTAACACTTACAAAGTTATAAGCGTTCTTGCAATTAAAACACATTTTATGCAACTTATTTGTGGCATGTGGCAGCAAAAGTGGCATGTGGCAAGTAGCCCATTTCTTACTCTACAACATGGTGCAAGTCCCATGCAAAAATTTTTATCCGTTCAAAAGTTATAGCAAAAAAACTAAAATTAATTCCCAAAAATCCACCTCCTGCTAATTCTGTTAGCCTGGTGTTTCACTTTTTTCGCTCAAGTTATTGAAATTGAATTTTTGGACATGCGACAGGTGCATTCTGGAATTAATTTTGTGTTTTCGCAATAACTCAGGAATGGATGAATATTTTTGAATGAAACTTGCACCATGTTGTAGATCAAGAAATGGGCTACTTGCCACATGCCACTTTTGCTGCCACATGCCACATCGACTGTAATTAAAAAGCGTTTTAATTTAAACAACGCTTAGAACTTTGTAAGCGTTTGAGCGATCTTCAAAAAATTTTCAAGGGAACCATAGCCCGATTTACGCTCTATCACATAGTGAAAGTTTTATTTAAAAATATTAATCCGTTCAAAAGTTGTAGCAAAAATAGGTAATAATAGACGAAAACACCATGTTGCAATTTACGATAGATCTTCTTTTTGGTTTTTAGCCTATAACTTTTGAATGGATCAATATTTCTTAATGAAACTTTCAACATGTGGCAGAGTGGGAAATAGGCTACATTCTAGTAGATTTTTTTTTTAAATCGCTCTAACGATAAAAAAGTTATAAGCGTTTTTCTAATGAAACCTTTACTAAATGATAGAGTGAAAATTGGGCTACATGCCACATGCTTCTTTTGCAGCCCACGGCCACGCCTGCATTGAACAAAAACAATTTTAAGTAAAAAACACGCTTATAACTTTGTAAGTGTTGGGCCGATTTGAAAAAAATTTTCGACAGAAATATAGCCAAAGTTTTATCCAAGAATATAAATCCGTTTAAACGTTAATAAAAAAAAGAAACAAACAAATGCAAGTGGCAACAAGAAGTTCTGTGCGTTTTTTGATTTTATCGCTATAATGTTTAAACGAGCAAATATTTTTATTAGAATCCTTCTCCACATCCTAGAATTATAAATTTTTCCTTTTTTGGTGCCAATGCCAGGCCTACATTGAAATAGTTTTATGGTAACTAATTAAAGTATTAAAAAAATTTATAAAATTTGAAATAATTTTAATAAAAATAAAATAACTGCGCCTTAATTGTTTCTTTTGTTAAATTAATTATTATAAAAATATTTAACTATTTATTAACAAAAATATATGTATATTTATATATTTTAAAATAAATGCATCCGTTTAGCCTTAAAATTTAAAATGTTGCACATGTACTGGATTTAGTTGAGATATTAAATATCATCACAACGTCCTTTAACAAATATATAACAATTCACTTATATTCCAAATTCAATTGGCGGCCAATCAGCCAGCGTCTAATTTCTGAAGTACCTGCACCAATTTCGTAGAGTTTCGCATCGCGCATAATACGACCAGTAGGATATTCGTTTATGTAACCATTACCGCCCAAAATTTGAATTGCCTCCAAAGCAACTGTTGTGGCCTTTTCAGCGCAATACAAAATAACGCCAGCACAATCCTTCGCACTGTTGTGACCGGTATCACAGGCACGAGCAACATTGTATAAATATGAACGACAAGCACTTAATGTTGTATACATATCGGCCATTTTACCCTGCATTAGTTGAAATTCACCAATTAATTGTTTTTGTTTGCGCTGATGAGCATATTCGAATGATGTATCGATGGCAGCCTGCATTAAGCCAACTGGACCTGCTGCTAATACTAGCCGTTCATAGTCTAAACCGGACATGAGTACATAAACACCTTTATTTTTTTGGCCCAAAATGTTTTTGGCCGGTACTTTAAGATCTTGGAAAACAAGTTCACAAGTTGGACTGCCACGCATACCCAACTTATCAAGTTTTTGAGCTATACTAAAACCTTCTGATCCCGTTTCAATAATAAATGCTGTGATGCCATGGCCATCAGTTGGACTATTACTTGTTCTGGCATAAACTATTAAAGTATCGGCTACTGAACCATTTGTAATCCAAAATTTTGTACCATTTAAAATATAATAATCTCCCTTTTGTTCAGCTTTCAATTTCATAGAAACCACATCTGAACCTGCACCTGGCTCAGACATGGCCAAACCTCCAATATGTTCACCACTGCACAATTTAGGCAGATATTTTTCTTTCTGTTCAGTAGTACCGTTCTTAACCAACTGATTCACACACAAGTTGGAATGGGCCCCATAGGATAAAGCAATTCCACCGGCAGCTCTTTTAAAATAATGAAAACAAGTTGTATTTAATTGACGTACTTGTATATTAATTTATTTTACCTTGACATTTCTTCCATAATAATACAATGATCCAAATATGAACCACCCGTACCACCAAAATCTGGTTCCGCAGTTATACCCAAAAAACCTAAATCACCTATTTTCTTCCAAAAACTACGCATTTCGCTGTAAAATATCTTTAAAATTAGTAAGAAACTCGCAATATTTCACAAAAACAAATAAAAACTTACGGAAAGTCATCATTTTTATCTATTTCTTTAGCTAAAGGAGCTAATTCCCTCTGAAAAAAATTGAAGGCAGTTTCTCTTAACTTTTGTTTATCTTCATCCAAGCCAAACATGTTATCATTAATGGGATAGTGGGACATACTACGTCTGCCGGTAGTAAGGACAGCAAATTTATGGGATAACTGGTTGCCTAGACATTTTGCTGCTAAACGTAGAGTCATGTTTGTTACTGTTTAATAAAATTTCAATTAGAAAAAAAAAAATATTTAAAAAAATAAAACACTATTTATTGGTTATCTAACAAGTGGTTAGTACTAACACCGAGCAACGCATTAATTTAATGTTGCCATATGACTAAAGAAAAATCATATGCTGGATATTTAATTCCACTGCAAAGCGAATTGACTAATACTTATCTTCATTGTCAAAATATATTCCATGTAGCGACATATAAAAGTATTTTTATTTTTGTATTTTTTGTTAACCGTGCAATCAAATTGCGAAATATGTTAACACACCATTTTGTAATAACTGGGTGGAGTTGAAATTGCTACCTTTAATATCAAGTTTGTTTACAATAAAATAAAAATAAAATATAATCAACCATACAACAAACGTGAAAATGCAAAAACAATAGGCGTTTCATTTTTTCTATATGTCAAGCAAATATCTTACTAAAAGAGAAAATATTACACTTTCTTTGTATGCATGGGTATAAAAAAAAGGACTGCACAAGCATAATTGAAATGGCCTACAAGCACTTTTTAATATAAAATATTACACATATTTGTAGTGATGTGTGGCTTTCAAGTATGGTTCTGCAGCTCTTTAGTAAAAACATAGGCACGCAGAGAACGTAAATAAATTTTGACACATACAGAAGATAACAGGAAGAGAAAGTTAGTTTTGATTTTGCTATTAGTATAATAGAAGAAAAGTAAAATGTAATAGAAAAATATACTCGAATTAAAAAAAAATATTTTTTAGGATATAAAAATTTTGTATAGAATATAATACATATTTTCAATATGATGGAAAAATATTTAAACAAAAAGGTCTTCCAAAGGGATCTCCTGATTCTCCAATACAATAGCAGCTTACACTTATAAATATTTAGTTATGGAAAAACAATTAGATACATGTATAGAAAAATTAAATATTAAACCAAGAATTATGTTTAAATATGTTGATGACTTATTCTCTATTATACTTTTGAGGTTTTTAATGATTTTGACTTTCATATTAACTTCACAATAGAAAAACAATTAGAATCCAAGCTTCCATACTTAGATACATTATTAATTAGGAAAGATAATAAGTTATTAGTAGATTGGTATCAAAAACCAACAGCTTCTGGTAGATTAATAAATTCTTTTTCTAAACATAGTAAAAGAATTATTATTAACACAGCAAAAAATTTAATTAACAGGATACTGACAAGTAGTGATACAGAATTTTATTTGAAAAATAAAAAAATTAATGAGTAATTTATTATTCACGCTCTAGTTCTTTTTTGACTTATTCAATAATTCCATAAAAATTATAAGGACTATTTTAAAAGATAATAATTTATCCAGATTCTTTAATTTATAAATTAATGGAACAGTATTATAGCAATAGACGAAATAATATAATTAATTTAAATTAACAAGTTTCTTATAAACGAGGACTATCAGAACGTTCAATAAATGCTAACATTTATGATGCAATACTTTAAACGTATTACTTAGTAGAACTAAAGATAAAATAGAAAAATATGATTTGTCAAATGTAGTTTATAGAATACCATGTGATGGTAATAAAAATGACCCTTGTGACAAATTATATGTGGGCACGCCAAAAAATAAACTTAAAACTAGAATGGTTGGAACCTCTCATTGTTTTGAATTAAATCATTTTCCAAATTTTAAAAATGTTTCAGTTTTATATATAGAAAACAATTATAAAGCAAGATATATAAATAATTAACACACCTACAGCACATTGAATTAATTTTAACTCAGATATAAAAAATATAGCTCAAAATTATAGATACTGAATAAAAAAATATAAATTTTGTTAAATATTTTTGTTAATATGCACATATTTATACAACCATATACGAGTATACTCATGTACAAATATATAAGCTTAGGATTGAGCATATTACCAGAAATATTTTATAAATTTAAAAAATTTTTTAAAAATAATTGAAAGAAACTTCTGAGTATTTTGGTGGTAGATTACAAATCTAGACGACCTCCCCTTTAAAATGGTAAATATGTCATAAATACTAAAAACATATTTAGAAATATTTAATGACGTAAGACTTATTTGATAAATATGCCATAAATACTGAAAAGATATTAAACATATACTAAAAAACGTAAGGGGTTATTAAAACATATTTAACTCGGCATGTTTATTTTTACTCACTTAATTTTAATTACTTCGTTTAAAAATTAGGCCTAGCAGTGGGCATGGTTTCTCCAGAAGTAGATAGCAACCTTCCTTAAAATATTAAGAGTTTGTGTATCAAATTTCAGAAAAATCCTTTTAATTTTCTTATTTCAAAAGTAGGCGGAAAAATTACTAGGGTCGGCAAAACAATATATATACGAGTATATAGGCGCCTTTTTTTAAGTATAAAGAATTTAAGTATCAACTTACAGATAAATTTGTTGAAGAATTTTAATTACTAAAAAATATTTCAATTATTTAGAGTAAAAAGTGGGCGTAGTTTGCATGGTCAGTCCAAAAATATATGGCAACGTTCCATGAGGTATAGTGAGCATATTTAAAATATAATAGAGGAATAGATTGGAAAATATAATTGTAATTAACAAAAGAAACATTTCAATTGTCTTAATCAAAAGTGGGCGTGGCTAGTCCGAAAGTATATGGAGACTTTCCTTGGAGTAAAGAGATCATTGGTACAAAACTTCAGAAAAAATCCTTTGGAAACACACAAATTTTTATAGCAAGCAAACACACACACAAACAAAAAATTAATTTTATTTATATGTAATAGAAATGGTGATATGGAACCACATAATTATGTTATTTGTAGTCACTTTAATTTAGAAAAAGCACATGAAACATTTTTGTTTAAGCCAAAAAATTTTTATTTGACAGTTTCAAAAGAAACACAAGACTTCATTTTTTAAGGAACTAACAAAAGGTTTATTAAAAAAATATTTTCCCAACGAGGTTGCAATTGACAGGCGCTGACTTCAGTTAAGCTTTAAGGAAGAGCAATTCTAAAAGAAATGCTTGCTAATGGATTAAAGAATCGCCTACCATAGATTTTGTTTAAAAGTAAAACAACCAACTTGAATTTTGTTTGCATTTTGTCTGCTGAACTTTTTACAACATTTTGAACTTGCAAAATATTCTGTTAAAACTCTTAACAGCCTCAAATGATAATGAACTTGAGTACACACACTTAATGTAAAAAATGAAAATGATTTTAAAAAAACATCATTTCTGTTTAGACATTATAAGCAACATAAAAAGCAAATAGCAAACATTTGCTAAAAGAGCAGTGAATAATAGTCTTGTAATCTTGTAAGAGGATAAAATAAAAAAAAAAAAAATAAAAATCTAATGGGTGAATAAACCACACATATGCGAAAAAAAAGAGTAATGCTGATGGCGGTGGTGATAATCACAACAACAAAGGCAAACAAAAATGCACTTTAAATAGAAAACTCAACAATATTTGTAAATGCGCAAGTCTCTACAGTCTTGTAACTGCATATTTACCGGTGGTATGTGAGGATAACCCATTATACTCGCAAACGAAAACATCAACCATCTATCATATACCGGGTAAAATAAAATTGAAAACCTAATTTAAATAGTATTAAGCTTTTACAGTGACATGATGTCAATATAACGAGAATAAAAAAAAAATAAAAAAAGCAAAAAACGAAATTAATAAGAGTAATCGAAAACAAAGTGGTGATTTTAAGAAAATTTAAAAATAATTTCAATTGTGCAGGAAGCGGAAATTGTGTAACAAAATTAACTGTTTGCGATTCATAACAAAAATTTAAAAAGTGAGTAAAATAAAAAAAAAGCGCTATGTAAATATGTAATAAAACTGTTTTTTTTTTTCTGGCTGTGTAAATCAATATGTGTGCACTTATTGCCATCTTTAAAGAATATGTGAATGTGCGTAGGTGTGTGTATAAATCAGAACAGGGTCATGTTATTGTCCTTGTTTTAAGACCAACTAAAAGGACTACAACAAACCACAAGGTTGTTTTGTTTTAATATGATTTGATTGTTCTTACGTTTGGTTTTTTGCTTCCTAAAAAAACAAATTTTCATTTTTCTTATTAATATTGATGACCTCATGAAATATTACTAAATCGATAACTAAACACTAAAGACGAAAAACTAACATTCTTTACGAGGCTTCACCAGACACAAGTGAAATGTACACGGGCTAAGTACACACAGGTAAACAAGGTCTAGAATTACAAAATAACATAACGTACATACATAATAGTGTTATTAGCCCAAATATCAAAACATACATACATACTTAAATACTGTGTGTGGTTGGATGTATGAAAAGCTATAGTTACATTCAAATGTTAGAATTTAATACACAGGAATTTAGTTAACTCATTGTTGAAATAATAACAGTAAAATTATGAATACAAGTACAGTGAAACTTCGATATAAGAAACTTTGTTATAACGGAAAACTCAATAAAATGAATTTTTTTTGCTGAGTCCCTTGAAAAAACCTGTTTATTGATTCATCAATAAGAATCGCGTGTAGGGTACCATATGCTCCCGACAAAAGTAGGTGTCTTTTATGATCAGAAAGTTTGTGTATATTCTGGTTTTTTAATAGCGCAGGCGAGTCGAAAAAGACTCGATTTTGATTAAAAATCTCAAAAAATACTGACTGGGTTACTGCGCAGTAGTTTACTCAAATATAGGTGATCGTTGATTTAATGGCTTTTTGCATATTTGTGTTTTTGAAATTTTGCAATTTGATTTTTAAATTCAATCGTAACGGACAGCATAAAAAAAGAATAATCAGTTTTTAATTGTGCTTCGGACATGATTTAATCAAATATTGTGCACGATTTTTTGTGCGTTTCAGCTCTCTGGTGTGTAACTATGTGCAGTGCAACTTGGATTTAACGAATCTGAAGGGGATGGGAAAATACTTTGTTAAACATATATATGTGAAACCTTGATGTTACGATATTTGAAGAAATTTGAAAATTCGTTTTACCTACAGTTTTGTTTTTCCAATTTCTATTTTGCACGAACATGCTGGGTAATATAAATTCACTAATCAAGAAGTAAATAAAAAATAAAACACTTCGGTGTAAAGAGGCTATAGAATCAATACATCGTTATTTAGAGGCTTTTGATAACGGGACTTTAACGATTTACATACATAAAATGTTATATTGAGTTTTCCGTTATAACGAAGTTCGTTATAAGGAAGTTTCACTGTACCTCTCTTTTCTAATTATTTAAATTGAAGTAAAAAAATATTCTTTTTTTTTCTATTTAAAATGAAAACAAAAATTTTTTAAACTATTTTTATTGCGGCCACAAAGTAAAATGTCAATAAGTTGAATGAGTTCATAGACGTTTTTCAAATTTTTATTTTTGGCAACAATTCCCTTATACTTTACTTTACATAAAATATAACGTAAGTAGGTACACATATAAATAAATATTTAAATGTATGTGTGTATGTATTACAGGAAAGAAATGACTTTTCATTTCACTTTGTTCCATTTGTATTCTTCTATTAAAAACTACATTTAAATGTTATATTTTAAATTTTTCAGCTGTGTTTGTATGTGTGTAACTGTACACCCTACCCTGCAAGCAATATTGTAGTCGTTCCCCCAACAAAAAAAAGCATTTTTATAATTCCAGCTAAAAACTCACAACAAAGTAATGCAGAATCTCCCCAAGTCAAAGCACAACTGAAGAGCTGATCTTAAATCAGCACTTGGTTTTTTTTTTTTTTCAAATTGTCTCTGGAGTCCGAGATATACCATTATATCCTAAATTATAATTTTAAGTTATAAAGTAAGAAAAAAAGGGGGAAAGCAATGGCATCTTAGGCCTTCAGCTCAAAGGGTTTTAAAACTATTCTTAAAATTTAAGAATATAACAATGGGCTCAATAGATCGTTTTTAAATTTGCTCAGTAGTTTTATATATCTCGTGAAAGTTTTGACTAAAACAAAAAATAGGTTTTTTAAGCAAAATTTTTAATTTTCAAAAAATAGTTTAAATTTAGTTGAAAAATGCACCGTTTTTTCCTACAAGCTTTTAGCCTTATAAGTTTCAAACAAAACGAATCACATTTTATTAAAATCGATTTTATTATCCAACAGTAAAAGGCACTACTGTAGGCATAAGGCAATTTTTTTCACAATGAAGTAGCATCACTTAATTGGCAATAAAACCAAAAGTTCTGCATGGAATTCAATAATATACGACTCGGTTTCTTTGAAACTTATGAGGTTATATGGTTATAGAAAGAAAACGTTGCACTTTCATCTTTCTTTATTTTAAATAAGTTTTTTAACAATTTAAAATTTCTAAATTTTGTTTAAAAAACGCTTTTTTCCATCACAAATTCTACGGTATCTTTGAAACTAAAGTGACAATTCAAAAACGCTAAAGGTGGAACTTAAAAAACTTTTAATTAGAAATTTCGGATTTTCTTTATAATCAAATAAAGAAAACCTTTTTAAGTAAATGTTTCATATGTAAAAATTAGGAAATAACGGTATATCTCGCACACCAGAGCCAATTTGAAAAAGCGTAGTGCAGATTTGAGATCAGCTCTCAAAAATGCTTTAAAAACAGTTTTCAGTTGCGTGAAATCGCGTAGTTTTGTGTTATTAACATTAGCTGAGTTACTTGCAGGGCACATTTATTTGCATATCCATCTGTAAGGAATGAAATGTTTCTAATTTATAATGTAAAATTAATTCAATTTCAATATAAAGTTTTTTCTTTCAACTACATTAGTTAGTATTGGCCAGGCAAATATGCAGAGTACAGAAAAAAAGGAATTTTCCCTCACCAAAATTGTGGAAAATATCTCATATTAATCGGTAACTAAACATAATGGGTTTAATTATTCATTCCGTTCCACAATTGCGAAAAGCATTTTTTGTGCGTAGCAAAATTTGCAATTATTCATTCCGTTACTGCGGTATTGCTCCGCATATAAAAAATTTACGAAAAAATAGAAAATTTCGTAAAAATAAATTTTGTTTTACTCTTCGAAAATAATTCGTTTTATTTAATGGAAATTAATTTTCTTTTTGTTTATTTAAAATTTATTTTGGTGTTAAAAATGAAATTTTTTTATTACCAATAACTGAAAAATATATTTATAACTTTTTAATTCACAATTAAGTAAAATAATTCGAAATAAGATAATTCTCAGGAATGAATAACAGCAATCTGCATACCGATTGATATTTCTTGCGACCCAATAATTTCCCTATCCAAAAACTCAAACTAGATTTGCAAATCTAGATACAAGATGAATTTCCAAACTATATTAACATTTTGCATAAAATTATGTTTTATTTATTACACATCAACGATTCGCAAAAATATTGAAAGGCTCCTGGCATTTCATACAGGTCCTAAAAGTAATTACAATTGTTTAATAACTAACACTGGTTTGTCAAAACTTTGAAGCCATATTTTGCAGTTTGAAGTATATCTCACAAACAAGTGGGTTTAAGTTGTTTAACAGAAACGAAGTATCCACTCAATTGCCAAAATATTTTTGGGAGTTTTTTTTTTAAACGATTCGTTTTCTATAAACAGTACATAAGAGTTTCCTGGCATTTATTAACTATTTTTTAAATATAAAATTGTACATTTCCCTCACACTTATTTGCTATCAATTATCAAGTGTCGTACTTTATTAAATACCTGCACAATCATTAAAATTTATTTATAAAACAACAACAACAACAATTAAAGTACATTTAAGTATGACTACTTAAGTAACAATAAATGTGAGAAAAACTGCAAACAACAGCAGCAGCAGCAGCATTAGGCTCTGAAAACAATGCTGGCGAATTACAACAATAAATTTCTAAAAAAAAATCAAAGTAAAGCGCTACCATCCAAGAATGATGGAGACAAGATTACGCCATCCCGCATATCAAATTTAAATTTTCTGCGCCTATAAAACAAATGACGTTACACGATGTGTTTCTATTATCTAATAAATAAATAATGTCAACATAACAGTAGAGAAATTTATTATTTTTTTTCTTCAAACAAGGGACAAACTACGTCATCTAATGGGAAACTATGCGCATGGCCTAATCTTGTGTCTATCATTCTAGGTGTATAGATAAAATATATTTTCTGTTTGTGGATTTGTTCGTTATATAAATTTTTATTTTCCAATGCGCGATTTTTGTACTTTAAGGAAGGTCGTATTTTTGAACTGGCCATGACCAATTTTTAAGAGATTTATTAAGAGATTTTTCTGAAATGTGAACCTACATATGCTTGTTATGCTCTCCATATATTTTTTTAACTGATCACGCCCATTTTTAAGGCTACATTATGTTTACATAATAAAAATTTTCCCACGGATTTTCTGAAATCTGGTACATGTGATTTCTACGCTGAAAGAATCGCATTCATTAAACCAATGAAATACTAATAAAATGTTTACTTAATTCAATGAAACTTTTCATTAAAATAGAATTAAAGAATGCGCTGAAAGAATAATTCATTATAATTTTTTTTATTAAACTAATGACCACGCTTCATTGATTTTTAAGGAGCAAATAAGTTATTTGATAAAATTTTTCTTTTTTAATTTTAGTTTTGATTTTTTAATAATAAAACAAATTAAAGACATTTGACGCAAAACATACAAATTAATGCCCTGCAGGCAAGTCAATTACCATTTTAAACTCATTATTTATTGAAGTCAACTGATAGTTTTAGGCAATTTTTCATTGAATCAATGAAACGCTGTCATTGTTTACAAAATAACGAATTAGTCTTTCAGGATACTTTCATATCTGCCACGCCCATTTTTTAACATAAAAATTAAAATTGTTTTTTTTTTTTAATATTTTTCATTTAAATATTTGTGAATAATTTTTATACAAAATTTGTAGACTATTTAATTGATTTCGTTTCATCAGATTATAAATAAGAAGGCATTTCATAAGGCAAAGTAGTTTTGATGGCGAAAAATAACGGGTACAAAAAAACATTTCAAATCACATGAAAGTCTCATTACTGCGACAAGAAATCGGAAAATAGACATTAAAAAAAGATTATTTATATACAAATATATATACAAATTTACACACATACATATCGTTTATTTATTGCAAAAACATGTTAACTCAAAACATGTGATTATTGCATTAAAAATGGGAATTGTTCTTCTTTTTTTTTAACACACACAGAAAACAGAACAGAATAATAAAATATTTAAATTTTCATATGATTTAAAAAAGCGTTATGTGCTGTTTATAGAATACGAGCAATTCCATTATCTAAAAAATTTGTATGAAAAAATTTTAAAAATATTTTAAAAAGTGAGTGTTTTACATAAATTTTTTTAGACGATAATTTTTTTCTTAAAATTCTTACTCAAGTATACGAGTATATTTTTTGTAAGCAACACAAATCCGCGAAACTTTTTCTTTTGTGTTTGGCAGGAATCAAACCTCCGACCCCCAGATTCGGATAATATTAAGCACATTGTATAATATTAACAACAAAATATTTCCCACAGATTTTTTTTTTTTTTTTGAAAGAAAGAAGAGCAACAAAACAGATTTTCTTTTTAGAAGGAAAATTATAAACCTTAAGAAATAAGTTTCTTGTAAAAAAAAACCCTTTTTTGAGTTGTAACGATCTTGTTAAAAATGAGCGATATAGTACATGCCTAAATACATACACATTTGTGTGCAAAATTGAACGGAATTAAATTGAATGTATAAAATTGATTTGCATAAGTATGAGTTAAAAGTGCCATCATTAGCTTTTTGCGAACGCACAAATTGTTATTGTGCTTAGGGATGCCAATTTCAAAATGGCAATACTCAAATTTCAGAATACGTGTGTTTAATAATAACAGAAATACATATTAACATAGCTGATGAGGAAAAGGAATTTTTCGGAAGTTATCGTTCCATGATACCTGATGAGATTTTTTTAAATTTTTTTACATTTCATAGTGAAGAGTCTTATTTGATTTGATTTCCAATAAAAATTATTAAAAGTCACAAAAATTAACTTAAGTAAGATTAAGTAACAAAAATTACAAAAATAAACATAAAATTTGTCAAGAAATATAATATTTGCCAATAAGCCATTGATCAAATTAGCGTTAGTGAAACGGCCATTTTTTATTATAATTTATCATCATGGTCGCGGTGCGAGACCTTTAAGATCTATTGTACAGCCCAGTTCCCAGCTACAATCCGAGACTTCTTACGACTCTCGCAACTGCTGTAGGATTAATCTTGCCAGGACTCTTGGGGGGTTACTCTCTATTGTGATGTGAAAGAAAAACCATTCGCATCTGTATGATTTTTACATTGAGTTGCGATGCGTTTTCTTTCGCATCGCAATAGAGAGTAACCGCCCTTTACCAATGTCCCACTGACCAAACAGATCATTCTGCACCTTGCCACCGCTGGGCACTAGCTGTATTCACTTTTTTAAATATTTTTCATTAGAATATCCAAAAATTGAATGAAAAAATTCTCTAACCAACTAGAGCACCCAAAGTCGCTTTCATCTTTTTATTAATTAATGTCATATCTACAGCTTCCTTTTATAGTCACTCCTTAAATTGAATTGAAAATATTTGTTTTGTATAAAGAACCACCTGAAATCCAGATACCAAACCGTGTCATTCGATATCGACCGGGATTTATTGAAATTAAAAAAAAAAAAATGTCGTATAAAAAGGCGACAATTTCGATTGAATTCATTCGATGACGAATGCGATGATTTGGGCTAAGTTTTGTAGAAAATTTTCGTGGCAACACTAAATAAGTACGAATTAACCCTTAAGCACATTTCAAGTTTTGACTTCTTTCTGCCACTTAAGTCAAATTTTCATCAATGGTGTATTCAGAGATTTATAGTAGAATTTCATAAGGAATATTTTTGTAGAACATTTTAACCCTCTAGAAGCCATTATTACAAGTTACCGATAGTTAAAGTTAAGATTTTATAAGTCATATATTTAGCTTTTGATTGGACATTAAATTAAAAATATTGATAAGTTAAATATCGAACCGTCAGCCTTATTACGACTGTCGTTGTCGTAGTCGAATTCACGACAAGCTTATATAAAATATATGGCCGGCGTTGCCACATATCACTGTTTTCGTCGCTAAAACGAAACTCATAATCAAGCCAAATGTATCTTTAACTATCTACCCAAATTTGGTTCCAAAATTTTTGGCCAAAAACCGAAAGTTGTAAAAACGGGCCTAAAACTACAAGTTAAATGTTCTTTTAGTCACTTTTTAAATAGAAGTCAAAAAAGTATTATTAATTGAAGAGTTAAAGGGTTAAAATGTCATAAACTTAAAATGGAATATTCACCAATTCACAATGAAAATTTGAAAAAAGGAGAAAACTTTAAGCCACAAAATGATTTAGGCCCAACGTAATCTTATAAAAAGCCGATACACTGTTTAATTTTTTTGTCAATGACAAGAACTTTACAAACAAAAAAGTGTAATAAAAGCGATCAATTCGTCTAAAAAATTTGTATGAAAAAGATTTAATATTTTGAGTACTTTTTATATAAAATTTCTAGACTAGTTGAGCTCTTGTGTTATAAACACAGACAAAATTTCAAGCCGATCTGATTGTTACTTTATGTGCTTTTTCCATACAACAAGCGATCAATACTCATTTAGAAAATCATTAAATTTGTTGAAAGCTGTTCATATAAAATTTCTAGACAATTTGATGGCTTGTATTACAACAATAAATCTGACTTTGAATCTTTAAATAAAAAAAATCTCCAATTCCGAGACTGATAAAAATCTAAATGCGATTGGCATCCCCAGTATGGTGGCACTAATAAAGAATAAAATTTATAAATCTACTTGTATGTATGTATGTGTATATATACATGTGTGTGTGTTTATGTCTCAGAGGCCAATAGTAAAAAGTTAGCTGGCCGATGTGAGCTACAAACGAACGTGTGGCGCAGCAAACAAAATTTCAAACGAAAAGAAATTGTGGAACACTTTTTCAAATATATTCAGTTAGTCATTCAAAAGGTTGAACTCGATTAAACGACAAATCCGATGGATTTAATCAAAAATTGTTAATCAGGGACCAGTTCGGATGTGTAAATAAATTTTATAACGGAACGTTCAGTTAGCTACAAGCACTTCAAATTTATTTCCAAATCAAACAAACATCTATCGCTTTTTTTTCTAACGACTTGAGTTTTTTTTTAAGCAAACGACTTGATAACGAATATTGAAATTGTTAAGGTGTAAATATGCAAGTGTGTGGCCTCTGTGTGAGTTCAAATACATACAAGTTCAAATACGTACAAGTTTTAAGCCAGCAAATATTTAATTCTACGTATTAGTGTGCGTGTGTGTGTATGTAAAAGCGATTGTGTTATTTGTTTTGTTTCATTTTTTTCGATGTATGTGTGCGATTTTGTGTAAGAAAAATAGTTATGAGAACTTTTGTTTTTATTGTTTATTTATTATTATTTTTAAACGTGATGCGGCAACAAACCGAAAGCTTCAAGAGTTAAAAAAAGTTTTTTTAATAAAAGCATTTTAACCATCGATAGACTAACAAGACAAGACAACACGTTAGTTAAATCTCTAGTAATAATAAAATTTTAGTAATTTTCAAATAAACGAAACACACAAAATTGATTTTAAAAATTGTGTAAAATATTGTAATTGATTTTAAAAAAAATGAAATGAAATTAAATCATCTTGTTAAAAATAAACTCAAAAACTAGCGAATATTTAGGCGGCAGAAATGAAGGAAATAAAAAATTTCAAAGCGGAAAGAAAAATGTGAGAATAAAATTTTATAAATAAATAATCACGAAATATTCTTTTTTGTAGAGAAAAACAAAAAAATAATTCTTTTGCTTTTCTAAAAATTGTCATCAAAATTATTTAATTTTATTAAAAACGGCAGGTTGGTTGTGTGCAAAAGCAAACAAAAACAAAATCAGAATAAGAAAATCACTAAAACTTATGATTGACGTAAAAGTAACGAATAAATAAATAATTTTTCATTTTCTTAAATTTGTTTTCTAAAAAAAAAATACAAAAAATAAAAATAAATTTAGTGCGGGTGTTGCTATTGTTGTTGTTGGTATAAAAACATATAAATAATTTTAGAAAAATAAAGAAAGAAAAAAAAAATAATTGCAATAAAATGGAGGAGAAGACTGCTGCTAATAGAAACGAAGACAAGGAAACAAACCCCGAAGGTAATTTTAAGGAATACTCGAAAAAAAAATTTTTTTATAAAAATATTGTAAATCTCCAAAAAAAAAAAATATATAGAAAAAGGCGTATTTGTCAACTCTGGCAAAAAATAAATCTTATCTTTTTTTTTAATGACTGACAAAAAATAGCTAATCAAGGTCTCTTCATAACATTTGCGTGTTATTTTCAAGCCCATTTTTACACGAGCTGATGACTTGTGTTACGGAAACAGCACATTATTTTGTTAATGAAGAATAATATTTTTTGTAAATGATTTCCTTCTTCAAAAAAGAAATAAAAAAAAAAAATATCTACCTACTAATCTGGGGGTCGCAGGTTCGATTTCTGTGTAGATCATGGGTGTTTTCTGCAGACAAGCCAAAAAGCTTCGCGGATTTGTGTTGTTTAAAAAATATTAAAAAGAATTCTCTTCTTTTCGATAAATAAAATTATATAAATATTTCAAAACAATCGAGCGGTAAAAATTAAAAGCCTTCTGACACATTCTGATACAATATTCATTCCAGTTTGGTTTCCTATGGCGACCAGCCAGAAGGCCTTTCTCAAGCCCTATTGCTAGAGGCCATATGTACCGCTACCAAAGCCACTTTTTATACATTTGCCATGCGTTCACTTTTCCAGTTCTAGGCCTCGAATATGAGAGCTTTCTTATCTTTCTGAGAGTCAACAAAAAGTCTCCCTACCAGACATTAAGGCTGAACAGTCACAAAGTACATGTTCTGAGGTTTCTTCATGTAAACCATAAAAACCTACATTACTCGTAACTGGTAACTGGTCATTTATAAAAATGTGTTTTATTTTTGGTGATGAATAGTAAGGGCGTAATGTTCGTCGTGCGTATCAATTTTGTTCCTAGCATAACTGGGCTACAGCAGCAACGACAGTTCTGTAGTTAAGTAGCTGTGAAGCCGTCAAAGTAATCGTTTTCAATTAAATGTGTATTTCAATTTTGGCAGTTTATAGCCTGTAGTCTGCTGTGGTTTACGTGTTTAATGCTAAAGGCTTTACATCACGGTAAGTAGTAAGAGGTAGTGTGAAAAATTTTGTTCGGCAATGACTTTATGTGTAAAATACAAGGCGACAAGCTCCTGTAGAAGGCCTTCTGAAGGCCTGTTGGCTCTTTTCACTTTACCGCTTAGAACTAATCATTCAAGTCATGCTTTATTTACTTGTTTGATTTTTTTTCTCTTAATAAATAAAATTTAAAAATAAATAAAATGATAGAAAATTTTTTCTAAATTGAAATAAAAATTTGCAAAAATAAAGATTCACGCTACGGCCTTAGAAATGCATTAAATCATTTAGTTAATTATACATCATGATTACAACTTTTTGAGAGAATTTATTGTTAAAAATGCATAATATTTATGTAATTTCCCGCTCAATTAAATGAATTTAGTTTAATGAACAATGGAATGCTATTCAAAACATACACATTCTTAATTAATTAATTTTATTGATTATTAAAAATATTATATTTAGGTAATAAGTAGGTAAGGACGAAGGCCACGGCAGCCAGTTCCTATAATGTTATTAATATGTAAATTTATTTACTGTTAATAAATAAATATTATATTTAGGACCTGAAGAGCGTATGCATGTCTTACACTGAGAGAACAATTTTGGTTTAGAGAAATGAATTTGTTGCCAGTCAATATTTCGGTTAATTATCGTGAACAACAAATAAAAGAAATTATAAAATAGCACATTTCGGGGGAATTTAATTCACAATAAACGGGAGTATATTTGCAAGTGTAAGTGATATTCATGACATTTGTTAGAAAATGACGCTTGTTGGATGGCTATTTGTGTAACCTTCGCTGAGACTGTATACACCCACTCATTCCGTACAAAATTATTGTGCGAACGTAATTTTTTATATTTAATTTTTTTTTTGTATGTTGATTAGGGTTTCTTTTTGAAAGTAAATCAAATGAATTGGTTCTGATAAGAATTGATTTAATTTTATAATTCGTTCTTGTAAAACAAACCCGCTTTCTTCTTATATGTACTACATATGGCGGCTTTATTTTTCAGAAAATTCTCAATAAAAAAAAAATTAATGCGTTACCAGTTGAGAAAATTCTTAATACAAAAATTTGTTCGGACAAAAATTTTGTTGGGGACAAGTGGTTGAGAGGTCATTTAAAAAAATAAAATGCAGATTTAAAATCAACGCTCAATAATATTTTCCTTTGTAAAAATTATCAATTAAAAAATTTTATCAGGACAAAAATGTTGTTGAGAACAAGTCGTTGAGAACTAATTTGAAAAAATGAAATGTACATTTAAAAACGGCAAAATATTTTGGAAACAGTTTTCAGTTGAGAAAATTCTTAATAAAAAAATTGTTCGGACAAAAATTTTGTTTGGAACAATTAATGATAATTTAAAAAAAATTAATTGCACATTTAAAATCAACACTCCAGTTACTCTGGTAAAAAATTTGACTTGAATTTGTAAACTTGCGTAATAAGTAAATATAAATTTTGCACGAAAAAAAAAATATTTGACAACTAGGGTGCCCCTAAAGGTTAGTGGGTAGTGTAATTAGCTATCAGTCTGCTGGTGGCTGGTACGATTCCTGGCTAGACCCTGGTTGTTTTCTGTAGAGAAGTCAAGAAGCTGTGCAGATTTGTGTTGTCTATTAAAATTAGAAAATATTAAACGCTTTAATTGTGGCCCTATGCTTCTTATGGCAGTAACAAGGAATAAATAAAAAACAATTTGACTCAAAGTACTAATACTAATTAAATACTTAATTTGATTTTTGTAAATCAATTATTCAAATCATTATAGTATTTAATTAAACAAATTCTATTGAATTTGTTAATGAAAGCAAATTATTAAGAAAGAGATTTTGTTTAATAGATAATAAAATGCTGCACAAGCAGTCTTGAGGAGGCTTACAAGCACTTTTTATTAACACATGTTTGTAGTGATGTGTGGCTTTCAAGTATGCTTGTGCAGCCCTTTAATAGATAACAATTTATTTATTCAACAAAAATGGTTTTTGATGAATTTGGCCAGTATTAATTTTTTTTTATTTATAATTCGTCCTTGTTTTGTATTCCGAATATATTTAAAAATGTAGTATTAAATTTTTGTTATTTTTTTTTAATTGCGCCAACTTTTTCCCACCCAAATAAAGCAGAAAATAGTTTTAAGAAAATTCGCAAATGGATTCACTACAGAATAAAATATTCAGATGCGGAATAGATAATATATATGAATAATAATAATTTTTTTGTGCAACAGCAACAATTTAATTAAACTCCTTCCAACTTCTTACAGGCTTGTCATATTTACACAGCACGAGTACATCATTGACAAGATTTTTAATTTCAATGGCACCAGTTATGGGTAAAATTTTGTTACTTTTTTTTCGTTGTATTTGTTCCAAGTCACTGAATTTTTTTTTCTAACTCAGCGTACTGTGCAAAATTACATTTTTTTGGTGTCCCAAATTATGTGTCTGCCTCATTATCAATTTTAAATATATAAATTCATACGTAATTACTTGTCCATTTTATTCCATAAAAAAGTTTTGGTGGTGTTTATGACTCGTTTATCTGTCTATTTATTTTTTTGTTGTTGTGGGTTTATTTAAATATTTATTTCCATGTACTTGTAGTAGATACATCTACCATAAATTGTCAAAAAAATGCGTTGGTTGTTTTGTTCTAGATTTGTACAACGGTCATACATGTTCGTCTTCTGTAGGTATGTATGTTTGTGTGTGTGTATGTATGTATGTAGCACAATCATTAGTTTTTTAATGCTGTTATGTCATTCTCATTTTCATTTTCATTTTCATTTTTTTATCATGACGTTTGTATTCAAACATTTTAATTAAATGGAAAGTAAAAGAAAAATTAAACAAAAATTATACATTGAAGTTCCAAAAAAAAATCATTACTCGTTCATCGTGTCTAAAATTTAGTTTAAATTTTATTAGTAAATGACGTGTTAAAGTGAAACTCTCAACAAAAATAGAATAAAAAAATAAAAAAACAAAAGTAAGTGTGACCTCAAAAGTTTTATTGATACTTTGAACAAGTCGTTTTCGGACTTATTTACAAAAACAAATCACACTCCAAGAGCATAGAACAGGGGTCTAATCAACGCTTTTGATATCAAGTCATTTTCACTTGGCATCATCGCATTTCATATCGTACAAAAGTAAACAAAAATTAAGATGATGACTTTCGACTTTGGAGAAGATAATTTTTTAATAGTTTCCAAAAATTGGCATTGTGTGTATATTCTGTGTCCTTAGACGCAGTTGATTTGATGATATTGGTCTGTCTGTCTGTGTAGAAATAAGCTTTTTGTAATCCTTAGGCAACCTACAGAAAAGCTTAGCATACCAATCCGTCAGTTGTTGTTTTCTTTAGGTTACTATTAAAATTCAGGCCGATTGGTCTATAAATGACATAGCTATGATTGAAAAAACGTGTGATTAACTTGATTTTTTTTTAATTTTTCTCTGTGTATATTTTGCGTTTTGTACCTTAAATGCAAAACAAACAAAAAAATGTGGTATGCAGTTTTATCAGAACTGACAGTCATAATAACTGCGCAAAAAATCAGAAAAATCGATCTACAAATGCCCGAGAAAAATAAAAAACCAACCGAAATTTTACTTTTTCATAAAATTTATTTTTGAGCATGTAGAGCTTAATGTGTGTATATACTTCTATTAACGAAAGCAAGCATACATGTGCGTAACACACAAGAGTAGGCAGTCGTAATTATCATATGTGTGTAATGTATGTGTGTCTTTTAAATGCCTTGTGTAGCTGTTCACAGCTACAAGTGCTATTGCATAAAAGAAGTTGCTTGACTAGAAATAGTTAATTTTTTTATTTAATCACGGACAATAAAAAATTAATCCATTTACTGCAGACTTGTTTGTTTTTAATAACCCATAATTTGTGTGTGTGTGTGTGTTTATAATATAAATTTTGTATTTACCTATCAATCGTACCAATCGCATAAAGTTTCGGACCAAACTGCGGTTGTTATACACGACTATAATGAATTGATGTGCTACTTTTATCAATTTGCACCTAAACAAATACATTCGCATGGATAGAAAATATTTTTCTGTTGGTTGTACTAAACATCAACGACTTTAGTTATTGTGATTAGGGTGTTCCATATGTTTTGAGTTTTATTTAAATTCTCAAAATTAATTTGACTAAAGTGTTCAAGTCGTTTAGAAAATTTTTATGGAAAATACGAAATTTTTTGAGTAAATTTTATAAAAAATTTCGAGACGATTTGATTGGCAGGGTTATAGACAAACAGCACATACAGTAAACTGGTGCAGTTCTTTAGTTTAGCAGGTTATATAATACCAAAAGGTACAATAACAAATTTAAAGGATTTGAAGAGTAAGTCAGTTGCTAGATCGACTAATGGAAAGTTAATCGTTATTGCAAGCTTCCCGGATACGGTCTGCACATTATGTGTGGTATTTTAATGACTGGGGCCCACAGAATATTGTGCGATGTTAGGTCGCACAGTCCGCCCCAATAAGAAAAACAGAAGTAAGCTTGTTTGGGTCCTTTGATGTGGTCCCTTTGTGATACCTGTCAAAGAAATAGAAGTAAGAAAGCGAAAGAGGAGTTAAGAAATAGTAACAGACCAACCTAAATTGGAGCGGCAAACGTAGCGTTTTTTAGGGCCCAGTGTCATCCCTAAATCATTTTCTTTAATAAAACCCACTAAAGACAAACAAAAACAGAGTTAAACACGCTAGATTAAAAAAACTAGCTTGAATATCATTACTGGTCAACAATAACAAAACAAATTGTTTTTCAGCCAAAATTTAAATCCTACTCAAGCTTTAAAGACAAACTAACTGTTGTAATTTAATTTCTACTTTTGACAAAAAAAGAAATACGATTAAATAAAATTCTAATTAGAGTTCGAAACCCCTAACTAACGTGTCTACGTGCATTAATATAAAGGCATGTCTGTGTGTATACAAAAAACTAAACGATTTTCATTCATTAGAGTATTTTAGCTAAAATCTTCAATTAGATTGTGAGTGAACAAACAGCTTAATAAAAAAAAATAATAAAAAATTGTTAACCAATATTAAAGAAAACGCGACAAAACAGAATTTAAACTTGTTAAAATTATCTAAAACTTAATAATTTTTTGTTTTTGTTTTATTTTCTGAAGAGCTGCTGATAGCCACTGATTTCATCAGCTAAAATGACAACAATTGCTCACTTACATTTTTTATTTTTTATCTTATAAAACAAAACCGAAAGCACTCAAGTCATCAGCTTGACGCTCAAGTGCTTGCCACTTACAATTAATTTTTTTTTTTCATATTTTGCAAAAGATTACATAAACTGTAAAAATTATTAAATAAGTTGAAGCATTTTTTTTTCAAATATTCATGACAGCAAAAATTACGAATATTTTTTTTTTCATTTCAAAAAGAAATTTTTCAAGCTCGATGTCAAATTTATGTTTTAAAATATTTTTCTTTTTATTTTATTGCCAATATTTCGTTACACCATTGCGTAACATGATCAGTAGTTTATTCAAAGTTTTAAATCCTACTCTTTTTTTCTTAAACTTCTAAAAAGGAAAAAAAGCAATTAGAAATTTAAAAAAAAAATTGTGGATAAACGAGAGTATTCTTGTTGAACAGGCAATAATTAATGTGGAGTTTCCATAACACAAGTTCAAAACGGAGTCTTGCGACTCTAATTGAGGGCCGTTAGACCCTCAATCAAAAAGCGTTTCTATAACACAATTTGTCTAAAAAATGTCTGTGAAAGATTCTCATTATTTTGAGTACTTTTGGCATAAAACTTCCAAACGACTTGATCGCTTGTCTTATAAAAACAGCACATAACTGTTTTTATATAAATTTTCAAGACGAGTTGACTGCTTGGCGATGCGAAAACAACCCCATATTTTTTTGTTTTTTTGACAAGTTACATTTACGTGCTGTTTTTATAACATAAGCGATCAACTCGTCTGGAAATTTTTAAGCGAGTTGATCGCTTGTTTTTTTGAGAAAAAAAATCCACAAAAAATATTAAAAAAAAAATTTGATTTCACACAAAATTTTCTAGACAGTTTTGCCAAACAATTGCCAAACAAAAATTTTTTTGTATTACAAGCTAACAAATTGTCTGTCTAGGTATGGAAATTACCTGAAATTATTTTAAAATTTTCTTGCTACATGAGTTAATCGTCTGTATTGCAAAAACAGCAAATACGTAACAAAAACTTAACTCTTGCTGCAAAAATGAAAACGTAAGGAACTTGACAACAATTGTCCATTATCTTTTTATATGTTTGAAGTGAAGCAAATTGTCTGCAAAATAGTAATAGAGTAGAATTTTATAAAAAAAAAAAAAAAAAAAAAAAAAAAAAAAAAAAAAAAAAAAAAAAAAAAAATAATATATATATATAAAAAAAAAGCTCTTTTATAATCTCTGGCATAAAGTCAAACTACGAATGCGCGAGCAATTGGTAGCCAGCACACTGTTGAACACTGTGAAATTTATTAAAAAACAAAAAAAAAATAAATTCTGTAGTTTTGACCTTGTGCCAAAAGCTTGTTCTAAAGCATTTTCAACTAAATGCTATGTTTAGAACGAAAGCACACAAAAAAAAAGAACAATAAATTTAACATAGTTTGTTTATAATTTTATAAAAAACCAAAAATCAAAAATGTTTAGCTGATAAAAAATCAATAAAATGAACAAGATTTGCTTAAATAAAAATTTAACTTAAAACTATAACAAATTAAATTAATTCATACACTCAATACAAAAGCTAAAATGAACAAATTTATTAATTTATTTATTCATAATGATATGCAAAGCTTTTTTCTGGCAGACTAAACTGTGATTATGTGGTAACAAAACTAAATATTAGAATTAGAATCAGGATTAGGAAGAAGTCATCTGGTTACTGTTGTAAATACTCTCTAAGTCTAGTATTCATTACGAATTTAGAGAGTTCTTAAATAATAGAAGAAAACTAAATTTGTAAACAAAATTTTTCGCTTCAAATAATTTATAGCAACAAGTAAAACATACACGTGCGATCAATAATAAATGTGCGTATTAAGACCAGGTCCACACACAGCAATTTTATAATAGTTGGGAAATTTTTTATTAATTCTCTTTTAAAATTGCCGCTGTGTCTATACACAGCAATTTTGTTTCGGCAATTTTTACATTTTTATTCATTCATTCATTCAGCATTCAAGCTACCTGTCAAAGGATACAAAGAGAGTACTAAAGGGAATTGCGAAGTACAAGTAAGTTTGTACTCCCTTCCATTCTTATTTCCTCCCTCTCCTACAATATCAAGAATTGCCCAACTAAAATTGCTGTGTGTGGTCCTGGTCTTTTAGAGTACTGGGGTATATGGAAATTAAAAAAAAAAAATTCAAAATTGTCCGAAGTAACTTCTGAGTGTTTGGGCGGTAGATTACAAATATAGACGACCTACCCTTTAAAATGATATGTGTCCCACCTCGTTATCTGCTTTAGAAGTCAACGTATTTGTTCATATTTGTCATAAATACTAAAACATATTTAGAAATACTAAAAATATATTTACAAATACTAAAAAACGTAATGGGTTACGTTAAAACGTATTTAACTCGGCAGATTTATCTTCACTCACTTAAATTATATTAGCGGCAGTATGGTAAAGTAGCGAGTTAAATGCTATATGTTTATATGCTGTATCAATTTACATAAAATTACATATCTAGAAATAGTAGTAAAAAAGGGAAAATATTTTCCCCTTATTTGCTCGAATTTAAAAAAATACCAATATACATTTTAGACCTTTTTAAGAAGAGAAGAATACAAACGTACCAACATTAGTTTTTACCCTTTTTATCCCGCAAATGTACAAATATTAAAAAAGTACCAAGTACCCATCCGTTTTTTTTAAGAATATTTTGTAGTTTGAACTTTAGCTCTATCTGTAGTAGTTCCGGAGATATTTTTTAACCGACTGTTTTAACTCTAGTTAAAATTAAATTAAGGTTTTGGATTCGTGGTTGTCCAAACTTTAGTTCTTTTTTTTAAATGCCCGTTTTTTCTTTCTTGGTTTCGGTGGTTTTTGAAATTTAAAATTTAAAAGGCTGAATTTACCCAATTGTTCTGAAAAAAATTATTTGTGTGTCCAAAATTTATTTTATATGAGTTCTAGTAGGCAAACTTGTTTTTTATTTTTTTTTGTTTCTTTGCAAAAAAAAACAAAAAAGAAATAAATAAAAACATAAAATTGAAATCAACAAAAATAAAATAAAATTTAAAATAACAAACAAATTCAAACACTGTACGAGTATGTAGTCAGTCATATGAATAATAAAAAAATTTACAAATTGAAAAAGTAAACTTCCAATGGTTACACTCTAATAAGTTTCGGAATATTAGAAAATTATTAGGAAAGCAAATATCGTATGTAAAGCACAATCTCTGTATGTGGGTGTGTGTAAGTGTAATTGTGCTATACGTAACCAAGCTTTACATCTTGAAAACATGCAAATTTAAGAAACGTAAACAAAAATATTAAAAGGTTTCGTGTTTGACGTTCTCGTCCGACAATGTATCAAACACACTTATTTTTTATTTATTTATTTTATTTTGTTAGACTCAATTCAGCTGTTTTTCTGTTGTTTTTTTTTTAAATAAGAAAAATAACTGATTGCTCGAATTGGTTGGTCTGGCCTGGCATGAATGAAGGTGGTGACGATAGTGATCATGTTGCTGTTTTTATTTTTATTCAATTTAGTTGATAGTTGAATTTAACTGTAGTTTTGTCTTGTCGTGTTAAAAAAGTCAAGACTAGTATGTAAAAAAATATTAAACGATAAACATGTCGTGAAACGTATAAATAACAAAATTAATAAAACGATTCTATACGAATTTAATTATTTATTCTTTCTAACTTATAAAATAATTATTATAATTTTAATTATTTTCTAATAATCATAATTACAAATTGTTTATTGTTACATTCCTGTTCTCTTTGTTTTATGTTGAATTTTTTACCAATTAAAATTGTTGTTTTTTTTATTTGTATTGAATGAAAAATTATGATTTATATGTTCCTAAGTGTTGTCAATAAGTACGGTAAGTTGTGTTGGTTGCTAATGCCAGAAATTAGTAAAAGAAAACTTAAAAAAAAAATTTAAATAAAATTTAAAAATGATATTTATTAATTGATTTGTATTAAACAAATAATATTTTATGTTTTAGCTAATAATATTAATACAACAAGTGTAGTGTAAATATTTAACATACGAGAGTATTAAACCATGTGATACATGTGTACTTAATTAATTAATAAAATACGAAGGTCGTGTTTATTTTTAATTGCAGACGTAACAATAAAAAAAGAAAAAGGAAATTGGGTTAATGCCTCAAAAAAAAAAAAAAAAAAAAAAAGCCGCTGCACAAACAATTCTGCACATTCTAGTATGATTTTGAATAAAATTTAACATTAACATTAACCCTTATGTAACTGACAAGTTACCCGAGTACTTTTTTTCTTGAATTTAGGAAATAACCAATGAGCAATAGCTAATTTAAAAAAGCCCAATACAGAGTTAAAATATTTGCTTTAAAATACTTTCCAAACAGTTTTCAGTTGCTCTAGTCCAAGAGTTTAACTTAAATTTGTAAGCTTGGGTAATAATTGGTCATAAAATATTAACAAATGGGTGAATTTAGCCTTAGGAATATATTTGAAATGCTTAATTCAAATCACTATAATTTCCCTTTTGAAAAGTAGTACTAGATGTTTCAAATAGAAGAGAAAATCTTTAAGTGACTTTAAATAAAAGTTTCTCTAATCAAAACTTTTACAAAAGGCTTTTTAATAAGTATGTATTTGCATTCTTGGACACAAATATTTTCCGACATTCTCAGACGCGAAAACAAAAATTCATGTGGGATATTTAGTTAAAATTTTAAAAGGCAAGAGTTTCACTAACCAGTTTTAATATTCAGTTGTAGTAACCGCTATTAACAGCCAATTTAATAAATTGTTTGAGCAACCGTTTTAATAACCAGTTTTAGTTAGCGGCTTAATAAGCGGTTTTAATAACCGGAAAAAAATTGGTTTTAGTAACCGGTTAAAAATCGGTTTTAATAACCGGTTAAAAATTGGTTTTAGTAACCGGTTAAAAATCGATTTTAGTAACTGGTTTAATAATTTATTTTAGTAGCCGATTTAAAAGAGCGGAAAAAACTGAAATCCCATTTTTAGTATAATCGTAACTTTAGTTTTATTGATATCAATCAAACCTATCGAACTGAAAGCTCTAAATTGACAAAAAAATTATGACAAGAAAAAATAATTCGTAAGAAACCCTGTCTGCTTTCATTTATTTAAACGCACACCTTATCTATAAAAAAAATATATTTTTATTTCAACTAAAAAAAAGTTTCATAAAAAATATTTTCAAATCAATGAAATGGAACGTTTTTCTTGTAAGATTTTTGTAGATTCATTTTATAACAAGAAATTGTGCATGATGAGACATGGCTGACTGAACATAATGAAGTTTTTTAAAAAAAAAAAATATCTTCTTTTATGCGAATTTTGTTATGTAATTATTGTTTTATTTTTTGCAGTAATAAAAAAGCGGTTTATTTAAAATGACCTTGACTTTAGAACCACTGACATTTGTTTGATAAATTTAAATAAAGAAAAGCTTTTTTAGTTTGCAATGTTACCTACTAAACATTAATACTGAAAATATATTTATAAATACTAAAAAACGTAAGGGGTTACGTTAAAACACATTTAACTCTGCATATTTATCTTCACTCACTTATTCAAACTTAAGCTTGAAAAAATTAGTAGTTTTGGATCTTTTTATTTTCAAATAATAGAGTAATTTTTTTGTTATTTAGAAAATATGAAATTTATTTAAGTTATTTAATTAAATTTTTTTTAATTTCAGTTTGGATTTTTTAATAATAAAATCCAATATTAGCCAACAAATTAAAGAATTTTTCTTTTTGTGTATTTGGCGCAAAATATACAAATTAATGCCCTGCAGGCAATTCAATTACCATTTTAAACTCATTATTTAATGAAGTCAACTGATAGTTTTAGGCAATAGTCAGTGCGCTTTTTTAATAAATAACTAACTTAAAGTTAGCTAATTAGAAGTTGACCAATGATTAGCTTTATTACACAGAAAGAATTTTCTTCATTAATTCAATGAAAAATTTCATTATTTTTCAACTAATTACGTTTCATTGGACTAATGACATATTATTCATTCATGTAATGAAATATTATTCATTCATTGATTTAATGAAACTTTGTCATTGATTTAAAATTAATGAATTTTTCTTTCAGTGTAGTTTCTAGTTGAAACCATAAAAGTTGGCTTTTGAAATGTGTTATTTCGGTAATCGACAGCAGTATTGCTGGCTGGGTATACATTTGCTTACATTTGTACAAGAAGTTTATATTGGCAAACACACAATAACCTAAAAGAAATTAAAATCTAATGTTTCTGACAATCAAATTAAACATTAATGCATGCTTGTACAAGTGAGTATGCACGAATATGTTTTGAAATTTTATAAAATAGAACAAAATTTACAAAATTAAACAAAACAAAAAAAAAAGGCTAAAAGCAGCACATGCATGGGATTTTTTCATTGGCATTGAAATCAAACTAAATGATTCTAAAATAAACAAAAATAACTAAATTGAAATTAAATTTCAATTCATTCACTGCAAAAAAAAAATTAAATCTAAATAAGGTCTGAAAGAAAAAACTAATTACAGCAACTTTTTTATATTCAGTTCTTTTATTATAAATATCTTGAGTTTTTTCTTTTTCTTTTTTCTCTGTTAAAGTCTAAAGTTTACTGGAAAATGCAAATTTTTTTATCTAAATTCTCTTGAAAGAAGTTTTGTTCAAATAAATTTAAAAAAAAACTATTTAATTCAAACATTGTATTTCAAAGTTGATACAAGTTAATAATAAGTAAGACCGATCACTATTATGCGACGAATGCGTTAGTCCCATGTTTGGTGTAGAATCAATTCTTTAGTTAACTGTGCAGACCCATACATACTCGTATGTAGGCAAGTTTGTTCTAGATAAAATATTGTCCGTCTACTTAATGCAAATAGTTTATTTTGTATTCTTAATATACCAAAAGCAAACATTAAATTTTAAAAAATTTACCAAATTAAAACAAAGCAATAGCAAAAAAGCGAAAACGAGAAAAAAGTATTAAAGTCTCTGAATGAACAAAGTGTATGAATGAATGACAAGGTTAGTTAAACAATATTCAGCTTTTAATTTGCTAAAACTCGATACAAAATTTTTTATTTTTGTACTGCACTGAAGGATCGATCAGCGCAGACTGCACAGTATTGTAAGAAGCAGCAAATTGCTTCAATCGATTCCATAGTGCTTTTAGCACCGTTTTTAGCCATTTGTTTCAGGTACAATTTTTATATTTCATTCATCGTGTAGGTAAACCAGCAAGAATGACAGAAATACAAGATTACGTCATGCGCATGATTTTTCGTTAGATGACGTAGATTGTCCCCCGTTGGAAGAAAAAATAAAATACATTCTTTTTCTCTCTCTCTCTCTTATTTAGCTGCAATTTATTAGCCAAAATTTTGTTCGAAACAAGTGCATGAATTCAGCCTTTGCGGGAGACACTTTAAACTACTTTCGTATAAAATAAACTTTTGTTCAGACAAAAATTTTTTGCGAGCCAAGTCGGTCTTTTGTTCGAAACAAGTGGATGAATTCAGTCTTTGTGGGAGGCACTTTAAACTACATTCGTATAAAAAAACTTTTTTGTCCGGACAACAATTTTGCTTGGAACAAGTCGGGGAATTCAGTCTTTGTGGGAGACAGTTCGCTCTAAATGAAAACTATTTAGAGGACTTTTATACACATACGAGTACATATTGTTCAAACTCAAGTCATAATTATGTAAACAAATACCATTTAAAAATAGCTTTAAAAACCAAAGATGTATTGAAAACATTTGCTGTTTTGCAGTGATAAGTAGGTGCAAGTTATGAATCTAATTAAAATTTAAAAAATCGTCATATTCGATAGTCTTTTAGTATGAAATATTTTGAAAATTTCTTTGATATCGATTGCAACGATAAGAATTTGTCTAGTTCAATTTGAAGAAAAAATTCTTATAAGTCTCTGACTAAATTAAGTAAATAAATAAACCTGATTTATGGCAGTGGCGGCAGTGACGGGACAAAGATCAGTTGAAGTAAAAAAAAATAAATAAAATAAAAAACAAAAACCAATCAGAGTACAAATAATAGACAAACAAAAAAACAATATTTAAGAATTTCTAGCGGCCATAGAATTTTCCTCTTGTTCAGAATTTTTATTCTCTTTTTTCAATTTTCTTAAAAAAACTAGAGAGAAATAATTAGAAGTATTTTCTATTGAGCACTTGTACCCCATTAATGTAAAGAATAAAAGATATATTTTTCTTTTAAATTTTGTATTTTGTTGTAGTTGTATTTGATGTTGAATAGAAAACGAAAAACATATTTGGGGTCATACTGCAAAGAATATAAATTCAGTAGTTGAATTCTGCACGGTACGAGCGGTTTATTTTATACGTCGAGTACGAGTCATATTGGCGAAGAAAACAAAAATCCGTAAATAGTTTGTGCCCATTTTTATATGAAAATAATAAATTAAATAAAATACTTTTTAAATGAAAGAAAGTGCTTAGACGAGCATAAATCAACTTTTAAAAAATAATAAAAAAAAACTTTTCATTCTATTTATTTACATTTAAATTAAAAAAAAGGGTTTTTTTTTAACAAGTCGTCGTCCGGCTTTTTATATTGTGAAATCATCGAAGCAAGTTAATTTTGAAAATTGTGCTTGACTCATAAATTACAAGGTGAAAAATAACTTAAAAGAAAAGAAAAAACAAATACGATATTTTATAATCAGCAATTTTAGTAACAATTCCAGGGTCAAAATTAAAAAAAGAAATGAAAAAATTGCAATCAGCTTCTTTTTTTATGTGTGCCTGTATGCGATTTTACTTATGAATGATCCTATAATTAATTTTTAAATACAAACTTAAACTTCTTGGAAAAACAGAACAAAATTCATATAAAAGGAAAATTTCGTAATTGCCTGAGTGTTAAAAGATTTTGGCTAAAATTCAAAATTTTCGTTTAGAGAAAATTAAAATAAACATTTCAAGAGACGCAAAACAACAACTATGAAACTAATTTCGTGTCTGTTTCTTTTTTCTATCTATTTACTTGTTGCATTGCACTATGGGCTACAATCGCATATAAAATTATACAGAATAAATTAGCTGCTATTTTTGAAAGTGTTATAAGTTCATTTTAAGAAAATGATGTAGCGGTAATTTTAATAAAATTACCCTTGAGTCATTTTTTTTTAAAGTGGATTTCAAAAATAACAGCTCAAATAATAAATAAGTTTGTATATGAAACAACTTTTACTCTACCGTTTTATTATTTCAATTTCATTTTTTTGTTCTGGCAGTTGTTATTGTTGTTGGTCTTTCTTACACAAAAAAAAAAAAAAAAAAAAAAAAAAAAAAAAAAATAAGAGTAGATTTACAGCCAGACCCACGATTTCTAAGGTCATAAATTTTAAATGACACTAACCACAGATATGTTGTTGTTGTAAATGTATGGCCGGGTTGTTAAATTACCCAAATGTTTTTACCTTTAAAAATCACAAATTCACAATATTTGTTTCGCGGTTTGCAAGGGTTAAAGCAATATTTTTATCCAGTTAACTAGACATCATGTCTTAACTAAAGACTGTAAATTTTTTCTTGGAGCTTCAAAGTTTTCTCGTTTTCATTTGTCTTCATCTTATAAAAATTAATTTCTTTAATTGTTGGTTACCTGTACCCCCTCAAAAATTGTTGTTCTTTTATGTAAAATTAACCTACACAATTTTCGTTTTTCTTCTGTCAATCCCAAAGATATTTAAACGAAACCGATACCACACTTGAATTTTGAAAAAAGTTACTCGTTTTGTTTTTCTGTGGATTCCAATAGTGAATTCGATTGGCAGGATTAGAATGGAGGGCTAGCCATGGTTTATTGTCTTTTTACTTCATCATTAAAAAAAAAAGTGATTGTAAAAGTGAATTTTAAAAGAGCAATACGACAGCATTACTTAATGCCCTGTTTATAGAAAACGAATAATCGGATTGTCTTAACAATTTGTATCAAAATAACTCAAAATTATTAAAAATAATTAATGTTTTTCATACCAATTTTCTAGACGAAGCGATTATTCGTGTTTTAGAAACAGCACGTTACACTAAGCAACACAATAGAAAAAAAACAAACAAAGTCGAGACTACTGACTGTAACAAAAGAGACTAAAAAAATTACACGTGTGTTAGCGTTTTGAAAGTTTACTTCTCTCAATTTTCTATTTTTTTTTCCAAAATTGTATTATGCATCAGTGTAGGTAGCTTGTGAAACGTTCATTAAACTTATGAAAAACACTACGAAAAATATTTTTGTGGAACGTTTTAACATTCTAACTCTTGAATTAATGGGACTTTTTTTTGACTCCTATTTAAACAAAGACTAAAAAATCCATTAAATTGAAGAGTTGAGGGTTAAAATTTTCTACAAAAATATTCCTTATGAAATTCTACTTTACAGCTATGAACTTATCAGTGTTGAAAATTAACTTAAAAAAAGTCAGATATATAAAATGTGTTTAATTCGTTGTTTCGCAAAACTGGATTTTAGAACTTTTAATTTATACTGCTTTTAATTTTGTTATTGGTAAAAATTTCTCCAGTTTCCTCTAGTATTCAAACTATTTTTGAGAAGCATTAGTAGTCATCACTGATTAAAAAAACAGTATAAAGTATAAAGTTAAGACAATATGACGCGAGATATATAGAGAGAGAGTGCATCAGAAAAAACTTCTCATTCACTTTTACAATCTCTGACACATTTTATTTTGTCACAGTGTGTGTTTTATCTCATCACTATTTTTATTTCGATAATTTTAATTATTATTTTATCTTTATTTCTTTAAATTGTCATAATCAATCAAAATTTTAGTGTCATTACCCGGATCTGATATTAACTCTATTGAACAACCCGCCATTCTTCAAGTACTTAACCCGTTAAATGCCTCAGAAGAAAAAATAGACAAAATTAAAGAGGATTCGGCAAAACTACAGAAGCAGACAGCCTTTGAGAAGCTACAAACGCACAACAATGTCAATTATAATGAAAATTCTAATGACAAAAATCTAGTCAATCATTCTCATTTAGTGATAACAACTCCCACACCCACATCTACACCATCACAAATCAAAGACTTTAAATTAGATTCCCATACGGGTGAAATTATCTTCCCCGAAACCTGTAACAATAACAATCTCCGTCAGGATAATGTACTTGACATCGAATCTCATTTAATAGAAACCTATAACGAACTATTATTCCCTAATGAAGAGAGTGTAGGCATCAATGAACTGTCACCCATAGCAGATGAACTGCGGATTGGTTGCTCTAAAATCGAAACAAATGATACTCTTCGCACAGTAATTGAAGTGGAGCCAGCCCAAGTGTTAGCAAAGAAACCCATTGAACAAGAAATCAAAACTAATGTGCCATTGCAAGCCACCAAAATTGTTATTCCAACAGAAGCATCAAATGGTGAACGCTTTGCAGATAAAAATGCAATTGCACAAATAGCCCAGCAATTAATTGGAAATATTGAACAAGAAATAATTAACAAGTGGGATAAAATTTCCCCCATAGAAACAATAAACGAAGAAGAGAAACCTTCAAGCAAATCAAATAAAATTTTGGAAAACGGGAAAGCTGATGCGAATGACTTAGCCACTAGAAAGCTGGACCAAACTGAAGCTTTAGCTAAAGTAAATGGAAAATTCAACGAAAACCTGCAGGAAAACCTCAATCACGTAAATTCAAATTCAAAAGAAGTAAAAACTGAACATTTTCTTCTTCCTAATGGTACCATTAAGGTGGTAGATGAAAGCAGTGTTGAAGATAAACTCTCACAAGTTGTAAACCAACAATTGTCGGAAGTCAATAGTATTTTAGATTCACAAAAACCAGCACATAAAAGAGAATCTTCCGAAGCTTTACGTTTGCCCATTCAAAAACAAACAAATCTTAAAGTCGTTTCTGTACCTTTATCGAAAACAGCTTCAGAAGAAGAGGAACGCAAATTGTTTATTGAATCTTTACCTCCCTTAGAAACGTCGCACAAAACTCAACTATGTGATGCAGAACAGCAATTTGCTTTAGATTGTAAACGAGAATACTATCAGTCACTCAAGAAATATTTAGTGCAAAGCAGTGCGGATAAGCCGCCTTTGCCACTGCAAACTTATCGCTGGGAAGATTTAAGACGTGCTAAAGAAAGGGTAAGTACATTAACTGATGTTAATTTGAAGCAGTTAAGAGTTGAAAAAGAAAATTCCCTTTTAAAGCCGGGAAAAATATTTGATTTTAATCAATAGCCAAATTCCCATTTTCTAAAGAATTTCACTTCCTAAGAAGTCAATCTCTGAAAGCCACTTCAAGTATGCTTGTGCACTACTCTAATACACATACACTAACACCCTGTTAGCACTTACTTTTTTTGTTCAAAAACTTTTCTAATTCTTTATTTTTCTGCTCATTTTAGGGAGGTTATCCTTGGACACATTTATATAAACGCCCACTTGGTCCAGATGAACAGCCCGAGATTGTGTTGATGCTAAGAAAATCTCAAGAAATTCGTTTTACATCTGAATCTCCCAAATCAAACAAAAAAGTACGAATTGACGATCACGTTTCCATACAAGAAACAGAACGTTACATACAAGAATTATCTGAAGACGAAGACGTACCCACTACAGAGCATTTGCCAGACCATCAGGCTGATGATTTAGAAAATCATAGTGTACACAGTGAAAGCTTTTCATTTGCTTCAGACTCCATCCTTGCCACAGGAAAACAGCCAAAGCAAAACAAATCGGGTCGCTTTAGTAAAGTACGGCGTTTGTTTAGACGTCGCCGTTACGGTGCTAGACGACACGACGACGCTCAATCACTGCCCGATTCATTTACAAACACAAGTCTAGAGCAGGTATCAGCTCAAGGCTCGCAGAATCAATTGGAGCAGGATAAAAAAGTTCAAAATTTAGCAAACAAAACTAAAAAGAAGGAAGAACCCATTTACGTACATCCCAAGACTGCACGTTGTTTCCCCATCATGAAAAAACTAAAAAGTTTAGCAGACCGTCAAAAGAAACGCCTTAACATTAGGCGCATTCACTTAGGTAAAGATGACAAAATTGTACTTAATGAAGAACCAAAAATATTAAAACTTAAAAATTCGCCGAAATCTCAGAGAAGTGATATACCGCACTTCATTGAGAAACAAGATTCCGATGACGTTTTAGAAATAGTTGAATTAGACGAATCACCCAGTCGCAAGCGAAAAGATGACGACCGATACGATAATGAAGAGAAGACAGAAAGCAGCATTGTTAAGCCAGAAGAGATCATAGAAATAAAAGATGTACAAACAAATGCGGAGACTGTAACAGACAGTGCTGCCGCTGCTGTTGCTGTTGATCCACCAAAAAAAGCTCCACGCTTGAGGCGAGAACATGTGTATGAAGAAATTGAACATCCTGATGAAGCAGTGGTGGCAGCAGAAGAATTAAAATTTATTTTGGATGCCACCTCTGTAGATGCCATAAAACAATCATTGGCCACACAAGATACAAGTGCCATTAACGAAGTCACCACTACTAACAACAACATACCGCTCGATCGTATGGGCAGCAGTGAAGAAGAACAAATTACTTCAGCTGAGCATGCCACAACAGAAAGAAAATCCAATACACTTTTAGCACCCATATCATCAATAGATTCAGCATCATCGGATGAAGATAAAACCAAATTACATTTGCAGCCTGTCACCGAAGAAGAAAACGAACAAGAGCCCGATTCGCAAAAGGACTACAAACCATCACTTAAGAAAGAAGCTTCTCCAGCTCCTTCAGAAAAAAAAGTTGTTACATTTTCCCATGTAGAAGATGAGGCTGAGCCGCATCGTGAGGATATTGAATTAACAGCCGAACAATTGGAAGCCACAAAGGAAGCAACGAAATGGAAAAATGCAATCAAGTAAGTACACAATTAGTGATTTATTAGATGGTAGACTTTCACGTTATTTCAGTGCCTGATGCAAATGGTTTAGCGTATTTGCAATTGCAAAATATAAGTGAAAAGTTGCAAGAGGTACTCATGTTGTGCATATTGAACCATAAAGCGGGTGTACTTTTTTAATCTACTAAATTTTAGCTTAACAGACAATCTAACTTAACTTAAGCACATGCATACCATATATCGCTCATTTACTTCAATAGTATCCTAACTCAAAAAATGTTAAAATCTGTTAAAATATCTGGAACAAATTGGATGTCCTGTAAAATCATATTTTTTGAATTATGACACTATTGAAGCAAATGAGCGATATGTATATTATTTATGTACGTTTAAGTAAATATAATCAATCAGTGGAGTTTGTTCAGGGCATTTTTAGTGCAAATGATGTAAAATTTAAAATCTGTTTTGTTTACTGTTGTGGTGTGAATTAAAATGACACATTTTAGCACTCATTTACACTCTTCGCCATCACTTCCATGAGTACCCCTACAATATTTTGCATTTGCACTTTCGTAAAATTATTTACATTGACAGCTAAATACTTCTAAATCAATTTCTCTATTAATTTTATTTATGAATTTTTTTTTTATTTAATTTTTTTTTTAATTTTCTTTAACTCACATAAAAAAACAATCGCTTTTGTTTTGTATTCCGAATTTCAAAATAAAAAAATTCAGGCTTATTTACAGAAAAAGTCTTCAGAAACAAAATTTTAGGATTTTAGTCACAATGATAAATTTATTACTGCTTTTTCAGTCACACTATGTAGATATTGTTTGTGAATAGGCATGCAAATGTTTGAAATTGCTCATTTTTCTTTTATTTTTGATTTTAGTTATTAAAGAAAATTAATTGACAGCTTCCTTTTTTTTTGGATTTACAAAAATAAATTGTTTTATTTAACTTAAAATAAAAAATTTTTTATTTTCAAACATTCGGAATACAAAACGGCTTACACACTATGGAAAATCACTTCTGGCAGCAATTAATTACTTCATCAGGGCTTACATTTTACACAGGTCTAGCAAAGCTATATTTGAGTTTCGCTAGTTGCATGATATGTATTTCCTACAGTATTTTGTTGCCCGAATGTTTTTTCCTATAATAATAAACAAAAAACTGACATACATATTGACTATCATTCAACATTAAACTACTATTTCAGAAAATACACTTTCATCTTACTCAAGAAATTGTTACTAACATTACGCTACCGCAAGCAAATAACCCGCTATTCTTCTAAACGTTTGCAAAGCACCGGCTCTAGTTTATTCTAAGTCCTTCTAAAGTTATTTTACACCCTATTCGTAGTTGATAGATAACTAAATCTAACTTTATCTAGTACATTTCCTTCTAAAACTTCGTTCCGAACACATATAAAAATCATCCAAACATGTAAAACTCAAAGGTAAGAATAAGAAATATTCGTTGTTTTTTTTTTTCTGTTGTTGTTGTTGTTTTATTTTTCATTAATCGAAAAGAAAAATATTCATTTAAGCTGGTGTAGGTTATAGATCTGGTTGAGTTAATCTATTTTTCTTAAATTTCAATATCAAAATCTAAGGTTATCGGCAAAAAAGAAGTGAGTGAAGAGATAAATATGTTTTAACGTAACCTCTTACGTTTTTTAGTATTTGTACTTTTTTCCCGTTTCCAAACGAATTTTTTAAATGATTAAAATTCAATTTATCAATGAAATTGGCTAAAATTTGAAATATACGCTCCCTTAATCTAATGATTCCAACCGTTCATAAATTTCAAATCGATGAAAATCTGATTTATTTTGAAAAATTGTAGACCGTGAACCGTTTTTTTTTTTGTAAGTTAGTGGAGATAAATATGCAAAAAAAAAACGTTTTAACACAACCAATTACGTTTTTTAATAATTATAAAATATTTTAAAAGTATTTGCGACATATTTATCAAATACGTCTTACGTCATTAAATATTTCTAAATATATTTAGAAGATATATAAGTGAGTAGGTACAAATGTGCATAAATACGGACTAACTATAGGTGATTACGGGATAAGACACATCATCATTTTAAAGGAGAATTCCTTTAGATTTGTAATCTGCCGCTCAATTACACAGAAATTACTTTTAAGTATTTAAAAAAATAATTTTTTAATTATCTCATAATTAATTATCTCATAGCGAACGATATGTGAGTCTAGTTATTCATTTCATTCCGCGATTGCGGAGAGCATGTTTTTTGCGGAGGCAAAGTTTAAAATTATTCATTCCGTTGATGCGGTATCATCGGTTTTGCCATATTTTTGATTTCGCAATATAAATTTCTACATTTTGCTTACGCTTAAATTTTCTCACAGTAAGCAAACGGAAAGATGAAAAATGTAAGAAAAAATACAAAATTTTCTCAAAAGTAAAATGTATTTTAGGTTAATTTGTTTCATTTTTCGAAAATAATTTCGTTTTATTTATTGAAAATTAATTTTATTTTTGTTTATTTAAAATTTATTTTTTTCCTATCACCAGTAGCTGATATATTAACACATTTCATTCACAATAGACTACTTTTCAAGTCACAATTAAACGAAACCATTTAAAGTAATAAGATAATTCCACAGGAATGAATAATAGCAATTTATATATGGATTGATAGTTCTTTCCCCTAAATTTTGCTTTCCATGCGTGTGTTTTACGGTGGATTGATTTTAATAAAAAACTCTAATATTGTTTGAAACCTATTAGGTGATATGCTTTGCGTAAAAACCCTGCATTTTTCTCTGCTTCTATTTTGAATTATTTTTTGGAAATTAAAAATTTCTTAATTTTGCTTACACAGCTTTTAAGATATTTTTAAAACTACTGAACAGATTTAAAAGTAATGTAGGTATAACTTAAAGGAAATTTTGTTGCGGAATTTTGGATTTTCTTTTTTTTTTTACAAATATAAAAAACCATTTGCAATTAATGATTACATATGCCGCATCACCTCTCTCATTTGGGAGATAATGGTGTATCTCGGACACCAAAGCCAATTTAAAAAAATGAAATGTAGGTTTGAAATCAACGCTCCAAAATAATTGGTGAACAGTTTACGGTGACTCTATTCCAAAATTTGACTATGGGAGCGAGATACGAGATATAGATAAGCGAACTACAAAGTTCTTTTTTAATTTTTTTAATTTAAAATGCATTATTGAGTACAAGTTGGGAAAATATTAAAAATATTTTTTTTCTATTAGTTTATTTGCAAATAGTTTGTACAGAGTGCAATAATAAGCACATATAATTTGTATTTAGGTGATTAACTCAATCAAGCCTTTAACAAACTCTAAAATATTTCAAACTCATATTTTTATAGTATCACTGTTTTTTATACAAATGTTACAATATTTAAGTTTATTTTAATAACAATTTTTGTATAGTGTAATTGTTAAACACATAAATCATTCGTTCATTCATTCATTCATTTTTTGTGAGAATTCGCTTGACTTTTTTTTGTTTAATTTTTGCTTTGAGAATGAAATTTTAAAAACACTCGTATTAAGTATTTTATTTAAATATTCAAAAAGAAAAAAAATCTCGTAGTAAATCAAATAAATAATAATGTGAACCATAAAATCAAAACATATACTAGGAACAATATCGCTCTGGGTATAACATGTGTCTCATATCTATTTTTATTATTTTATTCATTTGCTTATGAAACTAAATAAAGATATTAAATACACACAGTTTCCCCAACTACGCCAACTTGTAGTGGTTTTTCTGCACAAAAAAAAAACCTGGAAAATTTTGATAGAAATGGCAGCTGCACGCACTCACTACCTACTCACCTTTACTATAGGAGGGATAAGGTATTGCAATTTACTACTGATATATAAATGCACTGAGAAAAAACTTTGATTGTGACAATCGATTTTGTTACTAAATAATTAAATTTAATAGGAAAATTGCTTTCAGTTGCTGTAATCCAAAAGTTCAATCATTTTAAGTTTAAGCTTATTTGTGGTGTTAATTTTTAAGATTTCAAGAGAAATATTTTAGTGAAAAATTTTAACTCACTAACTCTTCAACTTATAGGTCTTTTTTAGCTTTTTTTTAATTAGGAGTAAAAAAACTCCCACTAATTAAACAATTAGAGGGTTAAAAGGTTCTACAAAAATATTGCTACGACTACGACTTTTACCTATCATTGTATGTACCTAAAATTTAGGATTCTCAAGGTTCCCTAAGCCAATTCAGAATTAAAATTTGAAAAAAGGGGCAAGCTTTTTTCAAAACACCGACATACGTGTACATATTTTTGGTCTCCTCTATCATAATAAGTTATCAGAACCTTTTTAATTTATTTTTTTTTTGGGTTGTACAGTGTAATTGGGTTTTATATCACCAAAGTAACCCAGCAAAAAAAAAAAAAGAAGAGCAAAGTGAAGTAGGAAAATCATTACAACTGGAAGTACTTCTACTACTGAGCAAAAACTAACGAATTTAACATTAACTTTTCATTGGAAGGAAGTTGTTCTTTTTTGAAAAATTTTTTAGGAAATAAAATGCACATTTAAGAAGCTATAAAATGACGTTTTTGCAAACATTGCATGAAATTGAAAAAAAAATGTTTTTGAAGAAAATATAGTGATTTAAAATAGCATACCATATATGTTTGAAAATGGCTTCTTCAGCACCTAAAATGTGCGAAGCGCTTTTTTTTTTAAGTGATGTAAGTAAGATCAACTTCGAAGAGAATCACTTGCATTACTTTTTGCTGGGATCTAATTAAATAATTTTACATTGCTTGCAGGAATACGATAGGAGCAAACACACATAATAATTATTTAATTAAGCCTTCTTTAAAGGGAAAATATAATTTTGAAAGACCTCTATCACGAGTTCCATATCAAATTATTTTTACTTGCAATATTTGCTTTAATGATGATGTTGTAACAATTAAAATATTTTTCGACACATTTTCATTTTTAAACTCAATCAGTGTTGGCCACTTGGCATAAATTGAAATAAAAAAAACAAGAACAAAAAAGAAAGGTATGCAAATGTCACAACAACAATATAAACAATACAAAATTACAAAAAGTAAATTATTTAAACATCAGGCATATTCATTCATTGAAATATTGCTTCTGATCATGATGCAGATAATGATGAACAAAATAAGTACAGGGTGTAGCTAAAGAAAATTTATATTCGTTTAGCTTACTCTGTGTCAAAGCAATGAATATGAGGGATGTGAAGGGTTTTTGAGAATTCAATCTTTGTAAGCCTTTTGCGGGTTTAGCCAGCGTATTTGTAATTTGGTTACTATAGCGGGTTTGCCCTACCCCAAGCACACTTCATATATTAAACGATCAGTAACATTGAAATATGCAACGTAATATTGGAATACACAAATTTGGACTGTTCACCACCCTAAAAAACGTTTACAAAACTAAGCAAAGTGTATGTAAAGAGCCTCCTGTGGGTGTGTAGTGAACTAGGCTATCAAACCGAACGTTGTGCTTTCCTTTTCTGCCTTGAGCTCTGTGGGTGTTTTCTGCAGACAAGCCAAGAAACTTTTCTGAAAATTTGTTTTGTAAATTTAAAGTTTTGTTTTATTTCTGGCCTTTAAATAAAAGTTTCATTATCAGTATGTTCAAAGAATTATAGTAGAATAGTTTTGTAGAACATTTTTTCTCTCTAACTCTTTAACTTTTGGGTGCTTTTTGACCTTTTTTGAAGTTAGAGGGTTAAAAGATTCCAAATATTTCTCGTAGGGTTTACATAAGCTTCACATGGTTAACTAAGCCGATTCACAGTTAAAAATTAAAAAAAAGTAGAAAATGCTAAGCCTCAATGTGACATAAGCCGCTACAATTGTATGTATCATAATCAATGTCAGCTTATTTTGTTAATTTAAAAAAAAAATTCATTTTGTTGTATTTTTATTATTATTATCACCAAAGGCTATAATCGCACCGTGATCTTTAAAGATCTATTGTGCAGCCCAGCTCCCAACTACAATCCGAGACTCCTTACGAATCTCGTAATTGCTGTAGGATTGATCGTAACTAGACCCTTTGGAACCAATGCCCCATTACTTAGGCAGTTTGTTCTGCATCTTGCCACCGCTAGGCACTCGCAGAGAGCATGTTCCGACGTTAACTGTCCTTCTCGACAGAAACGACAGGAATCGTTCTCTCCCACACCTATTTTACTCATGTAGTAATTAAGTCTACAGTGGCCCGTAAGTAGCTCAACGTAGAGTTCTGCTGCGGTTCAAAACAACCTCTGCTCTAATGTGCTCGGCGTTGATGAGTCTCTTTGACTCTTCTCTCTCTTTTTTTGTTTGTTGTATAGTGTAATTGCTGCAATACTGGAATCATAGTGGAGAGAGGAAAGAAGTTTCAAGTTTTTGGGGTTATTTCAAGTCTAAAGTTAGCTGGGAGCTTTGACATAGCCATCGCGGAGTGCACCTGTTGAGCCATCACAACAAATTGTGAATGAATGTAAAACAATTCACATTTGAGCAATATGATTTCAAAAATTAAAAGAAATTGTATTGGTAAAGGGCTTGCTTATTTTTTTAAACGATCTACCAAAAAGTGACACCTTGTATAACAAATCTGTATGTGTGCCTCGTAGTAGCTGTTACAATAATTTAATTGTGATTTAAAGTAAACATAGAAATATAATCATAGAACAAACAGATTGGCATGAAAATGCCCAAGGAGAACATGTCATCTACAACCAAATACGCCGCTCTCATACATTCGTACATATTTATACGAATTTATGTATATGTATTTGTAATATATACGCTTGTATGTATGTATATGCATGCATTCCTACATAAATTTATTATAACTCATACTAAGAGCAGCAGAGCAGCATCAACGACAAAAATACGAAATATTTTCAAGTGCTTTGAATTGATTTCTTTTCTTTTAATGTTGCTAAATTTTTAGTTTTGCCAAAAGAAAAAGCTTTCAGTCCTGGCCGATATTTGCAGCGATTAAGATGGGCATTAACGGTCAAAAATGCTCCAAACAATAACACAAATTTTTTTTAATAAAAATTTTTAAAAATAATAAAAAAAAAAAAAAAAACGTGATGAAAATATTATAATAATAAATTAAATGTGAAAAATGTTATGTTGGTTCCATAGTTACATACATATAATGAAAGCAATGTGAATACTAAAAAAAAAATAAAAGAAAAAAATGTAGAAATAAATTGTATCTTCACCCTTGGAGGAAATATGTATGACAAATTATAAAAATAGCTTAAATAAGCAAGCGATAAACCTAAACGAAATAACCAACTTACTGAGGAAAAACTAACGAATATAAATAAGCCAATATTACATACATACAAAAAATATTTATGTAGCAAGAAAAAAGAACATACCAGACACAAAAATTATATTAATTTTTGCAAAAATTCAAACGATAACAACTACAAACGAATAATAAAAAAAGAAAAGAGAAAGCTTTCTGTTTGGCTCTCATAATGAGCGCCAGAAGATCAGCGTCGGTGGGAGCTTTACCACTTGAAAAAAAACATTTCGTATCGCGTAATGAAAGCTCAAGTGGTTTAACATTAGATGTACGTTGTGCTTGTCAATATTTTCAAAGCGATTCATTACTGCCAGAACGCATAAATCCAGTCGACTCAAGACCAACTTCCAAATTGAGTTTTCACCATGATGATCAATGTCCTCAGTTTGCGTCGAGTGAAGGAGGTGGTACACACATGCTGGATAGTGCTTTTCATTTGGCAACACTACCATTTCAACCCGCATTAGATCAGAGACTACTAATGGCAGGTGATCGAGTTACTCAACCAGAGCCGGAACGCTTACCCCTGCATAATGTAGGTAAGCAACTATCGTGGGATCAAGTCTCACAATCAGTGGATATATCATTTGTTGAAAAATATCCAGAACTAGAGGAGACAGCAAAAACTAGGGGTTTAGTTGTGCGCAGCATATCTGATGATGATCCACATATTATGTTGGGCAAGCAGAAACATCGTTTTGCCTCGGTGGACCGAATGACCAAAGATCCTGAAACTCAATCAGTTCACAGTGTTAAATCTTTGAGACGCATACCATCACGTTCTCCATCCAAGCAAGATTTATATGTGGCTGATATTAATATTGCTCCTCAACGGATGCCTTACAGTCGCCGGGAGCAACGTTCAGTAAGCGGTAGTCGCAGGTCATCTAATATGGATCTTGCAAACTTTTCACCACAAATTAATATTATAAATCCTACTCCACAACCACAAATAACCGATAAGCCTCCACAATTTAGCCGTGAATTTAGGGCTTCATCTACACAAGGAATGGGTGATCGACAAGGATCTTATTCACGTGATTTTACACCCATACGATCAATGTCTCCACCCGGTGGTATTGGTTTTGGTAAAGCTAAGCCACCTACAACTATAGATTATATGAGACCCGAAGACAATAAAGAAAATGTAATCTCTTACACTCACGACACTGAAATATTACCACAAAATCGTTCAATTGATATGACAAAATATAAAACAATTGGAGACGGCACCACAACTGTTGAACAATTAGTTCCACAACCACTAAGCACTGCACTAGACCACACACTGAAAGAGTTATCTCCAATGAGATCAATATCAACCGACAATGTAGATTTTCGTAATGCCAAACCACCGATGTCAGCTGACTACATGAGACCCGATGACAGTCAAATGCTTTATCGATCAGCTGCAGATGTTTTACCCCAAAATCGTCCCATTGATATGTCTCTATACAAAACCTCACCAGATGCATCTACTACAGTTCAACCTTTAAGGCTAGATTCCAGCAAAACTGATCCACTTCAGCAAACAGTCGCCGAATTAGAAGCTGCCCATAACTTTATAAATGTAAGAGATAACATTAGGATAGAACATCAAAGTCCGTCTTTAGTTAAAGAAGTTCGTGCTGAGTCCTTAAGATTAAAAGAAGAAACTTGTATTGATATTACTAACCAAGGACCTTTGGTAGATGTTGACAAACTCGTTAAGGAGGAGCAGGAAAAGGGTAAAAAACAAACTAAATCACCCACAAAAAATTTGGATTTTCTTGCCCAACAGGAACGACAACGAGCAGCTAGAAGAAGTCGTTCAGCATCGCCATCTAAATATTTAATTTCAAGTTATAATAAAGAAACATCACCACATGGTCAATTAGAAAACTTTTCAGTGGATAATCTTCAATTACCACATGAAAGTTATCATGGTCTTAAGCGTGGTCACTCTCCAGAAAGGCAGTCATCCCCAACTAGAACTAAAAAAAGTACAACAAATGGAAATAGTATTGAAGATTCTTCTAAGTCTTCTTATACCACAAGATTTAAAACTTTTTTCTCTATCAAACCTAGAGATGATGATATTGAGAATATGAGAGAATCATCTCCAGCACATGAAAGATCACCCTCACCAGCTGCTCCTTCACGAGCTTCTAGATTTTCTTCTATGTTTTCAAAAGAAAAGCCTCAAATCAAAGAAAAATCACCATCTCCGACAGTGGCTCCGGCTCCAACAACACCAGGTTCTAAAATGTCTTCTATGTTTTCAAAAGAAAAGTCACCAATACGAGAAAAGTCACCTTCACCAGCTAAGCAAACTTCTGGCAAATTTATGTCAATGTTTTCCAAAGGAAAACCAACTCCTCTTTCTGTAGTTTCAGTGACAAATTCAGCCGTCACAAATAAACCTCAGAGTGAGCCCATGTCTATTAAAGTAGTGGAAACATTTTCTTTAAAAGTCGATGAGATGGATCAATATATGGCCAAGCCTGCCAAACTAACTGCACCTCCTCCAGCACCTCTCAGCAAAACACCATCAGTAGCAAAATTATTTGGTAGTCATGAAGACTTTGCTGAATCCGATAGAATGTCCACGAACATTGGCCAAGCATTCGCTCCAGTTATCATAGGACGTTCAGTTAATGATAATTCACAACTGTTGGCCGACAAACATATAAGCCACTCTGATTTCTCCAGTCAGGATCGTGGTTTGGAAGTGAGAAGTTCAAGTAAAGAACCCTCAATACATCATCATCCTGAGTTACAAGGCAAGCCATTATTTTCGGCTCCCATTATGATGGATAGCAGTGGAAGTATTAATCGAAGTACTTCTGTCGATAGACGTATGCATATGCAAATGCGTGGCATTAGATCACCATCTGAGCAACGTCCCTTACTGCAATACAAAGACCAAACTGGAGATTTCTATGATGGACGTACACAATCCACAGACCGCCATCGTATAGGTGGTTCGCAAGACAATCTAGCAATGGCTCGTATGTCAAAAACAGTTAGTTTCAACTTTGACGAACGTAAATCGCGTTTGAGCCAGTTTGAAAGTGCTACTTTGCCAAAAAGTCTAGTTAAAAATGATTTACTGGAGAGAAAAAAATTCTCTCGGTAAGAATAAATCACTTTGTACACTCTTGCGTTAGAAGATAATATACTAACATGTCAGATCCTGCTACTGTTTCATTTAATCGAAAACAAGATGTTATTATTTCACCTTATACACCCTATAAATCCCTACACCATCAGTATTTCTACACGGAATATATACATACAAGCATACAATTCATCCCCCCATTTGTATATTTTTAATGTAATTAATTAAGCTTTTAATTTCAATTAAATTTTTTATATTCGAACGCAAATTCTTTCAAGTAAAACAGGGAAACTAATTTTTGTAATATATTCTTTGTAGCGAACATGAATACGAACCGATTGGAACGCCTTCGACAGAAGAGAAATCTATTGATAATAACGAAGTAAGTCCATATGAAACTCAAGTTGCAAATAGTGAAGCTGATGCAATGAAACAGGCAGAAGAAATGCAAAGGGAGATGGAAGATCGTTACTTCTCTACAGCTGAAACAGCAAAACAAAAAACACCGCAAATGGAAATTGAAGTTGAGACAATAGAAACGGATGATATTGCTGTTGATGTTGATGGTGGCGGTGGTGATGATCTACCATTGAAAACCGAAAAGAAAGGATTTATAGCTTCCGCACAAGATCGTACTAGACGAATGCAAGCTGGATTTAAAAATCAAGCTGGAAAGCTTAAAACAAAACTAAAGCCAACTCCAAAGAAAATACCATCAGGCAGTCCCAAAGCTAAAGAACGAAAAAAATTTAAAGCCCCTGAGTTTTCTAAACTAAAAATGCCAGAAATGAGACGGCCGGATATGTCAAAGTTTAAGGATTTCAAGCGTCCAGAATTTACAAAATTTAGCAAACCCGATATGAGCAAATTTAAATTGCCTGAAAAAATGACAAATATTAAACTAAGAAGAAGTAAATCTCTGAAAGAGGCAGATACCACACAAAACCATGAAGAAGAATCGGGTATGGAAGTAACGGATACTGTGTACCCAAAAGAAAAAGATGTTCCTGCTGCACAAAAAAAGCTTTTTGAATTTAATTTTGGCACATATCCGAGAGCTTTGCGTAAAAAGAAATCCGAAGAAGTTGAATCTTCATTTGGTACGGGTACTGCCACAGAAGCTACAAGTATTGTTCCTAGTTCAGAGACACAACCCTCATTAGAATCTTCCAGTACTCCACAGGGCGATCGTGGTCCAGGTCCGGTACGTTCTCGATGGGCTGATAAGTTTTCGGATGTTAGTTATAACGATAGCGAAGGTTCTCGTTATCGACGATATGGTAGTGAACAGGAAAGTTTCGATCGGGAGTCCTCTTTGGAACGACGCATGCGAGATGATTTAGAAGATACTATTAGTGAAGAAAAAAATATAGGCATATTGGGAGCTGTTACAGACAACAAACAGTTTGCCGAATTTGATGAAGAAAATCGAGCCATACATGAAATTTCTAATTTACGCTCGGGTGAATTCAGGCGCCGACCGATAGTCCATCAGGATTCGGATGTCAGATCTGAAGACAGCAAAGATGCCATTGGATGGACCGAAAAAGACATAGAGAAAAACATTTTACTACGTAAATCTGAAAGAGAAGCAGAAACAGGTTATCTTCGATTCCCATCTGAGGACATTGGAACACAGGAAACCCAATCGACAGCTAGTTCCGGAAAAAAGGTTGTATTGGAGGAAATTGGTGATGATGAATTCTTCTTGCGAAAACGTGGTATATCGCAAGACAATATTGAATTTAATCAATACATAAGAAATGCCTTCCGAGATGGACATGATAAGCCTACTAATGCTCTCGAGCAGGTTGGCCAAATCAGTAGTTATGCTGACTATGATGTACCACCACCAAAACCGCGAAGACTTCACAAGGCATTTGCTCCCGATAATATTTCTCAAGAATTTGATGCCCAAAGAAGCGATTATGGTGATGACTTGTCAATGTCGCACAATGGTAGTGACTATTATGGAGCACCGAGGCGACCTTTACGCAAGGGAAGAAGTCGTAGCAAATATTCAATGGATAGTCAGGATATGGAGAGTAGAAAATATATGGATAAGGATTATATCCGTGATACATTGGATAGGGATGAGTCCGAGACATGGAATGATTTAAATGCATCGGAAAAAGAAAATATATCAGAGCAACAGCAGCCCTTACCGCCTAGACGGCAAAAGAGACGACGCGACACTTCTATGGAGAAAGATTCTTATATGAATGGCTTTGGTGGGCGCTCCATCTCAAATAGTTTTCTGCAGCCAACGGAAGATGTAAGTACTAGATAAATAACGTGATTCTTTAAATATTTCTTAGCGCAAAACTGGTTGTTTTGGGGCAAAAGAGAGCGAGAGAGAGAGAGAGAAAAATGTTTACTTAATCACATTCTTCTTTTTTATACAGATAATTGTTTATCGCACAGAACATGAGTATCATCATGTACCACTTGCAACACCCGAAAAATATTCCGATACCGCATCAACACGTATATCTCCATCAAATTATGATTTGGAAGAGCGACACTCTCGAGGTGCCATATCATTAGAACAAAACGAAGATGCTCAAGAAAGTGAAAAATATGTTATAGATATGATGGAAAATGACGGGTATGTAAATAAAAACTGCATGTAGTATTTGCATTTATGTGAAATTTACTTACAGATATGCTGTTGTACGTAAAGAAGCAGTACCAAAACCTACACCTCCAGTGAGACGTAAAAAGTTTACACGCTCTCCCGAAGAACGCTTCGCAACACTACCAAACATGAGAACTAAAAGAAATACACCACCACCTGAGAGACCACCACCTCCTAGAGGTTACACTCCTGTATCAGACGTGATAACTGTGATTGGACATAAATCTGCTCTTAGCTCAAATGCTCATCCAAAGTAAGACACGTATTTGATGCCTAAGGAGCTGCTAACGCATTTTTGTTTGTTTAATTTAATAATGCACTGCCGCTCAAAACTCATTGTTGTTGTTTTTAATTTTTTCAATTCAATTTTTGCTTAATTTATTTGTTTTAACAATTTTCACATTAGCGGTATTTTTTCTTTTTTTAATTTTTTTTTTTCAACTCTTGTTTAATTCAATAATTTTATTTTAATTCAACGCAATCCATTGACAAAAAGATACATACATTTGCATACGTAGTACATTTTAAAATATATTTAATTACTTGATGTGATGGTCTACAGGGAGCATTCTTTACAAACGTCACCTAGTTTGGTTTAAGGCATCTAACAAAATACACACATGAACCACCTAGAGGCTGGGGAACTACGCAAAAAAATATTAATTTTTTTTTAAGAAAATACAATTTAGGAAAATTTTCATAAACACACACATACGGTCACATGATCAGCTGATAGAAGGAAAACCACTTGATTAACTTATTTTAGTAACGAAGTTTCTTATTAAAAAAAATTTATTTTTTTGTTATAAGAAATTTCTTCTATTTTGGTCATTGCTGAATTGTTATTATTTTTACTTATATTATTTATTATTTAAGCAGCTTTTAAACGAAATGTTGTTATCATATGAATTGTCACTTTGGTTGGTCAGTTGGCTGGGTGGCGGCCTTATGGTATTCAATTAGAAACGCAAAATTCCATTTTGAACCCCCTACTCGCCAATACAACGGAGTAATAAAGTGCCCTAGACCCACCCTGTGGCATGAATTCTCATTTTAATTTCGTATGCTTGACAAAGTAAAGCATTTTTCACATGATTTGAAATTGTTGCTCTCAAATGTCGACTTTTATTTACGACAGGCGATAAGCCGATGCCAACAAATTCTGATGTCACATACTTTGAAAGTGGAACTCACTTCTTGAATTTATTTTTCAATGTAAAATTGACAAATCATATTACAAAAACATCTCGTTTGAAACCATCTCTAACAAGCCTACACACACACATAATTGTATTGTGTTTTAGTTCCTTTTCTTTCATTTTGTTATTATTTCGTTTTTATTTACATGAATAAATAAAACCTGATTAAAATTTACTAAACACGTTAATTAAAAAAAAAAACCTGGAATCACATTATTTTTTTTAATTGTTGGTATGATTTTAAAACTATGTTTTACGTTTCGTTTCAATTTCGCATGCAATTCTCATGGTTTCAGCTTGCCCATTGAACTCTAGGGGATTGCTGCATATTTCGATTTGAAAGCAACAAACACTTTCGAAATTCGAAAGATTTTGTGCTTCAAATCGAAAGGCAGAGTAAAATTTCCTCTTTTTTTTTTGGATTGCAGAACCAGTGCCAGTACACATTACTAAATATCTCTCTTATAAAATATTAATCTTAATTGATAATTCTAGTTATGATGACGATTATGAGGAGCCTGGTGCAATTGATCGTAACTTGCAGTCAGGTGAGATAATAAATAAAATGAAATTTCGTCCACTACCTGCACCACCGAGACCACCCAGAGAAAAACGTCAACGATCCATTAGCAAAGGATCAGAAGCATTACCAGAGTATCATTCATATGATAGTCAAGACGTTGTTGATGTTGTTGATGGTTACTTTGATAAGAGAGAAGATTCACCGATGCACGTTGAAGAAGTTGAAGCGTGCACACAAACAGACCCATTACCAGATGATTTTGTTTGTGAAGAATTCGAAATAACCGATGACATGAAGGTAATTGAGCCCAGAGTACGACCAACGAAAACAGTTGAAGAAATGTTGCAAGATGAATTGGAAAACGAAATCAGTGTTAAACATCAAATTATAGATAGTGAACAGTTGGCTAAGGGTCTACAACGTTTTAGAGATGCCAATCAAAGGAGTCTGTCAGAGAAATCTAAAGCATCCTCAAAGTCATTAAGTCGCCCTCAAACGCCTTCAGCCATATTGGTGGAACGTCAATCATCAACCCCAATACAGAAAGATAATACAGAAGTTGTTGAAGCTTCTCTAATAGTGAGACCTATAGAAGACTTGGAATTAGAATTAGAAGAAGCAGAACTACGAAGAGAAGGTCTTTTAACTGACAGCTCCCAGCATAGTGTATCCGATACCCACAAAGAAGATGATCACAATTTGACAGTAAGTGAAGCTTCTTATGCTCCCAGCTCCGCTGAACTAGATGAAGCTTTAGGAGCATTAACTTCAGATCCCGAAACCCAGCAAACCGATGAAGAAGTGGAAAGGACTTTACAAAGATACAGAGATGAGTTAGATGCCATAGGTCGTGAATTAATGGAAGCGCAAACAACCTCTCAAGAACCTTCACCTAGTGTTTCCAGAGAGGAGATAAAAGTCAGCGATAGAGAAATTGAACCAAGTGATAGAGAAGATGAACCACGTTCAGATTTAGAAGAAATAATATCGGACATTGAATATAGAGATGAGAGCTTGTTGAGTGAAATCAAAGAGGAGGAAGCGGATGAGCTTACTATATCAGAAGTAGAATTACCAGAAACAGAGCCACCACAACCGCCTCCACGCAGGAAATCGACAACTGCCTTAGAACAATCACCTTCTCCAACTACTGGCGAACAAGTTGTAGCATTAGAACATACCGATAAAATAGCAGCTTCATTCCCATCAATTAAGGAAGCAGCATCAGTCCCAATTTCCACCTTAAAAACGGAGGAACCTTCCAGCGAATCTCAGAAAGAATTGGCACCAATGCATACTATTGCAAAGTCTGAATTACCCACAGATTATCAATTACCAGCTCGTCTAGGTGATCTAGAAGTGGAACGGCTACGAGTTCATGCTTTACAGGCAGGTCAAATAATGGTTTCACAATTGCATGGTCAACAAATTAGTTCCGATGAATTGGAATGTAAATCAGGAAATTTAGTTGTACAAAATATTGAATTACCACCAGGTCTTATTGAGAACATAGTGGAGCAAGTACGCCAAAAAGAACGTTCACAACATTTAACCACCGAAACACAAACTAGTCTACAAAGCAGTACCGAACATTTAAGTAGTTCAAGCCCAGTTAGAGAAACAATACCGCCACCAAAACCGCCACGTTTACGAGATCATGCTCAACAATCTGCTGCAACTATTATTCCAACTCTAACTAGCGCCGATGAGCAAACGCAAACAGAGCAAACGATTTCTGAAAATGCTTCAATAATCACAACTCTGCCACCAACTGTGTTTCCAACCGTGGAATATTTACAATCCTTAGCTCCCTTAGCATTTTACAATCTACACCGTGCAGCGGCTGAAGCAGCCGAAGATACTAACTTAGATGTAAGACCACCTCAACGCCATCGCCGTCATCACAGACGCTCATCTTCATCCGAAATAGAAGATAAACATTTAAGTGAAACTGAGGAAGGCACCCATCACCGCCGAAGAACACGCAGCACACGTTCACTTTCTTCCGAAGACAGCCAAAGCGTAACCAAAGCTGGACGTAAATTTATTACTGCATGCAGTCTGTTCCTATGCAAAATTATCAATCAGCTAACAGATTATATCCACGGCAGAGGCGAACCCAAAGATGATGTTGAACCAGCTGATATACGTAATAGACAAGTTCCAGCCTTGGTTGTTCTATTCATATTTATAACCTTTATTGTTTTATTGTACTTAATGAGCGGACGTAGTATACATACACATCACTGGGATTATTTTAATCCACCGGGACAAGAGGGACGTTAATTTAATCATTAAATTATTTTAAACAAAAATCTAACGAATATAAGCGGCCTTTTAACTGAGTGTAAATATTTATGTAAATCATAATTGTGCACACTTTTTTATATTATTTATTATAAAAAAAAAACACTTGATTAGCTACATACATACAAACAGATCTACATATGGAGCCTATTCAATGCAGATACCAGGAGTCAGTCTTTCATTGTAAACATAAATACATTAAATTTTTCTGTTATAAACTGAAAAACACACACTTTCATTTAGCGACATTTACGTTAAAAAAAAAATTTATAAAAACAAAAAACTTTTTTACGATAAACAGATTTTTCTACCAAAAGCGAAAGAGTAAAACTAAATCAATTAATCAATCAAGCATATTCATCTTTGTAGAATATTATACGAAATATGAACTTGCTGTTGTTCTTTGTGGCAACAATTTCATATTTTTTTTATTATTTACGTTATTTATTATGTATGTATTGCTACATGCACCATACACACATTTTGTTATTACCATCATCAAATCAAAATATTAATTTAATTTTTTTTTTTCACAACTTGTATTTAAGGATAAAATTATTTTCCTTTTTTTTCATATGTGCTACATAAAAACTTTCTTCATTTTAAAATAATTTGTTGTCCACTCTCTCATTTATTGTTATTTGTTAAAGTTTTAATATTAAAAACAAAAAATAATAATAAAAATTATTAACCGTAGTTATTGAAATTTTAGAACTTTTTTAAACAGAAATGAAAAATAAATTGGGGAAATTATATTTGAAAATTATATTTATATAACAAAATACTAAACGCATTTCTTTTTTCTTTTTTTTTTTTGGAAGAGGGTAAGTGCAATTAAATCTATAATTTCTAGTCGATATTAAAAGTAATGTTGTGCACAAATAAACCGAGTCGCACAGCAAAGTTTAATTACGCATCTTTAAGCACGATGCATACTGTAGTGATTTAATATAACGAGTGGCCATGAATAGGAGTTATTGCAAGGAGTTGAAATTTGCCACTCAAATTTCATATTTCAAAAGTTTCGGAATAAGGATTCGTATCCTTTCAATATAATATTTAAAAATGCGGTAAAAGTACAAACTTCATGAAATTTTGTATAATCGTTAACGGTTTAACCAAATTTGGTCCAAATCATATCAAGGACACACTAAAATATGTACTTTGCCAAAAAATTAAAAAAGTGGAAAATTTCTTAAACTGATTTCGTACATAAAACACTTAGAGTAAACTCAATGTGTCTATAATCACACCACGACCTTAAGGATCTATTGTATAGCTCAGTTCCCAGCTACAATCCGAGACTCCTTACGAATCTCGTAACTGCTGTAATACTAGTCATGCTCAGTTCACTTGATACAAGGGCCCTCTGTCTAAGCAGCTCATTCTGCGTTTCAGCATCCCACCGCTGGGCACTCGGAAAGAACATGCCTCGATGTTTTCCGTCCATCACTACAGAAACAAAAGGAGTCGTCCTGTACCACATAGATTTGAATCATGTGGTAGTTGTCTACAATATGTCCCGTTAGTAGCTTAATGTAGAGCTTAATGTCAATGTGTCTATAAAAATTTTTCCAATTCTGTGTCCGGGTGAGACCGGACAAAAACATCTAGTTTTATATATATTTTAATAAGTGTTTTCTATAGGTAAATTAAAAAATATATATATTCCACATCGGTTTTACTCATTTTTGGCCAAACTCGTGACAATATATTGCGCATCATAGACCATTCATTGAATAAAAAATAATGTACAACATATTTAATTATACTAGCTGTTTTTAAACACACCCATGTGCTGAGAAACAAGTGATTTTCATACGCCAAACTTATTTAAGGCTTTTCTGGAAACTGTGATTTCCGCTTACGTTTCATATCAACTGTTTGTTCAAAACTCTAGCTTACAAGTTCGACAACACACAAAAATTTTGTTTCGACAATTCTTACATGCTCTTTACACTGTTTTATAATTAAAAAATAAAGTGCAAATTCTCTTGTTAATCTTAACTCTTTCTATGGTACCTTGAATTTCAAATTATCGAGTCAACTGTAGCAGCGTGTAACCCGTTATTTCATTAGCAAAGTAATACCGTCTTTACATTGTGGGTTTCCTAATAGTGAAATAAGTCAGTTACAGTGTGTTTGTTGGTGAGAAGTGTAGAGAAGCTTGCAGGGTAAACAACTGTCAACCGAAAGTTGTTGCGACAAATTTGTTTTTCTGATTTACATGTTCCCCTTTTTCGTATTGTCGTTGAATATTTTACAAAAATGCATTTTTAAGGAATTTTGGACAAAATGGTCAAATGAGAGAGCGACATATGCATGTAAATCAACTATGTGGAAATTAAAAAAAAAATCCATAAGGACGGAAAGATGATAGACAAAAAAAATTTCTGAAAAATTTTGCTCTTTAAAAAGCCTTAGCTATTTGTGTTTGTTTATCTTTTTATAGATCTCACTTTACGTCCAGAATTTAATAGCACAAAAAATCTTCAAATATAGTTTAAAAGAATCAGCAGTAGGAACAATATTTACGATGTATTTAACAGATTTATATTAAATTAGATTTGTATAATCTAGCAAATTCAAATTCTACCAAAACAATTAAATAAAAACATTACCTTTTTCTTTACTGGATTTTCATTATTAATTTGATTTAAATTTGATTGATGAGTTATTAATTATGCATGTGTAGTATATGTGCAATGATGTTTGTGTTAAATTTTAAATTGTAAAAAATTATTCCTTAAAGTAAAAAGTCTTCATCGTATTGAACCATTTCACGCCTGTCCTTATGACTGCCTTTTTGTGATTTACTAGCAGCTGAAATTATACAGATACAATTAATTAAAATTCATATTTCTGATTTTCATTTTAATGTACCTATAGATGACCAGGCGGTGGAGGAAGATGCATCATTTATTGGCTCTATTTGAGGTTGTCGGCGTGCCAATTGCACCTGCAAATTAATGCCATTGCTATTTTTACCATGCATTTCTGCTATGGCGCGATCGGCCGATTCGGGCTTAGCAAACGTAACAAACCCTCGACTAAAGAAATTAATTGATGGAATTTTTAATATCGTTTATAAAGTTTCCAAAGCCAGTTTCTACTTACCCCTTTTCAATTTCCATGGATACATTTACAATTGTGCCATACTCATTAAATGTCTTTTTTAAATATTCTTCAGACACTTTATTGCCTGATACAAATATTGTATTACCAGCTCGTGGCTTATCAGCTTGATTTGGATCCAAAGAACTTTTCTCACTTAAACCGCGTTCCTCGCGATCACGTTCTGATGCAAAATGTTGATATAAATTCTGTATGCGTGGTTCTTCTTTAATTATTTCACTTATTATGGTTTCTTGTGCTACATCATTTTGCGTAGAAGAGAATGGCTGATATGCGGCAACTGAAGTTTCTGGTAATGGACGTTTCCGTTCTTGACCTTTCGGTCGCTTGAACGAAGTTTGATCTTGTTTTGTTTGTAGTTTTTGAATAGCAGGAATGGCTCCACTCTTTATTAGTTTACGTGCAACTTCTCTAGCATCACGTGCATCAGTTGGACGTTTAAGTGTAGGCTTCTCTGGCTCTTGTTTTGGCGCTTTCATCAGTTGCAAAGCTTTTTTCTAATTTTAATATAAAAAAGATTACACACATACGTACATATATTTTTGAACACAAAGTTTAACCTTTTTTCTTAGTTTTTGATATTTAGCTTGAAGCATATGCTCCTCCTCCGTTAAATTCGATGGAAAATGTATATAAACCATTTTATTAAAATGTAATTTTCACTTTATTACAAATTCCTAATTCAGGTAAAACAAAATTAAATAAAATAGAGTAGTAAAAGTGCTGAGTACTTGTTTGTTGAGTACTCAATTACAGCAAACAAATTTACCGGTATGTAATTTATTTATTTATTTATTTTTTTCAGTCAGCTAGTGGGCTAGTTAATATGAAATTTATTTGCAAAATGTTTATATTTAAAAAATTTAATATTTATAAAATATACCTATAACTTTGAAAAATTTTTCAAGTGTTGAGTACAATTTGTGTTTTTAAATTCGCCCAGAATATTATCACCTGATTAGTACTACAAATTATCAGTTTGGCCGCCGTCAAAAATTTATTTTCACTTGTTTTACTTTGTGCCGCAGAATAGTCTATGCTTTGTGCAACACGTTTTTTTTGTAGTAGTATTTTTAAAAACTTTTTAAGCAATATGGGTAAACAAAATAACAAAAAATTCAATAATCGTCGAAAAGTGACATATCAACACTCACATGAAAAAAGAAAATTTAATAATCCTAATCGTGGTAATGAAACTGAGAAAAAGTAAGCCATTCACTAAATAGTACAAATAATGTATGCAGGTTTGCATAATAAATATGTAACTATTGCTTAAATCTCTTACAGACGTGAATTCATAATTAAAGAAAGTTTAAGGGAAGACCAAGTCGGTATTACGGAATACCTCACCAGCGGGGAAGGGTTTAAAGGCATTTTAAAATCTCGTTTCTCTGATTTTCATGTTAATGAAATTGACTTGGATGGAGATGTGATGCGGTTAAATGATCTAAGCATACCAGACGCAAAAGAAGAAGGTGAATTTATAGTAAAATTATACCTTTTTTATATATATGTACTTATCATGATTTACAAATAAGATGCAATGGTACTTACATATAGACTGTTTCACAATAAATTTTTGTTGTTTGAAAACTTGCAACACAACAATAGAAAGCTATATAGTCCTTAACAATGAAAGGAACACATTCGATATTGTGAAACTAGCCCTAAGAAATATTGAAATAATTATTTTCTATACTAGAACTGAGTACTGAAGAATTGAATGCAGCAAAAGATGAACTCAAAAATGTCATATCGGAAGAGGTTTGGGATAAAATGAATAAACTTAAAGACGCTAAGAGAGATAGTAGTAAAACTCCAGAGGATTCTGTAGTATTTATCGATGTTTCCGAATTAGATAAAACTGAACGCACACGAGCACACAAATTAATAAAGCATGTGTACAAAGGCAAATTATTGAGCTCAACAGTTAGCGGAGATGAAGCAGGTGGCAACGAAGCGGATAAAAGATTCATACGTGTTATCCGGTGTAATGGTAATACCTATGAACGCAAAAAGTGGATGTTCCCAGAGGAATATGTAATTTTTTTGGTGCATAAAGAAAATTTAGATACTAGTGAAGTTGCTTCAGCAATCGCAAAAAAATTAAAGTAAGAATAGCACTATATAAAAATAATATTATAATAAGAGCGAAATAATTATTTTATATTTTTTTCTTTAATGAAGCATGAGGCCATCTAGTGTTAATTACTGTGGTACCAAAGATAAGAGAGCTAAAACAACGCAAAAGTTCTGCATTAGAAAGCGCACTCCTCGTCAAATTGTTGGAACAGTGAAATTTTTAAATGGTGTCAAGATTGGTAACTTTCAGTTTATGAAGAATGTTTTAAAATTAGGAGATCTCAAGGGTAATCAATTTCGCATTGCTATTAGAAACTTGACTGGTGATAAGGAACATATACAAACTTTATTAAGCAGTGTAAAAGAAAATGGTTTTATTAACTATTTTGGTTTACAAAGATTTGGCAATTGTGCTGCAATACCTACTCATGAAATTGGTGTAGCTCTGCTAAAAGCTAATTATAAATTGGTAATAATATTAGAATTATAGAAATTTTTAGAATTATGGGCAAGAACTACATTTTTTTATCTAAGGCATGTGAGCTAATCTTGAAACCACGTGATAGTGATATTCCTTTTCTAAAAAGCATTCGCGAAATGTGGTGGAAAAATCGCGATTCTAAAGCAGCTGCTGCAAAATTTCATGGGGATGGATTTATAGAGAAAAAGTTGTTGGATGGTCTGGCTCAATATGGGGAAAGAGATTATGCAGCGGCTTTAAGAAAAGTAAGCTTTTAGTTATATTATATTATATCATAATAGATATTAATAGATTTATTAATTTAATTACATGCAGATACCTCGAAATATGTTACTCTTGTATCCCCATGCATTTCAAAGTTTTATATTTAACATTATTGCTTCTAAGCGAATAAAAGAGTTTGGCCTTTCTTTAATACCTGGCGATTTAGTTTATAAATATAAAGATTGCCGAGATATTGAAATTGAATCAACGGAATTACCAGAGCAAGAAGATGATGATGATGAAAAAGAGACCGAAAATGAAATTTCGTCATCAGCTGACACAAAGTGTACAACATCTATCTTTAAAAAAAAAGTAATACATTTAACGGAAGAAGATATAGCAAGTGGTGATTATACAATCTGCGATGTTGTATTACCTTTACCAGGTTATGATATTACGTATCCCGAAAATGAAGTTGGTTCTTGGTATGAAGAGTTATTGGGAAAATACGAACTTTCATCTGAAAAGTTGAAACATAATGTTAAATTGTTTGCATTAACAGGCGCTTATCGCAGACTGGTGGTAAAACCTGGAGATATGTCTTGGGAATTTAAATTTTATTCTAGTCCAGATGAAACTTTAATATTATCCGATTTGGAAATGCTGCAGGGTAAAAAACTTGAAGACTTTAAAAGAGACTCTGGTAGTGATAAAAAATATGAAGCGCTACTATTGGATTTCTCACTACCAACGGCTTCTTATGCCACAATGTTGCTAAGAGAATTGCTTAAATGTGACACATCTGCTGCTGCACAATCATTGCTACAGCAAGGAATTTTAAAAGAAGTATCTGGGGAAAAACGCAAAGCAACTGAAAAAGAAGACGAAGAAGAAGAAAAATCCATTAAGCAGCCAAAGATTTTGAAAGATAGTGAACCAGCAAATGTGGAATAAATTTTTCAAATATAAATAAAATAATTTTTATATAACGAAATGACATAAAATTTCTCATGAACTTTAATTTAGTTATCAAGGGGAATAATTATTCATAGTAGCTGGTGTCTGGCGACAATTACCCTTTTTTTTCCTAATCAAAGAGTTGAATAATTTAATTTTTTTTTAAGATAATTTGAATCAGCTTGCAGTTATTACTTGTTAGTGCGAGAAGTACAGTTAATTTTTTCTTTACAACAATTTGGCTGTAATTTTTTGTTTTCAGTAAACATTGCTCATTCAAAATCATAAATTTTGATTGTGACAATAAAGGTACGCCATAGTTTTGAATTGGTAGTTACTTCTCAAATCATTTAAAAATATTTAATCCATTTATTGCAAGGTTAGAGTTGATGTTCTTATTAAATGTTTGTGCTAAAATATTTACTTCACACTTTTATTAAACAACGTTGTGGAAATTGTTTTAATTAAATTTTTGTTTTTAATTTCTTTACAAGGTAGGTCGCCAGTAGTTAAAGGAAATATTATTAAACTAACAAAACTTACAGCGTATGCCACGCTAAATATAAATGAAATTACTCTGCAAATTAAATGTGTTGCAAAGAGAGAGAGTTTTTATTAACATACACTCTACCCACTGATAATTTTGGAGTGTAAAAATCAATTTTTCATAGGTGGATAACTAAGCGTATGAGTAACAATTATTTGCATTTGCTATTCTTTGAACAAATATCGATCAACTCCTTAAAATACATGCTAGAGATTTTATTTAATTATTTTAAAAAACTTGATCTTATTTATTTTACTTTATATTTAACCAATTCCATACAAACTTTGACCACACACAATCAACTTAACTTGTATGTACTAAGAATGCCAGATTATGATAGGAAAAATGGGCAGATCCTCGCCTACAAGTACACTGGTATGCATGTTCTTTAAAACATATTTATATGTATATTCCAATATATAATTATTTAATATTTTGTATTAATAATGGTATTAACTATCAAAATAAAATTTTTCTTGTAATGTATTGATTTTCTATATTTTTACATACAAACATAGGTAATCATTTTTAAGTAATGATTATTACTTTATTTTCTAAGGCCAAAATATATATATTAGAGGTAATGGAATAAATAAACCATAAGGTGACAACAATTTGTCACACCTCAATCAATAAAACAACAAACATCACTTAACACAAACATACATGAAATACCTATTTATATGTACATGCATAAGTTTACAAAGCAACAGACAATTTTGTACATGTCTATTTCTACCTACAATTTAAAGTTAAAAATTTAAACTTAATACAACTACTAACTAGCACCTCATCATAAGTGTTTATAAGCATGTTAATACGTATGCATGTGTGTGCACAAGTAAAAAATTTTAAACAATGAAATGATGAAATTTTGAATGAGTTTTGTTTATGGGTGTTTTGTATAGATTTTCAGTAAATTTTTCTGCCAAACAAATGAAGAGCAAAAAACATAAACAGAGAGACTCATTTGGAGAGAGCAAAAGCGCGCAAAATATATTTAATGTTATTACATTAAACAACAAATAATATCCAAGAGCACATGAACAGGAGGACTTGCCTATCAAAACTAAAAGCTATAATAATAAACCACAAAAGAAACAACATAGCAAGGACTCTCAAACATTTTTATATTGACTGTCGAACTGAACACGCACGCACGTACAACGAAGTTTAAACTTAAATACACATCAGTAAGAAGTAGAAACAAACAGATTTGTTTCATTTGTATAAAAACTTCAATAAATGTTGACTAAATAATTTTAAAAAATAAATTAAAATTTTAACGATTACTTTTAACAACTACAAAATCAAGGTGAATTATTAAAAATTATCTAGTACTTATCAAAAATTATAATAGACATCTGTTAAAAAGCGAAAGATAAAAGTGAACTTTAAATATTTGCAAGCTGGCGCTTAATTTATTAACACACAAACTACTAATAAAAAATAATGAAAAATTGTTTATTAATAATTCTGTAATACGGCCAAAACTTCATACATCAGTGAACAAATTAAATTTTAGGTATAAGTAAATTTATTTTTTTGTGTTTTTTTGCAACTATTGATTTTTGTATGTTTCAAATCAATCAATAATTTTGTGTTGATGTCTCGCACTTGTACTGTTAGTGATTCGTAAAAAGGGTGGTGTGTTTGCCAGCTAGTCTGTTGTATGAATGTTTGCATTGATGTAGTAGGTATGTGTGTTTTGTATTATGTAGAATGGCGCGTTTAGAGTTTTTCTGTTATAAATTAAACTCTTTTTTTTATTTTTGTTATCGTCGTTAAATGTTTTCCTTTCTACAGTTGTACATGCAAAAATAACTTAACAAGGATGTTGATATTATGAAAGTACACTCTATTTACAGTGTACTTACATACTATGTGTAAATACACATGCTGACAAACAAAGGTATGGTTTACTTAAGAGAAGTTGGGCATTATTGTAAAATATTATAAATATATACATATGTATATAACACAGATTAAGTTAATTGTATTTTTCCGATATGAAAATATTCTATTTTTACAAATTGTGTATTTAGCTTTATTTTTCATTACAATTAATATCACACTATGTATGACCTGATGAGCTTTAGCCAATATGGCAGTTTTAGCAGTTTGAAAGTAAGAACAAATGTGAAGGAGGAATACAAAATCAATATCATACTTCTTTCTACATATTGTAACATTCAAATTCATTTGGTCAAAAATATATGAAAATAGCAAAACAATTAACAATGTTATAGAAATTAATCCACCGTTTGTAACTCAACTATGTAGCAAAGGCTTCCATTAACAAATTGCTATATTACATATGACACAGTACCCTTAACTAATTTTTAATTTATTAATACGTCTAACACTTCTAATAATCCCTTGAGTATTAAATCATATGTGCTCTTCTTCCATCCATGAACTTCACTATTCAAACTATATAGGTATATTTGGTTTTTTTTGTTGCTTTATTTACTATATTTAATATAGATTAATAGGTTTTATTAACTTTTATTACTACTTCAAAATTTATATGTAAGGTAAAATATTATAAAATTTACCTTTATTGCGTTGGTGCACATTTGTGGCACCAATTTTTGGGCAAATATATGTATTTTATATGTCAACACCGCCTATATCTTCGTCATTTAGAGATTTCAATTGGCATTTGCACAAATAAGCTACTATACGTTTTTCTGCTACCTGTCGATTAAGGTCACCCAAGCCTTCCAGCAGCGCTTCAATTCTTTTCATTGTACCACTGTGTTGGTTACTAACGACACTAGATTTATTAGGTTCAACAATTGGTGTTGATGCTTGCAACAATTTATCATTATATGGTACAAAAGTACTATTTTGCTCATCCATCGCTTCTTGCAAAGGATCATCATCTAAAACTTCTTCAATAAGCTGTTCAGCATCCATGTTACTATAATTAAAAGGGACATTTTGATGTTCCGGACTTTTTAGATTATGCTGAGTTCTAAATATACACGTTTTTATAAAACTTTAGCCAGCTTATATTTTTTTTACACTATTTCTGCAAAATATGGTACTTACGAATGATATCTAATATATTTTTCAATAAATTTCATCTTGTTAAACAGAGCCCATTCCGAGTTTTTACCCAGTTTCGTCATTTCTCTACGATATTTTGCTCGTAAGCTTTTCCACCTCAAAATGCAAAATTTTGCTTAAACAATATTAAAGCTAAAGGATTCTAATATATCAATGTTAAACTTACTTTCGCGGTTCAATGTTGTTCCTATATGGCTCCACAGCTCAAATTTCTTCTTCATATCCATGTAAGGCGTAGTTCTTAATTCCTTTTCATAAAGTATTGGATTCGCTTTCACCAAATCAATCAATTTACTATCAAATTCTAAATCGGCATGAAATATTGACATATTGCAACAAATTTCTCCAAGAATTTCTTTCGAGATTATTATAAACTAAAATAAATTTGTAGCAATCTACGAAGGATAGTTTTGCTAGTGTACCAAAAGAGAAATATGTAATATAAACAAGTATTAATTCGCTTTGCTTTGGCGAAAAAAAAATGTAATTCGCCTTTAAGCAAAAAAGCAGAGATGCCGTATTTTCTAAATGCATGTTAAGTGTTGTATCGAGAAACACAATTTAAATGTGAAAATTTAGTTATCCGTAAATAGTTTAACGGTTTTTTTTTAAATTCAAATTCATACATATATGTATGTGGTTTTTGAAATTTCTAGTGCAGTGGAAAGCATATAAATTATTCTAAAAGTTTAATTATTATGCACTGTTCAATAATATTGTGTAAAATTATTTGGCAAATATATCCTACATACAATATTAATGGAATTTATTTTCTTACTTTCAGATTATATAAAAAATACATGTATGTAGAGCAGGCACAGATTTAAATTTTAATAATGACTGCTGAAAACTATCATCTTAAGTGGGACTCGCATTTATCATATTTAAATTCGTCTGTTGCCACTCTATACAAGTAGGTTGTGTATTAAATTTAATTGATCTACAATTTAAAAATTTATTTTTCCCTTTTAGAAATGAGAAGTATGCAGATGTAGTTTTATATAGTTCTAATGTAAGTGGAACGAATACAAATTCCATGCCTACGGTTGGCATATCAGCCCACAAATTTATTTTAAGTTCATGTAGCCAGGTTAGATAAATACATTTACATTTAAGTTTCTATTCTTTAATTATTAATTTACCTAATAGTTTTTTTCAACCATTTTCGAAACATCGCCCATAACAAATAATGGCATATTTTATATTGTACTCCCACCTGACTTAAGTCATCGAGCTATTCAGATATTGGTCCAATATATGTATGTGGGTGAGGCCACCGTTTCGAATGATATATTGAGCGAAGTACTGCGAGGAGGTGAAATTTTAAAAATTCGTGGTTTATGTCGTACTTCAGCAAACATATCTAATACGGCCCTCCAACAGCTACAGCAAAATCGTAATGCCGATAACCAAACATCAGCCGGTTCTTCTTCGTACAATCTCACCCGAATGCCAATGAATAGTGGTCCTACTTCTGTACGATATTTGATGGAACAACAGCAGCAACAGCATTCACGAGGACTAGGTGCTTCAGTAATGCCCAAAGATAGTCCTGTGATAATAAAATCACCAAAACCCTTAAGTACATTAGCGTCCTCCACCGCAGGAATAACGAAACCCCCTTTAAGTGGAATAACAGTGAATAAACAGGTTGCAATTGATCCGGGCGATAAGTGTTGCTATTCGCAGGACTCTTTGCCACCTAATTCAAGCATAAGTGAAGTTCCTTCTTCCATATGTAATGAAATTGGCTGTAATAGTTGTCCGCGAATTGCTGACAATCTTCAGCCCATGATTTTACGACGTGAACGTAGTCAGAGTGATGATCCAATGGTTCTATGCAGAAAAACATGTTTGGAGAGATGCGACGAACAAAATTATTTACGACATGCTTCCAGCGATTGTCGAGACGATGAAGAATTTGATGATTCATCTCGCATATATGAACATGAAATACGTAGATCCAGCCTTCCAGCTGAACGTTTGGACGTTAGCCGCGAGTACGTATCGGAGCATTACTCAAATCATCTCTCTCATATAACTCATTCTAAGCAAAACAATGTAAGCGAAAGTGTAGTAGGGCCAGTGAATGGTGGACGTGTTAGCGGTGTAAATGAAGTTAAGCGGTTACCTTCCCCTACTAACCACACTCAGGAACCTACACAATTTGTTACCATCAAAGAAGAACCTACAGATTGGATACCTTCATCCTCTTCGTCTTTAACACACCAAAATAATATTGAACCTACAAATAAAATCATTAACACGGCAGAAAATTTTCAAACTACTCATATTAAAACTGAATCATCTCCATCTACCTCAATCAATAATATAGAAAATGATTGCCGGCAGATGCAACCAGCTTCATCTTCCGTTTTACAGCCACAGATTGGAATTGATTTTGATCGATTTTTTGTTTGTGACATTTGTAATAAAACATGCGAGGATAAAGTGTCATTGGTGCGTCACTTAGAAACTCATACAGGTACTGCTTGCTTAACGGGTTTCAATACTTCCACAAGTGGTGATACTTCCACCCTCTCAAAGTCCTATGTGCCAAAGAAAAGACGCCGAATATCAGTAAGTTTACTAATACATTCTTCAAAGGTATCCATCAATTTTACAAATCTTTATTTTATTTCAAATCATAAAGCAGCAAGAAAATTCAACTGATCACGTCTGTTTGCAGTGTGATCTTTGCTCCACGTAAGCAAATTATTATTAGTAAATAAATTTCGTTGATAATATGTATTCACTATTTGATTTTAGACCTTTTGAAACTCCTGCTGAATGGGTACGGCATATGAATAGTCAACATACTGAAGTTGAATTGGCCATGTTTAATAATAAAAAAGATAAGGAAAAGAAGTAAGAAGTATCTAGATAAATTTGAAGTACATAATTTCAGAAAGTAAAATTTAATTTTACATTTCTATTTTGAAATAACTACATAGTAATTCATCTTCATCCAATAATCATAAAAAAATAAATTCTAGCCGTCAGTCACATCACATTCAGGTGCAGCAACAACAACCTCAGCATCCAAGAACACAGATTTTAAATGGCAGCACAAATTTATCAAACAGTACTTCCGTTTTATGCACTTCACCCAATCAATCGAGACAAGATGTCCCTTCAAGTTCGTTTTAGAATTATTTTTTAATTTAAATTATACAAAAAATATGTATTTTCAGATTATTTAAGATCCACCTTATCCCCAGCTTAATAAGATACTGATAGAAATCATCATTCTATAAACGAGGCCTATATTATAGGTCTATAAAACAAAAAAGGAACAAACAAAATTAAACAAAAATAAGGTGTTTTAAGATCTACGAAATCGTTAAACGAATTTTATTTTAATGGAAAGAAACTTAAAAATGAAAACAAAACAACGCATCATTAATACATACATAAATGCATACATACATATATGAAAACAATTTAAAAATATTTATTAGATTTTAAAATAAAAATGATTCGACATTTTTCTTCATTATTTTTAATTGTAAATTGTAAATGATTTTAATTTCTTTCCCAGTACTTTCAGTTCCATAGATAGAATATATACGAAGAGAAAAACATACTAATATGTAGTTATTTAAAATTTCTAAGTAGAAGTAGCAAAAAGTTGACCTAAAATAATTGTAGTATAATGCTCACGCTAAACTCTAGCCAGAACGAGTGACTGCCAACTTGTTGTAATAAATCAGGCAAGAGATATTTTAAGTTTTTATAGTCAAACTCTTTTTTTATTGCAGATGATAACAAATAAACATGATTTTCAATTTCCTTTAAGTATTACTACGATATACTGAAAAATATGAGCACAAACTTACATATATTGAAATTGAAACGAAAATGCAAAATTCAAAATTTTTTTGTAGATTAAATTTCAGCACTCTCATGTTTATGCAGAAAATATAGTGCTGTTGTGCAGTTGTTTTTTTTTTAATTATAGTTTACTTATTAATAAAATTTGTTTAGTTTAGTGTTTTAAAATAATCAATACAAAATCATAGAATTGTATATCAGTAAAAAAACTTATAAAAAAAAGTTAAAATTAGAAAATCATATAAAATTTATGTGGAAGAACAGATGCCAGTTTTGAAAAAAGCTATTTCTTAGGAAAATTACGTTTTCTAGTGTTAGAAATAACCTTTTTATATAAATTAAATGGAAGGGAAATTTGTTTAATTAGTTCGTTGGCGTTTAGTGGGATGTCTGCAACAAAACAAAAAAATTATGAGAAAAAGAATTTGAAGTGAAGAGTATTAATTATTATTAGCAAGCCATGGCTTATTAATAAGGATGTTTATTTAGATAAGTTAAAGAAGCTCACTAAAGTGCCTATGAAGTACATTTGTCAGTATATGGTTGCAATGTTATTTAATGTCTTTATGCATAAAAATATATATTATAAAGCTTACACAAGCATGTCGTAATTGGGTGTGCCTTCACGTCTGGTTCTCATAAATTTAGCATGAGTTTCTCCATCTAAATAGAAACACTTAACCGCTTCGTCTTTTATCATTAAATCACGCCATTTAAGCTAATTCAGAAAAAAAATTTAAATGGGATCAAAATAGTAATATCTAAAATATTTCTTACCAACAGCTCAAAGCGTTCCTTGTCCATTTCGTATTTATTGTTCAAAAGATATTTAATCATTTCGGACCGTTCACACCAAGGCCAAATCATGTAGTCCAATATTCCAGGCTTCTCTCCACCATAAAATGGTGTATTACGTGATTTAAGCTCTTTTTCAAATACATCCAAACCAGTGGCTATATCGGTAATTGCTCCCGGTGATACTTCTGTATTAACAAATATTTTATACATGGCACTTATAACAGGATTAAATCTTTCAATGAGTATTTTTTCTTGAGCCTTCTTTAAAGGATCTTTTGGAAACAATCTGGGTTCAGGGTACATTTCATCTAAATATTCAGCTATTATTAAAGATTCGATTAAAGTTGTTTTACCATTTGGTGTCTCAATTTGTAAAGCTGGCACTTTCCCCAAGGCGCTATATTCTGTCAACCATTCTGGTTTATCGTGTAAATTAATAAAAATGCTATGGTAAGGAATTTTCTTAGCATCCAAAACTAAATGCACTCGATGGGCGTAAGGACAAAAACGCATTGAATACAAACGCAATACACCGTCATCAGGAAATTCAGGTTTTTCTGAACCTAAAATATTTAATAATTTCATAGCGAGTGAGTCATTTGTAGTATTTTAATTACGGAATACATTTGTTAAGTGTACACATAACCATAATTAATTATTAAAATCTTTTCCTTACCTTTGGCTAAATGCTTATTATTACTCATTGCAGTTTGGGTGTATAATTTTTATTATTAAATAAAATAGATTTTTTTCAAATATAGTTGTGTATAGCAAAGGATATGTGCTGTGCAAATTGTAACAATTTATAGTTGAGTTCCTTTTGTCTCGTTCTTTCCAAAATATTTTTTGTGCTATTTAGTGATACCAGATAATGGCACTCCTGACAACTTGGCTAGTTTTTTGATAAATCTAGCGATTTTTAGATAATCAATTTTTAATTAATGCGGCTTTTACTAAAATAATTAGCACAAATTGTAAAATAATTGGTGGTCTCTGATCTGTGATTGCAAATTAGTTTTCTTTAACATATGGCAATATGACCTTCTAACAAATAAAGCTGACTAGTGGCAGCTCGAGTATTTTTTCGTGGGGTGCATAAAAGATTGTGTTAAAAGTTTTTAAAGTTTGTGTTGTGTTTAATTGTTTACTTTCAATATTATAACAATTAATTGAAATATATCATTTACATAAAAGTGTAAAAAATATGAAATATTAATTACATAAACCCAATTTTTAAAATTTAAGGTAAGAATTAATTTATATTTAGCTCATCGATAACTTCAGGCTTACATATTTTTTACATTGAATAAAAAACTACCGATAGCAAACCGATTTAAGTTATCAGGAAGTTCTAACAGTATATCTATTAGCCGGTAATTCAGTTATTAAAAAAAGTGTTAGTTTTATAAAAAGAGGATTAATAAGACTAGTTGCTCTTGCTGAATCTTATTTTTTTTAGCTTAATTATCTTTTTTAAAGGTTTTTTTTTAAATATGCGATACACTCATAACAGTCTTTAATTTGTTTTAAAGGAGATCCTCTTTAAAAAGTTTTTGTTGCAAAAGAAGTACTGTATGCGAAAAGTGAAAGACCTTTTTAAAATCTATTTCATTTTTTATAATAATTTATAGAATAATTCTTTTGGCATTTAGTCAGTCAACAATTGGTTCGTGTTAAAAATATTACAATAATTTAAAAGTGTTAAACTTTCTTTGTCTTGCATGTACTTGTTGACGGTATAAAAACGTCAATCATTTTAAATACACTGTATAATTTCTGAATTTTTTGATTAAATATTTTTCAACAAATTCATTTTCAGTTGTTGATAGAAAAATTGAACACGTACATACATAATTTGTTATGTGTGTTCACATAATATTTATGTTAACACTTCTTAGTTTTAGAAATCAGTCATTAAACATTAACAATTACTAATCATCTAATTTTATTGTATACACGCATACATATATCCAGATAAACATACATACATACTTGTGTACATATTAATATGCATAATGTAAAGTGTGCATTAAACTGATGTAGACAAATTTATTTCAAGCTGGAATTTTTGATTTATTTTAATACAATAATTAAAAAATAGAACTTATTTTAATTTCCCGACGTATTTAATTTTATTACATTAAAAAAAAAACCTGCCCACTTTACCTACAGAATATCACAGAGACCACCTCGGAGGCCCTTTTGTTTTTCTTATTGTGAAACTTGTCTATCTTTTTATTAAACATAGATTAATTGTTAATATGTACATTAATGGATAGTCTTGTCCGATTAATTAGTTCTTGCATAAAAACTAATTTTTAATTTAAATTTATTTTTGATTGTTTTGCAATAGTTTGTGTGCCATTCCGTAATTTTCTATGGTTCGTGCGGAAGTTGCTAAAATCCCTCAGAGCAACAGCACTGGTTTATAGGGAAATTTCAAAAAAGTTTTAAAAATAATCCAAAATAACTTCTGAATATTTGGGCGATAGATTTAAATCTAGACCCAACCCGTAATCGTCTTGAGAAATCAACGTATTTATGCATATTTGTCATAAATACTAGAATATATTTAGAAATATTTAATGACGTAAGACGTAGTGGATAAATACTGAAAAGATATTTACAAATACTAAAAAACGTAAGATTATGGGCTTTTTTTTAAGAGCTGACTTTTGTTCATAAGAATTATATGAATTTAAAGTCGCTTTTAAAAAGATATCGACGATTATGGGCTTATGTTAAAACATATTTAACTCGGCTTATTTATTTTCACTCACTTAAAACAGTTTAGTTTTTTAACCTGGTTTTTAAAGTCTTTATTTGCAAATAATGTTGGCGTTAATTGTCTTAAAAAAAAGAACCAAAAGCGAATTAAGACATGTGAATAGCTAAACAAAACAAAATTAAAAATCTAGTGGTTTTAAAAATTGTTTATTTAAATGATAATATTTGATTGGTTTTGCACTACAAAAGAAATCAGTGACCAACTTATAAATTTAAAGTTGCAGACAGTTTAAGAATAAAACCTCCCACAAAAGCCAAAATAATAGATAAAAGCGAAGGCGTGAACTTTATTTTTTTTTGTAAATTTATAGTTAAAAAGCGTAAAAGTAAACTGTTTATGGAACATAAGAAATAAATTAAGCTTAAAAAATAGCAATAAATTTTTTTTATTAATTTTCTAAACGAACAGCCAGCAATAGCAGAAAAAATATTAAAAAAAATAATAAAAATTGTAACTGCTGTAATGAAAGAAAAGGATTTTTAAAATTTTAAATTTTAATAGCTAGCAGAAGCACATTCAGTTAAATTTATAAGACGTTTTTTTCTAAGCTACAAGCAATTCAAGGGTTAGGTGTGTAAACTGAAACATTGTATTGCAATACACCTGAAATAAATCAGGCAAAATAAGTATATTATATTTTTTAATCATAATTTCACTTATTGTTTGCCAAAATGAAGTAAATTAAATTTAAATTTGTGTATGGATGTGTGTACATAAATATGTATGTAATAAATATGACGTGTTTTGTTTAATGTTTTATTAGTATGCATGTTTGGTGTAAAACAAATTTAACATTTTGTTTTCATCTTTTTTTCGGGCCTTCACATTGCAAAATCAAAGAAAAAGAAATAATTTGTAGTTGAATTTTTTTTTTGTAGAAACAAATTTTTTACATTTATTTTAGCAAACAAAAATAAAGACAAAATTTAAATAAACAAATTAATAAAATAATTAAAAAAAATAATAAAAGCTAAAAAAATATTAATCTTTATTTGTGCTTAATTCCAGCAATTGTGTTGGTTTTAAAATTTATTCTTTTACTCATGAGTTATTTATTCAGTACAATAAGTACTGAAGGGGATAGCATATCTATATGGACCATTTCGTCAGACGCTACTCTGATTCTTTAGTAGATTACTCCCAACGTTTCTTGCATTGTAAAAGCAATTGACTAAATAAGAATTATTAATCAATAGTTACAAAAAGATTCAAATATTCAAACAAAAACTCAGTAAGCATTGAACTGAATAAAGAAATAAATTTCCCAACCAACATTTTAATATTGAAAACTATTATATATATTTTATTTTTATTTATTATTTTTATTTTATAAATGTTAATGAGCTGGTAGAGAAACATTCATAATTTTTTTATTTTAGTGTGCTAAGAGACCAAAAGATAAATTGCATTGTTCGCTTCGCAATTCATGTTTACTCGTCTGCGTTTTTGTTCGATTTGTTCGATGTTAGTGGTTGTTATATTACTCAGTAATATTTCAGTCTACTTTAATACCTTTGAAGTAAACAAAAGGTACTCTATTTTCGTTTTCATATGTATATCGTTTAGGATTATTTAATATCAATTTCATAGTTCTAGGCATGGTGTAACTAAACCAGGTGACACTGAGACGCCAGCTGAATCCTGTCAAAAACTAAGAGTTATCAAAAGCGGAAACAAAATTTTTTGTTTCACTCTAGCACACTTCTTAATATCAATCACCGGAAATAATTTTTGTCAGGAGAAGCCTCAAAAGCAATAACAAAATATATGGGCTTTTTGTAATGTTGTTCTAGGTTTGTTAATATTAAAAGAGTCAAAAAGTACCATTTTGGTCCCTTGATGATTTTTTAGTTTACTCAGTAACACTTGAGACTAGTTTCACAATTAAATGAAAAATAATATGAAAAATTGAAAAAGTACCTTTAAATTAAATAAAAAGTACTCGTACCATATTATACTTTTAATGATTTTTTATTTCGTTCAGGACCGTTTGATTCTTTGCTTGGAAATATGTAACATAAAAATGTGCCACTAAAAAAGTTTAAATTTCTCCCTTAAAACCTTAAACTGAAATTATGATTAGGAAAAGGTATGCCAGATTCCATAAAGTCGCATACAGCATCTTTTTAGCTTTTGTCATTATGTAAGTCTTTTTGAGCTTCACAAACTTTAATGGTGGCATGCATATTAATTACAAAAAAATATTTTTTCCTGTACTTACAGAAGCCCGATACATCCATGAATTTTTTTTTTACAAAATAATCAGCCGTCATACTGATTTATTATTTTAAACGAGTGCTAACTAGTCATACCAGGTAGTAAATATGCAATTATAATAAATTGGACTTTGTAAATACATTTTTGTTAACTGAATACTTATTTATAACTTGGCACGGCACGCACTTTTTTTTTTGTATATGTTTTAGTTTTTAAGACCCTTTTGTGTGTTTGTGTGTGCTACTTTGAATTTGAATTAATTTAGTTTTGTGCAAATGTTTTCAATTCAGTTTTATAAATCTTAAATGAATAAAACACATTCATTCATTCCTCACCTTATTTGGCTGTCGTTATTTTATTAATCACCATCATGATTATATTTTTAAATTAAATATTTCATTTTTAATTGTTATTGTGCACACATGTTTTATTATTTTGCTGGAATTATTAAACGATGAAATTGAATTGAATTCAAAATATGGCAAAACAATTTTAATAATAATTGAATACATGCAAACATATGGAATGTGTATGTGGGAACCCTGTAAGCAATTTAGTAGTCGTGTACCTACAAATAATACATTTATCTATAGCTACCTTTTATTATAATTTGTGCTGGAATAGAACAAAATATCAATTTACAGTTACATGTTACCACTTTAGCTGAAATTGCCTTTCTACTCAGACCTACAAAAAATTATACTTAAAATTTTACGAAAAAAAAAAAATAAAATAAAAGAAGACGAAGATATAGCAGAACATATGAACTGTTATATTTGAAAGTGGTATAACTCCACTTAAAAAAAAATTAAGAGTTAGCGGTAAATATAGTAAGAATTATCACTGACTCACATTAAAAAAAAAGTGGACTTATACCACTTTTAAATATAACAACTCACATACTGTGTCACTGCTTATGGTCTAATTTGAAACTGTTTTCATTATTTAGGACATCCCTACCAGCAGTTCTCTGAATTTTAAATAAATACTAGACTTATTCAGTATTTGTAGCATGAGAGTAATCTCACAATACATCTATTCTGGCCGCAATGAGCAGGTGACTTGTTCCCGTTCCTGATTCTAACCTATTTGAAAAAACTATTAAGTATTTCAAAAAATATTTAAATATTAATTAATTAATATTTATATTAAAATGTGTATTAAATAGTGAAGCTCAAGGTGCACACAAGATCGATTTGAAGCAGAATTTAAGTTAAAATATTTAAATAATGAATAATTCCGCTTAAACAGCTTACAGTTTTAATTGAAGTTTCTAAAAAAAAAAAAATTATAATAATAAAATTGATTTTTAATTAAAATTGAGTGCTTCTTGGTGACCACAATTAAAAAAAATCAAAAAATTTTCGAAAAACAAGTTAAATTCGGCTGTGCCGAGTCTTATATACCCTTCACTGTGTCAGCAAAATATTAATATTTTTCACTTTCCACAGCCTTTTAAAATATCAAAAACATACAAAAATTTAAGGGAGTAACGATAAATATGCCGAGTTAAGTATGTTTTAACGTAAAACCTGAAGTTTTTTAGTATTTGTAAATATATTTTCAGTATTAATGGCTTATTTATCAAATACGTCTAACGTCACTTAATACTCTTATAAATATTTTTAGTAGTAGTTTAGCGGAGGTCGTCTAGATTGGTAGTCTACAGTCCAAATACTCAGAAGTTACTTTTTATTATTTAAATTTTTTTTTTAGTTTCCATATACCCACCCATGTGCAATTGCTCTGAGGGATTTTGTCAATTTCCGTTCAGCATCATAAAATAAAAACTAAGAAATTTCCCGTAAATGTTAAAGCACGTCCAGAAAGCGTAGAACTTACAAATTTCATTCCACTTTGGTTTTAGTAATTTGCTATTGCAAAATCGTCAATGACACCTCGCCAAAATGGGGAATAATAAAAACCCCTCAGAGCAAGAGTACTGGGGTATAAGGGAATTTCAAAAATTTTTTAAAAATAATCCAAAGTAACTTCTGAGTATTGGTACAATAGATTACAAATCTAGATAGCCTCCCCTTTAAAATGATATGTGTCCCATCACACTATCTTTAATGGTCCATTGGGAAGTTGCTAAAATCACTCAGAGCCACATCACTGGGGTATATAAAAATTTCAGAAAAAAGAATTCAAAATCATCCAAAGTAACTTCCGGACGAACCATGAAGATTGCTAGATGGGACATATATCATTTTAAAGGGGAGGTCGTCTAGATTTGTAATCTACCGCCTAAATACACAGAAATTTCTTTGAACTATTTTTAAAAAATTCTTTAAATTTCCATATACCCCCGTGCTGTTGCTTTGCGGGGTTTTTACAATTCTCCACTTTGCCGAGTTACCATTCCCGAGTTTGCCCATGAAAATTTCCAAAATCAAAAATTAATTTAATCTATAGGCTCTAAGCTTTCTGGAAATGTTTTAAAATTTTCTGAAAACTTCGTAGTTTTTATTTTATGATGCAAAACGGAAATTGCCAAAATCCTTGAGAACGACACTACTGGGGTTTATGGAATTTTCAAAAAAGATTTAAAAATAGTTCAAAGAAACTTCTGAGTATTTCGGCGGTAAATTACAAATCTAGACGACCTCTTGTTTAAAGTAATTTTTGTCCCATCCCACAACCTTTAATGATTCGTTGGGAAGTTGCTAAAATCACTTAGAGCAACAGTAACTTCCGGACGAACCATAGAAAATTGCTAGATGAAATATATATCATTTTAAAAAATCTTAGAGAAGCAACGTATATATGCACATTTTTACCTATGTGTGTACTTATATGTCTAGATTTTAAGTGCGATGGTGTTTAATAAATTCTATTCTATTTCTTGGCTGTCACATAAAAAATAAAGGATTATTTGTCCCCCGGACATTATTTAAATTCATTGTGAATATAACGGAAGTCACATATGTTACATTGATACTTTGTACAAGGGATTGTAAAATAATTGACAATCCGTCAGATCATAAGAATTAATTATTTGTCTGCTTTAATGTATTTTCTGTTGTGAGTAACCCACACTAATCCTCCATGTAAATTAAACTTGTAAAAAAGAAAAATTAAATAATAAAAGCAACAGCAATTGATAAATAAGTAATGAATACGCATATGAAAATACATTAGACTCTATTAGCCTTGAAATTATACACAGTAACACAACAATGCCATTAAATTATTTGGCGCCAATTCAAAATTATAAAACGAAAAATAAAAAAAATATTTGTTTTGCATGAATGTCTTTTACAAAACGTAATTAAATCTTAGCAAAGAAAAAAATAATAATTAAAGTTGGATTTTGAGACCAATTCCTCAAAAACAAAATATTATGTGGGTGAAATTTATATTAAAAATAACATTTAATTCAGTATTGGAAGACTAAAACTTGTTTCCTCAAGTTTATTTACAACTATTTTGTACTCTACTCATTTTGATCTAAAACCAGAGGTCAAATAGCCGCACTGCATTGAGGGATCCGAAATTTTGTCATTAATCCAACAAATAATTCCGTATTTTTCAACCAATGACTCTAAGATAAATAATTATGAAAACAACATGATGCAATAGGCAACTACTTGGAAAGCTATTTTATTTGTAAAAATGCTCGAGAGCGAGTTCGAGAGTATTCAAGTTGAAGTGAATTACCAGAAATCCATATGATCATGTTCGAGAGAAGCATCGATGCAAATCATCAAATTTGTTGGCGAACTTGAGTTGTTTATGCCAGTACATTTGAAAAATAATGAAATTAAAATTTGTATTTACAACAGCAACAACAAATTCGATTATAAAACTATAAGAAAGTTACAGAATTTTTTTTAAACAGAAACCACACTCGAAGCTATTTGAGTAACTTTTTTATTATGAAATTAATTGATGTTCATTACAAATTCTGTTTCAGTTATGAATCACATCAGCTTCACTTACAGTTGAAGATTTTCAAATTGCGAAACTGCACTTTAGGTTTGTTGTTGCTTTTAAAAATTTTTTGCATTTAGAAGCTCCGGTTGTATTTCCATAGAATATGAAAATAACAAATCTTCTAACAATCTGTAACAATCATTAATTAACACGAAAATAAATTGATACTTGATTTGTATTCAATTATATTCTATTGCCCAGCTGTTGTTGAGGGAAGAACAAAAAGCAAAAACAAAAATAATCTTCAAAGAAATAAATAAGCATGTGTTAAATACTTATTTGAAAAAAAAATCTCCACTTATGAAAAAAAATCTATCTGTCTATTTGTGTGAGCTGTTGGCAGAGAACAATTTTTTGTTTTATTGCTATTAATTAATTTATTATTTTTTAATTGTAGAAGTGGGTGGTAGATTTTGTTCTGAGGCTGTTATTTAATTTGCAAACTAATGAACTTAAAGAAAGAGAAATAGAGAGAGAGAGAGAGAAAGAGAGAGAAATGTATTAATTAGGAAAGTGTAATGAATTCTTAAATCTTTATTATTTTGGCTGTGGATTTTTTTTTGAGTTTAATTCACACTAGAATTATGAGCGGGAACAAGTCACCTGGCCACTACGGCCAGAATAGATCTATTGGGACTCTACTCTCAAGTTACAAATTCTGCCTAAGTCTAATTATCTAATCATTAAGAATTCAAACAGTCCAATTTAAATTGGAGCGGCAAGCGGAGCGTTTTTTAGCGCACTCTATTTATATTAAAGCGGTATCAATAAATAAGAGCGCAGTAGTGTTAATCATCTTGTTTAATAAAATCCACTAAAGACAAATAAAAATAGAAGTAAAACCGCTGAACTAAAAAAAACTAGCTAACTTGTCTTTACTGGTCACAAATAACAAAACAAAAATAAAAAAAACAATTATTTTGCAGCCAACTTCACTACAATAATACGTGTTGTCAAAATTGAATTTTCCAATTGCTTAGCGTTACCGCCGCGCTATTCAAGTATGCTGCATTTATTTTGTGTAGGCAGGAGAATTTTTGACAGATAAAAAACGCTTGCCGCCCCAATTTACATATGACTGAAAGACTTCTTTGGGTGATTTGCCTGCTGTGTCAGATGGTTGTTCGAAAAAGGTCGAAATTAGACCGTTGCATTAACGTGGTATATGTTCTGCTGTCTCTCTTCGTGTTCATTATATAACTTGAAACATCAAGTGAACCCTATTATTAGATGCTAGGCAATTTCGATCTTATCTCAAAAGTACTGAGTGCCTGTAATGCCGCCCAGCTGTCAGAGTGTATGCAGATGTGACTGTTATTAGTGTCTTTTTTGGAAGTTATTTTTCTTAGAGCTCATTAGCATGTAATTTGGCCTGAAAAACTGAGTTGTCTTCACCCATATTGTGCCAAATAAGCTTTTGTGGGATTTTAACCAAATATCCTTGATCCAACACTTTTTTTGAGCTATTTGTATACCATACATGTAATCTGAAATCGGGTTTGGGTCTATTCTGTTGCCAATTAACCGTATTTTTGAATGTCTGCTGAAGTTGGGTGTGAAGTTGTATATGGTTTGACAGTGAACGCTTAGGATTATAAATTTCGCACTTGGTTCATCAATTTCTCTAGTAAGAGAACTGAATGCACGAGGACCCTACGCAACTCCCAAGATAACCTTTGTTTCTTTTTTTTTTGAATAAATTAATTCTTGAAAGATTTAGTAAAACTTCAAAGGCAGCAGTCAAAGGTGACCTAATTACCCCTGTTACTTCACATAAACCAACTAATCAATCAATGCCTACTCAATATCGAAGGCGTTACCACAACGCTTTGCTAAACAAAAAATTAGCAAAACGCGCACTTACAGGCTTCTTTAAAAGTGAAGCTTTGCTTCCTACATTAAAAAAACAATTTCTACTGTGAGAACTAAATTTGTGCTTAATTAAAAGTTCAGTTGTGATAGTAGAGTTTTTTTAATTGTGAAAAAAAAATCGATTTAATAGTTGTAAATATTTTTAAGAGAACAAAATTTTACAAACTAAAATTACCGAATTCTATTTGCTACAACAAAAAAATTAATAATATTAACTGAAGTTTGGATTGGAAGCAAAGTTACTACTCATAACCGAAATTGTTTAGTGTGTGTACTTTAAAGGGTTTTTGAGCTCTCTTATGATATCAGTTTATGTATCAGTATTTCAATATAAAGAAATTTTTCCCTGCCTTTTTATTTTTTTCTCAATCTGATCAGGAGATAATTTTTTTTATATAAAATAAATAAATACTACTAATTTGCGAATAGTTATGATGGCAATTTGATGAAAAAAGAAAAAAAAACGATACATGAATGACTGTTATAGCTGATGTTGTTGCCACAAACCACAAACACACATACTCGTACACATGGTGGTTGTTTGCTGCCTGCACCACACATTTAATTCATTGTAGCTGATAGTGTTTGTTATTGCTATTTCTGTTGTTTTAATTTTTGTTTGTTGTTTGTAATGTTTTCAAGTTTAAACCTAGACTCTCACAACAATTTAGATTAGTGGCGATTTAGCCAGCTTGAGTAACAGACGTGTGCGGCGCGATTTAAAAAAAAATTAAATTAAAAAAAATCAACGTTTTTGTAAAAAAAAATAAAATTAAATTACAACAACAAAAAATGTTACAACTTTTACAATTAAAATAATAAAAATCTGTTGGCAACATTGATTGCATTTGGTGTTTTTCTTTATTTTTTTTTGTAATTTTTTTTTGTTCTGTTTTGTATTGGAGCAGAGAAACAACAACAAAATTTTAAATTTATTTAAGTGTTGTTGTGATGTACTCGCATTGTGTTTGTATAAAGGAATTTACAATCAGTTGTTTGTTTTCGTTGCTACAACATTAAATTTTGTAATGAAATGTTTCTTTTGTACGAGTATTGTAATAAAAAATACAATTAGAAAAAAAAAAAACCAAACGTGCTCTAAAACAAATCACTCTACAAACACAACAATAATAAAACATGCAAACTGAAATAAAACAACAACTACAAAAAATAAATTAATTCTTGCGGTTTCAAAGAAAACAAAAAAAAAAATTGGATTGATTTGATTTAAAACGTTTAGATTTGAATGAATTTGAATTTTTCTTTAAGCCTAAATAATGTATTGTTGACTGTTTAAAAAATAAATAAAAGAAACACAGCTAAAAGCTGAAGTTGCATACGATTTAACAGAAAGAAAAAAAAAAATAAAGAAAATTAAAATTGAAAAATAAATTTTAAAAAATAATTCGAAAATTAAGAAAATAAATAAAACAACATTAAAAGCCACAACTGATTTAACAAAAATAAATTAAAATTAAAAATATAAAATAAAAAATTTATTTAAAATTAAGCACATACGTAAAAACAAGAATAATAATAAGGAAAAAAACTACTTGCAATGTACTTCAACTGCTGGATATTTTCAGTGTGGGCGGTAAGTGTTTCAAAATAAAAATAAAATACACAGCGTTACAAAAACCGCTTACATAATAAGGCTGTTGGCTGCCTACTTAGATTAGTGGCCAGTGTTGTAATCTCAGAGATCGCAGATTCGATTTCTGGCTAGACCCTGAGCTGTTTAAAACATCCTGTGAATAGCGTTTAAAAATAAATAAATACGGCTGTTGAGAAACAAAGAATATTTTCAAAAGTAAAGCAGTATCTTAAGCTACGGTCACATTACACAAACACCCCATCATGAATAATTTTTTCTTTTAATTTTTTCCCATTTCACATAAATTGTGTCCCAGTAAGAGTGCAATTTTTCATTTTAAAATAAAAAAAGTATTTTTTTTTTAAAAGTTGTGAATTTTTTATTGATTTGTAAAGAAGACATGTTCCGATTAAGAGAGTATGGAATAAAATATCCCTGCCGACAATTCTTTCAATGGGTAATGCAGCAAAATGAAGCTAAAGCCAATTTTAAGAAAAAAAGTCATCTTCTCTAATGAGAAGCACATTTTCATTCAATGACTTCGTCATGAATTGGGGCTCAAAAAATCTTAATGCAATCCATGAGAAGCAAATGCATCCACAACAAGTAACTGTTTGGTAAGGATTTTGAACAGGTATTACATTTTTGAAGATGAGACCGAAATTGCAGTGACTGTGAACTGCATTCGTTACAGGAGTATGATAACGGAATTCTTGTGATTTCAACTGGACGGCAGGGATCTGGATGGTATGTCGTTTCAATAAGATTCTGCCACCTGCTACACAAAGCTAAATTAATCGATTTCTTGCAGTAATGAAATGAAAAAGTGCACTGTTACTGGAACACCCTTTATTTGCAATCATAAATAACTCCCATGAAAAATAAACTTTTAAATTATTCAATTGCGATTGACAACATGAAAAAATGTTTACTTCAAGAAATTCTTTCTTATCGTAAATTAATTTTTTCCCATGAATTTTGTTCACTTCAAATTTACTGGGGAATTGTTTTCCTTCTGGGCTACAATATTAATGTGGGTACCATCAATATATCCCACAACAGCAGGTATTCCAAATTTACGATCAGACGAATTTTTTTTTTTAAGGAAAATTTTTCTTTTTTTTGGAAAAAATACTCCAAATCAGAGAACTTTCTATTTTAAAAACGGCAAAAATTTTATTAAAGTAAAAAAAACTACCGGCGAATTTTTAAAAAATAATTGGGTTGAATAAGTCTTCGGCTGTAAGTCTACGTTCTTCTACGGACAGAATTTTCTCTAAAACATTCAATCTTTGTGAAAGCATATTGCAGAATGTAGATTTTCTTGTTACTTCCGTTTGGTATCAACCCTTTGCAAAAAATCTCAAGCTTGACTATCGTTGGACTACCAAATTATTTTTTAGGAGATGTCACATCCAGAAAATAAGAATAATCAACTCCACAAAGTTGCTTAAATCTAATACAAAAATTGATTCAATTATTTATTAAACTTGTCACATCAGGTAATTCCAAGGTGTTAGATGAATGGCGTAAATGTAGGCACCTATTTTCCTGCTCCCGTAATAACAATATTGCTGCAATTCCAAACATTATTTTACTAAATATTTTTGTATATAAATCTTGATTATTTGATCTTTTTATCTGAAAGTAAATAAATAAATATTTTTAAGCTTTTAGCTCTTTTTATATATTTTTATTTATTATTAAATTAGTTTCCAATATTTGGAATATTTTTTGAATACTCTTGTTTTGTTCTTCTTGTTTATAACAATTCATGTGAGCTGACAGCTTATACAAATTTCATAGCATTTTTCACTTCAAGGGAAAAATATTTCACATGTTATTGCCGATAGGGGTGATTTAATATTTTTTCCTTAGAAAAACGGGGCGTGGCTGGTATAATTAAACAAAAAACATTAAAATTGTAATCAATTGAAAATCGAGTAAAATTTAATTACTAAAAAAAATCAAATAAGTAAAAAAAATTTTTTTTTTTTAAATATAAATTCAACTCATTGCATAATAAAATATTTCAAATAATTGAAAGAAATTAAATAAATAAAATTTCAATTAAACACGCGATTTAAGATACATTTTAAACGATCGCCTGTTTGCATTCATGTAACGGAATCTTTAAACATTAAAAAAAAATGTATTTTTTTGTAGGCTTCATTTGTTTTACTTTTAATAATTATTTGTTGAAATGCTTAAAAGTTAATTGAACTACTTAATGTATTTAAAGCTTATCAAATTGTTAAAATCAATTTTTTGGTTTTTAAAATTTACAGCTTTGCTGTTGCTGTTGCCGTTGTTACATTCAAGCGAATTCATTTTCTTTGGTTTTGCAATTGTTATTGTTTTATGTTTCTATTTGAAATTCAAATATGCCGGTTTGCCAATGTCGTTATTGGCGAAACGACAAAAAGTTTTATAAATACCTGCATTTTTAATTGAAATTGTTGCGATACAAAAAAAAAAAAAATGTGTGTTACTGGGTCAATTCCCATGCACAAAAGTGTACTATTTTAATAAATAAAAAAAAATTGTCATAATGGATGGAAGCGTTTTATAAAGCAGATCATATCTTGATTGATTTTTTTCGCTTATTTAAAAATAGCTATTTATTTATTTATTAATTCTCTTAAATAAGGTAAGAGGAAAAAAAGAGGGGGATCAATGGCATCTTATAAAAATAGTAATTAAAAAATTTGGTACTAGAAAAGCAATACACAAAAATACCAAGAAACTTTTAAAACCATCAAAACTGAAAACTGTTTCTTATGCACTCTGGGGCAGTGCTAGGTTTAAATCTGCACTTCGATTTATTTTAAAATTGATTATGGTGATGCCAACAATACAAAGTGTCTTAAAACTAATTAAAGTTTTATTTACTCTAATGGGAATTATAACGGAAAAAAATTAGTAAAATTCATCTTTAATAAAAAGCAATTACATAAATTGGAAAATACAAGTTGCCTTTTGAGCCAGAGCAAATGAAAACTGCAGAATGACCGAATTTCGTTCATTGATTCAATAAAAAATTTTTATTATTTTCCAACTAGTAATTAGTTGGAACATTCATTAAACTAATGAAATATTTCATTAATTCAACGAAATATTCATCCATTAAATGAATTATTTAATTGAATCAATTAAAGCAAGTACAAAAAATCCCCATGTGAATAAAAATTGTGACTTTCTATCTACCCAGTTTGCTATCAAACTTAAAAGTCATAACTGAATTGGGTGTAAGCAGATTCAAAACCAATACCCGTACAACTTAGGCCCATAATAAAAGATTTTGTAGCTTTTCCTAAGACATAAAATTAAAGGATGCCGATAAGTTAAACAGTGAATGACTTGTCCTTAACTTAACTATGATTTTTAGTTTAAAAAGTTTAGCCTAAAATTGATTATTTGCTCTACAAAGTCTTAAACTTAGCTTGTAATAGTCGACTTTTTGAAATTAGATTCAACTAATTGTGGCACTACTGTGATATTTTACATAACGAAAACAGGTCCATATTAGATCATTTCATTACACTGACATGCTTTGCGGTCTCTTTGTCTTCATTACGTGACCTGCCGAGGTCGTTTAGGCTGGTCCTCATATTTACCAAGTATTTTAATACCCTGCATGTATCCAAGGCGAGTATTATGATGAGTAAATAATAAGGAAAAATCGCTTAAGTCGACTTAAGTAAAACTTGACTTGCAATTAATACAATAACTTTATTATCCACAATGAAAATAATATCGTTTGCAAAAATTGAAATAGTTTTTAGCAGAAAAACGTTTAGGGCTTCTTAAAAGCTTTAAAAGACTTAAGCGCTTTTTCCATAGTGCCACTGATTTGTTTTTGCTATTTTCTAAAAAAATATTTTAGCATTTACAAGAATTTCTTTTATGTTTGTTTTTTTTTTTTTGTTCTTGTTTTTTTTAATATAAATTTTGAGGTACCAGTAAAACGATAAAGCCTTAACGCTTTGACCCATATACAAAATTGGCCGTTTAAATATTAAAAATGATTATCTATGACAACATACTTATAACGTTGGTAAGACAATTAAGATAAAAAAACAGACTTAGAAAAGAAGCAAAATGAAGAAAATATAGAAAAAAAGAAAAAAAAAACGTGACAAGAGGCCGGTTTAAAAAATGTGTGTGTGAATCATGTTTTTTTTTTGCTTTTCTAAATTTAATAATTTTGTAAAGAACAATTTTTTTTTGCACAAATTTTAATTAAAGACAAGACAAACAAACGAACAGTATGATTATAATTGTAGCTGGAACCAGAAATTTTTTTTATCATAGATTTAGAAATTACAATTTGTTTTTCTTTAAATAAAGTTTTAATTTAATTTGTTTTTGTATGTACAGTAGAGTGTAGTCATAGTGAGTACACAGGCTTGTAAATATTTCTTACATAAAAGTTTTAAATTTTCTTTAATTGTAAAATTAAAAAAAATTATATTAAATTAATTTTGTTTTTAATTCAAAACACTGGAAATGTAGCAAAATTTGTATTTTACCCAAACAGGGTACAAATTTTAAAAAAGTACCAAACTGCCGTTTGTGTTTTATTTTTATTAGATTTAGGTAACCGACTTAACTCTTTTTTTTTTTTTTTTTGAAATCTTTCCTATTAAATCTGCAAAAATTTCTGATATTGTGAAAGGCATTTCCAGTCTGTGACTTTAAAGCAATTATTTTTTTAAATTAAAAAAAAAAATTGCTGAAACTTGTTTAAATTAAATTTACAATTAACACAATTTCCATTCCAATTGCAAACTTCTTTTTTTCAACCTTCAAGGTTTTCTAGCCAAAAAGCAAAAATCAATATCATAAGAAAGGAAATAATAAACGAATAAAATTTGACAAAAAAAAAGTTTCTAATCTAAAAATATTCAAATTAAGACGGAAATGTATCTCATGATCAATATTTTTCATCATTGAATTTAGCATGCAAATTATGAATTTTTTCTTTAATAAATTTAAATATTCAAGGTTTCTCAATCAATGACAATTTAAACCGAAAGAATTTCGTATAAAAATTTTTATTTTTTGGTCTGGCAAAACTTGCCCTAAGCTTAGGCTTAGGTTATTGGGAATAGCACAGCAGACGTGGGTTCCTACCTAGACTCTGGGTATGTGGCTATACCGAAGATCGTGTTTGGGCTGCCTTAAAAAAAAAAAGCAAAACTTACTAGAGTGTTTTGTGAGACCCTGTAGGTGACGCTCCGTGAGGTAGAGCAGGGGAATGACAAAAGGTGTTATACAGTTTCCTGCTCTTCTTCGTTTTGACAACTTCGACAATAGTCATTCAATGGCAACCCCATTCTTCTAGCAGCAGTTTTCAGCTGCTCTGGTCCAAAAGTTGACCTCAATTTGTCAGTGTGTGCTATTAGTAAATTGTATAAAAAAGCCTAATTATTTTTTTTTTTGTGTTAAAAATTCCAAAAAAAAAGTCATATTTGAAAAAGAGTTTTGCATTTTGAATTTTTGTAGGTAAAATATGTCTTTCTAATTTCGCTGTTGTTATTGTTGTTTGTTTTGTAATAAATAATTCAAAAATAATTATTTCTGCTTTTGTTTTATTTTTGTTTTAATTAATGCTGTAATGTTGTTGCTTTTGTTATTTTTTGCGTGTTAGTTGGTTAATAATGTAACAACATTTATGTGTTTTAATTTATTGGCTAAAAAAGAAAGAAAAACAAAAGCCCAAAAAAAGCCAATAGCCGCCTGTATTTAAATTCATAATGTATGCAGTTGAATAATTTATATTTTTATATTAAAACAAAAAAACAACAACTAAAGTGAAACCAAACCAAAACACAAAAAAAAAAAAAAAATAAAAAAAAAAATTAAAGAAGCCAAAAAAAGCACAAAAACATTCAGGCAAATTTATGTTGATTTCTTTTTTATTTATTTTATTTTTTAATTTTTTTGGATAAAACAAGCAGCTTATTTCAACAACAAAAAATATTTAAGCCAACAAGTGGCAGCTAAATCCAAAACCATCTTCACATGCATCTCATAAAATGTTTACAATTCAACAATAACAAAAAGAAAACACTCATAAATTGGATTATGCAGCTTGAAAATACAACTGTGACTTGTGTGCCACTAATTGATAAAAGTGTAATGGCATGAAAGTCAATGTCATTCAAATAAAAAAAAAAAAAAAAAAAATCGAAATGCACACAAATTTTAATGAATGAATAAATGAACTTTGTAAAGCCAACTTTAAATGAATATTTATTAGCTGCTGTTTTATCATTTTCCTTTTGGTTTTTTTTGATTTATTTTTCATTTGTTTTTCTTTTTGTTTTAAAGAAGTTATAAATTTGAAATGATCGTGACACAATACAAAATCTGCTGATGATTTTGTAAATAATTTATTTGAATCTGAATGCGTGCAATAAAAGACAAAACAATAAAATTGTAGTCAGCTTTTAATGGATGGAGTTGCCAAGTAAAAGTTGAGAAATGTTTGTTGGTTTTCACAAAAAAAATATTTTTAATTTCAAAACTGTATATAAAATGAATTTTGTTTAAAAAAATAATGGAGCAGAAGCCTAATCAGTAGTGCGATTTAGTAACTGTTATTACGAACATTCGTATCGAAAAAACAAGTATAACAATATTTAATCGAATTCGGTATTCAGTAACTTGCCGACAAAAATATTCAAAGTTTGCGAAGAAGTTAACAGCCCATGAATAATCATCGCAAATAACGATTTCTATCGCATCAAATATTTTTGTTGGAAAGTTACTGAATACCGAATTTGATAAAATATTGTTTTTTCGATACGAATGTTCGTAATAAAAGTGCTTAAGTCGTACTACAGGCCTGTTGGCTTGTCGGGCCAACATGATTTAATATCCTTCACTGTAAGTAAGAGGTGATTCCGTTTGTAATTTCTATACCATATATGGGACACTCTGCATTTATATTCTAAATCCTTATGAATAGTAGAGTCTAATAACTAATATCCGTTTGTCTGTCTGTCTGTATAGTCGTTGAAATCAACTTTTTCAAGTCCCTAAGCAACTTACAGAAGAGTTTAGTACACCAATCTGTCAGTTGTTTCTGTTTCACAATTGCTACTAAAATTCAGCCGAATAGACACATAAATGCCGGAGCTATAATTCAAAAACCGCGAATACCTTTATTTTTTAAAAAATGTCACTGGGTTTGTGGTGTATTTTGTTTAAAATACAAATCGGATAGACCAGAACTACATGCAGCAAGTTAAGTTAAGCAATTCTTTCTTCAATCCTCTTTTAAAATTGTCGTTTTGTCCACACACAAATTTTTTGTTTCGGCAATTTTAGCATTCTTATTCAGTCATTTATTCAGCTTTCAAGCTACCTGTCTTCTTTTTTTACATCTTTGTAAAAGATACGAAGAGCGAAAAAAGGAAATTGCGGAGTACGAGCCAACTAAAATTGCTGTGTGTGCTCCTAGTCATAGAAAAAAGGTGAAATGCTGTTTTATCAGAAACGACAATCATAGTGTCTGTGCGAAAAATCAGAACGAACGGTTCACATATGCCCGAAAAAAACCATAAATACAAACGAAATTAAAAATTTTCATTAATTTCTTTTTTTTTTTTTTTTTTTTTTTGCGTAATTTGTTTAAGTGACAAAGCCAAACAAAAAACTTGGTTTGACATCTTTTGATCAAACAATAATAATAGTTTTATTGCTTCAACTTATCTGAAAGCAAGTTCAAGCAGGTTTTCCCTGCTGTACATCACAAATATTAAAAAAAAAATTTTTATTTGTAAATCGAAATGCCTACAGCTTAAGTGTAGATAAAAATTAAAATTGTTTAAAGAAACACTTTAAGCATGGCAAAACAAAAAAATTTCTATCAGAAAGAATGCTGTTTGCATAGCGACAATACTTGACAATTATTAAATGTTACTTAATATTGTTGCTTAATAATTTGTATGCAAATAAGTACTTGAATAATTAAATGTTGTTGTTATTACAGTCATAATTTACAAGCCCGTTGCATTTGTGCTTGCATTTTCTTGCAATTAAAACTTAAACACGCTTAATAAGCTTTTCAATTCAAATTGTTAAATGTCACAGTTTCTTAAATTAATTAAAATCACCACCGAAGTTTCTACTGCTAACCACATCAATATGGTTACAAGAAGAAGAAGAAGAAAAAAACACTGACGTAATTTGTGGCTTGCAATTTATTTATAGAAATTCTAGTTTAGTTTTACAAATTCTAAAAATTCCAATTGATATAAAAAGTTTCCAACAAATAACAAGCAAATGAAGCAATTGCAACAAGTGAGGGAGGAGTAAGAAGAGGTAAATGAAAAATTAGGTTACTAATTTGAATTTTGTAGATTTTGAAATATTTTCCAATACCTTCTTTTGTTTGCTGTCAGTTTGAAATTGGATCAGTTTGCTGATTTGCATACTATTTTACTTAAAGTGATGTTTAGTCAATCACTCACAACTTAATTTTTGTATTTGTTGTTGTCATAGCTGCTTATTTTTAAGAGGAACATGTGTGCTTGTGTGTGTTTGTTCATGCCCGTATTTTATTTAACAAAAGTATTAAATGTCATTTTGTATCATTAATAATAAATTTTCTTATGTGGCATGTGCTCGCAATGAATGCTCAAAATATTTCAAATAATTTACACTTCATCAGTTTGATACAATTTAATTTGAATTTGATTTTGTTTTCTTTTTTGCATGAGAAGTTTTTTCATGTATGATGTTGTTGGTCTAAAGGAATTTTTTATTTATTTGCAATTTATGCAGCATTTATATACACACATGCATACAACACACATTCGTAGTTAAATTAACTAACATTTTTACAACATGAAAAACTTTCTTTAGGTTTTTTTATACAAAACCTTGAATGCTTTTCCAGCAACAAGAACTTTTAATTGAGTTGCTCTATAAGAAATTGTCCCTTTTTTGTATTTATGTACATTCACACACACACACAAGTGCATTGCCCCTTATAAATTCAATTTAAATTCGTTTATAGAAAATAAAGTAAAGTTCGTTGCTTAAGTCTTTTGTTTTATTCACATAAATTCGCCCACATAAATTCTTTAACAACTCAAACTAGGGTTAGGGAACTTCTAAGTATTAAAATTAAACTAAAAAAAACAATTTAAAAAATGTTTTCTTGGCAAAAACAACATAAAAGTATCAATTCAAAAAGAAAGAAAAATAAAGCGAAATGCTTAAATGGGAAACTTAATCCAGCGTAACACACACAAAAAAAGTAATTAAATACTCTTGATGATAAAAAAAAACTCTATTAAATTAAATAACTATTGAAATACTTGTTAGACACATGTTTGTTATGTAGTTAACGCTTTAAGTATAAATGTCTGTCTGTTTGGTGGCTTTTTAAAAAGCGGTAATTTAGGTATTAAAAAAACGCTGATGACAAATTTAAATCAAAAGTATAAAAATGTTGATTGTTTTTGAAATAGTGTGAGGGTTTATGTATGGATGTATGCTAGTGTGTGCATTTTATTCTGATTCTTACGTAATGCAGCAGAAGCCTACACTTGTAAGCTTCATATAAATAATTTTTTTTTTAATTTATGCACAATAAAACAAAAGAAATTATTATTATCATTATTATTACTTTTAATTGTGCTTACTCAAGGTCATGTGTGTTGTGTATGTGGTCTGTTGCGTACGATTAATTTCTAAAAAAAAAAAAATTTTGAGAGCCTTTTATGGTCTCATGCTTTCAACATACAAATGAATTGTATGAATGCAATCTAAGTTAAACACTTAGAATTGCACAGCTACAAACAAAATTTAATACGTACACATAGAAAAAAAACTGAAACTTGTTACTGTTCATTTAGATGAATTTTTTCCGAATTGTTTTAGCTGAATTTTTTGTATGAAATCAAAATTTAGTTTTACACCTCAATAGTAATTTATTTCCCTCAGTGTATTTTCCTTTAAAATAAGAGTGTTTTAGTTTTTTCATTTATTTTTTTTATTGATCTGCTATATTTTTTTCTTCTTATGAGTTACAAAACAGGCTTTATAATTCAGAAAAGAGAACGGATGAGGATGAAAAAAAAAACACTTTTGCTTTTCATTGTTATTGCCAAATAAAAATATTTTATCTACGTGCTTTTACAACATGTTTTTTCAATTATTTTTTTGTTGCATTGAAAAAGTAATGAGAAAAACACACTAATAATAATCATGAGGGTACCGGCTTTTCACATTCATTTGCGCGCATGCGCCTGAAATGCATTAATGCGTAACTTTAACAATGCAAAGTTTATAAACTAGAAATATGTAGACACACACTCTTGCATACTTTGTGTTTTGAAAATTCCCAAGTGATTATTTGGTTTAGAGTTTCTTTTAAATTAAAACTAAAAAAAAAATTCAAAATAAAGCAATAAGATTTTATTTAATAATACGTACGAGTATTATTATTGTCAACGTTTTATTTTATTTGTAAAATTACTCATTATTACACACAATTGTGTGAAGTTTTCTTTAAATTGCTTGTTCACATTTAAATTTATTATGGGAAGAGCGAGGTATGTTGGTATTTTTTTTTGTGTGCTTAAGTATGTGTATGTGTTAACACTGAATTGTTAATTTTTTTTTTTTTTTCAAAATAAATTTTTGTTATTATTCACTGTGGCTTATTGTTTTTAGTAGCAGAAGTCACATGCAAATTGCTTTGAAACATTAAAAATGATTTCTTTTACTTAAATTCAGATGAAAATGATAATTAATTTTTTTATCCAATAAAATCACCTTTCATTTGACTTATGATATTAAATTTCATGAAACGAGAAAGAATTCAATGAGAAACAAGTATTGTTTACACCCATTTCCAGCCTATTGAAATATTTAATTTTAAAACTTGAAAGAAACTAAAGTGCAATTCATCATTAAATTCAAATGCAATACCAACATCAACAATAAAAATAAAAAAAAATATTTTAAATTTTTCGTCCAAGAAAAAAAGTCAATTTTTGTACGACCTTTTGAACTAAATCGAAACCATAATTAAACTACTAAACCTATAATTGAAATTTGTGAAGCAAAAAGCAGAAATTAATTTTAAACTTCAAGTGATTAAATAAAATATTTTTTAAAATTATTTTAACAGTTCTGAAGTGGGTGCTAAACTATCAAATTTCAACGTCAAGCATAAGTGTGTGTGCGTGTTTTTTAAAAATGGGCGTCACACGTATACATTATGTGGGAATTTGACGAACATCAAAACTAGTTTGATTTTTGTGCAAAATTTGCTGGTCTGACACCACTTCTGTAATCACAATTTTTTTCCGTAAAGTGGGTGATAGACGTGTTTTTTGGAAAATGGTTCACACATGTACGTTGTGTGTGATTGACGTTGAATGATTGATCGTCTTAAGTTTACATCGCGGAAATTTTTAAAATAAAAATTAAAGAAAAAAAATTTTCAATAATTTTTTACAGTCCTTCAGCCAAATTGTTTTTTTTTATTGCTAGTACCAATGCAATAGCATTATTTTTTCTCGATGTGCAATCAAGACCGACGGCAAAATGTATTATTTTCATTTAATGTGTTTTGCTTACGGTAAATTATAAGTCTTTACACATTAAAAAAAATCGCATAAAAATGAGATTGACATCAATCAATTTGATGTGCGTGTCAGTTAATTAAATTTTTGCGCCAACACAAATGCAACACCAACATAGCTTTAGGTAGAAATGAAACCACATCAGAGGACCTAAGTGACCCAGCTACTTTACCCACTATGTGGTGCTTTCCACAAAATTATTGTTGTGCTAGGTTTTTTTTCTAAAAAATTTAAAAAAAAAATCTTAAATAATTTCAACTGCATTGCAGGTTTATAAAATTGTTATGAAAATTATTTGTCCTAATTTAGGTCAATTAGAAGATTGGTAATAAAAATTGAAAACAATATAATTAATAGTTAAACATTAAAATAAAGCAGTAAATGCTTTTTATGGGCCAGAAAAAAAAACTCAACACATGCAATGCATAAATGGCTTAACGACCATTTACGACTTAATTGTAATAAGCACCAAAGTGTGTGTGTGTAGGTGTTTGTGTAAATTTAGCATACTTCCCACACTCTCTTAAACGCACTGGCATACGCACTTGTGCTTGCGTTTTTTTTTTTTTTTTTTTTTTTTGTAAATAAAAAAGAAGGCATTGGCAAACAGAAGCAGTTCATAGCATAGTTGGCATAAAATCACACACTTTACAAGAAACAAAAAACAAGAAATAAAAAGTTAATTTACACGCACTGCACACACTTGAATACATTTTATTTTATTTGTGGTAAATGCATAATTTAAACGATGATTAACCAAAAGAAATGTCGCATGGCATACATGCTTGCCCTACAACAACAACAATAAACTCAAAAATTGTTTATAAGCTTAAGGTTTTTACAATATTTGTTCTCTCCTTAATAATTCATGAAACAGGAAAAAGTATTTCACACAGCCAAATTTAAAAAAAGCTTTTGGTTTTATTAAAAAAAATTTTTTATCAGGTCCTATGCCTTGAGATAGAAGGGTTTAGAAAAACGACAACAATGCTGGCAATACAGTTTCTCCCAATTGTATTTGTGAAATTTTTTGAAGAACGTTGAAAATTTCACTTAGTACAAAAATAGTGTATATGTGTTGTCTGAGGTATGTAAGCTACTGTGGTCAAACCCTTCTATCTTAAGGATGGGGAACTGATGGAACACATATCATTTTAAAGGGGAGGTTGTCTAGTTTTGTAATTTATTGCTCAAATAATCAGTGGTGACTTTAGAGTATTTTTAATTTTTTTTTTTGAAATTTCCATATACCCTAGTACTGTTGCTCTGAGGGAGCGGTGCGATCATAGCCCACAACGATAATAGTTTTTAGGTTTTTAACTTTTTCTAGAAAACTCAAGAAATCACATACAAATTATTTCCTCTCTAATTAGAATCTATTGATAGGATAACAATATAATTTCAAATTAGATACTGTTTAGTTGACAACTTCTAATTTAATTGAACAGCAAAAAAATTTAAAGATTTTATAAATTAGATGGCAACACTGATTAGGTATATGCGTTTCGCTTATTTAGAAATTTATGTGTGTAGAATTGGTAGGTATTTAGTTGTTGTAAATTCGTTTTAAATGCATTAATTATGAAAAGACGTGTGTGTAGGCATAATAAATTTTGTAAGCGCCAATAATATTAATGACAATAAACACTAAAGAACGAAACTGCTAAAATTGTCACGCTTTTCGTTTGCTTTATTCTCTCTCTCTCACACACACATACAGTTTTTTCTGCTCGGTGTATCATCACACTCTCAGTGTAAATTCTTGCTGTTATTGCAACATTTTAAATATTTGTATGCAAGTGTGCGTTTTATTTGTGTTTAACAGCTACATTTAGCTGTTATTGTTAAGTTGTTTGTTTATTGTATTGTACTTTCACTCTCTTCGATTTCTGCAAAAAAAAAGAAAAGAAAAATTGAAATCATTTTGAAATAACAAAACGAAACAAATACCTGGATTCCAAACATTAAAAATAAATCACGAACGCACAAAGTTAAGCTGTTGAGCTACTTTTAAACGCCACCCGGTTATTGTGCGAGTAAACGAATAAATATTTGGACTGGTAAGCAACTACAAACTTGTATGAACATACAAGTAGCGTCAAACGCAGAAACCTAAATAATAAAAAAATGCCATCATCAAATTGATTGCTTAAGGCCTGTTTATGTCGATCACACTATAAGTAAGGAAAATATTATTGTACCATTTCGCAAAAAAAAAAAAAAAAAAAATTAAATTGGTATAAAAACAATACAAAAGCGTTACTAGTGAAGTAACCAGATTTTTTTGGAGCAAAAATTTTGTGTGTGTTTTTTTTTATAAAAAAAAAAAAAAAAAACAATTTGCAATAAATAACTGGTTATGTAATTTCAGTGCGGATACAAAGTTTTATTTGGCGAATACAATAATCGTACAAACAGTCATACGTATGCATGCATGAATTCCATACACCAAATTTTTATATATAAGAGTACGTACACACACATACTTATGTACGTGTGTATACAGTACGTGCAGGCCAATCACTAATTATATTTATGTATCATATTGAAAAAAAAAACAATAATTGAAGAAAAAAAAAATACTTAAATAATTTAATTTAATTTTAGCCTAAAATTATAAAATATAATTTCATACATGCCAATCGTTTTTGTTCACGATAGTGAAATTCTTATTGTTGCAATTCTTCGTTAATAAGAGGGAAAGTAAAGAAGATTAGTACGTAGCACCAGCTCGGTAATGCTCTTCTTTTTTCTTTTCATCTAGAGAGTACCTTTTGAAACTATAAAAAAGGTAACGCTTGATTGTTTAAAATACTTTAAAAGCTGTCTGAAAAAAAAAAATATGTGTGGATGCATTTGCAATTTTAAAGAAAAATTTAAAAAAAAATTTGCTTAACTAAAATTGCCCTGTGTATCTATGAACTAAAAATAAAATGAAACTAATTTTAAAATTTGCCATGAGAATATCATGAAAAATAATGCATTTTGCACACCAACATAATTTGGAATTAAGCAAAAATAAAGATTAAATTTTAATAAAATGAATTGTAAATTTTGATGTAGGAAATTTTTAAAAATAAAATTCATAGAGAAGCATTCTAGTATAAAATATTAAACCTTATTGCGAGTGTCGTTGTTGTAGTCGAATTTACAACAAGCTAATTTAAAACATATGGCAGGCGTTGCCTTTAAAGACACACGTTTGGACCGTATAAAAACGAACGACAACTTCGTTCGTACATTTGTATAGAAAAAACAGAAACGCTATACGCGAAAATTTGTTTTTGTTTTCAATGGAAATGTACCAAGGCGAATTCATATAAGCATCTCTGTTTTTAAAATTTTCTTGATTTGTCAAAAAATACGGACATGGCTTATATACTCCAACTATATAAATGTGAACATTTTGACAAGTCAAGAAAAAACTTGAAACATACAGCTGCTTTCTTGATATCAGCTTGTATGAATTCGCCTTGGAAATGTACGAAAGAGTTCTATTTCTGTACATACGAACGATAGCTTTTTTCGTACATTTTTATTGAGAAAAAACAAATCAAATTTGCCCAGAGGGTTAGAAAAAAATAAAATTTAACTCAAGTAGCCTTTTAAGGGTTAAATAAAGAACTTGATTAGCAAAATTCTTAAATGAAAATGCGAAGGCCGTATTCTTAAATAAGAAAAACAAGAAAACGTAAACCAAGTGTTTCAATGACACGAAATTTAATCTTAAAATTTTTTTTTCACAATTTTAATTAAACAAAAAAAATTTATTAGTAACAACTTGAGTTTGTGTCACATTTTGATTAAAAACGAGTTGGTATTTTGAAAAACTGTTTTTTTATTTACAAAAAAAAAATGTTTTTGCTTTTTAAATACTTAAATCGGCTTAAAAATGTTTTTTTTTTTATTCTTTAAATCTGTTGGGCACAAAATTATAGAAAAAATTATTAAAATCTAACAGACATTCCAATTTTCTTAAAATCAATTTATTTATTAATTAAATAATCATGATTAATTGGTTTAGTTTGTGTCCTTTTGTTCTTTTACATGACAAAAAGCAGTTCTCGAAATCATTAAAAGCTAAACCTGCGAATAAAATTGTAAGACCCCGTATACAACACTGAAATTAATTTAAAATTAGATTCAGAAGCGGAAACAAAATACCTGTAATGCGATTCATTCGCTTGTATTTTTTATACAGGCCTGTTGCCTTATCGGGCCAAATTGATTTAAATACATTTTTTATACCCTTCACTGTAAGTAAGAGGTGATTCTACACCGTGCATGGGACACCCTATAAATTTTATAAATTTTGGATCCTTCTGAATAAGCAATATCCGTTTGTCTGTCTGTCTGTGTAGTCGTTGAAATCAAGTTTCTAAATTCCCTAGGCAACGTACAGAAGAAAACGAGTCCAAATTAAAAATTACTTTAACACGAGTTTAATTTTTTTTCAGTCAGTTTTTATTATTTTTATTATTTAATGTTTTCTTAATGCAAGTTCTAAGATTTTCTTTTTACCCGAATACAACAAAAAAGATTTTTTTTAAAGCGCAAAGAATTTTTGTCATGGTGCCAGAAGAAGCAAAAAGACTACAGAATGTATAAATTCTAATCGTGACAAGACATCATCTGAACTGAGTGTGGGTATTCAATTTATTTATGTAAATAAAACACAAAAGTAAGTTATCTATCTTAGATTTATGAAGTTCTTTTTTTGTTCGTTTTGTGTTGTTTTTCAATACGAGCATTAGGTGTCACTTGGTTTTATTATTGGCGTATAATAATAACATGAAATGTAAATCAACTTCTTAAGGTAAAAAACAAAAGCTTAAGTAGTTGTTATGAAGAGTGTAGGCATACAAGTCTATTTGCAAAATATAATAAAATAAAATCAGTACAATCCATAAGATACGAGTACTTGATGGTAGTGGCAATTAGTTGTTGTTTTGTATGTTTATAAGCATTAGCAAAGGTGGATAATTTTTAATCACCTTCTGCAGAATTTGTTGTTGCTTTGGTTTTTTTTTAAGCTGACTGTTAATTAAAGTTCAAGTACAGAAGTTTGTCAATGCCCTGCAGGTATTCAAACTACTTAAATTATTTTCAATGACACTAGCTGACTATTTTAACAGTAATCAGTTTAACAATCATATCCAAATTAGGGAGACAAGCGTGTTTTATCTGTTAAAAATTCTCATGCCCATACAAAATGTATGGAGCATACCGAAATAGCGCGACGGCAACACTGAGTATTTAGAAAATCCAATTTTGGCAACGTATTTCGTAGTGAAGTTGGCTGCAAAAAAAAATTGTTTTATATTTGGTTTCATTATTTTTGACTACTAAAGACATGTTAGCTAGTTTTTTTTACTTAGCGTTTTTGGCTCAATTTTCGTTTGTCTTTAGTGGGTTTTATTAAACAAGATGATTAACACTATTGTAAAGAACACGCTCTGCCCGAGCTCTTATTTAGGAGTGACGCTTTAATATAAAAAGAGGGCACTAAACTGTGTAAGAAAATGACCACTGCAGGTTATGTAACGAAGATGAAGAGACAACAGAACACATATTGTGTCACTGTAATGGTCTAATTTGGAGCCGTTTTCGCTACTTGGGACAACATTACCTATAACCGTCGGACATGGCGGACAAATCACCGAAAGGAGTTTCTGAATTCTTACTGAATACTAAATTCTGCAGGATTTGTAACTTGAGAGTAGTATCACAATAGGTCTATTTTGGCCACAATGACCAGGTGACTTGTTCCCTCTCCTCATTATAATTCTATGAACTGCGTAACCGCATGTGTCAATATGGAAAAGTCGCTTTATGCCCCTATTATGGTTCACAATTCAACTCTTCTGTTTATGTTATTACTGATTACAACTCCGTGTTCATGTAATTGGCAAATACAAACAAAAATGACAACTCAACTGAATTGAGTTGTGAACCATAATAGGGACTTAAGTTATTTGAAAGAACTACAACTTAAAAAGGTCTAAAAGGTTTTATTCTAAATCTATTTCGATTCCAGCAAACGCTATAGTTTTTATTGGCATCGCGTTAATTGTGGAATATGCTATTGGATTAATTGCAACAACAAGTCAATTTTTACTTAAGCCATCTTAAGCGATATTTCCTTATTAGCACAGATTTGTTTCTAACAATGTAGTGGTTGTTACCCCTAAATACTTTGAAAAGTTTTCACTGTTCTGGTCCAAGACTTGTGTTGTGAACAGATTTTGTTTTTCGGTAACGTTTTCTTATTAATTTTTTTATTATTATTATTTTTAGTACAGTGAAACTACAAAAGAACGAACTTCGTTATAACGAAAAACTCTATATAACGCGTTTTTTGCTGGGTCTTTATTGCAAAGCTTTCCATGCAAAAATGTTCTATAGCTATAACAAAGAATTCAGTTCTATAAAGCCTCTATATAGCGAAGAATTCTTTTTACAACAACATCATGCTTGAGAAATATAACATTTTAGGTGTGTAAGGCGTTATCAGAAGCCTTTCCATGGCGAAGTGTTGATTCTATAGCCTCTATACAACGAAGTGTTTCATTTTTATAACGAATTTTTTTGGTGTTTCTTGAAATTTCTTTATACCAAGGTTTCACTGATAACGAATCATTAGCTCTAACGAAGTACTTTTTAATCCTCTACAGATTCGTTATATCGAAGCTTCACTGTAATTAGCTTCCTATTTGTTTTTCATACAACAACAATTGGTCTGTCTTCTCACGGTCTTTTGATCTCTCTCTCTCACACACACACAGACACACAAATTGTTCATTGTAATTTTGTTTTAATTTTCAATTCAATTTTCTTTTCAAAAAAAATTTATTATCTTTGAATTTTCCATGTTTTGCCATTCCATTTCTCTGCTAATTTTTTTTTCTCATTTGTTATCGGTCATCGTTAATAAACTTAAAAAAAACATTAAACCAGATCTAATAATAATTTAAAATCCTATTAAATGTATTAGTTATGACTCGTCTATTAAATTATTTATAAAAATTAAAGTAAACTTTTTACAAAATTTCAAGATATTAAGGACTTCCGTTCGAAATAAAATAAAAAAAAAATTGTCCAATAAAAGCAAAAAAAATCAATAATATAAAAGGTTTTTAAAAAAATCAAATAAAAAGAAAATTTCCAATTGCAATTTCCATTTGGCAATTAAAATAAAATTGCACCAACAACAATAAACAGTTACAAATAATTACGACAATAGTTAAAGCCACAGCAACCACCAAAACATGTTCATCTCCATTTAAAGATACGATTGGTAAATACACACACACACACACACACACACACACACAAAACTGCATGATTCATGCATGCATGATGCATCATATCATACATATAAAAACATGTTTATTTTTAATATTGACTGTTGTTTGTAAGCCAAAGTCAAGGTGACTTAATGCCAGACAAATTGAAAAAAGAAAATGTTGAAGACGACAATCGTTTGGTATTTTTATTTAAAAATATTTGCAATATTTAAGATGAACAATTGAAGAGATAAACAGAGGAAGAGATGCTTAGATTATTAGAAGATCAAAAAAAAAGAAAAATAAAAATATTTTTCTGCTACAAAGAAAACTTGCTTTGCAACATTTGTTTATGTTTTTAATTGCCCTGCAGGGTTTTGGTGAAGCAAACTGTTGCAGGGAAAGTATTTTTGGTTAAAAAATAGAATAACTCAGACTCGTAATGAGGACCAAAATAAGCCCAGCTTCTGTTTTTCTTATTTGTGTTACCTAATATCAAGCAACTTGTATTAACATTTTCAAAATTTCGATCAAGAGGCTAAATCGTAGCATTTGGTATGAAGCAACTTCTAAGGAAAGTTTGAATTTTTTTACAAAAAGACTAAAATTTCGATCATTGTCATTCGATATCGTATGAGACGTTCAACTGTTTACATATTCCAGTAGTCAATAGTAAAAAAATTTAAGCAAAGCTTGCCAGAACCTGGCAACAGCGACCCTTCCAAGAAGCAGATGCCAAAGTAATTATTTGATTACGAGTGTCGTTCTCGTAGTTTAATTTGCGGCCTGATTGTGAGTGTCGTTGGCACCATGAAAACAGTGCCATGAGACAACACCGGCCATATATTTTTTATTTGTTTATCAAAATTTCGACTACTACAGCGACTCTGATAATAATGCTGAATAATAAGTCAATATTTTTTTGAATAACCTCCCGCCTACCCTTGATCTATAAAGAAAACACCTTCAGAACTAGTGGGTGCTTAAGACAATTACAGTTTAGTTGTTGTTGCAAGATCATGTAATAATGTGTTGCAATTTCTGTTTGTTTTTGGGTTGAAGCAGTTTCGCACAATTGCGCAACTTTTTCTTAAAGTTTTTTTTTTGTTTTTTTGTTTTTGTGTCTCTCTTGGCTTTATTTAATAACCAGTTTCCATTGAAAGCGAGAAAAGAAATCACGGTTGTTTAAAATAAATTGTACCAGAAATGACAAACGGAAGCAGCGCCATTGCAATGATTATTTAAGATAAAAAACACAAACACTTACACACACACACAAAATTTAAAGCAAAAAAAGTTAATAAGTAGATTTGGCGCGCAAATAAAATTTAACTAAGAAATGAGTTTTTGCTTTGAATAACTGAACGGCAAAATGAGACAAGTCTATAATTAAGATTAATTTTTTGGAACGGCTACTACAAAAAAAAATCGGTCTATTACAAGTGTCGTTCTTGTAGTCGAATATACGAGAAGTTAATCATCATGCCTAGGCCTCCTCGAACCAATGTCCCACTGCCTAAGCAATTCATTCTACGTCTTTCCACCACTGAGCATTCGCACAGAATATGTTCCAACGTTTCCCGTCCTTCCCGACAGAAATCTTTTTGTACCATAGCGATAGTTAAGTTTACAACGGCCCATTAGCAGCTCAACGTAGAGTTTTATGTCATTTTTGCTGAGGTGCCCTAATGCACTCGGGGCTAATAAGTCTCTTTGATTTCTGCATGCCACTTCGACCCTTCAGCAGTCTTGTAGACTTCGTTTCTTCTTTACGTAGTAGGGCACGTGTAAAGTTGTTGGTCTTAGTAAATGAAAGCGTCCACTTTGTGGAATCTATGATCCTTATAAGAACGACAGGAATTATTAATGATGATATTGTTGAATCTGTCAGTTGTCACAAATTATCTACCGCTTTTATTTTCTTTTTTCTAAATTAGCATTTAGCAATGCGTGGCAATGAAACACACCTTTTTTTTTTAAATTAAAATTGGTGTTTTTTGCCAGCCTCACCCATGTTACGCTGGTCATAATTTCTGTCAAATAAATATGAGTCCATTGCATCAGTAAACATTCCAGCAACATACGATGCCGATAAAATGCAGCACAGCAGCCATTACGCATTCCAAAACGCAGAGCATAGCTTAGTGACAGTGTGACCCATACAAAATTTAATTGTTTCACTTAGCTTATTTTACATAAAACATTCTGCATGAGCGATTTGAGTGCTTAGTTATGTCACGTAGACGTGATGTCAACTAACCACCGATGTTACAGGCCACGTATGACAGTGAAAGCCCCTTTGCACTTTATTTTATCTTTTATTAAAAGAATATTTATACATACAAAGATTAGGCCTGATTCTGAGTGTTGTTGTCGTGATTAGGCAACGCCGCTATCTACGAGTATTTCATATTAATTTAACGAAAAATTAAATTATGAGAACGCCACTCGTAATCAAATCTTTAAGCCTGCCATTGGCTACTTTAAAGAGACGCTGTTGCCTGATACCAGCAAAATTCTGATTTCTCTTCAGTGGCCCTTTTGTTGTCATTTCAGTAAAGATTCCACTGTAATTTAGTTTCATTTTATTTAATAATTATGTGTGTAATTGCAATTAGAGTGAGATCATATTTGAAAAATGTCTAAACAAGTTCATTGGAAAACCAGTAGAATAATAAATAATAAATTGCCTTCACAGATACAAAAAAAATTGTTCAGTGTTGGGATCTACTCGTAGATACAATTAACTTGTTTTACTATTTATGAGTTCAATATTTTTATTCTAATTGAATTGCTTTCATAAGCATATGACAGTTGAATTGAGGACTCACGTACTTTTCTGTAGGATTTGCAAATGTTTTATTAAAATAACAAAAAAAAAAGTATCTGAAGTCAATTTTATAATTCAAAACATTTCTAAAGCAACAAAAGAAAATATTTTATAAGATAAAAATGAAAGAAAGTGTGTGTGCCAAAACTAAACTGCGCAATCAATCAGGCAGGCAGGTAGGATAGAGTAAAGCAGATCTTATGCAAACTGATACAACCACATACTCACATGTGTGTGGTTGACTAAATATTTTTCATTTATATTGACAACATCAATCATTAGTTACTTCGTCTGCTAGTTAGTTAGTTAGTTAGTTTGTGGCGGACACTTGTTCTTGAATATCGTGAGAAACATTTTCTGGCTTTTCTTGTGTTTCTTGTTTGCCGCCCGTACCAAAAGTTAAATTGACATCAAATTGGGAACGTTTAAAGATTTCTAATGGCGTATAATTGTTTTGTATGGGCCAAAGGAAAGAATCTTCATCTTGATACACTTGCAAAACTCTATATGTTTGGGAAAAATCTCTCAAATTATGATAAAATTTATTGGCATTCAACACTAAATCGATGCGTTGTATTTCAGGCAAAAGCTTATTAAAGGGGTCGGCTGGCAAATAAAAGGCATCGGTGAGTGCGTCCTGTCCTCTTGCTGAAATATTTTGTGTTACAAAAAATAATTGTTTTTTTTCATTTAAACTCACTTTCGCCATTTCCTTTCCTTTGCGTTGATATCGTTTCAACTAAACTTTTAAGTTTTTCTTTTATTTTTAAATGTTGCTCTGCCATTTGCTTATAATCATTTGCAATTGAGGTTGGAAATTTTTCGTTGATGTTTATGGCTTGTGAACGATGACTGTAGAAGCAATTAAAGTAGGTCTGTAAAATTGATCGTTAATTTGTTTTAATTTAATTAATGCAAGTGATATGCAAAATGTAAATAATACAAAAAATGCCCAGCAAGTCTGATAATAATGGCCCATAATTATTCTGCATTTCGAAATGGCTTTCGAAAAGAATTTTTAATTTGAAAGAAAATCCAGCAGAATTGTAATTAAATTTTTTTTTTTTTTAATTTAAAACTTTCTTCGAATGATTCTAATCGAAATTGTTTGTAATTTAAAATTTTTTTAATTTTTTCTTTTTAAAATTTAAAATTTTCTTCGAAAGTCTTTTCGATTCTAATCGAAATATATAACCCCCAGATTTAAGCAAAAAAAATTAAGTTGACTGTTCAAGATTTAGCTGTCAAATAAAACAAATTATTTTGTTCAGTGAAAGCTTCCCTATTTTTTTGTGGGAGTTAAGAAAAAGTCTCTCTACAAATTAAAGTGTGTCTAAGATTCCAAGACATTTTATAGTTACGGGAAATATGATGACAAATTGTCTTGCTAAATAACTAAATGTCACCATAGACAAGGTGCCTGACCACGTGTTGCAATGAGCTATCATCAACACATACACATGTAAGACAAAATGAGGGACATTGTTATCAACATATCTTAAAAAAATAATGAAAATTTTTTTTAGCCCTATTACGAGAGACTTTCACGTAAACTGTAGCAGCCTTCGAACACTTGAGAGTAAGGAGAGAGTCCTTCACCTGCTCTACGAGTGCCTAAACTAGATTTAGACAAGCGAAATGCTTTGTTATGAGATATCGCAGAGTTCATCCAACAAGCTGCTAGCACTCAAAAAGAGTGCAATTCAGTTGAGTTGTAATTGAAGCAACTGCTATTGATGAGTTGTCATTTTTGTATGTTTTTGCCAACTGCACGAACTCAGAGTTGTAATCAGTAACAACACAAACAGGTTGTAATAGCAAAATTATAACTAAAGCTGAGTTGAGATACAAAATATTAGGATCAGCTAATCCAGGTTCTGTAAATCTTAAACCAGGCTCTTTGTGACTTGAAGCAAACCTCTTGAAGACTCCCAAAAAAATACAAGAATTTCTCACTGAATAAAATAATTAGCTTCTTAGGAAACTTAAATTTTCAACAGTGAAAGAACCTTTGGGGGGCGGTAATAATAATAATCTTAAGGCTTACCTCCCCAATTTTATCTTCCACTAAAAACACTTTCGCTTTACACCAAATTTTATCATGAACCAAATCCAATTCTTTGAAAAAGTTTGCTATCATGTCCTCAGCTCCCTCAATCATGAGCAATGTGTGCGTGTTTCCCATTACAACAACCAGGCCTGTTAGCTGATCTGCTGTGCACTTCTTGCTATCGCAAGCTGCAAAGATTTCAGTCATATAACCTTGCAGGTAGTTCCGAAAGTCTGCCGTTAAATTAGAATTTTGCCAAAGCTCAGCTAATTTCTGTTCTTCAATGTTTAAGGCCAAAATGAAAACCCTTTGAAAATAAGTTTTCCGCCCAAAAGCCTTTAATTCTTCAATCATATATAAATTAAGCGGCTTACGTATTTGAAAATAATCCTTTGTGGCATTAAATAGATATTTTGAGGTCTTGGCAAAACGACTAGCTCGCAATTTAGAAACATTTTCAGCTTCATTTTCCAGTTTCAATTCTGATTTCTTGGTGTTTAGCAAAAATCGGCTTCTATTCATTATTTTGTCAACTTCATTTGTACAAACAAGGAAAGTAAATATAAAAACATATCGCTTGCTGAAATACAAAATAGTTTCAAACTGAGAAAAGAATGTGGTTCTAAATTATTTTATACAAAAACGTAAAAATCTTGATTAATTTCATTCGATGTCGAATATTTATGACAATTCGAGACTTGAATTTTTAAAAGGGGAACAATTCAGGGAATTTTTTACAATTGATTTACCAAAAAAATTAAAATTGAGTTTCTTTCTTAAAAATTGTACTGCTTTCCTTGTAAATTTTATCGGGAGATATTTTTATTTATTTATTTTCAGGTATTGTTTGTTGCTAGGATGTTTTTCTTCGTAACCGGGTTACATATTATTTAATTTTTTTGTTTTGTTTTTTTTTTTTAGTTGCTGGGTTTGCAAATTTTGGGTGTTTTAGCCAGCGATCAATATCACATACAAACGGATGAGGGTCCCGAAAGATATTTTCGTTTTCAAACAAACAATGGACAATTTCGAAAAGAAAAACGTTTGCAGGATGGCACAGTTATTGGTTAGTATTTTATTATCACAATTTCGAATAGCACAGTGGAGGCAAATTAAAAAGGATGGTAATAAACGAGCTGTTATTTTCGAAAGTGGTATAAGTACTTTAACAAAAAAAAAAAAATTGGTCAACGGTAATTTTAGTAAGATACAGACAATGTCTTATTAAAATTGCCGTTAACTAACTTTTTTTAAGTGGACTAATACCAATTTCAAATACAGAACTTGGTAGCAGAGGACTCAAACTTTTAGAATATTATGTTTTTTAGCAGCTTAGCGCGTTATAGACAGGTTGAAAAGCGCGTCAAACTAGACTTAAATAACCTCTTGCAAACGTTGTCTTCAAAACGTAATCTGGCGAATGTGATTAATGGCCAACCATTCAACATTTAATTAATGATTTTTATGCCTTCTCTGTCTTTTAAAATCTTTTCATAAAATAACCATAAACTGTGGGCCATTAATTTTTTATTTAATTTATTATTACTTATTTAGGCACTGAGGCCTGGATTGATGCAGCTGGTTATTTAAGGCTCAAGGATTATATAGCCGATAAACAAGGTTATCGAATTTTAAAATCGAAAATAGTTTATGTGGGCCAAGGCACAGAAATTGAGGTAAATGTTTGTGAAATTACCCCATACGAAGAAATTTTATGTGGAAAACAAATTTTATTTTACTTTGCCAGGATGCCATTAAATCAACAAAAGCTGTTCCAGCTCAAACGGGTACATTAGTTGATGGTAAACATGGTTTTCAACACCGAGCCAACAGTATCTCAGGTTTAAATTCAAATATTTATGGGCCAGTTACAAGTACTGTCAGCGCGACTGCTGCCACTACCACAGAACGTCCTATTTTGGGTTATTTGACACCAGCAGAAGCAGCTAAACTGGAACCTACCCCCTATTTGGGTTTTGACCACTATCCCAACGAACTGCCGGAAGAACCTAAGCCACACCAAACTGTGGTTTATATACGACCCAAATCCCAATACAATTATCAGCAATTTAATGATGAAACAACCGAGAGACCTGAAATACAATTGCCCTCTATAGACATACAGCCTCCGAGAGAAAATAGCCATAGAAAAATTAGACCCATAGTTGTGGCTTCCATAAAACCACAACCAATTTCTGTAGCAGAATTAAATAAATCCTCATATAGCTACTCTACTCCTAAGCCCTTTGAGGCTGTTATTAAAGAAACAACAACTGCTTCCAATGGGGGTTACTACTATGAACACAATCCTTACGCACAAAATGCCCAACCTTCCCAAACCCTGCCCCATGATGTCAATGCTTTGGAAGGTGGCTTGTTACCTCCATTGCCGACACTCTATCAACGTCGTAGAGTGGTGCCATTAGCCCACAATGATAATCCAATTAATTACAATGATGTTACTGTAACACGCAAAGGCTTTCGTTATATATTGCCTCAACAATATCACGAAGAAGAAGAAATCAATAGTAACAAAAAGGCTGGCAGTTTTGGTTATGTGGATCCCTTTGGCATTAGACGTGTTGTTTACTATAATGCCTCGCCCGACAAGGGTTTCATACATCGGAATCGTAACCGCTATGTGGGTCTGGGTGCTCAGCCCTACGACGAACCTCAACCAACAAATGTGTAGAAAACACTTAATCTCACTTGTATCCCACACGAATTAAGTCTCATTAGCGTGCTGAAACTTCATCTTAATATGAAAATCCTAAAAATGCTGATTGTGCTATATGCTGGTATATGTAATTATAGAACACTTGGCTTTCTGGGATTTGAATTTTTTAGTTTTTTAGTCTTAAACAAATCTTGTCTCTTACTAATCTCAGCTAATTCGTTATTAACTATTTGCCAAAGATGAAGTATAGTGTGCCAAAAGATAACAGAAATCATGTCACATTTTGGAGTCAACATCTTACACCACATTTTTAAATACCCCAAACCCCTTAACGAAATGCTTTAAAATATTTATGTTTTTTTATTTAAAATTTATTTATTTATTTTTTATTATACATCTAAACGGAATTTTCTGTGTTAATCAAATACTTTTCCTTCTAACGTATTATTTTAACAATTTTAATTTTAGTTTATAGGAAATACGAAACAATTCGAAATACATAAACCGACCAAACCCTTCCGTCCAACCAGTCAGCCAGCACCTTCTTTCATACACTTGCTTCTTCATTTAGTCATTTTTGCTCTTTCGTGCATTCAAATTTAACTATTTTTATTATTTTTATTTCTGTTTAACTAGTTAATGTCTGTTTTGGATGGATGGTTTGGGTAAAGAGTTAAATTAAATACAAAAGCACTTCCACAATTTTTTTTTGTTTTTGCTAAAGGCATAAAAATGTACCTTAAAAACTTCCGTGATTGAAATGTTTGAGTAATTAAAAGTTAATTGCATTAATAACCCACTTTAATAACAACTGCAACAATCGTTTAGCTAGCTCTTTTAGTGTTACTATGCTGATTGGCTTTTGAAAAACCTCAGAAATGAAGGAACCATGATTTGGTAGGACCTTATTATGCAGCACAAAATTCTATTTTATGTTCTTACTTGTAAATATTAAAAAAAATTTTTAAAAGTGGTTGCAAATGGATTTTTTAAAGCGGAAATTTGGGATATAAAAACAATGAGCTGCATTGTGCTTAAAAAACAAGGAAAGAAAAATTAGTGCTTTTGAAAAAAAAAACTATTTTATGATTCATGTATTAATCTTGCCATATTAACATTATTTTAAATCGCAAACATTTTAAAATTAGTTAATTTAATAAATCACAAATAATATTTATAATTTTAGCAAAACATAATTAGCTAATTAAAATTAACATTTAGAATGCATTAATAAAAATGCCTCAATTTATAAGAAAAAACATATTTTTAATCAACTTTAAGAAGCTACAATAATTAAAAATTAAAAAAAATCAGCACCGAATTAAATGCTTGGTTGCATACAAATTTGGTAATCGAAATGAATGTGAATGTGATAAACCAACATGCGATTAAACGACGTTACTAGTACATCACTGAGGTAAACTTAAATTTTAATGTTTAATAATTGTGTGCTAATAAGGAAAAATCGCCTAAGTCTTATTAAGTTATTTTAAAGGACTACAATTTTAAAAGCCTTAAAAGTTTTTCTTGTAAAATTATTTCGATTCTAGCTGAGGGTTAACCTAAGCTATTTGCATTTGATTTTGAGCAATTTGTATCGAAATTTTGAAGTTAAAAAAAAAATATATATATATACAATTTCAATAGCTTTCATTCGTAGCCGACGATTTGGGCCTAGAGTTTTATTTAAAATTTCCTTTTTTCCACATACATACATTTCTGTTGAATAAAACTTTGATTTAAAATTGCTTTTCAGTCCTTCCACGTACCCAATTACTTTTCTGTACTGTTTGTATTTATTCCCTAATACTCATATTAATTTTTTTTTTATTTAGAACTAAAAGGAACACCCAAATTTGTATCCCTTTCCAATCTCTTTTTTAACTTATTATTGTAGCTAATAAAAATGGCCTTAGGACTTGAATAATAAAAACAAATTCACATTTTGCTGGAAATTTATAAATTGTATTACACTTCATGCGTCCTCATTTAATTCTTTAAATGCGTTTTTTTTTTTTAATTTTTAAAAATACAAAAGTTACTTAAAAGCAATTGTAAAATATTTAATTAAAATAATTAAAAAAAAATCAACAAATAAAAAATATTTATGAGCAATAAAGAACAAAAAAAATAATTTTTAAATAATTTGAAAGTCGTTTTTTATTTGATGGTCATTTTAGTTTTTAGCATGTGGTAAGTGAGTTCAATTAAAAACGAAAACAACTGAATTGAAGAAGTATGGATGTATATATTTGTATATCTGTAAGTGCTTACATAATTTTACATGCTTCTATATACAGATAGAACCCTGAACTATTTCTTAACTAGTGACTGATGCTTTTAAAGTAGCTAACCGTGAAGTTTTGGATGGCTTTTTCGAATTATCTACAAAAAAAATTAACTTTACCAAATGGTAAGTGAAGAGATTCTTTTAGAAGGAGGAATAATCTTTTTAAATATAAATTTTTTTATTAAAGTTTTATTTGCAATTTTAATTGGTCATTTCAAATCTTATCCATATACCTACTCGTAAAATGTACTTACCCACACAATTTAATTTAATACTTTTAACCGATTATAGAATAATCAGCAATTACAACTGTGTTTACTTTTTGTTAACTCTCTCCATCCATCAACTAAATGCAAAAGCAAGTCAATTAGTCCGCGTTTTAATTTCAGTAACAGAACAACGAAAAAATTTGTATAAAAAAATGCTACCGGTTTAAGTGAAAATTTCGTAAGAAATAATAAGTCCCGCGAGATAAAAATTAGATAAAATTGAAGCTGATAATGTTTGCTATAAGAATATGTCAAAATATTTTCGGAAAATTAGCGATAATCCTAAAAAAATTGTGTGTGAAAATTTCTAAAATTTCATATAAAATGTGCTTTGTACAAAGCAAAGAATAAAATGCCGCTATAATATAAAAGTGTGTTGTTGTTTTTTTAAAGAAAAAAAAAACAAAGTGTTAAAAAGAGAGTGCAATTGTGTTTTTACACATGCATGCAAACACAATTGCTTTTTTATTTAAAATGAAATAAGTGTAAGGAGAAGGAGGCCTCTCAATCAAAGCAACAAAACAATAACAATTAAAAGTGAGAACAAGCAGGTTAGTGTTTATTTTTATTTTCTTTGCAGTATTTCATATGAACTAAGGGGTGCTAAAAATTAAGCAAACAATATACAAACCATAATTTCGGTTTTACCGGCTAATTTTTATTTTGTTTGCGTTTTTAAGAATATTTATTTATACTTAATTCTAATTAGAGCAAATGTTATATTAAAAATAACGAAAGGGGGGATCTAGAATTGAAAGTAAAATTTATAATTCTAGAGTTTGTAGAAAAAATTTTTGGAAAGTAATAGAAAACATAGATACATACATATGTACATAAATCATGATGTTACCATACAGCATTGTAACGTTTGCATTATTTCTTTGTGTAATTAGTTTCTGTTGTTAGTATGTAGAAATGAAACGTTAAAGCGATCGGTTTGAATTTACTCTACTCACTTATTCTAAACAAAATTTGTTTATATTAGTTTTGGGTAGTACACGAGCGACTTATTCATATTATACTATTCACTTTTTTGAACTGAACGAACTAGTCAGTGTTTTGAATACCTATAGTTTATTAGCTTGCTGATCATTTTAAATGAACTAAACTTAAACAAAAACAATGACGAAGGAACGAAAGTTGCAAATTATTTTCTTTTCCAAAAATGGTATTTAAAACAAATAAACTGAAGAAGAGAAAATGTATTATGCCATAATTTTAAGATTTTAAAATTAAACCTTAATTTTTTTTAGGCATTTTGAATTACATTATTAAAAAGGAAATCGAAAAACTAAATTTAAAAATTTTTCGAATTTTGTTTTGCTTTATATTTTCGTAAAAAATTTTACATGATAAAGAACGTTCAATGACAATCAAAAGTATAAATGATAAAGATACAAAAGATCAAGTGAAGTAAGTGAACGAACTTTTTAATTTTTGAACTAAAAAGAGCGCTTACTAAAATGAGCTACGGAGCACAAGTCTTGTTATATGTTGTTTGAAGTGTCTGTCACATAGAGGGAGTAAGGAATAAAAACATTTGTTTTTATTGTACATGCATATGATGGTATAAGAAAACTAAGTAACTTTAAAATTAAAAAAATAGCAACATTACAAAAAGCAAATAAATTTTGCTATTGCTTTTGAGGCCCCTCCTGTCAAAAGTTTTTTCCTGTGATTGATATCAGGAAGTAAGTTTGGAAAGTTTTTCTTTAATTCAAAATTACCACAAACACCAAAAATAGACAATAAATTGGTACCATATAGACACCAGGCTCGAAATTTACTTCAGGGCATTTTCTATTTTCTTGAAAAAAAATTTGATTTGCATGCAAACAACATGTGGATTCATTATTATTTATTTTATTGCGGCCTTTTTTATTTCTAGTAAGCATATGTATAAATGTATCACTGAATCTTAGTGTTAATTTTAAATGAGCAAACATTCAAAAAGAGTTATATGTATGTATTGCCTACCCATAAAGTATCTACCCGTATGTATCTACCTACTTGTATCTGATCACATCTATGGATGTGTGTGTATGTATTGCATACTCATATTAGATTGTAAAATTCTGCATACATAAATGAATACCATCCGTTTTATTGCTGGATCTTTTATGTTTTTGCTGAGTGTCTCAATTACAATATTTTAGTCTTTGTTATACCTTTTGCCAAAACGGACTGTACAAAAAGCAGAAACACAACGCAATAGAACGCAGTAAAATGAAATATTTACCCAACATTTCATTAGCTTATTGGAGATCGTATTGTACAAAACAAAATTCTATAAAATCCTACAAGGAAATACCAGGACCTAGAGGTCCTTTAGGCTTAGGTAACGTTTATCAATATCTACCGATAGTGGGCCAATACTCATGGCAGGCATTACATAAAGCCTCTGCTGATAAGTATAAGAAATATGGACCAATTGTTAAAGAAACTATGGTTCCGGGCGAGGACATTGTGTGGCTGTATGACACCAACGATATTTCAACTTTGTTAAATCAAAAAGATTATCCCCTACGAAGAAGTCATTTGGCTTTAGAAAAATATCGTAAAGATCGACCTAAAGTATATAAAACTGCTGGTCTGTTGCCAACGTAAGTGGAAAAATTTGACTTTGCCAGGGTTTTTCTAATTAAAAATACCAAACGAGCTAATCAAGCTCGTGTATTTCAAATTAAAAAGATATTAAATTTCCACAATTTAAAGTAAAAAAAGTGCTCTAAAGTGAATACATTTTCTAAGCTAAAGTTTTAAGAAACATAAAAAAGTTTAACGATGACTTGTGGTGTTTCTGTAACAAGTGTTAACAGCTGCCTTTAATATTTCAGAAATGGTGCCGAATGGTGGCGCTTACGCTCGGAGATGCAAAGGCAGATCAGTGCTCCAAAAAGTGTACGTAGTTTTCTATATGAAGTGGATAACGTTACAAAAGAATTTTTAGATTTTTTACCCAAAAATAAAAATATCGATTTCTTGCCCAAATTGACGCGCTTAAATCTAGAATGTAAGTTTAAAAAAATAAATTAAATTTAATATTTTCAATACAAATTAAGTTATTTTCAATTACCTAAGTGACTTGTCTTATCACATTTGGCGAGCGTTTAAATTCTTTTGCTGAAGTGGAACAAAATAGCAGCTCTCGTTCTTCTAGATTAATGCTGGCCGCTGAAACAACAAATAGTAATATTTTACCCACAGATCAGGGATTTCGTTTATGGCGTTATTTTGAAACAAGGGCCTACAAAAAGTTGCGTATGTCTCAGGAATATGCAGAGAGCGTAACACTAGACTTAGTGTCTCGAAAATACAACTCAATGAAGGGAAGTGAAAATAGAACTGCCTTAAGTAGAACTTGTTTAGTAGAAGAATATTTAAAAAATCCCCAGTTGGATATGTACGATGTGGTGGGAGCAGCCTCTGATTTTTTATTGGCTGGTATAGATACCACATCTTATACAACCGCTTTTGCTTTATATCACATATCGCATCATCCTTTGGTACAGCAAAGACTCTATGAAGAATCTTTAAAAGTTTTACCACAACCAGATGATGCTATTTCGGATGAAAGTATTACCTCTGGTATACCTTTTGCCCGGGCTGTATTAAAGGAAGTGTTTCGGTTGAATCCCATTTCAATAGGTGTGGGTCGTATTTTAACTAGAGACCTTATTTTCAGCGGTTACCATGTACCCAAAGAGGTAAAGTAAACCAAAGCGTACAAAAGTCAAACTTAAGTTATATTTTATTACAAAATGTTTATATAGACTGTTGTGGTTACCCAAAATATGGTAGCTTGCCGTTTAGAAAAGAATTTTAAAAATCCTTTACGCTTTCAACCAGACCGTTGGCTTAACAAATATAGAAGCTGCATTAATCCATATTTGGTTTTACCTTTTGGACATGGTATGCGTGCCTGCATAGCAAGACGTTTGGCTGAGCAAAACATTTTAGTTCTGCTGTTAAGGGTAAATTTCATGTTCTATTCTAAATTAAATTGTTACAAATATCGAATTGTTTAATTTACTATTATATTTTAGCTGATACGCAACTATGAAATAACATGGCATGGCAGCAATAATGGAATGGATGTACGTACTCTATTGATCAATAAACCAAGTGAACCCGTTATCATACAAATAAAACAAAGGAAATAGAAATTTGCAATTCAAATGCATAATTGATTTCAATAAAACTGAAAATTCATTTACATTTTGAAGTAAAACATTCCTTACGGATTCATGCGTTTTAATGTTTTTTTATTTTAATTTTCTTCATATGAAATTGTGTGTGTGTGTTTTTTTAAAACTATTTTTATTTGTTTTCTTATTAAATGCTAGGAAATCTTAAATAAATTTTTGTTTGTATTTTAAATAAGCTATAAAAATGTAAAAAAAAAACGAATTACAAATTTATGTATTTTGTTGAAGGCTACTTTTAATTAATAATTGATTAACTGTCACTCTCTCCTTTTCTCTCTGATCAATTAACAGCAAATATCCTAGAAATACACTTAGAAAAAATTTATTCCTTACTTTTTTTGAGAAAAAGTCTGGCAATAAGGACTTCTGAAGGATATAGCGTTGAACTATACATGCCACTAATGAAATTATTTTATCCCTTTGTCTAATAAATTTCACATATTTTACAATCGAAATAATCCTGCTTCCGAGAACTCACAATTTAGCAGACCCAACTTAGCAAACTTTGCTTATATCATATTGGACAGTTTGCAAGACTGTTAGAGGATGTGCTGATCTCATACGGAAGTATGAGAAGACACAGCCAACGTAACCACTGCCATGGAAAAAAGTATATTTTTGGCATGAGCGCTCCCATTCGCAGCCAACGCATACTAGCAAATTCAAACATGTAAATTTTGCTTATTTAATATTTTAAAGCTAAAAAAATTCTTTATAAGTTCTGCTTACGAGCAGCTTTGCTGGAATATTTCGCTATGTTGAGTGGCATCTCACACTGTTTTTCTTTCTATTCTAACTTTTCTATCTGATTTGTCTTTTCTTTATTAAATAAATAATTGATTAATTATTTTGTATTTACATGTTTTTCTTTTTAATAACAAATTCATAGTACTTACGAAATATTGAAGTAAAAATGTTTTAATTGAGGAGATTTTGTTTTATTTGTTTTACAATAACAAAAAATACAAAATATATTTTTTAAAGGCCTTTTATATGGTGAAGTTTTTACTGTTCTGAGTCTATAAAATTATTTTTAATTTTACTCATACATTTATTTTATTTACTATTCTTGATTCAGATTTCAATGCAATTCAAATAGAAACGTGTTCGATATAGAATGTCCAATAATTTGAACCTTCGAATGTCTATTTTATTATTTAATCAAACTAATTTTTTTTTTAAAACAAAATTTAATACTTTTTTTGGGAATTAAAAGCTTTTTTTCTTCATTTAAAATTAAATAAAAAAAAATTTTTTAAATTGCAGCTAAAAAAATTATGTGAAAACGTCATTCGATGACATATGAAATATAAAAATTTTGTATAAAAAATAAAAAAAATACTTTTCTAGAGGTTGATTGCTTGTGCTGCATACACAGCATGTTTTTGTATGCAATGAAATGACGATATCATTATCGGGTATGATGGTTTGACATCATGTTGCCGTTATTCTCTGCGCATTTTGCTTTTCTTTTAATTTTATATTTCATATTGTTTTAATTTCAATTGATACGGAATGAATATTTTTTAATTACAATTGAGTGTTAACTTAGATTTATTAGCATTATAAACTGATTTAATTTATGTGAATGATATTTTGTTATATTTAATGAAGACGAGTTCTTAACACTTAGATCTATTTTGAATTAATTTAGCACAGATATCCTAGGATCAAGTCAATAAAACAATAAATTGATATAAAATAAAATCTTAAGAGCATAAGGCCGTGGCTTTAATAAAATAAATATAAATTGAATTTTTAATTATGAAAGCTTTCATACTCGTTTTTATAAATATTGTGAAATATTCTTAACAAAAATTAAATAAAAAAAAAATTATTTTAAAATTATGTTGCATTTAATTTTAAAAAAAATTAAAAATAAAATCCTTTTTTAAGCAATATTTTTATAAAATGAAAATATGTGTTCGTTCGTAAAATAAACGACCAAAAAGTATTTGGTTTTTTATAAAACAAAGCATACACATTTGTAATACTCTTCTCCTAAAGGGCCCATACACGACGACAAAATGCTGGTGCCATCAAGTGAAAATATTTGGTTTTAATTAATTGTTTTATTGTTTTATTTATTTAATTTTTTTTTTATTTGAAAATCTTTATTCTTTCATTAGAGTAAAATTCTTCTTCAAAAAACTTATTATTTTTATGTAAAAAATTTAAGCCAAAATTTCGCTTTTGATAGTCAGCTAACGAAATTTAAAAATTTATTTTTCAAAAAAAAAAACAAAAAAAAACATTTCGGTAATATACACTCGATGATAGATCTGTAACTTAATTATAATGACTTGATCTATTAGCACTTGCTTTCTAAATATAAATTTGGTTTTCTTATATAATAATGATAATGGATTCTATGGTAGATTATTATTAGCTACTACATACAATAATAATTACAGTACATTAAGAGAGAATACAAACACTACGTAATTAATTTAATTTACATACATACACATACATTCATAAATATTTCAATTTAACACTTTTTTAATTTAATTACCTTCTGCTAAATATTGTTTGCTATAAAATCGCATTCTACATAAATACAAGTACAAATCGTTCATACGAAAAGTGTATGACACTTGCCATTTTAATTTAGTTTAACTTATTATAAATTAAAAAAAAAAAGAAATTCTCATTCGGTCTAAATAAAATTTTACTTTGGTCATTTGGTTTTACCTTAAATTTGTTATACATTTGAGTTTCTCTAAATATTATTTTATTTAATTTAATTTATTGTTATTTTTTAAAAATTCTAAAAGTTTTTCCAAAGGCCAAAAATCATAAAACCAAAATTTAGATTTGTGAGAGATTTATTATGCCATTTGAATCACTAGTTAAGCATTCTCAACCTTTTTACAATTCATTTTATTATACTCGAACTCAATCATCAGTTGTCAAAATCTAGAAAAGTTTGCTCAATTCGCTGAAGATTTTTTATTTTTCAATGAATTTTCTGCTAAGAAGGCTTCACTTTCCCTCTTCACATTTTCTATGGCGAATCTCGTTATCTGAATTCTGATTACGATTTTTTTTTCAGTGAGTTTCACACATTCATGGAAATATGGCATGAAATAATTTTTCTCTGGAAATTTGTTTTATTTATTACAAAAAACCAAGAGTTAATTTTATGAACATGGCAGTAAATATGCATCTGGTATGTGATTATCATTTCTATTTTAATGAGTATCAAAAATTCTGCTCCTATAGTTCCAAGAGCAGAACCTCTTCATGCTAGAGAGCATTTAAAAGTGAAGAGTCCATCATGCGATCATCGTATAGACTTAAAGTTTTTGAAGCTCTTATTTTACGCACCGAAGGTGGTACATCACCTGGTGTTTTTACCCGTTGACTGGGATCACGCAGCCTTTCATTGCTCCCACGTGCATTAAATACCTCACGAAATACTTCCAAGCTGCGTTGCCTTCTAAATTGAGGCTCTGAATTAGAATGGTTTCTCATTATGACCACATTATTTTGTATGGCTGTTAGACTTTTATGTTCTGCATCATTCAATTGGCCATTTGTGTTTTCAATGGATAGATTTGTTGATATAGATCTTGTTACTAAATGTGATGGTGTCGATTTTCGTTTATCTGTACTTTTTAGTCTATATTCTACGATGCCATCCACATCATCCACTTCTTCATGTGTAACATGATTCTCATTATATTCCTCATGGCCATTGTGCAGTTGTTCCTCCTCTTCAATTGTGGTTATTGAATTTGTTTGCAAATTGTTACATGCAGGAGGTGTTGTTTTAAAGCCATTTATTTGGTTACCAGGACTTAGATCCAAATTGTTGGGTCTTTTATTTTGTATATAACCATTGTCATTACTGTATTCTGAAATCACATTCGTTGTTGTTGTCGTTACTGGAATAGCAATAATATTTGATTTATCACAATTTATGTTATCCTTGTCTATGAAACTTATGATGACGGGACTGTTGCTGTTGTTACAAAGATTTTTTTCTACCAGATTTGATTTTTCATCGTTGGTATTTAATTGGCGAAAAATATCTAGATTCTCTAGGCCATCGTTTTTACGAAATAAGCGTTTTTGTATGAGAGCTCTAACACCGTGCCAACCTTTAAGCTTACGATCGGTATTCTGTTGCTTGGGAAAACCTTGGCCCATATGAGTAGATTCCTCTTGCTCCAGTGAGGGGAACTTTTTCAAATTGCTGCCGGAAATTAATTCTTCTACAGACACATCATCATCTAAACAAGAAAAGCTATTTTCTTCTCCATTTTGTGGCTGGAAACTATGTTTCTTACTGCTTTGCACAAGTTTTTGGGGACACTGGGTAACTTTGGGTGCCAAGTTTCTTTCCTGGCAAGGATTTCTACCTTGATAAGGTTGAATTTGCTGTTGTGGTTGTATTAAATGATTCTTTTCAGTTGTTGTTGATGATGTGGAGGCATGCTCATTGATATCCTTTAAGTACGGAAATAACTTCATGTTCGGGGGTGGATTGAACACGTTGTTGGTATCATTAGTTATGGTTTCAATAATATTAGGAGAACGTGGCTTATGATCGTAAATTGAGTCTGTTTCTGAGTGTATTATGCCCAGATTATTGGTGTTAAGTAGAGGAGTTGTAACGGTCATATGAGAGTTAAAGCGAGCTCCTAATGAGGTGGCTTCATGCATTCTTTCTTCGGCGCATAATGAAGTTAAACGTGCTTCAGCATCATGATCCCAACAATCTTCACAAGTGTCTCTTATTAATTTTGCTGCTGAGCCACCTCCCCAACCAGTGGGGAATAGAGGTCTTGCCTTACGTCTCACTACTAATGATTGCATTTGATCAAAAGAAGGATGAGAGCCAACTTCTAGCTCATAAGGTGCCTTATAGGGTGGTGTCACTTGGCCTTGAGGATAGAAATCTGAACAACGTGTAGCCACTTCCCACAATACCAAACCCAAAGAGTAAACATCCATTTGCTTGAGAGAAGTCTCACAATCTCTTAAGTTGACAGCCCCCTCTAAAAGTTCAGGCGCCATATAACGTAAAGTTCCCACTTCGTTTATCGATTTTGTTTCAGCTTCCGCCACTTCTCCCTTGTACTCATAGCGAGGACCAAATACTTTTAAAGCAAAACCAAAATCAGCAATGCAACAGGTACGATCGGCCTTAACTAAAATATTGCGAGTATTCAGGTCCCTATGTGCTATGCAGGGCTTGTGATCATCACCTTTTTTTAATTCAGTGTGTAGATGTGATAGACCTCGTGTTATAGTCTTTACCATGCCACAGAATGTCTCGAAGTCTATGGTATTGATTATAAGCCAGTCTTGTAAACAGCCAAAAGGTGCCAAAGACAACACCAAATGGTATTCCAGTTTACCTTCCATAGTATGGCGTTCATCGTAGCCTAAAATGATAATTAACTTGAGTTGTGTTTCGTTCGTAAGTAAAATGAAATTATAGGTTTACCAAAATAAGTCAACAATGCTGGACAATCCATTAAAGGTAGCGAGTAAATATTTCTTTCATTGATAAAATACTGATGATGGGCCTCAGGGAATATCTTGACGGCCACCTCTTGGTCATGCAATAAACCTTTCATTACTGTACCATATTTACCACTATCCAGCATACAAATCAAATTCAAATTATCCACATTACGCAAATTAGAACTATAGCCAGGACCCGAAGGTGCCAAAGGAGCTTCTTCCGGTTCTTCTTTTTCCTGTATGCTGCGAAAATATATAAACGTTGAGAGCAGCATTATGAATAGACACATTATGAATACGGCCAGCCAAAGATGAGTGGTAGACCAATTTAATCTGTCTTTATGCTTTAACAAATTTGAAGCTTCAGCAAAATTTGTTTTGGATAACTAAAAGCAAAGAATTAAAATGGCTATTTTGTTAAGCTTGAGGTCTTATTTTTCAAAAATTTATTTTTATATCGATATTTCGCTCCAATTTTTGTAGCTTCTTCAGGATATAATTATAAATTAATTAAAAAGAAAAAGGTCAAATAAAACTTACTAATATACTAATAAAAGCAAAGAATTTTTTTTAAATTAATAATTCGCTTAAGTTTTATGTTGTTGCTTACCTCCAAATATGAGGGCTCCACTACTGTCACATTATTGTTGCAAGAATTCCCTGCACAGCAACAATAATACATGGAACTGTTACGTGAAGTGGAGGTTGGTGAAGAACTAATACATTCCGAATGATTGCAGGTGGCATTACCTTCTGTGCTTTCTTTCCAACAACCTAAAAAAATTGTTTTTATTAAAAAAGTTTGACAAAAAAAAAAAAAAATTGTGCACGCCCGAGCAGGGACTTGAACCCTGGACCCTTGGATTAAAAGTCCAATGCTCTACCGACTGAGCTACCCGGGCAGTTAGTTTGTACAAGTCATTTGATGGTTTTCTTAATAGAATAAGAGCACCAACTTAAGCAAAGAGAATTAGTACAAACAAATGCCAGTGACTTTAAGAGATTGCTTACAGAGTAGCAGAGCTTTAAGTTTTAAGTTCTTTTGTAAAAAAATGTTTGTTTACCTTGCTTTACAACTTGTATGCCATTAGTTGTAATACTCCATAGAGAAAAACAAAATGTGTAATCAATTGGACACACTCGATAAATTGGCTGAGTGGCTGTTGATGATGTTTCAGTGTCAAGTTTCACATTGACCACATTTTGTAGTTCTTTGGCTGTTAAACCAGCTGAATCAAATTGTGGAGGATCATACTCATCACTGTCCTCATCTTCATCCAATAACAAACGATCGTCCTCCTTAAAACTCATGCAACCAAATGGAGGTGGTGGCGGAGCTGTCAAAGAACAGAAAATATAATTTCAATTAACAAAAACTTCTTCATTCTTTGAAAATCTTACCAGTTTTCGCTAGAGTTAATGAAACTATTAAATAAAAGTAAATAATTTGTAATTGTTTTTCCATTTTTTCAGTTGTGATTTTAAATAATTCTGCTCTCCTGCAGTTGATGTGTCAGCAGTAAACGCTTTTAAAGGGGATTGCTTTAATTTATATTATTTTAATGTTGTAACGTCCTTGCAAATGATATGTTTTTGGAGTTAATGAGAAATTTATTTTACAACTAATGCCATTCTGTGGACATCTTCACTGGGTTTGTACAACATTTTAACTGAAATTGAAAAAAAAAATTAAATAAGAAAAAAGTTGTATAAATTTTATATTAATTTGTTTACAAGACGCCTTAAATTAATTAAAACTATGGGTGCAACCACGTTACTTGTTGCTGTCTCTCTGTCTGTCTGCCTATTGTGTTTTTTTTATTATTTGTTCTGGTGTGAGTACTTATTTGTCAGTGTGCGTTTATTTTTTTATTTATTTTTCGAGGTTTGTTGTTTTTTTTTGTTTTAAACGCAGATACTACAAGCATATTTATTTATTTAGTAATTGCGTCCACCAGATAAGGTATGTCTTGCTTTTTAATCGTGATAAGCATTTCTTATTATTGTGTTTCTATTTTCAACAATTTTCTAATATAAAGTTTTCTTTTCTACGCTTTTTTTTTAAAGCTTTTAATAAATTGCAAATTTTATGATCGTCTGTATGAGCTAAAAACTATTTTTTTTTCTTTGGAATAAATAATATGTGCTTCCCTTTTAGAAGGCTTAAGAGCATTAAAGAGTGAATCTGTAGCAGCTCTTATTCTTGTTAATAAGCAAACAAAATATCTATGACCTGACCTAAGTCGTGTAAATACTTGGCCATATTCTTTAATATGAGGACGTATTTTGGATCTGATATGAAGATATTAAATTTAAATTTTTCTAGATTTATTTTTAATCTCTTTAATTCCTTTATAAGGTGAATGTTATAAAAACGCAGAATTTATTTTAAAAAAATATTAAAACAAAAGCTAAACACATTTTAATTATATACTTGATAACAATAATAGAACAACACATTTTTTTAAATATCTTACACACATACCCTCTTAACCAAAAAAGTTAACGTAGTCACTGTTAACGAAATTTTTCATGTACTTTTTCATAAATTTAATTTTAAAGGCGACATCAATTATTTTTGTAAAAGAGAGATAGCAAATAAGGGGTATCAGAGTAGTGAAAATATTCATGCCATTCCAGTCTCGCAAGTAAACAAATGACTTACTAAGACTGACTCGGTCAGGAATTCAAGTTATCACTTGGCAAATATAAGGGTCAGTTCAAACGACATCTGCAGCTTATGTAACGAAGACGAGGAAATAGCAAAACATTTCTAATTTGTACCCTTTTTCGTCACTACCTACAACAGTGTGACATAGTACAAGTCACCCAAAAGAAAGTTTTTAAATTCTTAATGAATACCAGCCATAGAAAGAATTTTTTATAGGTCTATTTTTAGTCGCAAGTTCTGGCAATGAAAAACATTTGGAAGACTTTTTAAATATTTTATTATGAAAGGAAAAGCGTACAAAGAGCTTTTTTTATGTTGTTGCAGTACCTAGAGCATCTAAGATATTTAGAAAAAATTAATTTATTAAATTAAAAAATTACATATTTTGAGATATGACACTCTTGAAGTAAATGAGCGATATATTGTCATGTCTCATGAACTTAATTTAAAACAGCTAACCTTTTAAAAGGTAATAAATAAGCAACTAAGAAGCTCATGTAAATGAGATTTTCACTCCTGTTATGTTCTGCTAATAGTCTTATCTCTAATATATATTTAAATTTTAATACTCAAAATTTCATTCTGTAATTCATTTAAGAAAAATATTAAACCCCATAGCTGAAGATATTTCAAAATTGTTTCCTATGGAAAGAATCAGCCTTGACCGATTGATTATCGAAATACTAGGCATTCTTATACTTACATACATACATACCAACAAACGTAACAACTTATTTATTTATTTTTATTTTTCTTTAATTCTTATTTTATGTACTTAAAATGATTCTGTGTGTATTTAAGTATTTTGGAATTTTGTGCTTTACTTTATACAAATTCTCTCTTGCAGAGTGAGTATCAATGTAAAGTTACTCAGGGTATGTAATGGAATCATAGTTGCCAGATTTGTTAGCTTAATGCCATTTCCATTAATTTTAAAATCAATCAATGATTTAACAAATCATACATTTATGCATAAATAGTGTGAAGCGCTTCTCTCTCTATTTTATTCTCTATTACTAAATTATATTTAGCATTCAATATCAGTATAAAAATTGATCGAAATTTGAAACTTGCTCGATATTTTATACAAAAATTTAGTTGAAGATTTAAAATTTCATAAAGAATTTTAGTAACTTCCTACAGCAGCCTCAAATTCAAGTTAAATTATGTATCTACCGGGCTTCAAATAAAACTGTTCGTTCGTGTAAACAAAAATAAAATTTGATATTTTTTAATTTAAAATTTGCTGGCAAGGCTTTCTGAATGACTGGGTTGGGGAAAGGGCGAATTCCAGCGAATTTCACTTTAAAAAAACAAACAAAATTTTTCTCTTTCGTAACTGCTTGTACTTGTTTTATAAAGGTAGATAACAAATTTTTAAAATTCTCTTTTTTTGTGTCTAACTCTGAATAAGAATCAGGGCTGGAAAATGCAGTAAAATTTTAAAAACATAAAATGACTGTTTTTCTTTTAAATTTCAGGTTTTCATGAGGTTGAATTTTTATTACACTGCAGTCTGTGAACATGAGAATTGCGGAATACTTAGGTAGTGATTGCGTTTAGCATTCAAAAGCGCATTCATAAGAGAACGTTTATGGGCAAGTGATCGTGATGGCATTAAAAAGCTGTCATGCGGGAACGTTTACGACGTCACAATCGCAAGTGATCGGATGGCATTAAAAAGCTGTCATACGTGTGTTTCGGTAGTGTCGGGTTAATGAACTCTATTTTACTAGAAAGAATATTTAAATTGTGGTCGTTTGTGTAATTAAGCAGACCAAAAGGTCTGCTAATTATGCGACATCATAATTTGAACTACCGTGTTAAAAATATTGCTTAATTAGGAATAAAATTTAAAAAAAAAAAACCACAAAAATTTTATAAGCTGAAGTGCTTAAACGTCGGTAAGCAGGTGAGCGATCGTGAGTGATGAAAAGCAGTAAATACTTGAAAATTGTGATAGCCTGCTTACTTGAGGGTGGTAAAGCCCCCATAAAAATTTGATTTACAGTGTTAAAAATAGTGATAGTTTATCTAGTGGACTTTTAAAGATGACAATTTATCAGCTTTCATCATGACAACAACAATAAGAAAAATAACAGGTTAGTTTTTTACATTTCTCTTTTTTTTTAATAAAAATTATATATTTTATCAATTATTTAATGAAATTCTATGCTGCAAATAAAATATATCATGATACCAGTCATATAAAAGTGAAAACTCATTTAATTTTTATAACTTTCATTTTTAGTGTAGGGTTCTGTACTGGCCAACTGATACTGTATATAAAATAATAATGATTACATAAACAATGTTGTTCACTCTTTTATAAAAGTATTAGTATTTAGAGGCTTTCAGTCACGTTATATAGGGCCTAGTAGACAAGGCTGGTCAGTACTTGAAGTGAAAAATTTACAGTAACTGACAGTTTAAAAATACTGTCATCACAGTTGTTGCTCTACAGTACTGTACTTTGGCAGATTTTGGCATTTGCAAATCATTAGCTCTTCAATAATTTGTTTTAATTTTTTTATTTCCTTAAATTTAATTACTCTCGCTTACTTCAGTTCCATAATTGTTATAAATGAAAAAACTTGATTTTGCAGGAGAGCCTTTAAAGTTTACAATTTTTGTTAGCATTCTTACGTGACAAGTTTCAAATATTTTAAACTGAAAAGACGAGGTTTTAGAGTATTATTTTTTAATTTTTTCCGAATATGTATAAACTAAAACATGGAGAAAAAATGTACTTAAAAAAACATATACTAAGTTATGGCACTATTAAGCTAAATGAGCAATATATTGAATTTAAAACAATTTCGTTATCAAACTTGTATGATAGATAATCTAAATTAGAGTGCCACGCTAAGGTTTTGTTTGAGCATTTAAAATTGCAAGTTTCCCAACTCTGTTTTGTAGTTGTGTATATAACTCGCGCGTACGTATCTATGGCGCCACATAATTGCATGCGTTGTTTATTACTTTTTTGCAGTCTCACGTACATGTTGTACGTTTTGTTTTAAATATTTTCTTTGTGTATGTGTGTGTGCTTGGTGTTGTTTCTGGTTTTTAATAGTTTTTAGAGGAGTTTTATTATTTAGTTATTTGGTCGTTTGTGCTAATATCTTGTTTTAAGCAAGGGAGATACGAGTACTTAAAAAAGTTTTTTGTTTTTGTTTCCTTTTTGCTTTATGTTCTCCATGTAGACTTTGCTGTAGATATGGAAGGCCTCAAATGAATTTTGCTTCGTTTTGTTTCAAACAAGAAAATGAAAACAAACAACAAAGCCAAAAAAAAACTCTTCACCAAACACTTAAATAAATTTTATTACGGACAAACATAACGAACGCACTTGTTCCTTGTGGCACTAACGAGTGCATGGGTTAGTGTGTGTGCACACGTAGATATTTTCTTCTTTTTTAAGGTTTTTGACAAGTTAAATGTTTTCATGTTAATGACTCTTGTTGTTTTTCTTTTCTTTGAGGTTTTAGGGATGTTTTGTTTTCTTTCAAGTCTATTCTTAGCTGTCACTGTGGGTGGTGGGTTATTTTACTGTTTTTTTTTTTGCAACTTTAAATCCCCATGCCCACCAACTAAGCACAGCCACAACGGGATAGAGAAAGAAAGATAGAACCAGAGAGATAAAGAAAAGAGAGAGAGAGAATATGGCAAAGACATTGATTTTTCACCAAATTTCTGTTAAAAAATTTTTATTCCATTGAAAGTTTTTTTATTTTTTTTTTTCCTTTTTTAATTAGGAATTTGTTTTGCTTTTAATTTTTATAATTTTAAAATTTCAAAAATTTTTTTTAATAATAATTTTTCTGTTTTTTTAACATTTTAATTCCAATTGATTTTTTTTATAATTTTTCTTTTTTAGATTTTCTACCTTTTGAAATTAGTATGTAAAAAAATGCATAAACTATTTACGCAAATAAGTTAATATTGAAGCACACATTTTGTATAAAACGCCAGCACTTTTGTATTTATTTAGAAAAGTAGATAAAAAAATTAATTTCTTTTTATTCAAATAAATCAATTATAGCGAACGTATGTTTGTGTGTAAAAAATGTTTTGTTGTGTGTTGTTTGCTCTTGTCAGTTTTTTTCGTATACAAGTGTGTTTAATATGCACAATTAGTGTATTTCTTTTATAAGCCGACCAAGCGCCGGTTTTTTCGTTTATAAAAATGTACTTGCGTAGCGTACCGACTTTGTTTAAAGCTAAATTGATTCTGTGTAAAATACGTTGTATCTGCTTTTAACAGATACAAAATTTTCCAAATACCTGCTACTGGGCTGTTAACTACATAAAAAATAGTTGTTTGCAAGTTGCAGTATGCTGCTCTCTCTTACTCTCACTGTATGCGTTCTCTGACTCTTTAAATTAAATATTTAAGGGATTTTTTTGTGATTTTAAAAATATTTTCAAAACCTTGGAAAAGAGTATGTAGAAAAGAATATTTATTTAGAAATGTTTGATTGAAGCAGGGCTGCCAGCTATTTTTATTTTATATTTTTTATAAAAGACTTCAAACATTTTAAATTGTGCTAGCCATACACTACACAAGTTTAGTATTAGAATCTGGTAGTCCGCAAACAAAGTGTGAAACTTGCATTATTCAGGTAAACTGCAAGAATAACAGAAAATCAGATAAAGCCTTCAGCAAGATATTTCTGTTTAAAAAACTTAAAATGTTTACATGCCCTTCATGTCTAAGCCAAGAAGAAAAGTAAAAATATTCGTTTTAAATTTAATCGCCTATACATGTCACATCTAGACTTAGTTATGTATAAGCTAACTAAGTCTAGATGTGACATGTATGTAGACAGCTGAATATTGTAAATAGAGAAATATCTTCCTGAAGGCTTAATCTGCTTTTCTATTATTCTTGAGTAAACTGGTCAATTTTTGATGTACGCTGTAGCATTGAAAAAAAGACAAAGGAAAAATATTAATTAAGTTTAAAAATTAAAGTCAACTTTACAACCAGAAAAACTTTAAGCTATTGGCCAAGTATATTGGAGCTCTGAACGCAAATTTGCTTTAATGATTTTCAAATTCGCCCTACCCTCATCATATAAATTTCATAAGTGACACTGCATACAAATGTATAAGTCCCCTAGACTGGTGGGTAGTGTGTTAACTTATCAATCTGGGGTCGTAGGTTCTATTTTTGCCCAGAGCATGGTTGTTTTCTGCCGACAAGCAAAAAAGCTTCGCGGATTTGTGTTGTTTGAAAAAAATACTGAAAACGCTTGGGCAGCAGATTACAAATTTAGACAGCCGCCCCCTTTGAAATGATATGTGTCCCATTAGGTCCCATTCCTTGAGATAGAAGGAGACCACATATACTAAGTGAAATTTTCAAAGTTTTCTAAAAAAAAAATTCATAAATACAATTGGGAGAAACTGTATTCCCAGAATGATGGCCCTATCCATTGTGGTTGTTTTCCATTAGGTCCCATTCCTTGAGATAGAAGGGCTTAGCCAGAATGGCTTCATCTCTCTGCAAACTCCTTTAAATTCAGTACATATGTGAAGAATATGTATGGAAAATTTGTTTTTATTGCATGCGATATTTAAAAAAAAGGATTTAGCTAGACGTACTTGTCTTTACACATATAATACAAAGTTTTTGTCTTTACGAAATTTTTGTATATGTAGTTTGAAGTGTCTCTCAAAAAGAGAGAAAATTTCTCTTGCAGAAAATTCTTAGTAAAAATTTTGTATGGACAAAAAAATACAACTTTGTAATCAACAATTTTTTTATTTAAAAACTATAAGTTGCTTTTTATTAATAATAAAAAATTCAAAGTACTTGATTCGAACTGGAGTATAAAGTTTTTGATGGTAAAATTTAAGTGAAGCACACAAAATAAAAAATTTTATTTTCGATAGCAAATTTATTTTATTTTTATTTTTCAAAAGCTATAGCTGGCAAAACTTTGCCGGCACACTGGCCAAAACCAATACGCAAACCATTACGTTCACAATGGCCACGAATAATGATTTCATCACCATCTTGTATAAATTTACGTACAGAACCATCTTTCAAATTAATTGTTTTTGAGCCGCGCCAGCTTAATTCGAGCATAGAACCATAAGAGTCATCAGTTTCGCCACTGATAGTGCCAGAAGCCATTAAATCACCGGGGCGTACATTACAACCGGTGACTGTGTGATGGGCAATCTGTTGCATGGCCGTCCAATATAAATATTTATAATTGGATTTACAAATTTGAGACTCTTGGCCATTGTCAGCTAAAATGTTAAAATTTGCTTTAAATTTTTTTTTTTTTGCAATACAACTTACGTTTTAGAAAAACTTCTAAATTAATGTCAAAATTAAACAGTTTATCATGCTTTAAGTAGGGAAAAACTTCCGGCTCTTGTGGAAAATTGTCTACCAAAAAAGGCTCCAAAGCAGCCACCGGTATAATCCAGGGCGATATGGTGGTGCCTAAATTTTTAGATGTAAATGGACCCAAAGGCACATATTCCCAGTTTTGTATATCACGAGCACTCCAATCATTCATTAAAGTAAAGCCAAAGACATTTTTCCAGGCCTCATCGACGGGTATACGTTCACCCAATTTATTTCCAGGCCCACCAATAAAGAAGGCCATTTCTAATTCAAAATCTAAAAGCTTACATGCACCAAACACCGGTGGTTGGCCATAAACTGGTAAAGTTTGTCCTAGAGGACGGCGTATGGGAGTGCCTGAAACTACTACAGAACTGGCACGTCCATGATAGCCCACCGGTATATGACGCCAATTAGGCATTAAAGCATTTTCTTTACCACGAAACATAATGCCAACATTGGTGGCATGATGAATGGATGAATAAAAATCTGTATAGTCACCAATACATGCTGGTAAATGCATTTCACATTCTGCTTGAGGAATTATTACACTGAAAGATATAAAGTTTAAAAATAATAAATTTTCTGTCGTGCCTTTGCTTTAAGCACTTTACCTCTTAACTAAGTTGGCATTTTGTTCCAGTGGGGAATTTTGTAATAACAACTCATGGGTTCTTGAACGCACTACATTCCAGGCTGTGTATCCAAGACTCATTAGCAAATTCAATGTTTCAGCATTTAAGGCATCCTTAAAGGAATGTATAACAGTTATAAAAATGAGTTAAAAGAAGTTGAATTTACTTACCTGCACTTCAGGTGGATATAAAGCAGCAACACCACTTAAATCCAAAACACTGTCACCAATAGCTACACACAAACGTTTGCGCGGCTAAAATAAATAACAAAAATTAGTAAAAATAAAGTAAATTTCAAATATTTTTTAAAAATAGTCCAAAGTAACTTCTGAGTATTTGAGCAATAGATTACAAAACTAGACAGCTTTCCCTTTAAAATGGTATATGTCTTATCATTTAATCTTCTATGGGTCGTCCGAAATTTACTATGGATTATTTTGAAATTTTTTTAAAATTTGCGTATACTCCAGTACTGTTGCTTTGAGGGATTTTAGCAACTTACGGACGTACTATAGAAGATTACGGGATGGAACACATATCATTTTAAAGCTGAGGTTGTCTAAATTTATAATCTACTGTCCAAGTACTCACAAGTTTCTTTGAATTACTTAAATTTTTTTTTGAAATTTCCATATACCCCAGTACTGTTGTTCTCAAGGATTTTGGCAGTTTCCGTTTTGCATCATAAAATAAAAACTATGAAAATTTCCGTAAATATTAAAACACTTCCAGAAAGCTTAGAGCCTACAGATTAAATTCCTTTTTGGGCAAAATCGGGGATAGTACCTCGGCAAAATGGATAATGGTAAAAATTCCTCAAGGCAACAAGGTATATTGAAACCTCAAAAATATTTTAAAAATAGTTCAAAGTAACTTCTGGGTATTTGGGCGGTAGATTACAAATCTAGACAACCTCCACTTTATAATGATATGTGTCTCGTCCCGTAATCTTCTATGGTTCGTCGGGAAGTGACTAAAATCCCTCAAAGCAACAGCAGTGGGGTATATGGAAATTTAAAAAAATGTTGTAAAAATAGTTCAAAGTAACTTCTGAGTATTTGGGCGGTAGATTACAAATCTAGACAACCTCTCTGTAATCTTTGTGAGAAGTTAACGTATTTATGCATATTTGTCATAAATACTAAAAACATATTTTATGACGTATGACGTATTTGATAAATATGCCAAAAAAATATATTTACAAACACTAAAAAACGTAACGGGTTACGTTAAAACATATTTAACTCGGCATATTTATCTTTATTCACTTAAAATCTGCTTTATTTTTTTTTTTGTATAGAGCATGCTTTTTCAAAACTACACTTAAAAATTTGTTAAACTATTTGAAGGCTACCAAAGAAAACAAGTCTATTTTTTTAATTTAAATAATTTATGTAAATTAAAACGAAAAATATGCATAATTTTCTAGCTCCAATTTTTAAATACACATTCTTTCAGTTAAACTGGAATAACAAGATTTTCAATTCTTTTATTTTATTTGTTTAAATCGCATGTCATTCTTTCAGGAAAATAAAATTTAACTTACATTCGATTTTGTAGAGAAAACGCCATAAGGTAAATTTTGCAAAGGAAAATCACTGCCAGCCGGTACATGAACAAAAGTATTGGCCATTTTACCAAGTGAAAAATTATCAAATTGTCCGCCAATTAATGTTCGCTCCACACGCCAGTTAAACGAAGACTGATCACAAAAAGAAATTGTTTTTTGAGATCAACTTCAATGACTCAATGAGTGATGGCAGTTGAAAGTTGCCATTTTATACCAACTTTTTTTTAAAAAAAAGTACCAAAGAAAATGATTAAAAAAGGTGCCAAATTAAATTTAAAAGATTAGTTGAAGTCGGGTTGAACAGAGAAAATATGAAAAAATTTGTTCTATATGGCGTAACCAATCCCATTTAGATATTTATCAAAGTCGCTCTTATCAAATTTTAGGAGTCTAATTACACTATGCAACTGCAAAAAAAAATTTTGGACAATTACAATTTTGTTTCTGATGCGGTAAGTTCCTCTAAATCTAAAAATTATGGGTATTTTAAATTCTATTAAAAAGTTAATTTTTTTTTTGTTTTTTTTTTTAAAGATTATATTTTTAAAGAGGCTAACTTTGAAATTACTAATCCAATTTAATTAGTAAATATCTCCAAAAATTTTAAATTATATTGATTTTAATTTTTTTTGTGCAACTACTGTTTTTTGAGTTATTGCAAAAAATGTTAAAAATTATAAAATTAAAAATTTTTAAAAATCTAAAAATAAAAAGCGCCCAATACTTTTTCCAATGAAAATAAATTGAACCATAAAACATCAAAATCCATCCTTAAATACTGATTTTAGGCCCGTTAAAGTGTAATCAACATGATGCATCATAAAATAATATGTCAAAAAAAAATTATATTTGTTGCATGGTGTTATAGGTTAGCAAATATTTTCATTGTAATGTAGGTTAACACTTTCCCTTTGCCAAATCTGTCAGATAATACACAGAAAAATTTATCAAAATTAAATAATTATTCACAAGGGTGTCTAGGTACTTTGGGCATTAAAATTGTACCAAATAAAGTGAAAATTGTAGTTAAAAATTACCTCCTCTGATCTGTTAACGTGTTTCACGTGGAGCATTACGCAAGAGAATTTTATTTTTGTAGAAACTCTCTTAAAATATTTTTAAAAAATACATAAGCAGCTCCTCTTGCTAGTCCAACTAAAATTTTATTTTGTTTACTTTTATTTTATTTTACCAGGGCAAGGAATTTTATGCGCTTAAAAAACGAAATTATGCGTTGAAAAATGCAAAATATACATTAATGCCCTTGTATCAACTAAAAAAATAGTTAAAATTCATTTATTAAATGGTGCCATTTTTCAATAAATTTTCCAATTCAGAATCAATTTTAAGGTACTGAGTAAAAACATCCATTTGCATGAAAATCCTTGGCCTGGTTACTAAGGTTCCAATTAAAAAAGGGGTGAATTGAGAACCTGTGCCAATACAGAGTAGTTTAATATGGGCTGAAACTAAAGGGCTGCACAAGCATACTTGAAATGGCTTACAAGCACCTTCAAGTATAAAATATTACACATGTTTGTAATGGTGTGTGTTTTTCATGCATTGCTTTACCTCAAACAAGACCTTGAATCGTCCAAAAATCATATAAAGGGTGTTTCTGTAAGAGTGCATTTTTGAAATTTAGTGCAATTTTGTTTTGTTCAAGTGTGTGCAAAAAAAATTACATCATCCTTTGTCATAATGACAACAAACGGTGTTAATAGTGCATCGACTACGTTTCTGTTTTAGCGTTGCAAAATTGACAACGTATGGTGTTAAATTGACACCATATTGGTGTCGAAATGACACCATACTGGTGCTGAATCGACATCATTTTATGTCAAAATGGCCCATACTGGTGTCGTTTGTTAACAAAATGACAACAAGCGTTGTCAAAAAAGTAAAATTGTTGCTTTTTTTTCAAGTTGACAACCAACCGTCCGTTGTCGTACAAATAAAATTGAAAACACTCGTTGTCAACTACATTGACAACGGGATGGTGTCAAAATGACCACATACGTTGAGCAAAGTGAAGTTAATGCTAATCTTCTGCGAAATGAGCATTCCCATCTGAATTGCTTTTTTGAAGACATAAAATTGTCGAATTTGGGGCTCTAAAAAACCCTCACGCAATCCATAAGAAAGAAATGCACAGACAATGAGCAACTGTCTGATGGGAATGTTGGTCGGTCCTTAATTTTTTGAAGATGATTCTGAAATTGCAATGACCGTTAACGGCATTCGTTGCAGGAATATGATAACGGAATTCTTGTGGCTTCAACTGAACTACCTACCACACAGCCCGTGAAACAATTCATTTATTGCAGCGTGAAATAAAAAAAGTGCAGTCTTGCTGGGACCATTTATGAAACCCACTTAATTTTTTAAATATTTTTGAAGATTGATTTAAATTAAAGTAATCTCAGCATCAGTTACTAGCTGAGAAATAGTTGTTGTAAAAGATTTAAATTTATTAGAGAGACACACAACACAAATTGTAAATATTTATTTATAGGTGTTAGTTAATATTTATGTTTTTGTTTATTATTTATTTTTATTTTAAATATTTTATTATACAACATGTAACACATTGAACTATACAGAAGTGATATTTTAAAAGGTTTAATTTAAATAATTTTTTTTTTTATTATTTGTATTATATTTTTTTTTATTATATTAGTGTTGTGTTTTCTTTTTTTTGTTTTTATTTGGTTTTGTATGCATGTAGGTGTGGGTTTTCTGTGTAGCGTTTGGTTTTGGTTGTTTGCTTTTGCGTTTTTTATTTGTTATAATTTTTTTATTATATGAATAGGTACGTACACACATTTAAATTATTTATTTATTTCTTTTTATATGACTTTTTTTTTATTTTTGTTTTGTTTTTTATTTTAATAAATAAAATTAACGATTTAACAAACTCTTTTTAACAAAATTTACTGATTTTGTTTAAAATTTATTGGTGTGTGCAATGACTGTGGTAAATTTTTATGTAATTTTGTTATTGTTTTTGTATTTATACAATATAGAGAGAGAATACACACACATTTTGTTGATTTTTTTCTTTCAAATTAATGTTTTTTGTAACTGCTTTTTATTTGCATTTGCATTTTTGGTTTTCTGGCAGTTTTTTTTTCTCTGTTAATGAAAAGCAGAAATTTTCACAGGATGTTTGAAAAATTGATTGAGTTGAATGATTTGTTGTTGTTTAATGACTTTTATTGATCCAATATGTATGTACATAATATAATAGTATATAAGGTGGTATATGAATTATTTTTTATTTAACATTTTTAAATTTTCAAAGAGTTGCGAGCGAAAAAATCAAATTTTATTTTATTAAAATTAAAATGGTGCAATTAATCTATTCTGTGTTTTTCTTTTTATTTTTTTTTTTTTTTTTTTTTTTTTGTTAAATATGCGTGCAATTTTTTAACTAAAAAAAATTTAATTTTAATTTTTTTTTTTGTGTTTTGCATAATTTGGTGGCATTTGTAGCCGCTTGCTCTCCTAATAATTATTATTGTCAGTCACAGCTGGAATATTTTTAGCCTTGGACTCATTATGAGGCAAGTCTAAAGATTAATAATATACATACAGTTAAATATATTTTTAAACATTTACAATTAATGTTGCTTAAATCTGAAACTAATTATTTAAACTCTAAAACGTCTTCCACAAAGTTTTATTTAATTAAAATTTAAACTTCTATTGTTTTTTTTTGTTGTTTATAATACAATATATATTTGCATTTATTTTTATAATCAAATTGAAAATTGTCTTCATTTTCTTTAATAATTTTTTTTATTTATTTATGTCTTCCAAACATTTCTATTATAAAAAGATATTATTTTAAATGATTTCTAATGAGCTCTTCATAAACGGAATTAAATTATATTTTGTTTAATTAAAAAATAAAAAAGAAAAAAATACGAAATATTCAAAGTTAACAAATTCAATCTTATAATTAATTTCTAATATTAAATATTAATAATAATATTGAAAAAAAGAATAATAAAAAGTGACTTCAATACAAAGTCTATGACGCCAAATAGAATAAGAGCGATTGAATTGGTTTTTTCATTTTAATTATTATTTTATTATTTATTTATTAGAGCCGATGATAATTTAGTCTTGGAATTAAATTCTGTTAGATTAAATAAATAAATAAATATTTATTTCTAATTTTTCATAATATTTCCATGAAACCAACATAATTGAAATAAACAGCAGAGAGCGTTATTTATAGTTTTTTTATTTAAAAAAATTAAATAAAATATAGAATAAAAAAAGTATTTTAAAATAGGATAAAAATTAAAAGAAATTAATGTGCTGTTTTTATAACACAAGCAATCAACTCGTTTAAAAAAGTTTTATGAAAAACACTCAATATTTTGAGTACTTTTCATATAAAATTTCCAGAAGAGTTGATAAATTAAAAAAAAAAAAAATGGTAATTGAAAAACAAAACGAAGTGGAAATATTAAATTAGCTAAGAAATAAAATAAATATAGTAAAATAGTTAAAATTAAATGAAATGAAATATATTACAAAATTATAATAAAATAGAAAATTAAATAATTCAAAATATTTATTACAAAAAAAAAAAATAAAATTAAAAAATATGTATAAAAAATTCAATACCTTGAAAAAAACTAAATCAATTAAGAAATAAAAATTAAATGAATAAAAGAAATTAATTAAAAAAATTAAAATGAAATAATTAGAAAAACAATTAAATGATTTAAAAAAATTTAATAAAGAGAAAAGAAGTTCATAAAAATAATACTTTAAAAAATAAACAAATACAAAATAATAACAGACTAACAAATAAATAAATTTTAATAATACATTACAAAAATAAAATATGGAAAAATAATTATAAAATTATTTTCCTTGAGAAAGACATACGAAGGCATTTCGACATTAATTTAATAATAATTAAAATATATAAAAAGACCTAAAAGCTTAAAAAATATTTATTTATTTATTTAACATTAAGGTAATTAAAAGGAAGTAAATTAATGTGCGCTTGCTGTAACACAAGCCATCGAATCGCTTAGACAATTTGTAGGAAAATTATTTAAAAGTTTAATAATTTCTATACAAAATTTTTTATATGAGTAATACAGCAAATAATAGAAAGTAAATTAATTTTCATTTTGTAAAAAAATTTATAAAAAATTATTTTGTGTTTTCCAACTCGTTTTAACGGTTATTATTAAAAATAACATTTTAAATTTTTGAGAAATTTTCATAAAAAATTTCTACACAGACATAAGTTGAAATTATTTTTTAATTAAAATATTTAGATGTTAAAATATTTATAAAGATCGAATAATTAAATTACATAATTAAAAAAAATATATATTATTTTAAGCGAAATTAGAATTAAATATAAAAGTTTATATTTCTATTCAACCTGAATTGAAACTAACTAATTGACAACTTAAATTAAAAAGAAATAAGTAATGTTGCTTAATTCAAACAATATAAAAATATTTGTATTAAAAAAAAAACGATCCAAAGCATAACCAATTTTTAGAAATAATCACCTGATTAGCTGCTTCAATCTTAGCCATGAGCCATGAAGTATTTAATAACAAAATGTTTTTAATTCTGTTTATGAAGTTAATTTAAATGATTTTTGGGTTGGATTTTTTTCTTAATTTTTTTTTTTATTTTACTTACAGCGAGACATTTTTCTTTGTTAACATTTGATAATACACTTGAAGAAAAAATATGTTTGAGGTTAAAATAAAATTATTTTATTTTTTGGTTTTAGATTTTCTAAACGATTAAATTTGTAAAATAAATACGAGTATGTATGTAAATAACAACACGTACATAATATTTCAGGCTAAACATTTAATGCAAAATGTATTTGAATTATTTATTATTTTATATAAATAGAATAGGATATCAAGGATATAAATAAGTATACTTTTTATCAATACAGTTTTATGTATTAGATTTGTATGTATATGGCATGTATATAAAGTATGTAGTAAGTAAATGTTGAAATATAAGGTTATGTTTACAAACGTATAAATATTTTTTTTTAATTTTATTTTATTTAATTTTTTTTGTTTTGTAATATGTATATAGATTTTTTCTTTTGCCTTTTAATATAATTTTGTATAAACTTTTTAATTGATTTTTTATGGATGTTGTTTAATTTAATTTTTACATTTTATTTTTATGTTGTTTTCTTTTTTCCTTAATTGATATGCTGTTTTCAATTGAAAAAAAAAATTTTAATTTTTTTATTAAACATAAACTATTTTGTAGGTGTTTACAGGAAACAAACAAAACAATTGTTTACAAAATTTTTATGAAAAACTGTATTGTACGTTTCCTGTAAATCGCGTTTCATTTAAATTTATGTAAACTCCTACAAATAGAACAACAGAGAACAACTTTGGTTGTTAGTACATATGAAATTGGTTACTAAACAAACACTTAGTTGTGATAATCAATTAATAGAACTTGAAAATTTTAATCTCTTTAAAATAGCTTTTGGCTGTCTGTGTCTTTGAATATTTGTTTAGTAACAAATTTTTTAGTCTTATTGCAAATTGTTTTCTCAGTGTAGTTTAAAAATTAAAAAAAAAAAATTTAAATTTAAAAAGAAAAATTAATTAACAATTGATATGTTGTGACCATGGATATTTTATTGGTTGTTATTAGTTTTTTTTTTTTTTATATTTCTCATACTAAAGTTTAGTGTCCTAGTTGTTTGATATTCTGTTGCTGCCTTAAAACACTCCTTTCCATTATAAATCGAAGCTGGAGTAGTAGCTTAAGCAGCGTAAGAATTTATTCAAGCTATTTCACCTGGAAGCCCTTTAGTGATTTTGTCGTGTTTTTATTTATTAAATTTTTCTTTTAAATAAAACTAAACAGTAAAACCGTTTTAACTAAATTTCTTTGTTTATATTTTTTAAGAGTTTCTAATCTTAAGTCCTTAAAAGAAATAAGGAATTCTTTGCTAATTTAATTTTAAATATTTTTGTATGTTTGTGTGTTACTTTATTTTGGAATTTTTTTATTTTCTATTTATTTATTTTATTAAAGTTAACAATTTATATTTATATTTTTTTTTAATTTCAAATTAATTATAAATTAATTGATGCGCATAGGGATTAGTTTTTATTTTATAACGTTTGTTTTTTTTTTTTTTTGTAAAAATTTCAATATTTTGTAATTGAACATTAAACAGCTTTAGTTGTCAACAATTATTAAAAAATTTAATTTTTTCAAGTTAAAAAAAAAGAGTAAAATCAAAAAAAAAAATCTAAAATTTATCGCCTTTTTTATAAAAGCAAACCCAAGTTCATATTAAAACGTTTAAGTTCTAAATGGCGATAAATCACAATTGCACAATGACCCGCCATCTCCAGTTTTACACAAAGAAGCGCACAGTTCATTCCAATTCGGTGTGGTTAATTTTGTTACAATTTCTGTTTTAATAAGATTTTCAGAATTTCTTAAAAGCATATTTCGGTTTTTTGTATTCCAGTTACATGGTGTACAACCGGTAAGTGTGACACTAGCATAATCACACATGATGGCACAAACATTAGTTTGATGTTTGTTCAGCCTCGTGATGTAATTCTTACATGTACAAACATCATCACCTAAAAAGGAGACAGAGAGAGAAATAGTTAGAGAGAGAGAGAGAGATAGGTGGATTGTTTCAGCTACACATCTGCATTACTTAACTTCTATAATAAACTGAATATAGTATTCGGTATAACAATCTTTTATGTTTGATTTTTTTGAATATACAAGGTGGGCTAAAAGAAATCACCCTATTCGAAGATGCTATTATTTTTGCAAATGACGGCCAATGTCAAATCTGTTTTGACATTTGTGAACTAGACAGATGTATAATACAAGTGAACAAGCCATGGAGCGATACACTCCCCAAGAACGCGGAATAATCGAAGTGGACGATTTTTCGACCAAAATCATAATGAGCGGGTACGTGAACAAGCAAAACTATCGCTTCTGGGGCACCGAAAATCCACGAGTGATGCACGAGGAGCCATTACACCAGCTCAAAGTGATTTCATAGTGCGCTGTTCACGCTGGAGGAATCATTGGGCTGGTCAAACGACAACAGTGGACGGTGCGGGCTATAGGGCCATGTTAACCGAGTTTTTTCTGCCGCAATTGAACGTATTAGGACTAGAGGACATGTGGTTCCAACAGGACGGAGCAACGGCACACATTTCATTTTCATTTAGAAAAAAAAATGAGAGCCAAACAACATCGGATGACTTCTTTTGCCCCACCTTGTAGAATAAAAACAGTTCTTCGATTGGGAAAATCTATTTAAAAAAAATTCAGTTGTGATAATCAAAGTTGTTAATTGCAGTAACCAGCATTTGATAATACAGTTCAAAATTTTAGTTCTCTTCAAATTATTTCTGTCACGATTTGAAAAATTCGACTATCACAACTGAATCTTTGATTGTTAAAAAATTTAGTTCTCACCACTGAAGCTGTTTCCTCATAATCTAGAAAAGTCATTAGAGTAAAATATTAAAACACTCAGTTTGCTAAGTTCAGAGTAAACTAAAAACCAATCGCCACTAGTTGAGCAACTTACACTTTAAAAAGCTTTTTGTAGTTTTTAAAATTTATTATTTCTTTTTTTATTGTATTCAGAGAAGATTTACTAATTGATAAAGTTTTGGTTTTTTCAAAAGACAAATTTTTTAAAATTAGATTTTTATTATTTTATTCACTAAATTAAAATCCTTTTTATGATTTTTAAAATGTATTTCTTGTTTATTTATTTATTAGCTTATTTGACCTTTTTCTTTAAAATGGCTATTTTATCAAACTTGAGGTCTTATTTTATAAATTTATTTTTATATCAATATTTCGTTCTATAATTATATCCTAAAGAAGCTACGCAAGTTGGAGTAAAATATCGATATAAAAATAAATTTATAAAATTGAGGTCTTATTAATAAAATAACCATTTTAATTTTTTAATTATAATTAGTTTTTATTATTATTATTATTAAAAAAAATTCACAAATTAATAAAAACGCTACCCTGAATCCTCAGTAGATTACTCCGAACTTTTCTTTCAAACATTAGAGTCTTTATATTGTAGAAGCAATTGACTAAATAAGAATTATTTGTCAATAGTTAGAAAAATATTAAAATATTCAAACAAAAAACTCAGTAAGTATTGAATTGAATAAATAAACTTCCAAACCAATATTTTAATATTGAAAACTATATATTAAATTTTTTACTTTACTGAGGAAATGGTCCATATACTCGTAGATACAAATTAATAAAGTTTATATTCTAAGTAGAGGTGATGTAGCCATGTGTTTTAAAGAAATTAGGCCATAATTATAGTCACACTAAAGTCAGTATCTTCTTAAAATCGACTTTTAATTCATATAAATATTATTGACAAAAGTCAGCTCTTAATAAAAGCCTACTTTTTTGTGATTATGATTATGGCCCATTGATTTTACAATTTTATTTGATAGAAAATCACTCTTATTCTCTTTGGCGTCAATGACACAAAACGACAGCAAATAGGTTGCACTTATATAAGAACGTTTGTTATCAATATTGACGTGCATTTGTCGGATAAAAATTTCTTTTATCAAAAATTGAAAACAAATTAAGAGCTGGCTAAAATAAGCGATAAGTGAGCTTTTTTATTAAATATGTATGTGAGTAAAAATTATCAAGCGACCGTGGACGTCTTCACAATAATGTTAGGATATACCCGACCTCACTTTTTATATTTTATTCTCAATATTATTTAGTTGGCAATATTTATAAATACCGACTGTAATTTGGTATTATGCAATTGCTATCAATATTTCCATTAAATCGACTTAAAAAACTTATGAAAATTAAAAAAAAGTAAAACAGCTGACTAAAGCAATTATGAGTTAAAGATCTCGATACACCGTCGACGTCGTCATTATATTATTAGGGAGTACTTAATTATAAATTAATTGATGTCGACGACGATAAACAGTGATGTTGCCGACGCCAAATGGAATAAAGGTTAATTTCTTTTTACTTGTTTTTTCTTCTACTTATTGTGACATTATTGAAAAAAGTCTTTGTTAGTTTTTTTTTTAATGTGGAACCTTAATAACACTGTGCAACAAAGAAAACAATCTTTCACAACCACCATATTTTTAACCCTGCAAGCTCTTTCCTCGTCGAATCGACATACATCGTTTTCACTTTTTTGAAAATTCCAAAAAATATATTTTTTGTTTCTTTTTTAATAAAATTAAAATTTAGTATTAAGTTTTTACGTTACATGAATACAAATTAAATTAAATTGATATATAAAAAAAAGAAATTAGTTTCTTACATTGTGTTGGATCTGAGCGGATTTAAAATGGGCTTCGTCGTATTAAAAATAAAAAATTGCTTCCAGGGTTAATACGTTAAAATTTAAATATATTTTATGAATATGGTTTTTTATGGTTGCGAACTCAAAAAATTATTTATTATTTTTAATTACATCATATGAAATTATTTGGAATCATAAATTTTAACAAAATTTAATCTTTATTTGTGCTTCATTCCACTTTATTTTGATAAAGATAAATAAAGATTAAATTTTGTTATTATTTAAAATAGTTAAAGTTAGACTTTTGTTAAGCAAATAACCAGTTTTTGGTCAAAACTTTGAAACCAAATTTAGGTGGATGATTAAGGTCACACTATTCGATATCCGATATTTTTAATTTATTGTCCAACCAAAAGCTGGATATTTGACTTGTAAAATCTTAACTTTAACTATCGGTAACTTGTAATAATGGCCCTTAATAATATTTTTTAAACTTACCTAATTGTAATCCACATAATTCGGGGCGTATTAAATCTTTTTTCGCATCAATAATTCCTGCGGCATTTACTAGCTGCACCGAAAATGGAAAATTTGTTAAATGTTTGCAATACGGTGAGCACACAGCGCCCCCTAAAGCAGCTCTAAAATAATACAAAAGAAAACAAGTTTTTAAACACTTTCCCTCTTAGCAAAAAAAAAAAAAAAATAAATAAATAAAAAAATTAACGTAGACTTGAAAGTCCACGTTATCGAAATTTTTTCCTAAATTTTATTTTACTTTTTTGTGATAATACTATACGGTTTTTATACAGAGAGAAAACTTTTCTTCAAGTTTACTCATTTACATACACACATGGAAGAACAATTTGCTTTTCTTTTATTTTCTTAAAACTTTTTTTTTTTTAATTTCACACTCACTAGTAAATAATTTAAAATTAAAATTTTTTTTATACTAAGATTTTTTTCTAATTTCTGCACTTTTGTGTGTGTGTGGGTTTTTTTTTGCGTTGCTAAGCAACTTACCCGCAGAGCTGTTGACACACCAAACTCCAATCTTGAACTGCACTTGATGGCGTTTGCTTTGTTACAATCTTATCAAGTTTTAAATTGTTTTCATAGATTTTACCAACAGCATCAACAACCTCTTTGTCTGGCAATGACGTCATTACATGCTTATATGTTTGCAATGTACGGCCATGCGCAATCAAAGTAAATGTTGCCACCAATAGCATTAAAATTAAATAAAATTTTGGCATTTTAAATAGATTTCTGAAGTAAAGTAGCTGACAGAGCAGGATGTAGTGTGTTGAGTAGGAAAACTCAGAAATGAAACAAAATGTTAATGACGTCAAGGGATCTAAAAAAGTAGGCGTTTTAGTTTTGGAAAAAAGAAAAATAAATTAAAATTTAAAAAAATAAAAAAAATTAGTTCGTAAATGGCTGACAAACAAAGCATATAAAATACACACATACACACACACTTATAAATATATAGAGAAATCTGCTCGTGCTTTTGTACGTAACACTATTTAAATAGAAAAAAAGAATGCAACTAGATGATGATGATTATGATGATGTAGCAAGCAGGCATCATATCATCATCATGCATCGTAATGCACAAACAATTGCAAGTTTAATTGTAGATAAAATTATATTATAATGGAGAAATGGCTACCAATAATGGTCAGTCATATTGTTCAGGCCTACAATTTGTATTGATTGTATTCTTTTGTTTTTCTTCAATTTTTTTTTTTTTATTTTTTTGTAAAAGGATATCGCCAACAGCTTACTAGTGTTTATTCTACAAATTGGGAATTGATGGTGCATTTTGTGCCAGTTCACTTAACAATGAAAATGCATAAAACGTTAAAATATTTTTTTTCGTTTGTGATCTGTTTGTTACAAATAGAATCCAAAAAAAAATATATATTTAGTGCCAGCTTTTTATAAAGTTTCTTTTGCTGTTTTTTATTCAAATTATATAATATTTAAATATAATCAGAATATGTATGTATGTACTTGTATAGTATCTGTAATTAGGTAGTTTCCATTTATATTGACCCATTTAAAGCAACAATAACAACTGCTACAATGTACATGCCATCAAACTTTTATGTGCAAAAAAGCTATGCACAAATCCTTACATAATATTTTCATTATACACAGTCACACTCTCACACTCTGCCACTTAACACTAACACAACTACATAAATGCTATCCTGCAGGCAACTCAGCTATTTTTAAATACATTTAAAACAAACTACTAAAGACTACAGTCGACTTTTGATAATTTAAAATTCAAGGGATGAGAGAAAAAGTGTAAATAAATAGTCGAGGTCACATATTAACCAGAGCTCACATTTTTATTTGTAAAAATTTTATGCTAACAGCAACACTGAAAGCGTGTTGTTCATTAATCCAATAAAAAAATTCAGTATTTTTCAATCAATGATGGACAACATTTCATCAGACAAATGAATAATTCATTAATTTTATGAAATATTTCATTAAATGAATAAAATTTTAATCGATGACAACATTTCGTATTCCCCAAATCATATGCTTTGTTCAGCTCAGTGCATAAACATATTCAGTATTTTTACGCTAGGGTTTGATTAGTATAACGTAGAGCAGTGGTCGTCGTCCCATAGCACAATTGTGCTAAAGCAATCACACGTATACTCTTACGCTCTTGTATTCAGTCGTGGTTTAGGTACCGATGGCTACACATGTGCGGATGCTTACGAATTTTTGTTTCAGTTTTTTTCTCTTTTTTCAGTAATCCTTGTCCAGCGAACATTTTGAAAACATAATGATATGTGAAAAATATTTCATGATAAATAATGCATTTGGTAACATGCAATGTATTCTATGTTACCAATGTTCAAAGAAAATAGGGAATATGTTATTAAAAGACATTACGATTCTTTTCATAGTGACATGAAAAGTTTCGAAGGCAAGAAAAGAAAGGACAATTTAGACATGGTAAAAAACATTTATGTAGAAAAAATTAAAGAATGGCTACTTGTTGTTGATGAAAACAATGCAAGGGCAGAAAAAAATACAAAAAAAATACGTATCTGTTTTATTGACAAATGGTAAAATATTTCTTAAATAAATTATATTGGAAATGCTTCATTTTGCGTTTGCTGGGTAATTCTCTCACTAATACAAGCTCATTTTTAGTTTTGACGACCACTGACGTAGAGTAACAAGTTACAATTTTTATATTTTGTTCTCAGCTTAAACGGTTAATTTACACTCTTATTTATAACAAAAAATAGCTAGAAATTTACAAATTTAGGCAGACAAGTAATAAATTGCTTGCACGGTTAGTAAATGAAAAATCCTTGTCAACTAAAACTTTGAATTAACACGGCCATATTTTAGTTTCTACTTTCTCTCCCCTTCTCACTCTCACTAGTTAGTGTGTGCTCATATTTGACACACAAATGTTTTCCATATTTATGCACTCACTCCCTACAACAAAACTGTATTTTGGTTGTTTTCTTGCCAGCCTTAAAACGTTTATATAAGTACGATTGCAGAGGAAACGGAAGACAGCATAGTTATTTTAACGGGAAATGCTTTAACACAATTTAAGTGAATTTTTTTCAATTGTATTAAAAAAAAGTACTCGTTTTCAAAAAAAAAAAAAAAAAAGGAAATTATTTTTCAAATAAACGAAATCTAATTTAAAAAAAAAGAATAAAAAACTAAGAAAATATTTTTGCTTATCTGGGATATAAAGCTTTTAATCATTACACATCAAAACAACATCGAGAAGGTAATTTTCCATAAAATAAATATTTAAGAAAAATGTATCTGATAAAGTGTTGAAAATAAATTAAGAACAATATGACATCAGCAGAGGCAGCAATAAATGAGCTGTTAATTTTGAAAGTGGTATATCTTGTTCAAATTACCGTTAAATATTTTTTTTAAAGTGGACTTATACCACTTTCACTTTTCTATTGCTATTCTTTTTCTTCTTCATTTCATTCTATACAAGTATCACAAAGGGACCACGTCAGAGGATCCAAGTGAGCCCAGCTTCTGTTTTTCTTACTTGGGCGCCCTGTGTAACCTAACCTAACCTCTATCACTTTCAAATATAACAGCTCAAATAAAAAAAAATTTAAAAAATTGTAGTCTTTGGGTTAGTGCATGATACAAACTTCAGGCGACTGTCGACATATTGAATTATTTGTAGCAACTAGTTTAATTAAGAAAAATCCATGTAATTTGGTACCCTCGGGGAATTTACATTATTTTTGATGGAAATTTTAATCGAGATCCAACTATTGGCCAACTAAAATTAAAATCGCCAGTAGTTTTAATTTTAAACTAAAAAGTGGCAAAATGATGAAACTTAAACATGAGTAAATGATTTAGAACTAATTATTTAACTAGTTCTTTTATAAAAATGATTAAAACAAACATGCAAAACATTTACATTTTTATGTTGAAAATGCAATGAATCAAATATTATATTTTAAATAAAAAATTGTGAGTAAATCAACCATCAAAATCATAATTTTATTAAGCGGCCCATACATGACGACAGCTTCTATGCTCAATCAACTGTTTATAACAGCGGTTTGGTCGCTGTATGATTATACGCTGTGATTTAGCGTTGTCAAACATATATTTTGATATTTTCCTGATAGTACAAGCTTGCTGGTATTGTGTATGGCGAAATTAGCTCAGTTGAGGAAATTTTTCAAAGAGCAAACATCGAGCTACTGCGTATTACAAAAATATAAATTATTGAAAAATAAAATAATTTTTTCGTAAAAACAAGATTTTTTCTCGTTTTTTTTTCACACCAGCAGCTTGTGTGTTATGTGGTGCAACTGAATCACTAGATTGTGTAATGCATTCTGTTGTCGTGAATATGGGATGTCTTTGAAGTATTAAAGCTCATCAGCTTTAATATTTTTCGCTAAATTCTGTAACCTTGTTGGCACTAGCGCTTGCAGATTTAGATTTATTTTTATTAAAATTTTGAAAATTTTTTATACAAAAACACAAAAATGTTAATCGTTTTCATTCGATATTGAATGTGTCTCTCTATTCAATTGCTGGAAAATATTTTTACTTGCAAAATTGTTCAACTCTAAATAAGCAAGATGGTGAAAAACTAAATTTCTTAATCCTTTCAGGACCATAAGCGTACTGAATAAATAAGGAGTCTAAAAATAGCATCTGAGGAACTGTTAACTCAAACTAAAAGCATAAAGTCTACAAAAATTTTACACAATTTACGTTTTATCAAATTTTAGGCTTCGGACACCGGTGTCCTTACGGTCCTTAAAAGGTTAAAATTTATTGTTTTTTATCAAATGAATCCTTCCAGAAAAATAGATACACTTTTAAGACAGGAAAACTTTAATTTTTTTTATTTGTAACAACAGCGACAATTTCGTAGCCAGTAAATAATATTTGAACGCAACAGTTATTTTTTAATAAATTTTGTTCGAATATTTTTGTAATAATTTTCTTTTTTTTTAGTTTAATTAAAAATTTCTTAAAAAATCCTTTAAAATTGGTTAATGCTTGTTTAATTGCTGTTAATAAACTGAATTTTATTTATTGCTTTGGCTACATTTTTTATTATAAAATATTTCAACTGATAAACTTAATCACATTTCATAAATATAATTGATGTTCTTTTCTATTATTATTTTCATATGAACGTATCGTGTAGCAGTATAATTGATAGATATGACAGATATTCATTTCATGTTTTCAATGGCGGTATTTGTAATTGAGTCTACAATGTCTTTTCAACGGTTCAGTGTAGAGTTTGATATCATTTCTGCTGAGGTTAAGAAAAAACATATTTTTTAACACGTTCGGGATTAATGAGTCTCTTTGACTAACACGTACCGGCTTTAGTTCTCCAGCAGTCTTATACAGCCAGAGAAAAAATTAAATAATCCGTTGTCAAAATGAGCACAAATGGTGTCAATAGTGTATCAACTACGTTTGTGCTCACTTTGACGCATTATTGACTACATAGCATTGCAAAATTGACAACGAATGATGTCAATTTGACACCATCCGCGCTCTTTTTAGCCAGTTAGTTTGCCATTTAATTGCCTGCATGCTCTTCATCTCTCGCTATACATACCAGAGTAACCGAAGCCCTCTGTGTCAGAGCATCGAGCAGCCTATAGCAATCCCAAGCCAACCGCGAACAAGGAATAACTTGCTAATGCATTTATAGCAGCTTTTCTATCTGAGAGAATGTATATTCCATTACTAAGACTGCCCATTCCCTAGTCATAGCTCTAAGGCGCAGATCTCCACCAAAAAGTGAAAGCTGTTTTTCCCCATTGCAACTGTCTTTCGGATACCTGACACTATAAAGGTCAGCAGCATACACTTTGATCTTTTCAAATTAAGTCAAGTCAAAATCTTGCCAATTGGTATAGTAGTCCATATTCTTTATTTCATATGAAGACGTAGAGCTACACATTTTTCCAATACTTTAAGCGTCTATTGGACTCAATAGAGAAGGAAAAATACATTTTTGCCTTTCAAATTTATTATTGATTTCGTTGCCAACAGCTTTGTCTATTTTTGTTTGTATGTCCCTCCCTAAATTTTTAATATGGATCCGCTGGTGACGACCTACAAACAAACAAATTTAGTAATTTTAATCTCTACAAGCTAGTGGCCATAAAAAAAGAAAACAAAATGCAAAAAAATATGGCTCAATTACCTTAATAGTGTCATAACTTTTTTTTTGTTTGTTTTTGATTTGACAAATTAAAATTATTTCCTATTTTTGGAAGGGTAGGTCAAGTACATGTAGTCTTTTAAGTCTCTGGATTTCATTGTTATAATCTAACAGGTTTATTGCTATTTAGGTATCTTTCACTAAAGTTATTGATATCATCTTTGACCATTAAAGTTCGAAGATCTCTGTGTGTGTTTTTGTTGCTGATAAACCATGGCGCATTTGTTAAAAGTCTGAGTGTTTTTGACTTGTATCTCTGTAGTTTCTCAACGTTAGAATTGCTTGTAGTTCCCCATGTCCAGTGTCATAACTTTAAAAAAAAATTTTAATTTTTAAATACTTAAAAAGCTGCTCTTTTTAGTAGAATTAGAATTAGAATCAGGGAACTAGTCAGCTGGTTACTGCGGCCAAAATAGACCTATTGTAACACCTCTTTTTATTGGCTTGTTCGGAAAGTAATTTTTTTTTTCGGAAAATAAAAGACAATTTTTTTTAAGTTGTCATAAACAGCCGAATTCGATAAATTTAATTTGTCACCCATCTCTTGGGTGTTGTTATTTGCCTTTATTGTGTCTTTAGCAACTTCAACCGGCCTTCCAACATGCACATCTTCGACATTAAAAAATGCCAAAACAAAATTTCGCAACCAGTTTTGGCTCTGGCGTACTATCAACATGTCTTCTGCCTAAACATCGATTAAGCTCTTTCTTTTCCGAAAACTATTTCGTAGAATTAATTGCACTTTTTCACAAACAAGCCTTACCATAGCAGCTCTCAAAATATACACCCCTTTAACCAAAAAAATTAACTTAGGTTTGTATTCAAAGTAAAATAAAGAAGACTTGAAGTAGAAATTTCTATTTCAAGTCTTTATTAACCATTTTGAATATCAGCCTTAGATTTTAAAGTCAACGTTATCAAAATTTTTCATAAAATTTGTTTTATAAATTTTACTTCAAAGTCTACTTAAATTTTGTTTGGATAAGAGCATTAATGATTATGCGGCTTAAGTGTGAAGTTGGGCTTGAAAAAATACAATTAAATATTCTGTTGGAAAAAAACCAAATTACTTTTCGAACAACCCAAGAGTTGTTGTTGTTTTTGAAGTTGTTTTGTTTGTTTTTGTTTGATTTTTTTTTTGTTGAAGTAAGAAATATTCTTATAGTAAGAGTATAAAATATTAATAATTATTTCCATAACACTGCCAGCAAATTACAAACTTAAAATGGCTTTGATGTAAATTCATGTTTTGAATTATGACATTATTAAATTACACAAGCGATATGTATTTATGAATCACTTGTTTTGACACACATCACAGATATAATTTTTATATTTATCTATTTGCAATTTATAATTAATGTCACTTTGTTTTTTGTGTGTTGAAATCCTATTGAACACACACACATACACTCATACCCAGTGAACAATTTTAGCTGACATAGCGAACAACAAACTTGGCTACAACCTGTGCACTTGACCTCAAATATATCAAAAAAAAAGTAACGAAAACGGTTATCTGTTGAAAAAAACGGTAGTTTCTAAACATCGCATATCAAAAGTGATGAAAAATTACTTCTTCAGGTTTTTTTTGTTAAGTGATTAAGATGTACATCCATCACTTCCATATTTTTGTTTTTGAGGAATAAAACTAAAAGGTGATTTTATAAGAACTATCGGAAATTAAAAAAAAAAAACACATAAAATTCAGAAAAATGCATGAAATATTTATTTGGATCGATATAATTTAATGTTTGAAGATTATTTCATGCAAATGTTGGCCGCGGCTGCGCCTCAAATGGTCCATCCGCTTAGTCCAATTTTGGCATACTCTTTCCAACATTTCGGCCGGTATCTCACGAATAATGTTGGCAATGTTGGCTTACAGTGCGTCAATCGAAGCGGGCTTGTCCCTATAGACATTAGCCTTAACATAGCCCCACAAAAAATAGTCTAGAGGCGTTAAATCGCACGATCTGGGCGGCCAATTGACTGGTCCCAAGCGTGAAATAAACTGTTCACCGAACTCGCCTCTCAATTGGTCCATTGTTTCGCGTGCTGTGTGGCATGTGGCACCGTCTTGTTGAAACCACATGTCATGCAAGTCAAGCTCTTCCATTTTGGGCAAAAAAAAGTTTGTTATCATCGCACGGTAGCGCTCACCATTCACAGTAACGTTGTGATTCGCATCATCTTTGAAGAAATACGGCCCAATGATGCCGCCAGCCCATAATCCGCACCAAACGGTTGTTTTTTGTGGATGCATTGGTAGCTCTTGCAATGCTTCTGGCTGCTCTTCACTCCAAATACGGCAGTTTTGCTTGTTCACGTATCCATTCAACCAGAAATGAGTCTCGTCGTTGAACACAATTCTTGGATAAAAAAGTGGATCTTCATCTAACTTTTCAAGAGCCCATTCACCAAAAATTTGGCGTTGTGGTAGGTCGTTTGGCTTCAATTCTTGCACCAGTTGTATCTTATAAGGCTTCACACCCAAATCCTTCCGCAAAATTTTCCACGTAGTGGAGTAACAGAGGCCCAATTGCTGCGAACGGCGCCGAATCGATAATTCACGGTCATCACCAACACTGGCCGATACGGCTGCGATATTTTCTTCAGTTCGCACTCTACGTAAGCGTGTTGGTGGTTTAATGTCCAACAATGTAAATTTGGTGCGAAATTTTGTTACAATAGCCCGAATAGAAGCCTCAGTAGGTCGATTAAACTGACCATAAAATGGAAGAAGCGCGCGATGAACTTTCTTAACAGAGCACGCATTTTGGTAATAAAATTCAATAATTTGCAAGCGTTGTTCGTTTGTAAGACGATTCATGATTAAATTATAGACCAAACTGAAGATGTTTGACAGTGACACAAGATACAAAACGTGCGTGAGCTGTCAAAACTAGTGTTGCCAAAAAGATAATAGCAAAAAAATCACTCTTTAGTATAAGTTTCAAATTAAAATGAATGACAAATTAAATGACATTCAACTCAGTTTGCGTTATTGCTTAGTGTCATTATCGTAGTTGAATTCCCGTCAAGCCAATATCTAAATATATAAATAAAATTAATTTTTTGTTTACTTCTTTCTTTGTTCGTTCCTTATACAAATTTTTGTTTTCCAACGGATTTGTCTGAAATTTTACACAAAATCTTAATACTCCAGTGAAGCTAGCCTTTTACTTTTTGACCAGCCGTGCCCATTTGTGTTTCCACACTTAATGTAATCCTGCAATTATACTTTGAAATATTTTGCTTACTACTTTACTCATCTGCTAACAATATTGCCAAAGGCATGAGTCACTTTACAAAGCAGTGAATGATTGTATTTCTTTGTTGGGTTTTTTAGCGATTAACATGTGGTAGATGGATATGTAATACCAACCAAAATGTTTCCTACATATTTATTTGCTATCTGCACAATATAAACAATTCCGAAAACTAAATAAAAAAAGAAATTTTTTCATAGTGCGTTACGTAAGGCAGCAGCATTAGTTTCGCAAAACCCGAGAGAACCTCCGAGAAGGCATTACAAAATTATTTGCAATTATTCACTCATTATTAATGATGAAAATAGGATTTGAACAACTTGAATATTAAAAGATGATTTCATATCAAGTAATTATGGTTGGTTTAAACATTTTTTTAAACACCCCAAAATCTTCTAAATTAACAACTAATTGTTAATAAATGAAAATTAACAACAAAGTTTGTAGCAAAAATACTCGTTTTTGCCAAAGCAAATTCATACAAGGTGATATCAATAAAGCATCTTGACTTGTCAAAATTGTTACATTTATATGGTCGGAGTATATAAGCCATGTCTCTGTTTAAAAACAGAGATGCTTCATGATTTCATCTTATACGAATTCGTCTTGGTTTTTGCCAATCGATTTAAAATATTAAAGTTTGAAATGCTCATTTCAGGAATCTAATTTAACTTCTCAAGACCAAAGCTCATAAATGCTCGTACATAAAATTTCGTTTATGAACGTCATCTCATAACTTTCATCTATTTTTTTTAATTTCTAAAAAGAATCCTTTGTAATCAAGGTAGCAGTAGCATAAAAAAAAGTAGCAAAAGCAGCCTTGATAGTAAAAATCTTTTCTTAATGATGAAAAATGGGAATTTAAAAATTAAAAATACATAAAACCTTAAAAATTTAATAAAAAGATTTTAGCTGAGACAAAAAAAATTAACTACGCAAGGTGTGTCCTCCAAAAAAGCCACCCCAACAACCCATGCCATGTCATTCTCCAATAAACACAAGTTGAGCATTAAAATGTGCTGTATACGCAAACTCCGCCTCTTTTTAAATTCAATATGGCTGTTGTACCAACTAGTGACGTCATAGTTGATGTAAAAAAATTTTATTTTTATCAGGTGGATAAATAAGGGAATCCTATAGAAAATAAATGTGTGTGTGTGTGTGGGTCTGAAAAGTAAATATAGTGCGGATTAATGTGTACGAGTATGTGCTTAGTAATTTTTGTGCGCAGTTGTATTGAAAATTTGATTTTTATTTTAAGGATTTATAACTAAAATACATAATATACTTGGCTCTATATACTTGTTTATGTATATAAACACACGCACACACACAAAGGCACGAACAAGCTAACAAGCCATTTTGTAAATTTTTGCCTTCGTAGGAGACTGTGAAATAAAATCAGTCACAAAGCTCCTCAGATCGTCTAACAGTAAAGCTGCTTTTTCATTTGTGTCCGTCCCGACTTTGTGTACGGTTGGAGTAACACAGCAACACCTAAAATAATAATAAGAATAAAATAAACAAAATAAAGTTTAAAAGAAAAGAATTAAAAAATAAATAAAAATTAAATTTTTTGAATTGAATTCAAATTGTTGGCAAAAGCATAAAGTGAGAAGAAAAAAAATTATAAAAAAAAAAGAAAAGACTGCTTAAGTAGTTTTTACTGTATTAAAACTCAACTAGTGAGCTAAAAATTAATTTAACAAAAAAAAAAAAAATTATAATTTTAATTAATTATAAATCATATCAATTAAATATAAATCTTAAATCACTTTAAGGCATTTAAGTTTAAATTCGTTCATAAATTTTACTTTAATTCTTAACCTGCTAATCCAAATCAAAATCAACTCAACTCACATTTATTTCCTTTTGAACACGTTTAATTTATAAATCAGTCAAAGTGATTTTCTTAAGGCAATACATCGAAGATCTCCGCAAGATCATTGGTAAGATACCTACTTAATCAATTGTAAGCCAAGCGTGCTTACTTACAAGGAAATCATTTAATGGATTTCCTTAAGAAATAATTTTTTTTTTGGTCAATTATGTAACGAAGCCAGACAAGAAAAAATATTTCATTTCACATTTTCATTTTCATTTTAACTCTTATTGCGCATATGCATTCAAGCATTTTAGTGTGTACATACTTTAACCTTCACAAGTCCTTGTATTTTAACAACCTTCTTTTTTAAATTTAATTTTTTTATTATGCAACAAGAGATTTTAAAGAGCTTTTGCATGATTTTGAATAGTTTCACACAAAAATATTTTTTATTACAAAAATTATTGACCATTTTTTTTTTTGTTTGTTTTAGAGGAGAAAATGTCGCTCAATCCAAATGGGTACAAGCTTTCCGATAAAACGGGAAAACTAACAGCTTATGGTAAGTAAAAAATGGCTTAAATTTGACTCACAATTTCAATAAACTAAATTTTATTATTTGCAAACATTAAAAGACTGTTTTTATAAAACTTAACTTTCTACTGAGTGACAATAAAAAAGCTTTTGCGTAATGAATATTAATGCTCTTATTCAAAAAACTTTATGTAGACTTTAAAGTAAAATTTATAAAAAAAATTTATGACTTTAAAGTCTACGTTATTTTTTTTTTTTTTTTTTTTGGATAAGGGTTATTAATTAAATTAAAAACAATTGTGTTAAAAACATATTTAGTTCAGACATTAAAGTTAATCACGTCATTAATAAGCAAATTTTGATTTTTTTCTTTAAATTTCCCATTTGAACATTTTTCAAGTCATCTAGTGCAAACTGCTTTTCGAAGTATTTTTTCAAAGTAACAAAACTTCACAGTGGGTTTTACTAGTTTAGCTGCCGTTCAGATTTTGTTTTTGACTAAGACTTGATTTTTCCGAAGATCAGTTTCTCCCAATTGTATTTATGAAATTTTTTTAGAAAACATTGAAAATTTCACTTAGTACAAAATTAATGTATATGTGGTTTTGAGGGATGAAGACTACTGTGGCCAAACCATTCTATCTTAAAGCATGAGACCTAACAGAATACATATCATTTTAAAGGGGAGGCTGTCTAAATTTGTAATCTACAGTCCAAAAATATTTAAAAATTTTTTGGAAATTTCCATATGCCGCAGCGCTGTTGCTTTCAGGGATTTTAGTGACTTCCAAAGAAGACTACACAATGGGACACATATGATTTTAAAGGGGAGGCTATCTAAATTTGTAATCTACAGCCCAAATACTCAGAATTTATTTTGCCTATTTTTAAAAAATTTTTAACTTCTATATACCCCAGAGATGTTGCTTTGAGGAATTTTTACCATTCCCCACTTTGCCGAGGTGCCCCCCCCCGATTCTTCCCATGAAAATTACCAAAATCAAAAAGAAATTTAATCTGTAGGCTCTAAACTTTCTGGAAGTGTTTTAATATTTTCTGAAATGTTCGTAGTTTTTATTTTGTGATGCAAAATGGAAACTGCCAAAATCCTTGAGAACAACAGCACTGGGGTATATGGGAATTTCAAAAAAATTTTAAAAATAGTCGAAAGTAACTTCTGAGTATTTGGACGGTAGATTATAAATCTAGGCGACCTGTCCTTTAGAATGATATGTGTCCCATTCGGTAATCTTTGTGAGAAGTCAACGTATTTATGCATATTTGTTATATTTAGAAATATTTTATGACGTAAGACGTATTTGATAAATATGCCATAAATACCAAAAAGATATTTAAAAATACTAAAAAACGTAACAGGTTACGTTAAAACACAACTAACTCGGGAGATTTATCTTCAGTCACTTAAATTATATTAGCGACAGTATAGTACTTCGCAGACGAAGTAGCGGGTTCAATGCCAGTTGTGTGTAAAAAAATATTTTTGTTTAATGAAATTTTCTATAGAAAATTAGCTTAAGAAGCCCTTATGAAGTAAAAATATATTTTTTTAAATACCGCCATTTATATTTCTTGCAGAAACTTTAAATAAATTTCTCATATTTTTTTGATAAAAAAATAAAAAGAATTTCGTTTTGCTTAATTTTAAAATCAAAACCCCGCCTTTACTGCTAGATAATATCAGTGTTAGAAAAATTAAAAATCTCAAAACTTCTTATGAATAATGAAAATAATCTAAAGCTGTTGTCACTTGTATTTTAAAAATTATTTGGTTTTCTAGATGTTCCCTTCACATAATTTTTGATACAAATTATAATATGAATCACACGAGCGAATACCATAAAAATAATACCCATTTTAGGACAAAAAGCCAGCAAATAAATTTGTTCTTTGCACAACATTTGCACAAATAAATAAACATTTGTAAGCATATTTCTTTTTCTATATCCTCTAAATGTCACCAGCACTGTATAAATTGTTTTGTGAATCCAAAAAACAACAACAATACAAAGTAGTTATATTCACTTACTGCACTGCGTTACATACTTTGTATTACACTTAAATACAATTATTTATAATAAATTCAAGTAGCTTTATGTCCAATACACTCGTTCACTTTATGATAAATCACTTTACAAACAGTCATACCCATGCATTTGTAACAGATTTTTTCCAGTCCTACACACAAGCACACATTAAGAGCAGCAGCACAGCACATCCAAACTAAAAAGTCAAATGACAGGAATAAAATTCAATCAAACCTGCCACCCACCACCACACATGGATACACAACAATGACTACAGAAACTTTACTGCAGCAACCCATCAAACATTTGGATTGAATTTGAAATTAACTAAAATAAGAAATTTGTAAATGGTCTTCTCTTACCATAAATAATTGAAACTGACACTAGAAGATAGTTGAAAACTGTTTGCAAGATTGACTCTGACGATACCATCATAGAAGTGACCCAATATCGGAAGGGCTGCATTAAAAACAAACGATAATTTATTTCCTACATTTGTATTGAAAACAAAAACAAATTTTCCTTTATTTTTTGATAATACGGATGAACTACAACACCCAGAGAAAAAATGATACCATACTGGTGTCGAAATGACACTTTACCGGTGCTGAATCGACACAATTTGGTATCACAACGACACCGTGTGTTAACAAAATGACAACATGCGTTGTCAATTTAACAACGTGCGTTGTCAAAAAAGTAAACTCGTGGCTTTTTTTCTAAGTTGACAACCAACCGTTGCCGATTTTTATACGCTGCTTAAAAAACTTTAAAGCACTTGTTGTTAAAACATACGTTCTTGATACTGCAATGCGATTATTGGCTCAGCTTTAACCTAAAACTAAATAAAACTTACATGTTTAAGCTTTTTGTTGACCGTGCTCGTTAAAAAAGTAATTTCTTTTGGTTACGATAGCTAGTTTGCATCGAATCATATTTACTAAGATTATACTGGTTCCTTGGAATGCTTTCGTAGGCTGTATATCAGCTCAAATTACGATAGCATGATAACAAAATGAAAAATTTCGATCAATTTTACTCGTTATCGAATGCCCATTAATTTATTATGTCAAAAACTTAATTTGAAACTTCCCCTCTAACTTTGAGAAAAATTTAAATCACTAATTTAATACAATGAAAATGTTTAATTTTATGTTTGCTGGGTGCCACCAAAAATGTATGGGCTGCACAAGCATACTTAAAGCACTTTTTACTATGAAATATTACACATGTTTGTAGTGATAAATGGCTTTCAAATATGCTTGTGCAGCCCTTTAGTCTATACGTGTGTACTTGTCCCTCCTAGTAAGCTGCTGTGGGTTTATGTATGTCTTTTTCTTCTTAAATTGAAATAAAACAAATATAAAACGTTTAGTCACAGGATATTACTTCCACTTTTACAAAAAAAAAAAACTCAGGCATGCTTGTTTGTTTTCTGCAGAAATGCAAACATAAACAAACATTCTTTTATGAAAAATATTTCCTCCTTTTTTTTGCCATGGAATTTAAAGAATTTTTCTATTAGACAACAATTTGTTACGCATTATACTCGTAAATGGTTCAGCTACTTTGAGGAATCCATGATGAGATAAATTTTGAATGTTTTTTTTTTTAAATTAAAATTACAAAAAAAATGTTGATTATTTTTAATGAAAACTATTGAAAAATGCGTAATTTTAAAATCACATAAGCAACAAAAAAAAATGTTTTTTTTTTAAATCACATTTAACTTTCCTTAGTGTATTGTGGAGAGGACGTGTTTTTTTTTTAATTCTCAGTTTTACTTAAAAAACCCATTATTGTGACAAGTTAATCCCTCAAATAAATAAGTGGCAGAGTAAGTAAAACGTTTTTTTTTTATTTATTTCAAAACCAACTTCAATTAGTAATTATTTAAGACTTTACAACAAAATCTCTGGCAAATAATGAATTAAACTTTAGAAAGATAAAAAAAAAAATTATAATGAAATGGGGGAGGATTTTGTTTTACCCAGCATTTAACAACAGTAACAAAAACCATATTAAGTGTTTCAAATTTGGCATTAAGCTCTAGAGTAGACGACTACTTTGAAAAGCCTAAAATTTGTAAGCATCAAATAGACATTCCAACATCCAACAACTAACATCTGCTGCTGCCACCATACAATCGATGTTTGAGTATGTACGAGTATGGGATTAAAAGAATAACATACACTGAGAAAATAGCGTTGATTAGAAGAAACACTTTATGCAATTTCTGTGGCATTATTCACAAAAGTTTTCGTATTTGTTAGCACTCCAAAATTCAATTGTGTTAAGTCAATTTTTTAGTGGTTTTGTGAGTGTAGTTACGTTGTATTCAAACACATAAAAAAATGAAAAAGAAAACAGCCTATAAAAACATTTTAACTTTAATATTAAATCCTATTTTATGGGCCAACGAAATTCTATTAAACCAACACATGTTAATCATAAACCAAGTAACTACTGTTTGGTGGCAGGAGTAGCAGGGAATTTTCCATTAAATATTTTGCTGCTTAGATTGTGAATAAAATATATTTTGTGGAAGTCAAACCAAAATATAAAAAAGAAAAATAATTTATAATAAAAATATTGATAATAATCGTATTTCATGTGAAAAAGATAAAAAAAAAATCAAACCGACCATTATTTCCTTATGGCGGAAGTTTCCTTTTGCAAACATTTTATCTATAAAAAATTGTTGCTTGGTGTTGATAGCTTGGCTGATACGAGTATCATTTCTATTTTAGCTTAAGTTAGTTTTTCCTTTTTTAAATTTTTTTAATAGAAAAAATCTTTCTTTCAGACCTTTTGCCTACAACCAGTTCGGCTGTACCAGAAACCCGTGAATTTTTGTTAAAAGTCATTGATGTTCTGTTAGACTTTGTTAAAGCCACAAATGATCGCAATGAAAAGGTTTTGGAATTTCATCATCCAGAGGATATGAAACGTCTTTTGGATTTGGATGTACCCGATAAAGCTGTGAATCTGCAGCAGTTGATTGAAGACTGTGTCACCACTTTGAAATATCAAGTGAAAACGGGTAAGTTTGCTTATCAGTTGATGCAATTGTTTTCAGGTGCATAAAATACCACGCGACTGCCTGCTGTAGTTAATGAAATTTAAAATTAAATTAAATTCATTAAAAATAATTATCTTGCAAATCAGTATTTCCTTTAAACTTAAACGAAACCCATCATCATCATCATGCAGTCACCAACCGCTGCTGTTTCCTTTACAAAACTTGTATATCCGTTTGTCATTTAGTCGATATAAATATTTTTTGGGGGGTTTCTATTGGGATTTTTTTTTGTGTGGCACACTTCTTGTATAAACATGCTTATTATCGACACTCCAAAGAAGAAAAAACACAATTGCGGTCACGTGCTTAATACGATTAGAAATGACAATGAAAGACGAGTGAGAGGGCGGAGTGCGGGCGTTTTTAGCTTGATTTTGAATGCCAGCAAAATCTGTTACCCAGTTGTCAAATAACTTTTGCAAAGCATATGTCTGTATGTGTGTGTGCGTGTTTGTTTGCATATGAGATCATAAAAAAACAATATAAAATCACGATTATGGTTGAAGATTATGATTAATGCATTTTTAGCTTTTAATGTCTGTGTATGAGTGAGTGTTTTTTTTACATTTTAAAAATATCGAGATGTATTTTTTGTTGCAATTTTACATTTAAAGGGTTTTTAAAAAAGAGCTTGCACAAATGCTTAGACAAATGCTTAGAGAGAGGAAAGAAGAATGGAAAGGGGTACAAACTTGCTCGTACTCGGCAATTTCCTTTTGTTCTCTCTTCGTATCTTTTATAAAGATGTAAAAAAAGAAAACAGGTAGCTTGAAGGCTAAATGAATGACTGAAAAAGAATGCTAAAATTGCCGAAACAAATATATTGTGTGTGGACAAAACGACAATTTTAAAAGAGAATTGAAAAAAAAAAAATTGCCCAACTAAACTAATTGCATGTGGTCCTAGTCTTATGAATAGTCTTATTGAAAAGTGAGCGTCGAAATAGTCGTGGCTGATATAAAAATATATATAATTCTTCCTTGGAGTATAGAAACTTTATGTACTAAATTTCAGACAAATTATTAGAAAAACATAAATAGCAAACAAACGAACGGAAAATTAATTTTATTTACATAGAAGATAAAGATAAATTTACGGATTTTACCTATTTATAACTTTTGTCGTCCCCTTAATGTTAGAATTTTTAGAAATCTCTTCTTAAATATTTGTATTTATTTGAATGAATTTGTTAGTGATGAATCAGTCAATCAGTAATGTTATAATGTTTGCAGACATTAAGTTAAGTCCAGAATTTAACATTAAGTCCACCAACATCAGACTTTCCTTTCACACACTTAGTGTGTGTGTCAAATATTTATTTATTTATTATTTCTCTTAAATTATAAGGTAAGAGGAAAAAAAGGGGGAGCAATGGCATCTTAGGCCTTCATCTCAAATGTGTGTCAAATAAATTTGTACAAAATAATATAAATTTTCCACAGAAATAGAAAACTTTTCTGACCAACTGTACAAAAACCTGAACATGTATGGATTTTGGTAAATACACTTATGTGGGTTTTACACTATAATACTGAGCAAAATAACTTGTTAAAAATTTAAATAAAATTAAAAAGCAAAATAGTGTGAAAACATCAAAAAATACGGATAGAAATTTGACTATTCTTAGAAAATTTATACTTTTCAGTCTTTCAGATCTGCATTTTTGCGTACGAACAAATAAATAACAAAAACAGCTGACAAAATCCAATGAAAATCTTAACTCTTGTATTATAGTGTAAAACCCACATTATAAAATTTCTCCAAAATTCTACAAAAAAATATTTTTTTTGGCAATAAAATAATATTGTGAATACAAAATGGAACTAGAAATAATTTAAATTTAATTTAAAACCCGCATTACGAGACACATATTTTCTTTATCCTCCTTCCAAAAATTTCGTTTTCTTTGAAATTCTTTTATTGCTTAAACACCCTGTAGGATTCAGTTAAATCTACCCTTTTTTTCTCAACCCATTTGAAATAAATTACGTCTGCGGTTGATAGGTGTAAATAATCTTTTACTTTTCTATCAACATTCAATGGACCATAAAATGGTTTCACTACAACAACAACTACTTTCTATTGCCTTTGTCGTTTTATTTAGACCGACTGTAATAGTCAAGCAAACAGACACTTTATGTTCAGCCACACACATACACACTCGTTAAGAGAATTGCTAAGGCATTGATGGGTCATACGATGCCAAGGAAAAGTGCTGTCTCTAATGGTTTATATTTTTGTAAAAAAAAATATTTCTTAATAGAAAACAGGAAAAAGGAGATTGAATTGAAATTTATATGGAATTTCTATTTCTTTAGTGAAAATAATCATTTCTAAGAAACGAAAAAGGAAATTTCAAAATAAGCTCTTTAGGAAATTTCTTCCCGGTTTTTTTAATGAAAATTGAATAACACAAGCTGCTATAAGCGTCCATATTTTGAAAAACGCAAAACTATTAGCTTTTGGTAATCTTTTCTGCGTTTGACAGAACGTGAGTGAAAGCTTTCCCAGTATTTGTTTAAAGAGAACAAAAATAATTTTTTTTTTTTATAAATAATGAAAATTGAATACGACAAACCTGTATTCACAATTAGTTTCCAAGTACACATTTAGTTGTAAAGAGAAAAACCAAATTCTGGCTATCAAAGTTATGCACAATTCGTCATTACCGAATGTAGCCCACCAACAATTTTTTCTCATTGCCTTACTAACTTCTTATGCATAAAAATTTATTACCTAGAGTGAGTGTATCATTTTTTTCTATTTTTTTTTCTATTCCCTTAACAACCCCAATCCGTGTATATTGACATTGAACACGTCTTTGTCACCTTCTAACTCACAGAAAATTCAATTACACAACATAATGCCACGACATCATCATTCAAAAAAAAAAAAAAAAAAAAAAGGACGACTGATATTTAAATTTATGCAAAAATTGTTTTATAACAAACAAACCAACAAATTATATCTTTCTGTGGAAGCTGGTTACACCTTTTGTCTCTTAAAAAATTGTATTTACGAAAATTGTTTACATTTTAAATGCCTGTTTAAACACTGATAGCATGTGATTTGAATCAAATAGTGAGAACCAAGTTGTGGGCAAAAGAAAAGCTAATTTTCAGTCATTTTTTTAAAGATTTTTTTTATATAGTTTTGTATCGAAAGGGTGCAAACTTTAATTGAATCAAATTAAATTTAATAAAAATTATAGTTTTATTTTAGGGGAAATTCCCTGAATTTGATAAGAAATTGAAGAACTGAATAAGAAAAACTTGAAAAGTAAAATGATGGCTCCCCCCGCGATTACACAAGTATTCGCGCTTTTGAAAGAGAGCAATTGGAAACTGTTTCTAATCCCTTTTATTAATTAACCTTAGGTTAATGAACAAAATTCTTTCCTGCATTGTCGACCTTTTTGTAATCGCTAGTATTTATCTTAGGCCTAGATACCCATATTATTAATATTAAAATCTATAGACCGATATATACCCTGTGACTTATGGGAATCTTTGGTACAGCGCACAAGTTCACTGTTGAAGATTTGGGACAATTATCTGTTTCACTAAAAGCTCTCCTAGTTCTTTGGGAGTCATTTGACCTATAAGAATTTAAATTCGGACAATCACAAGGTACATGTTTTGAGATTTCTTCATAGAAACCTTAGAATCTACTAAATTGGCTGACGATAATATTTCCCAACTAACTCTGGTGATATCTAAAACTACAGACCACATATCCTTAAGAGTCTGAGGTCACTCTTGTTGAGTGCCAGTGCCTTTTGGCTCCTATGCTCTGCGTTAGCCTTATAAAGAGTTTCGCTTGACTAAGTCTAGTCCCAATATTTTTCAGTGTTAAAAAAAGATTCAAATTTGCATCTGGGTGCGCGTGGGCGTGGCACCACATACAGCAATTTTAGTTGGGCAATTCTTGATTTTGTTGGAGAAGGAGGAAAGAAAAATATAAAGGGTTACAAACTTGCTCATACTCCGCAATTTCCTTGCGTTCTCTCTTCGTATCTTTTATAAAGATGTAAAAAAAGAAGACAGTTAGCTTGAAAGCTGAATGAATGAATGAATAAGAATGCTAAAATTGCTGCAGCAATTGTAAAAGAGAATTAATAAAGAATTGCCCAACTAAAATTGCTCTGTGTGGTCCTGGTCATATCAAGCTAATGTATTAAATTTTTGAATTCTTGTTTCATAATATTTCCTTGAACCTGGAAATTCTCTATTTTTGGTAGCATTAGTTTTAGGGTTTTATTTAAAATAACGAAAAAAATTGATTTTCTTTTTGGAAAAAAGCTTTTACAAAATAAACCAACGATTACTTGCGCTTGTCTATCACAAATGTGATATTAACTGTAAGAAAAAAAGGGAATGAGAATTAAAAGAAAGCAAAAAAAATTAAAAGGAAGGAAGTATTTAGCAAAAACAAAAAATAAATAGAAAACCAAATGCCTAGACATAATGAAAAAAAAAGTGTCTTTTATCATATAAACGTCAAATATTAAGCTGCCAGCAGCTGTTGTGTATGGCAGTCAGTAGTTGTTTCTTGAAAACAAAACGAAACACATAAAAAGAGGGTTAATGTATCTAAAAAGGATTCATCAAAGCTTAAATAATTTGTTGCATTAAAACAATCAAGTTCAGACAGGCGAACAGGAATGCTTTTATTGTTTTTATGTTTCTGTTTTCTTTTTTTAATAATTAAATGTGGAGCAAATCAATTCTGCAAGACAATAATAAAAAAAAATAAATAAAAAAATTGCAGAGCCTTGTTTTGTTATAGCCAGCAAGACCCAACAACAAGGCCATTGTCATGGAGCAAAAGTTTACAAAAAAAATCATATTTTTCTTTCATACACAAGTTATTTCCGCTATGAAAATGAACCAAAAATCAATATAAGATTTTCATTTTCATTTACAATTTGATTTTTTCTAAAGGTCACTCACAACTTGTACTTTTTTTATTTTTAATTTTGTATTCAATTCTAACTGGCTGACCTTTGTTTTGCTAGCAAGACTTTTGTTATGATTGAATATTGTTGTTTGCTGTTGTTGTTAATTTTTTTTCTTTTTGTGGGCAACAATTGCTCATTTAGGCTTGTTGGTGGGGCTAATTGGAAATTACTTGGCACAAATCACATGACTATTAAATAAATACGTTTATAAACACAAGCTAAACAGTGGCTGCTCTCCAGGGAGTACTTTTCAACACCGCATGTAATGAAGACCAAAAGGAGTGTTTGCAAAAACGCACAAACCCACCCCTTTTATTTCATTTTACAACAAAAAAAGAAAATAATAGAAATCCTTGCTGTCAGTTTATATTTGAAGTGCCATAAGTTGTGTTATTATAAGACTCAAATGCTTTAAGCCATAAACATCCAGCCGACTGTTGTTCACATAAAAAAAGTAGAAGAGAAGAGAAATTATAATCATTCTCTACCTTTTTTTGTATTTCTATTTATGTTTTCAAGCACTGGTGATACTTGCACATTTATGCAGAATATTAAAACTAGTGCTGTAACAATTTGGCAGTAGGTAACCGATTAATAAGGCTGAACAACTGAAAATTTCTTTGGAGTCCTTGTGGTAGCACAATAATGTGACTAAGAGGTCTCACATTTTTTCAACGAGAATTTAATCTTTTCAAGCTCAAATAAAACAAAAAATTTATGTAAAAAATCTGTTTTATTACGAGTTCTGTTCTCATAGACAAATTAAGGGCAAGCTAGTACGAAACCTATGGCCAGTGTTGCCACAAATACATTTGATCTTTGTAAGTTATTGAGAATACAACAGGGCTCTTTACGGAATAGCTAACCAGTGTAAAATAAAAAAATATTGAAATCAAGCAAAGCCGATTCTGTGATTTTTATGACTGACAAACAAAAAGACTCTTAAGCCCACTTGTAAAAATGTCTAAGAGTTAAAGTTAGGATTTTTTGGGGAAAAGAATCGGCAAAAAGTTTGGTAGTAAATTCGGGTGAATAGTTAAGGACGGACTATCCGATTTATAACTTATTGATACTTTTAATTTAAAATCCCACAAAAAACTCCATATGGGCTTAATCAAATCCTAAAACCCAATCACTCGTCTCTATTTTCTTGTTGGCGAAACTTTCCGGCTATAGTTTGTTTGTGGCTAAATTATTTTCAGAAGAAAATCTGCTTTTGAAAAATTCATTCGAATAACTGAATGCCATTTGTAGCAAAATATTACACAAGAATAACAATTATTTAAGGTAGAAGAAATTTATTTTCATTTGCTTCCTTATAAATACAACATAAAGGATTTTGTACTTTGACTTACGATGCCAACATTTCAATTTGCACACGAGACTGTCAGATTTTTGGTAGCAAAAGTTTTTTCTTCTTGGGTCACAGATGGGCACAAACATTGTGTGGCTCAATCATTTCCCTTCAGTGAATTTATTACGTACGTACGTTATGTGTGAGAGGAGACAGATTTCGTCGTTGAACACATTGTTTTGCCATTCATTCGCATCAAAAGGATCAGTGAGCAACGATACAGAAAATAACAACGGATTTTGATTAAAACTTCCCTTTTAAAGTTTTTCTTTTCTTTCTTTTTTCTTTTTTTTTCAATAATTTTTTCATTTGTTATCATCTTTTGTTGGCTATAGAGTCATCAGCATTACATGACTGAATGAATGTCAATGTTTGGTATCATTAAAAGCACTACAGATACGGCGTTGAGAGTGAAGGGCAAACTCTATGTATGTGGTGTGTCTATGTAATGTACGGGGGAGGATTGCTTGTCACACACACACATATATGTACTTCTACTACACAGGAATTTGAGATGGTAGATTATGTTGCCAATTTTTCTTACTCTGTCTCTATATATTTTAGGATTATAGAGGATTAAGGATCATAAATGGTGTTTTTATATACCCAAAGATAAAGTAACTGATTTTAATGGATTTTAAATGTTCAAAGTTTTTTCTTCTTTATTTGCTTGCTGCGCTTTCGAAACACAACCAAAAAAATAAGTTTTTATGAAAATTAAAATTTTTTTAAATATTTTTTCAGGACATCCACATTTCTTTAATCAATTATCATGTGGATTGGACATAATTTCAATGGCTGGCGAATGGTTAACAGCCACTGCCAATACCAACATGTTTACGTACGAAATTGCACCAGTTTTCATTTTAATGGAGAATGTTGTCTTATCGAAAATGCGTGAAATTATTGGCTGGCATGGTGGTGATTCAATTTTAGCTCCCGGTGGCTCAATATCCAATTTATATGCCTTCCTGGCGGCACGTCACAAAATGTTTCCAAATTACAAGGAACGTGGTGCTGCTGGTTTACCCGGACAATTGGTTATGTTCACTTCAGATCAATGCCATTACTCGATTAAATCATGTGCTTCCGTTTGTGGTCTTGGCACAGATAATTGTGTGGCAGTGCCATCAGATGAACGTGGTCGCATGATTACTACAGAACTGGAACGTCTTATAATGCAACGAAAAGCCAAGGGCCAAGTGCCATTCTTTGTTAATGCCACCTCTGGTACAACAGTGTTGGGTGCTTTTGATAATTTAAATGAAATTGCTGACATTTGCCAGAAATATAATTGTTGGATGCATATTGATGTAAGTACACAGTTCATTTTTATTTAGTGAGTTAAGCATTTACCTGTGCCAATAAGTAAGAATCGCTCAAGTCGACTTAAGTAATAATTGATTTGTTGTGGCAATTAGCTCAGGTGAAGTGGTATAATCCCAATAAATAAGACGACAAAGAAAGCAATAACATCTGCTGGAATCGAAATATTTTTAGGAGAAAAACTTTTAGTCCTCTAAAATGACTTAATGAGATACATATAAGCAGTTTTCCCATATTGTCACAGATATTTTCTAAAACGATATGAAATTTTGCTTTAACAAATTAAAAAAAAAAATTTATTAAAACTGTGGATTGTTGATCATGGTCAATAATATCCATATTCAATTTCTAATTGTACGTGAGTTAAATACGCAGCATCTCAAAGTTGGTGACACAGATGGTGCTAATGAGGAGAAAGGTATTTCTCCGAAAGTGGCCGCCACCAAACCAGTGTCTCGGTTTAAAATAAATTTTTCGGTATTTTAGGAAATAATATCAATTATTGAAAATTTAATAAAAAATATTTTATACCTGCTATAATACGGATTTGCATGGAAAAATATTAATAGAGACAACTTATTCTCCCAAATATACAAAACAAAAAAACACTTAAAAAAATTCTTTTTTTGCGATTTGTTTATCACAAAAAAATTAAAAAAAAAAAACTTGAAAAAATTTACTAAAAATAAAATTTTTGCAAACAATAAATATTAATTTTTGTAAAAAAAAATTCTGCTACAAAAAAAAATAATAGCCCAATACTTTATTTAGTAATATTAATAAAAAAATTATTTAATTTTTTTTTCTCATTACAGGCTGCATGGGGCGGCGGTTTATTGCTCTCACGAAAATATCGTCATCCCAGATTTACAGGAGTCGAAAGGTAAGTTTTAAATACAGCCAACAAAAGTTTTATTTATACGTTATTTAAAACAAAATTCTTTATTCGCATATTATTGTTTAAAAAGCAAGTCAGCACAATAACAAACGTATATATATGTGGTGGTGACTGTTCTAAAACAGTTAACGTTTTCATAAATCATGTGCGAGCTGTATGCCTGCAAGTAATTGCTTTTCAAAGTCGCAAATTGTTTGTGATAAAAATTAAACAATAGATTTTTTGTTGCTTTTGTTTTTGTAAAAATAAATACAAACAAAAAGCGGCACACATTTTTTTTTAATTCTTAATCTTGTTTTTGTAAGCCCCAAAAGAAAATAGCAAATTAATTAAAAAATTTTTTTATTTAAAACAGCTTAAATTAAAAGCACACTTTGGACTAAATTACAATAAACAGCTCATTAATCAAAAGTTTTTAAAGAGGCATACTCTTCTTTACACTTGTCAGTTACTCAATAATTGATTAATTTGGTTTTTTTTTTTCAAGAATGATTTGAATGCGTTGAAATTTTATACGAACGCAGCAAAGAAAAAAACGGCCAATCACCCAGCTACTTATTTACTACTTCTTTTAAGTGTCACCAGCCACATGTATTAATAATCAGAGCTGTTAAGGAATACGTTATTAAAAGTAGTAAATTTAAACAATTGAGTAAAAAATTATTTTTTAAGCATTAAAATTCCTTAGAATTTTCACTTTCGCTAATAATCGTAGTCAGACAGCACCGTTTTTTTCTCTTAATTATATTTCACCATTTGAACCCAATCTTCTTCGTTAATAAAACAATATAAAAAAGTACCATTAATATTAATAAAAAGTATTATTTAGCCCCTTTAATAATTTTTCACTATGACCTAAGCCGTTCACATTATAAAATTAAAAATTAACCTTCAAATCAATAAAAAGTACCATAATGACCCTGTTACGATTCTTTATTTCGTGCATTCTACTATCACAATAACATAAAAAATACCACTAAAATTTTTTAAATATACTCGTATAATATGACTATTTTGTTAAGCTTGAGGTCTTATTTTTCAAAAATTTATTTTTATATCGATATTTCGCTCCAATTTGTGTAGCTTCTTCAAGATATAATTATAAATTTAAATATAGTGTACCAATCGTATTTCTCAATTTTGGTACTTTTTTTCTCCCTTGAAAAAAATTTTTTTTTAATTGATTTTTTCAATTTTCATAAAAGTACATATTTAGAAATAGTAAAAAAAAGAGGTACATATTTTACCCCTTATTTGCTCGAATTTTAAAAAAAGTGCCAATAGACATTGAAGACTATTTAAGAAGAGAAGAATACAATTTAGCTTTTGTTGCTGTTATTGTGGGGGCAAAAAAACGTTCCAATATTAGTGTTTTACCCTTTTCTTTTCGTAAATGTACAAATATCAAAAAGTAACGCTCTCCGCATTTCTAGTCCGTAGCTTTAGCCGTCTGTCAGTAACGTTACGTTACGTATAGACAACAGACCAACTTAAAAAATCGCAGCGTTTTATAGGGCCCAACGTGTATGAAATGGCAAACCTAAATAAATCAACTTGTGTCGTAAAATCCATTAAAAAAATATAAAAAAATTTCTCTTGTTATTAAAAAAAATCAGACATAATTGCACATTATAAACTTTTTGACTAGGAAATTTTTCAAGCTAGCTTTTTTTTTTTGTGATTTTTAAAATTCAAATGTTAGCAGCACTGCTATATAACTATTGGCTTCACACAAAATCATGATGAACTCCTGCAAATAAGACTGTGCATAACCCCAAATCACACTTGAAAAACATAATTTTGAGCATTAAAAGTACATTCCATTTTTTTTATAAATTTCTTGAGAAATTCATATTTTTGTTGTTCTTGCATTCTGCTACTGAACCAAAAATTATTCATTTAGCTGTAAAAATTTAAAAAATTTTTTTTTTTAAGATGTCATTCTTTGCTTTAAGTATTCTGACTTACTCTGGCAAGTGCTTTTCTCAAAATACCATTAGCTGAAGGCTTTCATTCCAAGGATTAGTGGTTACACTCAATAGTGTCTCACAAAAGCAAAAAACAATGACGTTTCATACAATATGTTTGTGGAATAGAAACTGAAAGCTTTTTTTAGTTTTCATAAAAATTACAAGGCAAGAATGATGGATGAATGGATGGATGGATGAATGTTATGTATTTTGTGTTAATTAAATCAATTCACGCAACATCTCTCTTACGAAACTTGTAATCTGTAAAGCATTTAAGGATTTAAATTGAAATATTTGGCCGCAATATGTCCACACAATGAATTCTAAAAAGATACAAATGAGAAATTTAAGTGCACTTTTCCATTTAAATATTCAAACATTTGTTGTTATTGCATTTAAATCCTGCCCTGGCAGGCAATTAATTTCTAAGAACAAGAATATTTAAATTGATTTCATGTGCATTTAATTCCTTAAATACATTTTAAAATTAAATCGGGAAACCTTAAAAGCATCATTGAAATGAAATAAAAGGGTGTCCAAAGGTGCCCATACCTTTTAACTTCACCCTTATATATGAACACTAAAGTTTTGTTTGTTGTTGGCGAAAGTGCGGGTTTGCCCATGCGTGTGTGAGTGTTTTTTTTTCTTTGTACTTCATTTTCTTCTTTATTTATTTGTCTTTTAAATGCACTTTATTTGTAATAAAAACAACGACTACATAACTTTGACAACAACAGCATTAACAAAAACAACTCTTAATCCCTGTAATCTGCCAGCAGCTTTTCAAACACCTGATGAACTTTAAACATGAATATCCTTCAAGTTTTTCTGCTTGCTGTGAGGAGGCATTTAACAAAATGACAAATTGCTAAAATTCCCAGGAATATGTAGATAATTTTTATAGACTTAAAAAAAAATAGCATGAGTAAATATTAGAGCTTGTAAGCTTGTGTATTGCTCTAGCAAATATGCACATACATACACTGACTAGAAGTTGTGTTTTTGTTAAGTGATACAAGTCAACTCTGAAAAAAATGAGTTAGAGATATTTTTACTACTAATTTTACTTACCAAAACTGCCGCTAACTAATTTTTTTTAAGAGGACTTATACCACTTTCAAATATAACAGCTGAAATATTTTAATTAAAAATATTTTTTGTACGCAAAATTTTTTTTATTAAATCAATTAAATATTTAATCAATATGACAAATTTTTAAGTGCACTAGAATTAGAATTAAACTAAGAGCCAGCAGAAACAAGTCATTTGATCCCTGCGGCCTGAATAGTTCGATTGTCACAATATTCTCATGTACAAATCCTCCTTAGGTCTAGTGTTCTTTAGGAATTCAAAGATCTTCTTGAATGGTTTGTATACCATGTCAAACGTGATACCTTAAGTAACGAAAACGTTTCAAAATTAGAGTTTTGTGGTAACAATACATGTTCTGCTGTCTCTTGGTCTTCATTACATAACCTGTAGATTTCGTGTTTCCATATTCTGCAATACCCAGTCATGAATCACGTCACAATGCGAATTACTAATCAAGTTAGGCCTAGTAAGTCATTTGTTCTCTTCGGAGAACGGAATGGCATGTACATTTTCGCTGCCCTGAAACCCCTTGTCCTCAAACAAAATTGTTTGAGATTCTCTTTCCAGCTACTCCCTAAATCCGAGCTTAGTAGAATTACAAAGCAGTAGCCAACAGGATTCTGGGCCAATGAAACTACTAGACTAGCAGACGATCGACTGCTTTCTCATTGGCTACATAGCCACTATGACCTGATTAGATACTAGTATCTTTAGAAGTGTTAAGCAATCCAAACCAGTTTCGATCTTATATCAAAGGCACTGAGTGCCTATAATACCGGCCTGCTGCTAAAGTGAATATAGATGGGACTGTTATTAGTGTCTGTTTTAAGTTGTTTTTCTTAGTTAGATCTCTCTCTGTACCTATACTCTCAAATAAGCTTTTCCTGAGATTTTGACTAACCTTCAACGGTTTTCGAGCCAATTATGTGAAATACATGTAATTTGAAATCGGGTTTGGGTCTGCTCTGTTCCCAAATAACCCTATCTGGGAATGTGACCCTGAAGTTGTGTGTGAAGTTTTATTTGGTCTTCTTATACGAAAAACACTCAAAAATTTTTAAGCATTTTAGTGTTTTCCAATGCAATTACTTTGCACATTTGACTTAGTCGTTTCCTATTTCTAAACAGCATATAAGTTTTCATATTTTATTGTTGTTTTTGAATATTTAATATAGAAAATAATATTTTCTTTCATTTAAAAAACCTGCAGTAAATCATTCCTCTCTCTGCTGGGTTAACTTCTCTATCATCCATGAAAGTGACAAATAAAAATCAAAGCTAATTTTTTTTTGTTCTGCAACTCTTGTCTTGTTCTCTTTTAGAACATCACCTTCATAGAGAGCAAAAAAGTAAAGAAATAAATAAATGAGCCATAAGTAGTTCCCAGAGGGATGTTTAGCACTTGTACCAAATACACTGAAGCCCATAAAAATATGTCATTTTTATTATTATTATTATTATTTAATATTAGAAGTCAATTCTAAGATTAAATTTGTCAACGAGCACTGTTCTCTTTGACCATCGGGTCGAACCTGCGACCCCACGCTTATCGGTTAGTACGCTTCCCATCAATCTGCAGGGCACCCCATGGCATTTACTTTCTTTGATTTGTTGTAAATAGAAGAAAATATTTTTATTTGTATTTAAAAAAAAAAATAATCTAAGGAAGAGTTCACTGACTTTTTCCGAACAAAATTTTTGTCTACACACAATTTTTTTTAGATGTAGTTTAAAGTGTCTGTCACAAAAAGAGAGCTGAAACTACTTATCTATTAGAAAAACATTTAAAAAAATTTTTTTTCCGGAACGAATGGGTGAATTCCGTCTTACCGGATTTGTTTCGAACGAAATTTTTTTTATTAAAATTGTTTTATAGTTTTCAGACTCAGTATGAATTCAGCTCACCTACTTGTTCCGAACAAAATTTTTGTCCGCACAAATTTTTTTATATGTAATTAGAAACTGAAACTACGTATAAAAAGTATTGTAGAGACATAAATGTTTTCTAAAACAAATGGGTGAGCTTAGTTTTAGCGCAATTATTTCGCTAAAAAAATTTTGCTAAGAGTTTTTTGTATTTTTTTGATTCAGGCTGAATTTACCCACTAAATAAAATTTTAGTCTTCACAAATTTTTTTTATATGTAGTTGAAAGATACTTTTTTCACAAAAAGAGAGCAGAAACTAAATATAAAAAATATTACACGCACAAAAATGTTGCCCGGAACTAATGCGTGAATTCAGTCAATTTCAAACAAAATTGTTTTTCGGTTCAGGCCGATATCAGTTTACTCACCTGTTCTCAACAAAATTTTTGTCCGCACAGTTTTTTTTTGATATGAAAAACTTATGAAAAAATATTATGAAGACAAAAATGTGCTCCGAACGATTGGGTGAAATATATATCTAACCAAATTTTTTTTAAAGTGTTTTGTAGTTTTTTTATTCACCCATAGCGAGAAGTATCGTGTAAAATTGAGCTACCAAATGAAGCGCATATTGCGAATAAAGCGCACTTACAAGGTAGTAACCGAACAACTTTTTTTCATACCTGAAATTACCTTTTAGCACCCAATTCATTAATTTCTTTTATTCTAAATTTTAAACTCAATATTATTTCACATAAATTGAAAAAAAATTATTTCGGCAACTAATTTTTCCCCGTCACATTCACATTCACATAAATTTTGCAGGATAGTACAAATTCAATCGTCTAAGAGATTTTTATGGAAAACACACAATTTTTAAAATATTATTGAGTCTTTTTGGATTGTTCGTTTCATATAAATATTGAGTACTTTAACATAAAATTTCCAAACAAAATATACTTAAAACTGGCAAGAATAAAATAAATATAAAGTAGTTAACCTTATTTAACTAAACGTCAGTGTGCAATGACAACAACCCTCTTGATTATTAATTGTGTTAAACTTAGTGAAACTGTTTGATGTGAATGAGTGTGAGTCGTATGACCATGTTGGTGGGTGGCAAGTGTACTTTTGCGTGTATTTGGATTGCTATTAATTGTTTGTAATTTGTTTTTGAATAACATTTAATAAGAAGGACATGCATATACTCACTCACTCACTGCTGCTATATTTAACAATACTGTAATTTATAGATTGTTTGCTTTTATATTTTATTTCATTTATTAGTTTTATTATTGTTTGTACGAGTAATTCAATTTGTGTTAACAATTTGCGGTTTATTCTTGTTACATTTCAGAGCTGATTCTATTACCTGGAATCCACATAAATTAATGGGAGCTTTACTGCAGTGCTCAACTATACACTTTAAAGAGGATGTAAGTTTTATTTTTTTACTAAATTTTATTTTTAATAAATTTAAGTTTAAACTAAAAAAAAAAATTTTAAGTAAAAAAAAAACATATTTGAATTTAACATACGAATGCCTACATAAAAGTAATTTTATAAAAGTCGATTCACCAATTTTTTATTCGTACAAAAAATTTGTTCTAAAAGTCAAAGCTGCCGTATGAATTATATAACTAAAATAGGCTGTATTCACCCATTTCTTTCCAACAAATTTTTTTATTTTTACTAAGAATTTTCTGCAGCACCAAGAAAAAAAAGTTGAATTCACTTTCTCGTTTTAGAAAACTTTTTTTCCGTACAAAAATTTTTTATATGCAGTGTTCTTTTTCTTTGTAAAACTGCATACAAACGTATAAAAAAATCTGTACGGACAAAAATTTTTTTCGGAACAAGTGGGTGAATTCAACCTGAGTAAAATAAGTCTGTACAAAATATACATAATATTAAAAAAATATTTGTTCCGAACAAAATTTTTGTCCAGACAAAATTTTTTTAACATCACTGTCATAAAAAAATAACTCAAACAGCGCAACGAGTGAGTGATTTTAGCTTTAGTTTACTTTAAAGATAATTTTGTAACTGTCAGCTATAAAATTGGTTATCGAACAAAATAATGATGACAATATAATAAATGGGAGGGTACCAACATATTATTACATTTCCAGCAATAACTTGAAGACATCCAAGACTTAAAATTGTAAATTCTATTTTATAAATTCGTTATTCAAAAAAATTTTAAAGTTGGCCACTTTTTCATAAAGAAATGCAAAACGCATAAGAGCAACTTTTAAACTTGGCAAACTCATCATTCACATCCCACATCCCTGCTACACTCAATATTAAACTGAAATGTATAACAATACAGACAGAATAAATGAAAAGGGCAGCTGGCGGCATACGTAAAATGTATGGAAGTATACTGAAATGCAAATATTCAAGTCACCCTTGCAAAGGGGAGAAAGTAGGGTGGTTAAATTTTGGTAACAACAATAACAACAAAAAGGCAATAACTTTTTAAACATTGTTACCGAATTCCAATTCGTACAATATGTTTCCGTCATTGGTCACAGTTGCGACTGATGGTATTTGTGTAACAAAATTACATTTTTTAAGGAATTTTTTAATTAAAATTTTCTACTTGACTTATTGCCCACGAACGTTAGAGATGAGATGAAACTTGCCTTTTTAAGCTTTAAATAAATACTTGAGGGTAAGAAAATAATGGTGTGAAAATTGATTTAAATTTAATTTAATTTAAATTTTTCTTTAATTTAATTTCACTGTAAAGTAAACAGAGGCCAGGGACTAACTTGCAGCATTCGATATCGATCAAAATATGTATTGAAATTTCGATTTTCATATTCAATTTTAATTTTTTTTTTAATTATTACAAAAAAAAAAGATTAAAATGTCAATAGATTTCATTCGATATCGAATGTGATGATATGGGCTCTGTTGGTTTACACTGTAATACTGAGTAGAACGTCTTGATAAAAATTTAAATAAAATAAAACAGTAGAATACAAGGACAGAAATTTGGCAGTTATATGGCTCTCCCCATTTTTAGAAATTTTTCTCAACGTTCAGACTTTTCATTTTGTTTCAGGGCTGCATTTCTGCATACGGAGAAAGAAATAACAAAAACAGCTGACAAAATCCAAGCTCTTGCGTGACCGCGAAAGTAAAAACAAAAAAAGAATTCCAGATGTTTTTCTTCCAAAATATAATTTCTTTTAAAAAATTCCTCTGAAAGAAAGTAGCAAATTTTGAAAAAGTAGTTTTGTTTGTGTCATTGTTTATTTTTAGGGTCTACTTATCAGCTGTAATCAAATGTCGGCTGAATATCTATTTATGACTGATAAGCAATATGACATTAGTTACGATACTGGAGACAAAGTCATTCAATGTGGACGGCACAATGATATTTTCAAATTGTGGCTACAATGGCGTTCAAAGGGTACTGAAGGTTTTGAGCGGCAACAAGATCGTTTAATGGAATTGGTTGAACATCAAGTGAAACGCATTAAAGAGCAATCAGATCGATTCCATTTAATAATGGAACCAGAATGCGTAAATGTATCATTTTGGTATATACCCAGGAGATTGCGAGGAGTGCCACATGATGGCAAAAAGGAACAGGAATTGGGCAAGGTAAGATGATGATTAACACCCACCCTGTAAATAAAAAAAATACAAATTATAAAAAAAGAAATTGTTTTTATATTAAGCTACACAAATGATTATAATCCGAACTCAAGTTTGAAAAAAAGATCAAACAAAATTACACATAAAAAATAATTTCTCTTTGTTCTCTTTAATTTTGTTTTTAAGATTTGTCCTATTATTAAAGGACGCATGATGCAAAAAGGTAGTCTTATGGTGGGCTATCAACCTGATGATCGCCGACCCAATTTCTTCCGTTCAATTATTTCCTCAGCTGCTGTAACAGAAGCTGATGTTGATTTTATGTTGGATGAAATACATCGATTGGGTGATGATTTGTAAATTATCTTATTTATTTAGTAAACACAATAATAATATGACGATATAATATAATTTCTGGTCAAAAATATTTAAGAAAAACACCCACATCAACAATAACTACAATGATAAAAAAGTAACAAGAAATGTATTAAGTTAAATTATTTAAAATTTAATGAATTTAGAAAAAAGAAAAAAAAAAAAACAAATAATTCACCAAGCAAACCAAGATATATCTTTAAGGCAAAAGCATATCACGACTATTATTACTCAAGCACAAACTCATACTCAAGTGCTTAAGCTCATACGCACATACTCATACTCATACTCACTCGCATATACGAATTTCTAGTCAATGTTTGCACTCATTGTATTAAATGTTATTAAATATAGTTTATGCAAAAAAGAAAATATTTACACACACATACACTTACATATATATGTACTTTTACATTTATTGTTAATTATTTTTTAATATTTAAGTGGTAGAAAAAAAACTTTTTTTAAGCCATCAGATTTTGTCAAACAGAGAAAAAGCCCAAAGTTATTAATTATTATTTTTTTTTTTTTGGTTAAAGAAATGCAACAAAATGAATTTGATGCTTATTACGGCTTTGAACGAAATTTCCATTAGAATTTTATTAGGCTTTCGGTAGCTAACGAGTGCCGTCTCTGTAGCACAAGCTATCAACTCGTCCAGAACATTTGCCTTGAAAACATTTATGTGTTGTTTACAGGAAAGGAACTATCCAATCACCACAAAAAATTTGTATGAAAAAAATTTGTATCCAAAAAAAAATACTAGACTTTAAATTTAAAGTAAAACTTTTGAAAAAATTATATGAAAAATATCGATAATAATGAACTATAATCATAGTCACAAAAAAGTAGGCTTTGTTCATAAGAATTTTATGAATTTAAAGTCGTGGGACTACGATTATATGGGTAAAGTTTCTTTAATTTTTTTGAATATCTTTCATACTAATTTTTTGGACATTAAAAAAAGGTGCTTAATTTAAAAAAATATATATTGTTTAAAGTGCTGTTTTGCATAAGACAAACCATCAACTTTTCTAAAAGTTTTCTATGAAAAGTAAATACTTAAAAAATTATCTGGACGAGTTGAAACTAGAGTTCGAAACAAATTTGTAATTTTTCAAAGTACAAAACGAAACGTTGGCATACGTTTCATTTCGGTTCTTTGTGGACTCTATTTGAAACTAGTTGTGTTATGGAAACAGCTGTCACAATAGGTGACCAGGTGACTTGTTCCCGCTCCTCATTCTAATTCTAATTCTATGGAAACAGCACATAACTTTTGGAGTTAATTAATTTTTTTTATTATTATATAAATAATTGAAGACATAAAATCTTGTTATTCGATCCTTTCATTTGCATTTTATAATTTAAATAAATTTTTTTGAGCTTGGGATCATTTTTATTAATTATTTTTTATAAAATAAAATTTTATTATTTTTATTTGGATATTTCGCTAACTCTTTGTGTAGATGCTACAGGAAATAAAAATAATAAAATTATATTTTATAAAAAATAATTAATAAAAATGAACTCAAGCTCAAATAAATTTATTTAAATTATAAATAATTAAAGACCTTAAGCTTGAGAAAATATATAAATGTTTAAGTAAGAGCTCGTCTAATTTAAAATTTGTATCGTTGTAGCGACGAAATCAGTAATATGTGGCATGTTGTGAATTGACTTCATCAACGACACTCATAATAAGGCCGAATATTTTTTTTTATTTCATTTTGTAATACATAATGTTCCATTTAGTTTAAAAAATATTAAAAAATTTCCTACAAAAAAAATTTTAAATGTGATGATCACTTGCAAAAGTAAATATTTTTAAGTTTTCAGTTATTATTATTATTATTAATATTATTTAATTAATGTATAATTAAAAAAAAATTATTTCAGACTGGCTGATGCTTACTTACGCATATTATTAATGAAAAAAGTGAACATTTTAATTTTGTTTTATTTATTTACTTACATAAATATAGTTAATTAAATTTGCAACTAATTTTTTCAGTGTATAGAAAAAGAAAATTAACACACAAAAAAGTATTACCAATTTTGAAATGCTTACACGTTGTATAATTATGTATGTACCTTTGCAAAGAGACCTGTGCTTGTTCATGAAACTCAAATAGGATAATTACTTAAAACTATTTAATTTTATAATTAATTTTTATTTCTAAACTTATAATTTTTGTTTTAAATAATTTTAACTTTTTTTTTCCAAGAATGAACTTAAAGAAAAAAAAATAACGTTTCGTTCTACAAAATGTAGCAAATTCAAACACTTACAAGTGTCAATTATCAGCATAGATCAAAAATAATATTAAAAAATATTAAATTAAATTTAGAAAATAAATATTTAAAATAATAATAATAATAATGCGCTGCCAAATTAATCTTATACTCCCTTATTCAAAATAATTAACATAGACTTTAAAGTCAACATTATTGAAATTTTTCATAAAATTTATTTTGAAGTCTGCGTTAACTTTTTTTTTGGATATAATTTAAATTAAAAATATAATAAAATGGCATTAAAAGGCATTTTAGTTGTGTTAATTACAGTTTGATACAAAAGTTTGTTTAAAATTTAAACTTTAATTATAAAAAACCAAATAAAAAAATTAAGAAAAAAACACAATCATCTAAAAATTAATTGTGAATGATTAGCAGTAGTAAAGAAATTGGAAATGAAAAAGTTCAGTATTAATATTTGTATTTTGTTGTTTATAATAGAAAAATCATCTGTTATTTCAAATTGTAAAAGTTATTTTTAATAATATGTTATTGTTTTTGTTTTTCTAAAATTGAAATTAAAAATATTTTATATTTTTGTTGTTAATTCATTGCATTTACATACATATTCACAAAATGATATTATTATAGCACTAAAGTTGAATATATGTTGTTACTAAACAAAATAAATAAATAAATTAATTATTCTTTGTTAATCTGTATGTACAAGTAAATATTTTATTCTAAAAGCAACACAAAAAGGAATAAAAACAAAACCAAAAATCGATTGAATGCATTTTAAAATTTAATTTCTAAATAATAAACAGAAAACGATGAAAAAACAAATACAAACAAAAATTATAACTTGTATGTATTAAAGCATATTACTGTAATAAGAAACTGTAATCTACATTTAACAATAATAAAGGAAAACCATATAAATAAAACATTTTTTTTTTCTTAAAATCTTATGTACAGCTGAATAACCAGACTAAGCAATAATTGAATCTGCGACCCCCACATTATGAGACTAGTACACTAACCCCTTTATTTACGGAAATTATTTTTCATTTTATTAAATAATAATAAAAAACTTAAAGTAGACTTTAAAGCAAACGTTCAAGAAAATTTTCATATAATTTTTTCATAAAGTTAACTTTAAAGTCTATTTCATTTATTATTTTGTAAAAAAAACACTACAACTTTTCGCTAGATTTTGTAACATTTTTAAATTCAAATTTTTTTAATATAAAATTTATTTTATTTATTTATGCTAAACAAGCCATTAAAATATTTAAAATTACCGTAAATCTAAATTGAATGAAAAAGAAAAAACTACGAACGAGTACGTACGTAATTTTTTATTTCCTGAAAAAATACAAACAAACAAAACGCCAGGCCACCAGAAATTTCAGCAGATACGCAATATATAACACTTTGCTCACTGTTATACTCTAAAAATACAACATGGTTTCAAGTTTTACTAACTTTAGCAATTTCCATCAACCACTGTGTTGAATTACTGCACCTAATGGTGAATATAATAAAATAATGTCCACATCACGGCTTCCAACTGTATTTGTCGGCATAGTTAAACACACAGTTATCAGGGTTTCTATCTTCAATTTGAAAGAATTTTCATAGCAGACTTCAGGCGTTGGTTCAGTATTAATTTTTTTAAAGTGAAAACACGCTTGTCACTTTTTAAGCCTTTGACCGATTTTAATAAATTATTCAAGAAACCATAGCCCAAATTCCGCTCTATCATTTAGTCAAAGTTTCATTTAAAAATATTAAAAGAAGAAAACACCATGTTGCAAGTTCCGGTTGACCTACTTTTTAGTTTTTTCCCTATAATTTTTGAATAGTTCCAAATTTTTTAATGAAAGTTTCAACATGTTGCAGAGTGGGAAAAGGACTTCAATTTAGTGGAACATTTTGTTAAAATCACTCAAACGCTTAAAAAGTTATAAGCGTTTTTCTAATTAAAACGCTTTTTAATTACAGTGGATGTGGCATGTAGCAACATATGTGGCATGTGGCAGATAGCCCGTTTCCTACTTTGCGATATGGTGCAAGTTTCCTTCAAAAATATTAATCCATTCTAAAGTTATTGCGAAAACACAAAATTAATCCCAGAATGCACCGTCGCATTGTCCAAAAATTCAATTTCAAAAACTTGAGCGAAAAAAGTAAAACACCAGGCTAACAGAATCAGCAGGAGGTGGATTTTTGGGAATTAATTTTGGTTTTTTTGTTACAACTTTTGAACGGATAAATATTTTCTCATAAGACTCGCACCATGTTGCAGAGCAAGAAATTGGCTACTTGCCACATGCAACTTTTGCTGCCACATGCCACAAGTACGTTGCATAAAATGTGTTTTTATTGCAAAAACGCTTTTAACTTTGTAAGCGTTAGAGCGATTTTAGAAAAATGTTCAGTGGAACAATAGCCCTTTTCCTGCTCTACCACCTAGTGAAAGTTTCAATTAAAAATATTGAGCCATTCAAAAGTTGTAGCAAAAAAACTGAAAACATTACAAAAATAGCATGTTGCAAGTTCCGGTTGATCAGGTTTTTGGTTTTTTACCTATAATTTTTGAATGGGTTAAGATATCTTAATAAAACTTTCACCATGTGGCAGAGTGGGAAGTGGGCTACATTTTAGTAGAACATTTTTTCAAAATCGCTTCAACTTTGAGAAAGTTATAAGCGTTTTTCTAATTAAAGCGGTTTTGAAATCAAGTGGATGTGGCATGTGGCAACAAAAGTTGAATGTGGCAAGTAGCCAATTTCCCACTCTACCACATGGTGCAAGTTTCATTCAAAAATATTCATCCATTCCTGAGTTATTGCGAAAACACCAAATTGTATTCAAAATGTAACCGTCGCATTGTCCGAGAATTCAATTTGAAAAACTTGAACGAAAAAAGTGAAACACCAGGCTAACAGAATCAGCAGGAGGTGGATTTTTGGGAATTAATTTTGGTTTTTTTGCTATAACTTTTGAACGGATAAATATTTTTGCATTAGACTTGCACCATGTTGTAGAGCAAGAAATGGGCTACTTGCCACATGCAACTTTTGCTGCCACATGCCACAAGTACGTTGCATAAAATGTGTTTTAGTTGCAAAAACGCTTATAACTTTGTAAGCGTTAGAGCGATTTTAGAAAAATGTTCAGTGGAACAATAGCCCTTTTCCCGCTCTACCACCTAGTGAAAGTTTCAATTAAAAATATTGAGCTGTTCAAAACTTGTACCAAAAAAACTGAAAACATTACAAAAATAGCATGTTGCAAGTTCCGGTTGATCAGGTTTTTGGTTTTTTACCTATAATTTTTGAATGGGTTAAGATATCTTAATAAAACTTTCACCATGTGGCAGAGTGGGAAGTGGGCTACATTTTAGTAGAACATTTTTTCAAAATCGCTTCAACTTTGAGAAAGTTATAAGCGTTTTTCTAATTAAAGCGGTTTTGAAATCAAGTGGATGTGGCATGTGGCAACAAAAGTTGAATGTGGCAAGTAGCCAATTTCCCACTCTACCACATGGTGCAAGTTTCATTCAAAAATATTCATCCATTCCTGAGTTATTGCGAAAACACCAAATTGTATTCAAAATGTAACCGTCGCATTGTCCGAGAATTCAATTTGAAAAACTTGAACGAAAAAAGTGAAACACCAGGCTAACAGAATCAGCAGGAGGTGGATTTTTGGGAATTAATTTTGGTTTTTTTGCTATAACTTTTGAACGGATAAATATTTTTGCATTAGACTTGCACCATGTTGTAGAGCAAGAAATGGGCTACTTGCCACATGCAACTTTTGCTGCCACATGCCACAAGTACGTTGCATAAAATGTGTTTTAGTTGCAAAAACGCTTATAACTTTGTAAGCGTTAGAGCGATTTTAGAAAAATGTTCAGTGGAACAATAGCCCTTTTCCCGCTCTACCACCTAGTGAAAGTTTCAATTAAAAATATTGAGCTGTTCAAAACTTGTACCAAAAAAACTGAAAACATTACAAAAATAGCATGTTGCAAGTTCCGGTTGATCAGGTTTTTGGTTTTTTACCTATAACTTTTGAATGGGTTAAGATATCTTAATAAAACTTTCAACATGTGGCAGAGTGGGAAGTGGGCTACATTTTAGTAGAACATTTTTTCAAAATCGCTCCAACGCTGAGAAAGTTATAAGCGTTCTTGCAATTAAAACAGATTTTATGCAACGTACTTGTGGCATGTGGCAGCAAAAGTTGTATGTGGCAAGTAGCCAATTTCTTGCTCTGCAACATGGTGCGAGTCTTATGAGAAAATATTTATCCGTTCAAAAGTTGTAACAAAAAAACCAAAATTAATTCCCAAAAATCCACCTCCTGCTGATTCTGTTAGCCTGGTGTTTCACTTTTTTCGTTCAAGTTTTTCAAATTGAATTCTCGGACAATGCGACGGTTACATTTTGAATACAATTTGGTGTTTTCGCAATAACTCAGGAATGGATCAATACTTTTGAATGAAACTTGCACCATGTGGTAGAGTGGGAAATTGGCTACCTGCCACATACAACTTATGTTGCCACATGCCACATCCACTTGATTTCAAAACCGCTTTAATTAGAAAAACGCTTATAACTTTTTCATCGTTTGCGTGATTTTAATAAAATGTTCCACTAAATTGTAGCAATTTTCCCACTCTACCACATGTTGAAAGTTTCATAAAAAATATGGAACCATTCAAAAGTTATAAGGAAAAAACCAAAATCTAGATTTTAATTTTTTTGCTACAACTTTTAAACGGATCAACATATTTGAATGAAACGTTAACTGGGTGACAGAAAGGGAAATGGGCTATACTTCCTTAGGATAAAGAAGTTATAAGCGTTTTTTTTTTAAAAAGCTTTTTATTCTTACTCTGCAATGTGGTGCAACTGTCATGCGAAAACATTAGCCATAACTACCAACTTAAGTTGGGAGGTCAACAACAGCTCAACGCAGCTGTGTTTTTTCCACAGTATTCAATTAAAATTGAAAAACTAATAGAGAAAATTTATTTGCAAGTAGTATTTTTTTTTTTTATTTATCAAATATTGGACGTTTTTTAGATTTTTGTTTTGTAAATTAAATTATAAATTATTTACAGAAAATTATTTTTATTAAGTTATAGAAATTGTGCAATTTCTTTATATAAAAAATTAAAAACATTTAATGCAAATTAAATACAACAATTACAATAAGTAGTAACATAATTAGTTTAGAATAGGGTTGGTTGGTTTTGTACGTTAAAAATTAATTATTAAATTTTACAAAACTGTTTAAAATCTGTTTGTTTAAAGTTTATATTTTTGTAAGTGTATTTCTATTGATATTGCATGAGCTCCCGCATTTTTATGTCATCTATGAGGAAGATTTTTTACATTTCAATTTTAATTTATTCATATTTTTTATGTTTTATGTGGTAATTTTGTGTTTATAAATATTTGTTTCGTAACAGTTTTTTTTTGTATATTTTCTATTAAATTATTTTTATAATTGGCAAGCTTTCTTCAACTGTTTTGTGGGTTTTGAAAATTGTAATTTTCTTATAAACAGTTTGTGTTTATTGTATAATTAATTCACTCTGTTATTAGCATTATTGCTAATTTTAAATATAAATTAATAAAATAAAAAATTATTACAGTTATACCACTTATTATTAGTCATTTAATTTAGTTTATTAAATAAGTACAGCTCATTTTTATGTTTGTTTGTTAAAGCAAATATTTTGTCTTTTTTGTGTTTTCTTTGTAATTATAAATTAACTTGGATTTTTGTTACTTCTTTGAGTATTCGTTAGTAGACTCTTAACCACTTAATGGTTAAATTGTTTTAATTGCTAAATTATTATATTAATTAATTTATTAAAAATACAAATCTTTTAGTAAACAAAAAAATTTTTTTAAATAAATTCAAGTAATTTTAATGCGGTACGAGATTCTACTAAATGAAATACAAATTAATTGGTTAAAAATAATAAAAATATTAATCAGAAACAAAAAGAAATTTGTTGCTCGCAATAAATATTGTACAATTAGTTTTTATCTCTACAAAATAGCAAGTTTAAGCATGCGTTTACTCCAGATCAATAGGAGGGCATGCGTCTTATTCATCATCATTCAGCCGACAATTCATCAATGCGACAGCGCACTGCGTGTTCAACCACTTCAAGACTTGGATAGTCCAATTCTTTAACTAAACATAATGTGGCTGACAGGAGATTTGAACTCTAAAAGAAAACGACATGATTACTTTAAAGATGAAATAAAACAAAAATTTTTTGAAATAATTGATAATTAATAAGCGGTAAATTACACAAATTTACAAACTCAAGTCAACTTTTGGACTTGTATAACTGAGTATTTTGGAGTGCTCATTTCAAAGCTGCACTTGGTTTTTTTTAATTGGCTCTAATTTCTAAGTGTTCAAGCTAGTTGAACAATAATATTATTACTGTGAGGGAAAATTTATTTGTAAAATTTCCCATCTTTTTTATCTTACTACAAATCTACAATTTATGAATACTGTTGTTGTTAAGTTGGTCAAATCAAAAAATATTGTAATTTTTTAAAGTACTTTTTCCTCATCCTTCAAACCTAAAGGTTTAATTAATTCTTACCAAATTTTATATCGAAATTTTATAAATAAATATTGTTACATCAACGCAACTTTAATTCATCAACTGCATCTATAAATTTTATAATATTTTACCCCAAAATATTCACTAAGATATACCGTTATTTTCTATATTCAAGAGGTGAATTATATGAGGGTGAGACAATTTAAAACAAATTTTGTTGGGGAGTTTCGGATTTTCTTTATAATCAAGTATAAGCAAATTACACACACAAGTCATTTCTTGAATTTGGAAAATAACAATTTACCTCGGAGATGATAGCAGATGTGAAATCACAGCTCTAAAATATTTTGGAAACAGTTTTTAGTTGATATGGTTTAAAACCTTGAATAACCATTAAAAAAAATTGCTTTTATTAACAAAATTTGTCCTGAAAGAGTCGTACATTTCGAATATAAAATATTTTATATTCTTTTACTTCACTTACGAAATTTATAAATTTTAGAAAACTTACTCGATTGATTGGCCTCCTGTGATAACCAGTATAATGATTTAATACGGCAGTTGAAACGGTGCTAGCAGAATCGGCATAGCGTCCATCCGGTCGTCTAAATTAATAAATTGCATGTACATGCATGATGAAAAAAATAATTTAAACTTAAAAAAAATTTATCGTCACCTTGGTCTCGGCCTTTCATCTTCCCAGTCACTATTTTCTCTACCATTTCTGTAAGCATAACGATCTACAGGTTCTGTTCTTTCGGGTCCAGCACTACGCCTTTGCCCCATATGGTGAAGAGTAGCCGTACTGCCATAAGGATTGTGATTACTGCTGCTACTGTGATGCTGTTGATGATGATCATCCCATTCTGTTAGATCAGTTTGACTGTGACGATAATGGGCAGGATAAGCCGGACGATCAGACTGATAGTATTCCTTGTTGAAAAATTTTTACAAAAAATAAAAGAAGAAAACAAAGGAATACACATAAAACACTTTTCATTCAAATAAATTCAAAAATGTTTTCTTTTTCTTTTTTATTTACAATAATTTAATAAAATTGAAATATAAAAGCAAAATATAGTCAAAATGTAAAACCAAACAAATGAACTGAATACCTACCTTCATTGAATGCGTTGAAGCACTGGGCGGTATGGGCACCCTAAAACCGCCACCACGTGGACTTTCCTGATCTGTATCAGGTGATCTCTGTTATGTTAGTGTTTTTATTTTTAATTCCAGTTATTTGTACGATCATGAAGATAAATTAGTGTGTATTGTTAAGCATTTTAATGTTTAAATAAATATGAATATGAATATACATAACACATTGTCAAGATTAATTTGTTTAAATAAGAAAGTTTTTATACAATAACACAACAAAATATTTTAAAGCAAACAGATATGATAAGCAATAGCACAATCATGAATTGCATGCATATTTGCTTAAAAAGCATAGCGCTTTATAAAATAAAAAAACACCAGACCACTTGCTTTTAGGTTAAAATTATTAAAAAAAAGAAATCGGAAACTAATTTAAAAAATTTTCGAATTTTGTTTCGTTGTTTTGCTTTCTATTTTCGTAAAAAATTCCTTTCTACCCTTATTCGATATCATTTTACATAATAAAGAACGTTTAATGACAATCAAAAGTATAGGCGATAAAGATATAAAAGATCAAATGAACGAACTATTGCTTTTTAATTTTTGAACTAAGAAGAGCGCTCACTAATAAATATGAACTACGGAGCACAAGTCTAGTAATATTTTGCTTTATTATAATAGTGTCGTTATTGTACGCTAAGCCACGGAAACAAGACCGGAGTCGTTTTAATACGATAGCGACACTAATAACCAGCGTTGAAAGAAGCTAGAAAAAAGCTAAATTTGTCACAAAAAAAGGCTAGAAAAAGCTAAATCACTCACAAAAAAAAAGTTAGGAAAATGTTAAAGAACTATCGCTTAAAATTAAAAATTATTATTTTTATAAAAAATCAAGAAGAGAATATACAATGACAAAGACTAAAGAAAATAAGGTCGTTTTAAAAATGATTTCCTCTTTGATCATAACTTGCGGTAAAAAAAAAAAAAAAAAACGAGAAAAAAATTTTTTCGCCAAAAATTATTGATTTTTTTTTTTTTTTTTTTTTTTTTTTTAATTGAAAAAAAAAAAATTTCGCACTATCCACAAAGAAAAAAAAGTTCTAATTACGCAATAGAAATCAAGGCGATATATTGAAAACTTAGTAAAGCGGGTTTCAGACTATTGCATTTAGTATTAATACATGTCAAAAATTCGTATTAAGTAAAAATGCAATAGTGTTAAAACAATATGTTAAGCAAGTGTGGTGAGTGTGGTAAAATACTTAAGTATTTTTGGCAGTATTATGGTTTTTCTCACACTGCTCATTTTATCAGGGTTGCTTTTATACAAGCAACCAAAGAAAAAATTAGAAATCAGCTGCGAAATTATTTGCTGCGCTTTGTATTTTATTTGAAGTGTGATGGTATGAAAACAGAAAATATTTTCCTTTAGATTTTTTGACAGTCTATTTGATTTGCCTCTGGTTTCGGTCTCACTCCATCTAATGAAAATGTTAATACTCTGTATTATAATGTGAAACCCGCTTAACCAATGACCAAAAAGGTAATCAGTTCTACTACAGCTTCTTTCCGGCCACTTTTTAGCGTTGCCTTTTTGGTCATAACTTATTAAGTTTTCAATATATTGACTTGATTTCTTTTGCGTTATATACATAAACGTATTGGATTTAATTCGAAATTTCTTTTTTTCGGATACCGAGAAAAAATTTTTTTTTCGTTAAAAATTACCATGGACTACCCCCTTTGCTTTTTTCTGAAAAATTGAAAAAAAAATTTTTTTTCACTATTCGCAAAAAAAATATTTCGAATTATAGTCAATATGGTTATCTATTCAACGCAATAGAAATCAAGCCAATATATTGAAAACTTAGGAAGTTATGACCAAAAAGGTAACCAATTCTACTAAAAAGTGGCCGGAAAGAGACAGTAGTAGAACTGGATACATTTTTGGTCATAACTTGCTTAGTTTTCACGATATCGACTTGATTTCTATTGCGTTGAATAGATAAACGTATTGCCTTTAATTCGAAATTTTTTTTGTTCATGTTTATGGATTTAAAATCGTTTTTAAAAACATACTGACTTTAGTGTGACTAAATGAATTTAAATATTAATTCTATTTTATTTATAACAAAAAATATCTTTCTATAAGCCCTTGGTGTTTTTCATTACAATTACAGAGAATTTATGTATTTAAAGCAGAAAAAAAGTAACGCATAAAAATAAATGAAATAAGAAAACAAAAACCCGGTTATTAATAAAAACCATAAAGTAAATAAGTTCTTTGTAGGAAATGCAAAGTAATCTGATATGAAAGTGCGGTAAATGAATCATTTGAATTTGTATTTTGTTTACATTCTATAAATAACGATTATAATTTTAAAAAAATAATGTATGCAAGTAAATATTTAAAAATGAAACAGAAATTGTAATGACAAATGTACAATAATTTAAAAAATTACACCCCCTAATGCCGTGACTTGACCTTTTAACGTTAAACAAATTAGAAATGTGGGTTTGTTTAGACAAAAACAATACTAAAGGGAAAACGCTACAAAACATAAACAAACAAAAATGCTCAAAACAGAAATTTTCATTAAATTTTTATATTCAAGAAATTAATGGAAAAAACAAACAAAAAATGCAAATTGTGGCAACTAAGAGCAGAAGGTCAGAAAGAAATAAGCAATAGGGATATTCAATAGGCAATGAAATGTAATGCTTTTGCAAGCCCAGACGATGTAGGGAATTCGATCAGCTGGGCTACAAACAAGCTGTTATATTTGAAAGTGATATAAGTCCACTTTTTTTAAGAAATGAGTCAGCATTAATTCTAGTTAGATGGCGTCATTATTTTTTTAAGTGAACTTATACCACTTTCGTATATAATACTTTATAACTCAACTTTAGTTGAAATGTTGAAGATATAAATTTTGTATTAGTGCCACAAAAAAGAAAAAAATACAACTTATTCAATAGCAGTTTTTTTTCAATTTCAACTCAATTTGACTTGAGTTGTAAACCGTATTAGGGGAAATAATATTCGCCTTCAACAATGCTTGCACAAAACCGTATAGCTTTGGACTTTTTGCAACATGCATTCCACTAAATACTTAATACTTTGCCGTATGTAGGTAAATAATGACATTTGAGGTATAAATTAATTAATTAAATTTACTCTTACATCATATTGATGGTAGGATAAACTACTTTCTTCTTGTATTGAACTGTATTTTAGTGACGAATAGTGTAATTGTTCCTGAAAGCGATAAGAAAACAAAATATATATTTATTTAAAAAAAAAATTACGAGATTCGTGAACATACTTAAATGAATTTAGTTGGGAATTGGGCCACACAATAGATGTTACAGCTCGCGGTGCAATTATAGCCCACGATAATTTCAACTTGGACTTATTATTACAAGTTATGTATAGCTTATATTCCGAAAGTGCACAGATTTTAAGGAATTTCACTTAGATTATTAAGAATCTTTATACACTTCGTGAATATAAACGATATAAATGGTCATTCAAATCAAAATACGTGTCGTGCACTTTGTGATTTTTTAGTCAGCATAATCGATCAAATGTGTCCACAATCGGAAGAATTTTAGGCAAATTTCAGCAAACCAAGTGAAAACACCTGTGCCTGCTCACCCAGTTCGTTATGCGGAAAACATTGCGATAGTGGGGCAGAAAAGCAGTCAAGCACGACGCCGTGTGCCAAGAATTTGATATCTCACGGATAAAACTGATGCCAGAAATTGAGGATATGTGAATCCAACAGGATGGTGCCACTTGCTACACAGCCAATGAAACAACGGCTCTTTTGCGCTAGAAACTCAATGGCCGTGTTATCTCATGTTGTGGAAATGTAAATCATGTAATTTGACACCGGTGGAATTCCTTCTTTAGGGATATTCAAAAGAAAAAATGTACGTCAATAAGCCAAGAACAATTTAAGAGCTAAAGGATGAGATAATGTGGCACATTAATGACATTTAACCTCAATTATGTCTCCAAGTCATTGAAAATATGAACCATTGGATAAAAGTATGTCGAGCATTTGGCCGATATTTTATTTCACACATACTTGTCACAGATCCTTCTGTCATATTAAAAAAATATTAAGATAATCCTTGGAAAACTTTTTTATTTTATTAACAATTCACAACGTGCGTTTCAGTTGTACCACCTTTTAGTTCTGAAAACCACATTCCAGTAGCTTTCGACCTCACTAGTTTATGGAACTGCACTATTTCGATTTTGCCTTATTTTTTTAACTCAAGATTTTCACTGTAAAATATTCTGAGTGAAATTTGTCAAAATCTGCACACTTCCTGAAATCTACATTCCAGGAGTTTCGATGTTATTAATTTTTATGAAATCATTTCTTTTTTATTGTAATTTTTTACGATATTATTGAAAATAATTAAATTGTATTAACTTAAAAAAAAAAAAAAGAAGGCTTGAAGGCTGAATAAATGACTGAATAAGAATGCTAAAATTGCCGAAACAGAAAATTTGTGTATAGAGAAAACTACAATTTTAAAAGAGAATTGAGAAAGAATTGCCCAACTAAACTGGCCGTGTGTAGTCTTGATCTTCACGACTTGTCATAAACTATTGTTGAATTTGACAAAATAAAGTAAAAATTTAATATCGACCTCCCGAAATACTTTAGAAATAGTTTGCAGTTGCTTTGATGAGGAACAGACACAGCAGTTTTAGTTGCGGAACTCTTGAGTATATGGGAGGGGAAGGAAGGGAAGTTTGCACCCCTTTAAATTTTTCTTTCCTCTTCCTTATAGACTCAAGAGCCATAACATTTACATACTTATGATTTACTTAAATAACATTTTAACTTTTTAAGGACTATAGGGACACAGGTGTCCCAAGCTAAAAATTTAATAAAACGTAAATTATGTACGATTTTTGTGGACTGTATGTTTTTATATTGAATTAACGGGTATGTTTATAAGTATTTAACAGTTGCTTTGAATCGACATGTGTCCATAAGGTCGCATGTGTTCAAAATTTAATTTTAAAGACAAAACTTTTTTCGGATTTGTCTTCAAAATCCTCTTTTTACACTCCTAATTTAGCTATATATACAACTAAATTAGCTGTTTTGTATTCAGTACGCTTATGGTCAACTTAAAAGGTTAAACAAAAGCTGACAAAAATTAAAAAAAAATTTTTTTGAGAGACAAATTAGCACATGTATTTGTTTGCATCATTAAACATAGGATTAAAATTAGTTGTGAAAACACATCTCGCAGGAAGAAAATATAAATTCAAAGAATTCAACCATGAAATATTAAACAGAAAAAACAATAACAAGAAACGTTTTTTAAAACATAATCAAAAATAAGTAAAAACATATATTTAACGAAGGCAACAAACAAACAAAAAATATTTTTGTTTCCTTTTTGGTAAATACCTGAGATGGCGTTGATGCCTTAGAAGAGCCATTCAGCATATTTGTGTCGCTTACGCTATCATCTGGTGTGGCAGGACTTGTTTGTTGCAGTGGCTTTTTTATTTTTTATTTTAAAAGAGCCGTTTCAAAAAAATTCAAAGTTAGAAGTTAGTAAAAGTTTTTCATTGAAGTGGAGTGGAAAGCATGGTTGTTAAGGAAAAACAAAAAAAATTTAGAATTTCAGTTCAGTTTCCCAGTAAAAGATTATAAAAACCATAGAAGTACATCTAAAAGGATGTACGTATGTACATGTGTATGTGTGTATCGAGCAATATTTTTTATTGTTACTTAATTACCTCTTTTTGTGGACTGGAACTTCGACGCTGTTGATACTGAGGTGATTGATACTGCTGTTGTTGTTGTTGAGGTTGTGGTGGTTGTTGTTGTTGTCTTTGCTGTTGCTGCTGTTGTTGCTGTTGATATTGCTGTTGTTCATATTGTTGTTGCTGTTGCTGTTGCTGTTGCTGTTGCTGCTGTTGTTGCTCATATGCATCTTCGTAGGGGTCATCTTCAACACTAACACCTCCACCTCCACTACTGCCAGCCCGCGAAGCTTCATCCACTTCTTCTTGTGTTACATCAACATTATCTAATTTTTTTAAATTTGGCAAAGCACGCAAAACAATTGCACGATAACTGCATGAAATAAAAAAGAAACAGAGAATTTCAAATATTAAAAATCAAATTGTACAAGGTCATTCATTCATTCATTCTACATCATTATTATGAAGGTTTCTCACATTTTGGACAAACACTTCAATAAAAAAATCTTTTTTGTAAGTAAATGTGTACGAGTACTTACTTGGCTCCGGCACGATCACAGCATGGATTCTCTTCCAACCATAAATATTTGAGGTTAGGAAGATTTTGCAAATAAGCAATTTCATTTATATCTTGTATATTATTTTTACGTAAATATAATTCCTGTAATTTCAGGCAGTCTTCAAATGGTTGCAACGTATTTATTTTATTGACACTGCAAATGACAAAAGAAAATTAATGAAACATTAAAATGAGGAAAGAAACAAGAAGCGTATAACGGAAAACTGTGAATTCATCAATTAAAGTGAATCAGTCAGTGGTAATGTGGTGTTGTAAACTTAATTTTACACAAAGAATAATTATTTTTTATTTTCTTTTGCAGCTTTATGTGTGTCTGCTAGTGTAGCTTTTACTGAATAAATTGGGGTCAATAATCTTCTCACTGTAAAAAAAAATTACTTTTTTTTTATAGAAAATGTATTTTTTTTTTGTTACATTTCAACAAGATCGTGACACATGAATTCAATTTAATTCGTTTAAAGAAGTTCAATGATTTTACATTTATCACACTGTAAGTTTTCACAATTTGTGTTTTAAAGAAAAGAAGAAAAAAAAAAACAAAAAAAGAAGTTCAGGAACTATTTTCATGAAAAGATCACCAGATACAAAAATAACCATTTAGAACAATTTAGCCAATAATTTATGTATGTACCAACGGGTTGCACATATTTGTAGTGATGGCTTGTGCAGCCCTTTAGTACATAATATGTACGTGTAAATATTCATACCCAATTTAAGTAATATGTAATTCTTAAATGTATCATCATTTAGCACATTCATTTAATTCAGATAAGATAAAGTACCATCAGAAGCAACTCAAAGCACTTAAAAAAAATTCAAGTAGTTTGAAATCAACAAGTTTTTTAAACAAAATGGTATCGTATGCACACACATGGAGAGCATGTGCATGCAAATACATACAAACCTTTTCAAAAGAAAGTAAAAGTTGTTAAAAAATAAGCAATCCGACAATATAAATTAGTATTTATATGTATATGTGTGTATAATGTTTGTAATACAAATCACAAGAAGTTTACTGCAATTTCAATATGTCTCTACATTTTTATGTATTTACTAGTTGACCCGGCAAACGTTGTTTTGCCTTCAAATTTTATTTATATTGAAAATAAATTTTAAAATTAGCCAAATTATAGTCCAGCCGTTCTTCGATTTGAGAAAAATTTTTAAAAATAGGCGCAGTAATGGGAGTGGCAAAATTAAAAATATAAGTTCCGTTATGCCGAACATATAAAAAACAAAATTTGCCGAATCAGTCTAGAAGTTCTCCGATTTGAGAAAACTTTAAAAAGTGGGCGTGTTAATGCGGAGTCTTAATTTCTATAAAACTTTAAGTTGGGTTTTGATGAAAATAAAAAATGTTTGCATATTCGATCTTCTTATTCTAAGAAATCGTACTCATAGAGTAAAGGACCGTGCAAGACCAGGTAAAAACAGCTAGTAGACAAATAAGTCAGATACCGACTGACCTGCCGGGGCGATTTGTGACGCTAAACCTTCCAAGGCGTAACCCAAAGGCATAGACAGAAATTCTATTAAATCAGTCCAGCCGTTTAGGAGGAGTACAATGTCAAACACACGTACTGTCGAATTTTATATATTAAGAAGATATACAGTTTTGCAGTTATTTTCTCTTTTTTTTTTACTTAAGGTACTGACTCACTATCCTACACGATCGTACGATTATGTCAAAATAATGTGTGACAGAATTCTGTCCTACTTGAAGAAATCGCTTTAAAATGGCGAACTTTATGCCACACTATTATACAAAAAAGATGCAAAAACATATGTTTACTCACCTTAATACTTTCATTTTCTTCTTCGGCGCAAAATATCTTTTTTACAAATATGTACAATGAAAAATAACTTAAATGTTTGTATAAACAAGACACAAGCTTGGTATTGTTACTATTTTTCTGCCTTGAACATAAAAAATGCAACTCTGATCGCACAGATAAAATTTATTTTATGAAAAATTTCATAACATTAAAAAATCGCACAGACCTGTCAAAAATTCTGTCATGCACATGCTTTTTCAATACACACTATCATACTTTTTTAGCACACATGCGATTTTAGACAGATCGTACGACTAAGTAGGATAGTCAGTCAGTACCTTTAGTAACACTGCTTTTTTACAGTTTAAGCTTCAGTTTAAGAACGTGATTTTTAATTTTAGAAGTAAAAAATATGGTGGGAAAGTAGAGTGGGAAAACATACGACAATATTTTGTACTAAAGTACTGCACAATCCCAATATTTTGGAGGTTTTGGCAAATTTCAAAAACAGATTCTTGTTTTACTCGATAGCACCTACCAGAAAATATCATATCGCTTCCTAGGTATTTTTTTTTGTGACACAGTGTTATCAGTCTGTAATTTTTAAGAAATGGGTTAAGAACTCCAAGCCCTCTAACATTTTTTAAAATTATATGCCACAACAACAGACATTCTAAGAAAGTTTACTTTCATTGAATCTGTTTTAAAGATCAAGTTCAATGACATGTTTCATAAAGTTTATTTATGCTGCTTTATATGCTCAAAAAAAAAAGCGCAGACACACACTCGTCTAGTGCAGTACATTTAACAACAAATACAGAACATATAAATAATAAAAATATTATACTCATATTAAGCAAAACTTTTGTTTCACAACGACCTTGTTGAGCCGCCATACTCATAAACACAAATGTGAATAATATTTTATAAATTGAAAATTTATCGATTTTTATTTAAGCCAAAAAGGTGATTTACTACGTTTTTCTTTTAACGCTATATAAGGTATTCTAATATACTCTAACACACACACAGCACGTACATATATTTGCATATTTTAATACTTGTAATTTATTATTAATAAATAAATTTGAATGTTTTGTTTCTATTCAATACACACATGATGTCAGGCTGTGTAGGAGACTCTCCAATTTTTTTTTGTTTAAATATTTTACTTTTAAATAATATTTAGTTTTAATATGTAGTTTCATCGAAAAATTATAAAAATACAAGATTACGCCACGCGCATGATTGCCCGTTAGATGGCGTAGATTGTCCACTGTTTGAAGAGAAAAAGTATAATAGATTTCTCTCTCTCTCTCTCTCTTATTTAGCTGTAAATTATTAGATAATAGGAGCTCATGGCGCAGCTTAAGGTGAAAATAATTTGAAAAAGTCTGCTTAATTCTTCATGTTAGAATTTTTAATAACAAGTTGTAAGCTCGTTCTAACTAGCCATTTTTTGTTATAAATACGGCTGTTACTGATTTTAAGTTAATTGAAAAGTTATAGAGAGTCGGGTACTGTGGATCACTGTCAAGAATATAAGAATAGTCAAATAAATAACTTCGTTAAAAGCAATCTTGTGAAAGAGTTTGTATGGCATAGCTAGAAACTTTGTAAGTCATTTTACTCTACACACATATACCTCTCAATCGAATCAACTAGGTAATGATTCGGCTTTCAAATTCCCATTAAAGAGAAGCTACATATTAGTTAATAGTATGTAAGTATGTATTTTTATATTCTATGTTCTGCTATTTAAAAAGTTAATTTTAATCCATTTTTATATTTATGTATGTAAATATGTAAATGCATATGTTATATGTAAGTAATACTTTTAAAAATGCTTACCTTAACGCCAACACTTCCACTCCACGCATTCTCTTAATAATTGAAACATCACTGAGATCACTTCCCCTGAAAATAGTTTAAAAAAATAAAACAAACCAAATTAAAATAAAATTACACACACATGCTTATTTGTTACTACGTTTTTTTCTAATTTAGCATACAATAGTGTAAACTAAAATTGGTTAAAAAGAAACGCCATATATGAACATACACACATTTATGGCTAGAAGTATTATAGTTCTGTATAGTGAAGTAGATTTTTTTTTTAATTTAAAACTTAAAAATATTTTTATGTAGGTTAAACACGATTTCTTTTCATGCACATAAATTTATGAAAAAACAAGTTCAATATATTTTGTATTTGTAATTAACTAAAAACAAAAAAATATTAAAGTGCTTTATTAAAAACAGGCGTGTTTCCAGGGAACGTTGAAAAAAAATTTGCTTCCCAAATTACTAAAAACATTAATTGAAGTCTGTCTTGATACTTCTGTTTCAATTTCCTCGTTCCCGAAATCGTTAAATTGAATGCAAAACATTTATTTCCTCATACAAAAAAGTCCTCGCATTCGATATCGAATTAAAACAAATGAAATTTTAGGTTTTTTTTATATATGGAATAATATAAAAATGTTCGTAAAAATTACTCAATATTGAGTGCAGTGATTTGGTCTCGATTTTGTCAAACATTTACTTGCGACCAACCTAAATTGGAACGACAACCATACCGTTTTTTAGAGATCAGAATTTATGTTAAAGCTTCATCTATATAAATAAAATTCATTATCTGAAATTTTTTACATATAGTCTCTACACACCAAGGAAGGTCGCCATATACTTTTGGGCAGACACGCCCACTTTTACGCTCACTTTTCAACGATTTTCACTAGCCACTGTCCAAAAAAATGCTTTGAAATATTTTATTTACCACTTTGGTTGGTGTCTCTGATAACACACGAGCCACTTTATAAACTAGTAAATGACTGTATTTATTTGGATGGGTGTGTTTAAAATTAAAATTCTCTAAAAATTGGTACATACACTTTCTAAGGATACACACTCACGCAATAAACTAACGATTGTTTTGCAGCCAACTTCACTACAAAACGTGCTGTCAAAATTGGATTTTATAATTACTCAGCATTGCCGTCGCACTATTCCGGCATGATCCATGCAGTATGTATGCGCATCAGAATTTTCGACAGATAAAAAACGCTTGACGCATTAATTTAGGTATTGCTGTTAAATTAATACGAACTAACCCTTGAACACATTTTTAAGTTTTAACTTATTTGTGCTAGTAAAGTTAAATTTTCTTCAGAGACTTGTAGCAGAATTTTGAGAAAAATATAAATGTACCCTCTAACTCTTCAGAACATGTACTTTCTGAATGTCTGGCTTTAAGGTTTCGTAGGACTAGATTTCTGGGAGACTTCTTGTTGACTCCAATAAAATTATGAAAGCTCTCACTGAATAAGGTCATTCGAGGCCTAGAACTGGGCTGTACAAAAGATTCTTTGGGTCGCTGTAGATATGGGCTATTAATAATAATAATGGGACTTTTTGTGTTTTTTGAATCAGGAGTCAAAAAAGTATCTTTAATTCAAAACTTAGATGGTTAAAATGTTCCTTGCAGTGTTTTACATAAATTTGCTGAAAGTTTCATAAACCTAAAATGGAAGATTCACTTAGTTATCTACACCGTTTCAAAATAAAAATTTGAAAAAGGGGGAAACTTTAAAAGACAATACGAAATCAAGTAATAGAAAACAAAATTACGTCTTCAGTGTATTAAAAAAAAAAAAAATTAATAATTTTGTTGTGTAGTGCAATTTGTGCGACACAAATGAGTCTTTGCTTTCTGCATAACCTTTTTAGTTATGCCAAAAATTTAATTCAGACGAAGAGAGAGTGTGTGCTGAAAATATGGGATTACCACAGGAAGTAATAACGTCACCCACATATAAAACAAGTAAGCATACGAAATTAATTAAATTTTTCTATATTTTAGCATCTAAAAGAATATTAATAAAGTTAATTAAAGCAAATAGAAAATAAAACAAAGAAACCATCTTACAGACTTTAATACTGCTAGCTGGCCAGATAATAGAGTGAAAACCAGTCATAACTTTAAACATTTTGAATTAAATTTTGCGATTCTCAAAAATAAATTGGGATTAATTGATTTGTCAAAGTTAACTTTCCTGATTAAAAAACTAGTATAAGAAAACGAAGCCTAAATGGCCATGCGGCAGTCAAGGAGACTCATTAACCCCCAATGCATTAGGGCAGAAGTTGTTTTGAAGCTCAGCAGAAACGACATTAAACTTTACTTTGAACTGCTGATAGGCCACTGTACACTCAATTATCACATGAATAAAAGCGGTGTGGTACAAAATGACTTCTGTCGTTTCTGTCAAGTAGGACAGGAAACGTGGAAAAATATTCTGTGCAATTGCCCAGTGGTGGCAAGACGCACTGCCTAAACGCTATCTAGGTAGTGGTATACTCCCCTCATAAGAGCTATATATAATAAATAAATAGCAATCACGAGATTCGTAAGGAGTTTTGGATTGTATATAAGATCATCAAAGTCGCGAGGCGATTATGGCCCATGACAATGATAATAATACATGTAAGGATGCATGCATATGCTTCATGTCTAACTAAAAGATCATTACGATGACTATTAAGTTTTTCTTCTCCTTCCATAGAATAAGAGATGTTTGTGACTATTTCAACTTTTTTTTATGCTGAATATAATATAAAAAGCCACAGATTTATTGTAATTTTTTTTAATATTTAAGCATAATGCCGATTTGAAACTTTTCCTACTTCTCGACGTCCACACACAGAACGTGAATAATGGAAAATATGACTATTTCTGTTTAAAAAAATTCAGTTGTTTAAATACACGTCACATACAGACTTATGTACTCGTATATGAGATTAAATTGAGAGCTGGATTTTGTAAGCAGAGAAATAACTTGCAGAAGGCGGAATCTTCTTTTCTATTAGACTAGAACCAGACACGGCAATTTTAGTTGCGCAATTCTTTATTTTGCAGGAGAGAGAGGAATGAAGAATGGAAAGGGGTACAAACTTGCTCGTACTCCGCAATTTCCTTCAGTTCTCTCTTCGTATCTGTAAAAGCTGTAAAGAAAGAAAGACAGATAGCTTGAATGCTGAATGAATGAATAAGTATGCTAAAATTGCCGAAACAAAATTGACACAGCGGCAATTCTAAAAGGAAATTAAGAAAAAGTTGAGCAATTAAAATTTCCGTAGCTGATCCTTGTCATTTTACTGTATACTCTTGTCTTAAGGTCAGCAAAAACTTCATAGTACGAATTATGCCCAGTATTTGACTTGTGTATTAAGTGTCATTTCAACTTTAAGTTTCATTTAGATACAAAATTGAGTTTCTAACTATAAACTTAAATCATATTTAAGTGACCAATCTTGGGCATTTAAAGTCCAATTTACTCTCATTTGTTGACGAGTACTGAAAAAAGCTTTTGTTTAAACTATTTTCATTGTTTCCAAAACGCAGTTGTATGATTTTATTTGACACTCACTGCATAAATATCACGACTTGAATGTAGTAAATATATACCCAGATATATTTATAATAACAAGCAGCGAAGCGTTACTATATTGCACTGAGAATGATGGACAAAAGATCATCATCATTAACATCGTTACCGTACATTATAATAAACATTAAGCAGACCAACCAACAAAATATTAAACAAAACAAAAACAGAGGCTTGTTGCATACTCGTATCTACTCAAATTGGACTCAAATTACAACATTAACTGAGGGGAAAATGAATAACAAAACAGCGTCAACAATAACAATAACAATGAAATAAACATTTAATATAAAAGACAATCTTACCAGCAATTAAGTTTTTTAATAGAGCTCAAATCCGATTGCTTGGATCTGGCAATGACCATTTCTTCTGTAAGGCGTGTCATTATGCTGACAATGATAATAATAATGATGATGATGATGAGAATTTTATTTTATTATTTTCTATCTTTGTTGTTTATTAATGACGACAACGCAAACAAACACCAGTTGATGTTTTCACACAAACTAACCCTAGTTAATAGGAATTAATTTTTTATACTTTTTTTAACTTCGATTGCACTTTGCCTCATGTACGTAGATACATGTGTATGTAGTTATTGTTGTGGAAGTTAATTTAAAATTTGCAACAAAAAAAATCACTTTTCACTTGTTGCCATAAAAACTTAGAACTTCACTAAGTAAATAAATAGATACAATATGACAATATGTCACTGTATTCTTTGCACACAACGCATTTAGAATAATGACTGTTGTACTAATATGCCGCTTTAATAGTCTTGTCGTATCGACTGCAAATTTCAATAACCACTAGTAGCAAAAATATACTCTTACGAGTAGCAGCTGTAGAGTACGTCAATATAAATAACTTTACAGGCCATATTTAGGTGAGCGGAGGTCATAGAAACAACACCAACGCCAACAGGTTTTTCTTGTTCTTTTGCTAAACGCCAGCAAAATCAACAATAACAAAAATTCATACATACATACATACACTACATGTTGTAATAAGAAGAGAAATTAAGCCGATATTGAGTTTTTGTTGTTGTTCTTCTTGTGCATAGTTTTTATTCATAGTTTTAATTAAAATCTCAACTCAATTCCTGCCTAAGCATGTGTGTATGAATTGTAGCTTGTAGTTTTTCTATCTGTTTATTCTTTTTAGGGTTTTTATTACGGAAATATCCAAAGTGAAAAATGTAGGAATTTTACCAATTTTCAATTCTCATAATTTTTGGAGATTTTTTTTTGGGAAAACCGGCAATTTAAAAACGAAAAAGAAAGAAAAAATAAAAATAGCCTTTAACTAAATATTCATCATTTTAGGCAAATATTTGATCAAATACTAAGTTATTAGTATCATCAAAATACATATGTAGTTACATATACGAGTAATTTCAAGAAAGCCCCAAGTTTTTTGATTGCTTCCTCAACTATACACTGTTTATGAGCAGAGCAACTGAAAACTATTTCCAAAGTTTTTTTTTGGAACGCTGATATCAAATCTGCATTTTCTTTTGTATTTCGAATCCGAATATTTTATTCGAAAGTAAAAATTCCAGCGAACTATAACTAATCTGTGCTCCATTTGCAAAGTTTTTAAAATATATTTTTACTTAATGTATTTTGGGTGGTAAAAGTTGGCGATGCTGTCATTTCCTAAATTAAAAAGGTGACATTGCATATGTCAGGGAGGTTACTCTCTATTGCGATGCGAAAGAAAAACCATTCGCATCTGTATGATTTTTACATTGAGTTGCGATGCGTTTGCTTTCGCATCGCAATAGAGAGTAACCCCCCTGATTTGCTTGAAAACGATTTCTTATATTCCAATATAAAAAAATTCAAAATTACGGGATAAAAATTAATTGAAGTCACACTTATATCATATTTGAATTAGTTGCAAAATTTTAAAAAAATTTTAAAAACTATATAAAATAAGGTAAGGAAAAAAACGGTTTATTTTTTCTAAAATCTTATAACCACATGGGTTTTAAAGAAAATTAGCTTAATTTCATTACAATCAATGCACAACTTTTGATTTTAATTGCATTTAAGTGATGCTACTTCATTGTGAAAAAATTGACATGTTCATAGTAAAGCATATGCGAATATTTTATATTAAAAAAAGTTTTTATTTTATAATAAAAAGTGCTTGTAAATCATTTCAAATACACTTGTGCAGGCCTTTATGCCGTACTGCAGTATCACACCTGCAGTCTAGAGCAACACTTCGCTATTATTTCTCACAAAATAGTGTCTTTTACTGCATGATTAATTCACTTATTTGTAAATAAAATCAAAAGTTTTGGCTCGATTTTAATAAAGTATGGCTTGTTTTGTTGGAAACTTATGAGGCTGCCTGCTTGTATAAAAAAACAGGGAGTTTTTGTCTCCTTTTATTTTAAATAATTTTTGAATATTAAAAATCTCTTAATTTTGCATACAAAAGGTATTTTTTTGTTATATCTTTTTTAAAAATTATAGAAACTATACCCATACAACTCAAAATAAATTTTGTTGAGGAGTTTCGAAGTTTTCAAAAAATGTTAATTGATGTTGCGTTACCTCCTTAATGTATATATCGCATACCAGAGAATAATTGAAAAAGAAAAACGAAATACAGATTTGCAATCAGAGCGCCAAAATACTTTAAAACTAAATTTCAGTTGCTGTGATAGAATCTGAATTTGTAAACTTGTGTAGCAATTTCATACTCCTGCAACATTTTCCAAAAATGTTGGTTAATCCTCCATATCAATAGAGTTTCTTCTGTGAAATTTTTTAAATATAACTTGGGCTTTTATGAATATAAACGAAGATTTATGTGTATGACAAATATGATGCCCAATTCTCCCATTTGTCCGTACGAAAGTTTTTTGTTTACTGAAATATGTATAAAAAATTTTGTGTGTTTACAAAAATTTTATACGGAACGAGTACAATTTGGAAAAGTAAAAGGCATTTAAAAACCATAATTATACTTGCTATAAGATTAAATCTTAATTTTCTGTATAGATGTGTCTATATGTATGTATGTGTGTTGCCAAAACGAGTAATATTTTCTTACAAAACAAAATACACTTTGAACAGCACTAATATTATAATTAAAAAATAATAATTATTTATAATTATCTTTTGAAAACTATTTTATTTTTTAATTTTAATTTAATTTTTAATTAGGCTGCAAATGTATAGAATGGTAGATAGATATGGAGATATTAAATAAAAAAATTACTATAACGAGTAACTTTTAATGCTTGTACATTGTATAATTTTGTTGTTTTAAGTTTAAATTAAGCTAGTGTTGAATGAAGCACGTTGCGTAGTTTGTTTTACATACTCGTTTGTTTGTATAAATAAGAGTACATACTCTCCTCTTATTTAAACTTGTATCTCATGGATGACTAATCACTCTGCTTTTTTGTGGAATGTTTTTTTTTTCAGTTTTGTGTTGGTGTTTTTTCATTGTGCACAATTTTTCTATTTCATATTTTGTTAATTTAACCCATTGGTGCAAAAATGAAATAAAATACTTTAATACTGTATTTTTTTTTTTTTAATTTCGAAGATAGAAAATAATATAGTTCTAGATGAATGTTTCTAGGGAAAATTTTAGTTTTTGGGAAAACGCTTAGAAAACTTTCTATGCTAAAAAAAACAGATAAATTTTATTCACAATAAGTGGAGAGGGGAAAATGAAAAACTCTCGAGCAGAATAAATTTTGATAATAAACTTTATTTTAATATGAATGTTTGCTTAAATTTTTGGACTTATGCCCAGAAATCAAGAAACAAGTTATTTCTCTGTTTATATGTGACCAAGATCAATAGAAAAAATGTTAATCGCATATACGTACTTTTATATAAAAGTATTGAAATGGCGTGTATCTAGGCGGCTAAACAGTAGCAGAGAAATAACTTGATTTGGTTAAAAATAGTCTTTAGCCCTAAAATTAAAGAAGTTATGAGTCAGTAAAGTTTTTAACTGTCCATTATGTGGTTAAATAAAAACCAGAATTTTGTGTGGTTTACTTAACCGAAAAATAAAAGTGATTGACTCTTAAATAAAAAAATATAGTCCCCTGTTCTGTATTCCGAATCCCGGAATTGAAAAATTCACAACCTTATAACTACTCTGTGATCCATTTTAAGATTTTTTAAACTTTGTATTTGATTTATTTTGGGTACGAAATTACAGGTAGAATTAAAAAAATATAAAAGTTTTCATTTAATAAGAAGAGAAAAATGTAATTCCACATTTTTTCAAATCCGTGTTGTATTCCACACTATAATAAATTAGCCATTTTTTGTTGTTCAACATGGTAATTTGTAGCCTTTTTGGTTGTTGTACACGGTATTCATTCATATTAATGGTAAATTTTTAACTCCTAAAGTAAACCGAAAATTACTTAATCAAATATTCGTTAGAGCAAACAGAAAAATATGGAGTTAAAATCGCACTACTGAGCAAGTGCAACGTTATAAAAATTCACTTGCTTAAAAATTTGTTAAAAATTTTTATTTTTTTTACGAAAGTGTACGTAATTCAAAAAATCGTCAACAGATTATTAGCCCACTAATCGTGAAAAACATTAACGTATCGTGAAGATATGACCTGCTAAGTTTTTATTTACAAACCGCTAATTGCTTTACCTACTGCTAACGTAAAACAAAAGCCGTAACAAATGGGTTAATAATTACTCTCATTGGCGATTAATTGTATGTGACAGAAAGCAAGAATTGGAGAACACAAAGAAATATGCGGCAATAAAAATTTTTTCATATAATGAGTGACGTTTTATTATTAATTAATAAATATAAGAATGAATATATTTATTTATATGGGAATAAACAATAGAGTAATTTGATTTAAATAAACAAAGCTTTAGCACAAAACACTTTGTGAGTGTAGGTATATGCACAAGATTAACAAATTTTATTAATAAACTTTTTTAAGTGCCAATTTTGCCAGGCACATTTTAGTAATTTCTTTTTAGTGTTTTTTTTTAATTTATTAAAAAAATTAGCTTTTCTTTTATTTTGGTTAACAGTTAAAATTGGGCATTTTAAGGCACACAAATAATTAGATTCAAATGCTTGCAACACCAACAATAACTACACTACTACGTGCATACATATGTAATGTATGCATGTATGTATTTTACTCTAAAAGTTCAGATCGATTTTTCACTGTACAATATTTTTGCATCCCAGTAACTTTAAAAATGTAGTTGATATTTTAATTAAATTTTCGTGCACGAATGCCTTTTAAGAATTGAAATATTTTTCAGTTTCTATTATTTCTACTTAATTTTCACAGATAAATTTGTTTAAAAAATTTAATTTTTTATTATTTAAAGTCAGAAATGAATAAACGCACTTTCAATTACTTTTTGTTATTATATTTCTTAAATTCTTTTTTACACATTCACTTTTGTAATACGAACATACGGCAAGTGTGCATTAATTATTCTTTTCTTTTTTTAATTTTATTGGGCGAGGGAAACCATTAGATTTTTCTTCATTTAATCATTTAACCATTTTAATATAAATTTTCAATATAATCAACACGTACCGACTGATTTCGTTTCTAATTTTCCTCCGTTAACTTGTTGTGTACGCGTCGCATGAACACTGAGACTAAACATGAAAAATAAAGGAAATAAAAAAGAAACATGAAATTCCATCACACAGAAGCTTATTGTAGCGCAGAGAAATGAGAGTACACATGTATTTTAAATAAAAGCGAACTTGTACTACATACATATGAATGTACGTACATGTGCCTACCCACTGTACAATTTTTAGCATTCTCTTTTTAGGGGGAAATGATTAAAAAGAATTCCCCAATACTTTTAATGTTTATATTAATGTGATGCCCTTTTGTAAATATGACTCGTACTTGCAACAAAAATAAATAATGGTAATAATAGTCGTGTTTAAAATATAAAGAAGTATTTCACGTTAAATTCACTGAAGATCAAAGCAGCTTTTGTGAAATGGCCTTCTGAATATGCTTTAGATATTGTCATAAGAAAAAAATGTTTCCAAATATTATTCGTTTACACGATTAGAGTTGAGTTCACCCACATCTTCTGAAGAAAATTTTTGTTCGCACAAAATTTTTTCTACATGTAGTTTGAAATATCTCTTACAAGGAGAGAACTCAAATTGCGTATAAAAAATTACTAGTAAAAATTTTCTCCGGCAGGAGCAAGGCGAATTCGTGTAATGAATTGGTAAGTGAATTCAGCATTAAGTGTAATATCACTTGCATGTAAATATTTCTTCAACAACATTTTTCCTTTTAAAAAATTTGAAACATTCAGCTGTCTAAAAACACTTCACATCTAATCTGGACTTATGTATAACAGTAGGTATATGCGATTAAATTGAGAGCAAAAATTGTCTAGTTCTTGGTCTAGATGTGGCGTGTATCTAGACAGCTGAATTTTTTAAACAAAGCAATAACTTGCTGAGGGCATAATCTTGTTTTAGATAATTTTGCATTTATTTTATGCTTATGTCTGTTCTAAAATGGAAGGATTGCTTAAGTCGTCTTAAGTCAAAGATAAGTTATTTTCACATAAAAACTTAATGAATTATATAGTGTAGTTGTTGGTACATAAATACATATGTATGTATGTATATTCTTTAATTCATTAATAAAGCCCTAACAAAAACAATAACGTTTGCTACAAGAAAAATAATTTTACACAAGTACCTAATTTCTAGTGGTTTTTTTTTCTTGTCCTCTAAAATCTTGCAATACAATATAAGCAATTTTTCCATATTGATATATACATACATATGTATATATGTATATAACAGCAAACATTATCAAGTATGTAATATTAATATTAAGTAATAAATATTTGGCAAAATAAATACATACATACATACCTTATTCTCCATGAGTACCAATTGCAGTTTAATACTTCTCGCACTCATTTAATAAAGAGAGTTTAAGAAATCCCATGATGAAAATATGCGGCGAATTTGTCCTTTGTTGTGAATGCATCTAGAAAGAAAAGTAGAAAGGATACAGTTAAAGAAAAAGTTAAGAAAATTCATACCAAACTAAGGAAAGCAAAAATTAATAACATTCGTACATAAAAACTTTTCAACAATTTTAGGAGAATTTATATAAAAAAAAATAAAACAAAAAACATTAAATTGTAAAGTCAATATTAAGAAATTGAAAAGTATAAATTTTTCTTTAAGAATTTTCTTTATGAATGATGGGTTTATTTTTATTTTTTTTTAAACGACAAAATTTGTTACGCATTATAACAGTCATAAGTAGAGTAAGGATTTTACTCAGTAACTTAAAATCAATTCTGATCAAGTACTTTTTCGAATTTGATAATTTATTGAAAAATTGCATAAATTTGTTATTGCATCATATACTTTGTACATGATGTATAGCGCACACGACTATCAGGCAGACTTTATATATGTATGTCACACACCTTTAAACTATGTAGTTACGTTTATCCAAACTCACTTGGTTTAAAAATGAATTCTTTAAATTATTGATTCACACTTCATAGAGGTTACACCATTTTTCCAGATGAACGTTTTCTAAAATTCTTTTCAGAAAATGTTGCTAAAAAAATGTTATTAATTTTTTTTCATGTAAGCATTGAATTTATTTATAACGTACCTGGGCATATTACCATTCTTTTATATGTATTTTAACACTTATTTCTTTTAAAGAATTAAATAGAAATTTTAATTAATGTTTCTTGCCAAGCCATTTTAATGTAAATGAATATGCCTTGATTTCTTGCAAACATTATTGAACTTTCTAATATTAAACGCACTCTTGCCACACAATGTTTGGTCACTATGACGATTTACCAAGGTGATAAACAAGATGCAATGAAGCGTCAAGTTATTTTTAATAACTCATCATGTTTTCTATTGAAACCCTATCAAAGTAATGTTACAAAAAATATCAACAATATTAAATTAAATTAATTTTTTTTTTCATAATTTTTATATATTTTTTTATAATTATTAAATAAAAAAAATAACTCTTAACAATAATATCTTTGTGTTAATGATATCATCTTCATCAAGTTTAACTTTGATACCAGAACAAGGAGAAAAAGGGAAAATGAATCCGTAAGTAATAAAACAATACATACAAATGTTACCAATAATTATGCATGTGGTTTTAGGACTACTTCGAAAAGTTGTGAAAGCTTATACTCCAATAGTTCGAAAGGTTCGGCCGGCATAATATATAGGCCTACACCACACACAAATGTAAATAATAAGCTAGTTGGCATTCGGGGTACAAGGCAGCCTGCAATTATACCAGCCACCAGTGAAGTAAGACAAAGAGTTTTGTCGGCCCGGCGCCTAAGAATGAAAACATTACAAAACCAATTGGCCGATGCTCAGCAAACTATAACTGTAAGTTTTCAAAAACATTAACAAGATATTTTATAAAGTTAAATTCTTGTTGTTTAAAAGGAATTGGCACATGAAAATCGAATATTACGTACCTTACATAAACGTCAAGATTCCGCATTATCTAAATATGAATCGAATAATGCCGAGCTTCCTCAACTTTTGCACTCACATGCTGAAGAATTGAGAATGTGGCAAACAAAACATCGCAATTTACAAGCTGTAAATAAAGAACTCGAGCAAAAGCTTAAACAAAAGGAAGCTGTAATCTTAACATTAAGCGATCAAAATAAATATTTTGTACAATTAAATAAAGATAAGTAAGTTTTTGATTAGTTAAGAACAAGTTATTGTCCTCATAATAATGAAAACGTTTTAGAAATCTTGAAGACCGACAGCGTTTATCTGAAAAACTGCAAATGCTGGAATTACGCTTACAAGAAAAGGATAATGACATGAAAATGATTTCTCGCAAAATGCAACTTGATATTAAACAAGCCAAGCAACAACTGCAAGTAGAACAAAAGAGAAATAGGGAAATCTTACTGAAGTTGGAAAAAGTACGTCTAGAATTATCTGGTTATCGTAAACTTGAGGAAATGCAGGTACTTTTAAGCTGAATACAGTTAATATCAGATATTTTGTTATAAAATAAAAAAAAAACTCGATTTCAATAGTTGCAGGAAAAGTTCAACATGCACTCAAGACGCAACAGAAGCTCCAATAATGACAGCACCAAAGAAGAAAATGAAATTAGTAAATATACTTTGTTGAATGGCACTGAAACAGAAATTACAGATGACATTGAAGCCCTGAACAGTCAAAGATCAACACTCAGTTCTAACAATACAGCTCAACGTACCACACTTTCACTTAAGAATTCTATAACTAAAGATGGATTATCAACAACACACTCAACTTGCTCAACTATTGTGATACATCAAGGGTCTAAACAACAACAAGCGCCAGTTACTAAATCTATAGCAGTCTTAAGGCGTATTGATCAGGGTGATGGTGATGCAGCCAATATAAGTGATTCCTTCATACAGAAACAGCATTCAAACTTGTCAGCCATAACACAAAGCCAACATGAAAATCTCGAACGTGATTATGAAGACGATATCGATTACGAACATGAAGAAGCCGATGAGATTGAAGAGACAAAAGACTATGAACAAAATTCAACTGACAGTCAGCGTGATGATGCTAATGCTCATGAAGATTATGTTATCACTAGTAATGAAACCAATGATGGGATAGAAAATTTGATATATAACGATGATGTTTATAAAGAGAGTAAAACAATTGAAGTAATTATTGTTTTTTTTTTTTTTTTTTTTTTGTAATTTGTTTTCAAATAATATTGCCACTTCATTTTACAGATTCATAATCCTGGCCAAAATGCTCGCATGAAGGAGGAAATATCTAATATACGAAAGAAAATTACAGATGACTATAAGGAGAGAGAAGTCTTTTTAGAAACTTATTGTCGTCAAGCTACCAATGGAATTTTACGTGATGTAACTCCAAAAAGGCGTAATAATACCACAACGGAACGTAATATTCTAAGTAATCGCAAAAATAAACTTCTAGCTACTCTTAAAGCAATTGATGATAATAAGAGTCAGGATTAAACAAATTAATTATATAACACGTAATATATTTAAAAATATATATATATATATATGTATTTTATACATACACATACATACATCAAAAAAGGAATAAACGTTCTAATCAAAGAAATCATTGCTTTTCTTTACTCTTCATTTTACTTAATGCTCTGGACACTTTTTTACGCAGCTCTTTTTGACGTTTCAATTTTGAAAGTTCTTCAGCCTTTTTCTGCAGCTTAAATTTCTTAACTCGTACTTTCGTATCGTGTCTATCCTTGTTGCGTTTCTCTTGGTAATTCGTTTCAATCATATGCATAAGTTTAGCAACTTTCTGTTCATGTGGTGAGCGTATGACAGCAACGCGTTCTTCCTTTTCTTTAGGATTTAAAGCACCTAATTTAGGTTTGTCTTTATAAGGCAAAGCCCTTTGTAAAGCCTTTGGAATTACTAAAGGTTTGAAAACTTTGGGTGTGCGTTTAATTTCAGTATACAAACTATCAGACTGAGCTTCGTTTTTAATTTGACGCTCTCGTTTTAATTGGCCTAGAGTTTTCATACCTTGCCAATACAATTTTTGCTCTGGTGGCAGCAGTAAGGTGGTGACGGGAGCATAGAACCGATGGACGTCAACTCGAAACCATGTTCTGCAAAATACAATATCACTCAATAGTATTTTGTCCTCAAAAGTGGCCCTAAATGAGCCTTCCGGAGTGTGATGTGCCTTTTTAATTTGACCTCGTATACCGGAAACCGTTTTAATTTTAGCACCTTCAAATTTAGCTACCTCTAAAGTTGTGTTGAACATCCCTTTAATAAATGCAGTCTTTTTATATATTTTAAAAGGATGTCCTACTAATTTAAGCTTCTTCATTATTTGACAAGATTTGTCCAGTTCAGTAACACATCCGGTAGCCGCAATGCGAAAACCTATCCTTTTTAGTTCCTCCTGCTCATGACGCACACTTTGCAAAGCCAAAAAGCCTGTATTTTGAGGGGTAATTGGTCCCCAAAACGTCATACTACATGTGACATGTTCGGGAGTGTACTTTAGAAAGCGGTGCCGGAAATTGTCCTCTACTTTAGCGTACACGGCTACTGTCTGAAAACGTCTCCAACCCATCGATATTATTATGGGATCACCCGATTTCAAAATCTTTTTATACCACCGGTGTTTCTTAACTTTGCAGTTAACATAACCAATGTTTTCTTCTGACATATTAAGACCTCCAACCAGCACAGGATATGTTGGATCAAAATTTTCTATAAACTCAGCAGGGAAATCGTTAAAACCTAAACGTACATATAAACCCGCACGATATCCTTCAATCTGAATACGTAAATCGTTGTCCAAGTTTACAAATTCACTTTTGTTTAGATGCGATTGTTTTTGGGCCTCTGCCTTAAGACTTTCATAGTAGTCATGATCTCCAGTAATACGACCGTCATCTTCTTTTTCACCCTTATTATCATATTCTGCATCAAATTTAGCTTTCAGCTTTAACTTTTTCGCCATAATTTCGGCTTTTGTAAGATTATCTTCCTCAACACGAGTCATTTTGCGCTTTAAAGATTCAGAGGATATTTCAGTATTATTATTTGTGGATTCTTCAGCATCTTGAGGTTTTCCACTTTTTTTCTCTCCCGTTTCCAAGTCTTCGAAGTCACCATAAACTTCGCTGTCCGCGTCGCTCATATCGTCTAAACGTAAAAGATTTTCAGCATCTTCAGAAGCTTTCCACTTACCCGTAACAAAACAGTTTCTTAATAAGTCTTTATTGCTGTCATCCAACCAATTTCTAGTTGTTTCTAAGAATTAATAATGATTATATGAATTTATGAAATAAAAAATATTCTAAAACTAAACTCTTACCGAAGTTGTCTTGGAAAAAGCAGGATTCTTCTTTATCACGTACATCTTTATCTTTTTGCATTTCACTTTGTTTTTTAGCGGCAACCTTAAAAAGACCTCCTATTTCTTCATCTTCTGAGTTGTCATCGTGATGTTCATTATTTTCTTCCTTTTTCCGCTCACTATGCATATAACTCCCATAAACGAGCCTCATTATGTTCTTGCGTTCAGAATGACGCAATAGAAAAGCATCTCTTGCCTTTTCAGCTAGATTTTCTTTCCAACTCATGTTATTCGTTATTATGTCGTCTTCATCATTTTCCTCATCAGAATTTTCACTCTCACCACTTTCGCTTTCTGTATTTTTTCCAGATTTTCTAGTCTTTTCAATATCTTGGTAGTCATCATCATCAGTTAATTCCTTGTCCGAATTGCTTTCTTCGTCTGTTTCCTTTTCAGAATCTTCGTTGCGCCAATCATCTGCTCCAAACTCATCTAATTCACCGTCATTTTCGGATTCATCGCTTTTATGCTCGACACCAGAATCATCCTGAAAATAGTTTTATAATTCCTACACACATCTCGCACTTTTACTTTTATTACTCACCTCATCAAGTTCATCATTACTTTCAGACAAATCCTCTTCTACATAATCTTTAGATTTAATTGCCTGACCATCAGAAAACAATTTGAATTCTTGCTCATCAATTTGCTCATCAACTGTTTTCTTTTTCTCAATTAACTTTCCCACTAATTCTTCTTGTTCAGTTATCTCTGAGTTTTTATCTTTGTGACTATGTGAACCTTGCAGCTCTATATATACAGCGTCTTTGTCATAAACAATACCACCGACTCCAGACATTGGAGCATAAAGTAAACGTTCTTTTTCCAGTAAAGTACGCTTTTTTTCAGTTCCTGGCAAAGGACAAGGATCTGGTATAACATTTAATTCACTGATGCGTACATCACCTAAGCCGGCAATATGTACCATATTTTCTTGTTTCAAGGGTACACCACGAACGTAGCCATACAACACCACATTTCTATCACATTTTGGATTACGACGTATACTTTCAGTATTTGTGACATCCTCCACACGATCAACAACTATATAGCTGTGTGCACCCCTCCATTGTAATGGTCTAAACTTCATAACCGATATAAAACGACCTAGATTTTTTATTTCATTGCGTAAATATTCACCATGAAGCAAGCCTGAAAGATAGAACAACTTAGCACCATCATAAACTTCTGTCCAAAAACGATGTTTAAGTTCCTTTTTACGTTTTCTTAAAGCTTTAGGATTTTTAATCATATCTAAATGGGTGAGAACCCCCATTATTTTTGGCATTCCATGAACTTGACATATATTAAGGAATTCAAAAATTTCCATTTCAAACCCGTAACTTGCATCACATAGAAGTAATACTAAATCTGCACATTTGGCCACATCAATCATGGAATTTATATCATTGTTACATTCCAAAAGAGTGATACGCCTCTTTTTGGAGGTAACTATCGTTATCGGTCCTTTAATATCGTTTACATTAGTTTTAGTGAATGTTTTAATTAAATTATTAATTAAAGTCGTTTTTCCCACCTTTGGTGGCCCAACAATAGCAATCAATACTGGAGGTGGTTCATCTGGCGTTTGATCTACGACTGGAATATGTTGTTTTTTGGCTGTGATATCCTCCTTTCGTCTAAAGTTCCTTTCAGCTCTTTGAGCAGAATTGATGGCAAATGCCTTTGGATTTCTTTGTCGAGCTGTTAAATTGGGTTCCTTCTGATTTGATTCTTTTTTCGCCTTTAGTTTCTTTTTATCTGCTTTCACACCGGCCTGCCGAGCTCGATGCGACTTCTTTTTATCAACTCCTTCATCTTCTGGCATTATTATAAAATTTACCTTTCTTTCTTACCAAATCAAAAAAAAATACAGCACGTGCAATTATTCTTTTGGTGTTATTGTTGTTAATAAAAATAAAACACTGTCTTGTAATAGATTTAGTTTATTCAATTACTATTAATAGTGTGGCAGCACCACGTCAGCTGATTATTTACTACTGCATTAAAAATTTACACGCTTAGTGTCGCTACAGTAAAAATATGACCCTGTGCTATACAATTTATATTTATATGGATAGAAAAAATATATAACACGAGTTTTACAACTCGATAAGCACAACATAGAGAAACATATTAAACTTTCTTATATTAAACAAATTTCGCATAGAAAAACTACTTATTAAGCAAAAATGTTTTTAATGAATTTGAACGTAAAATAAAATTATATAACAAAATAACTTAAAGAACTTTATTTTACTAATATATCGAATTACTTATTGGAGGTTTTCTTCCCCAAATGTCAGCTGGCAAAAGTCTAGCAGTTTTAGTGAAGTGTCGCCATGCTGAAATTTCATTATGAACGTCACTCTGTTACAATTCTTTCTTTCCGGCTAGCCGTCATTGCGAGAGGTTGTTCAAGTTTTGGTATTCAGGATTTGATGATAAATTTCAAGTTATGAATAAGAACAACAATTTAATTTGGCTTATAATTCCATAACTTGTGCTTAATGAAATGTAGAGTTTATGGATAATTCTGACGCATTCTTTGCGAGCCAAATTGGTTTTCCTGAATGCATGGACATTGGAAATTTCGTTTAAGGTAAGGCATTCTCAAAAAATGTATTTAAAAAAAATTTATTTATACTCTTTAATATTTCAGAAATTGTAGAATTTTTTTTGGAATTTCTTGGTGGTATTCTATTATGACAGTAGCCTAGCCTGTAAAATATTACATCCAAAAAAGCAAGGTAAATTTTTATAAAATTATTTTCTTTTTGGAGTAGTAAATAGAATGATGATAATGAATGTTCTTGATAGGAATTGCCGGCTGATACATACATGAAGCTAATTTTATTAATTTTTACTGAATATTAAAAAAGAAAACTTGATTTTATAATTTTTCAACACAATGTATTAATTAGTTCATTATTCCTTTCAGATTTTCCATAAATTTTCTTGGTAGCTAAGCTAAATATTCCGACAATTATATTCAACACGGTGATGTCGCCATGTGGAGAAGTTAATTATTATTTTTATTATTACTGTTATACTCAAATTATAAAATGGGGAAACATTTTGTGCATAAATTAAATAAACAACTAATGCATATAGATTTGTATAAATAAATAATTGTATTGTTTACACCATCTAATAACCGAATAGGTTAGTTACTTTCTGAAAAATTAAGCAGAGATCTTGTCAAGAAATCTATTTTTAAGCCCTTTGCAATAAATGAATTGTAAATGTGTTTGATAGCTTGCGCTCAATTGAACAATTCATATCTACGAATTGAATTATCTTGATTTTCTGTTTGCAACTATTTGTGTACTTCAATAACTTTTTTGAAAACATTAAAATGAACTTTGAACACAAGTTATTTATATCTTCATATTTCTGGAGGGTTACTCTGTATTGCGATGTGAAAAAAACAGTACGAAATCGAAACTGTAAGGCATTTAATCATTTACTTTTGCATTTTTTTAGGTAGTACTTAATGCATGTCAACGTCGATTTATACAGACAAATACCTTGCGATTACCAAAGAGCAAATGCAAAACATTTAGCTTTCGCTTCGAAACTGCTTTCGCATCGCAATACATAGTCCCCCTGGTTTTAATACCGATAGATAATTGATGCAAAAAGAGATGAAACTAATAATTCCAATGGAGATTAATTAGGTCTAAATAATTTCTCTTTTCTTAAATATAAATTTTTATTTTTGCGTATTTCAAAATTGGATTTGTATTACCATATAGAATATATCAAGGCTTATTTTTATATACTCGTATATTCCTTGGAATTTATAAAACAAAAACAGCTGATACACCCAAATTTAAAAAACCAAGTCGTATGGGAGAGATTTCCTTCTCATGTATGAACTGTCAAAAGTCTAGCAGTTTTTATTGCACTGACGCCATGTTTGAAATTTTGACTTTTGTTCTTGCTCTTTTACATTTCTTTTTTTCCGGTTAGCAGTCATGGTAAGAATTGCCTAAAATTTTTGTTCGTCAAAATTAGATTGAAATGTTTGGGAAAAGTTTTCAAGTTGTTATTAGAAGTAAGATTAAATTAAATATTTGTTCATAAATCCTTTAATTTGCCAGCTAATTCCATTTGGTTGGGCATAAATAACTGCAAAAGTGCTAAAACAAAACGGTCGTACATTTTAGTATTGCACGATTCATGAACATGTCAAAATGAACACGTTGTTTAAGAAATTATCAAACATTTTAATTGTAGACTTGAAATTAAATTTCACAATTTAAAATGCTAAATTGAAATCCATAAAAAAATAATATATTATAGTTGTTGCTTGTACATCTATTTCCAGCCTTTCCAAAGATTTGTTCAAACTGGTCGCATTGCAAAATGCTCTGCTGGTCCTTTGAAGGGACGTCTCGTCGCTATTGTCGACGTGATCGATCAAAACAGAGTAAGTATACAGTAGAAAAATAATGATATAAAGAATGCGCGTCTAAAACTGTGTGTATACTAATGTTTTTAGGTTCTTGTTGATGGTCCCTTGACTGGTGTTCCTCGCCAAGAATACAGATTGAACAACATGCACTTAACAAAGTACAGAATCAAGTTCCCCTTCACTGCTCCCACCCGCATTGTACGCAAGGCATGGCAAGACAGTGACATGAAGGCCCAATGGAAAGTTAGTGCCTGGTCCGCCAGAGCTCAAAATACATGCAAGGTAAGATTTCGTGTTAAAAAAAGACATGGTAAAGCAAAAGAAACAGTGATGATAATGAATGTTCTTGATAGGAATTGCCGGCTGATACATACATGAAGCTAATTAATTATTTTTTTACTGAAGACAAAATAATTAGTTTAATTTCATTCTTTATTGCAACGATTTAATCAATTATTATTGTTTCCAGCGTTCCCGTTTAAATGATTTTGATCGTTTCAAACTGCGTTACGCTAAACGTCAACGTAACAAGTTGCTTACCATTGCTTTCAACACTTTGAAAAAGCGCACCAAGGAAGACGGTACAGAGCGTAAACTTAAGAACGATAAGCGTCAGAGAATACGTGAATTAAAGGCACAAGGAGTTAAGAAAGGTGCTGCCAAGAAGTAAATTTTATCAATTTACTAGATTCATATGTGTAGTGTTTCTTAAAATAGAAATAAAATTCAATCTTCAAACAAAAACTATTTTATAAAACAAGACGTATTTTCTTTGAAAGCAAGTGGTTATCAGTCTTACAAAGAGCAAGTAAATATTACAAATCTCCAATTATAATTTTTTTTTGTAAAGCAGATTAGCCAATATGAAATTTAACAAGAAATTTATTGCTGGAAATTTTTTTTATAAAGTCATATCTTTCGCACCCAACTTATTTTTAAACGCTTCAAGTAAAAAAAGGGATTATGAAGGCTTGTACTAAAATCTTATTTTATTTCTAGTCATTAGTAAAAGACAACTTTTGTAGAAGGAACAAAAGAAAGAATATATTTTTAATAAACTAATATGTACGAAAGCTCTGAGTAGATATTAAATAAACAGAATAATGTTAGTGACAAGAATTATCAGCAATCACAAATAAATATTTCACAGTTGTTTAATGAAACTCGATTTTTCTTATTCCGCCGCAGACGTTTGATCCATATTTATTTTATTTTTTTGTCTTTACCATATATTAATTGCCAGTTATTTGGGTGATTGTAGCCCAGAAAAATGGGCAAATGCAAAAACAATGTTATGTGCTCCACTTTAATAGCATTTGAAACTTTCATCCAATCACGTAGCCATTCAACCATTTCCTCAGTACTCAAATTAACAGGATTTAATCCACGAATATAGCAAGCCCTGCGCAGAGATTCCAAAGGCATGTTGTGAACTCCTCCCTCACGACCAATGGCGATATCCATGTAATGGACTAGAAAAGCATGTTCAAAAAGGCGGTGACGTTTAAATAACCAACTTGATGTGCCATGTAGTTTATTTAGTAATTTCTAAATACAAATTTATCTGTATAAAATTTTGTGCACGAATTGTATAGTAATTTGGGAGGCTGATAATATATTATACATGTATGTATGTATGTATTGTTGTATTACACTATATGTTAATATTCTTTAATATCACATAAAAATTACGAATCGATTCTTTTAATATTGTTTTTTCAAACAAAATGTGTACAGAGAAAAGCGCAAATCAAGTAAGAGAAATGACGGATTAAACATCCATTTAAGAAGTGTATCTGTTTAAATTTTTTAATATTGAAGATTCATTAGTGCCATTCATTTATAAAGTTAAAAAAAAATATATATTTCAGCTTTCCCATACTCTAACACACCAAACATAAATTGAAAAACTTACAACATGTTTACCAGATAAAGCAATTAAGCTATATGGCGGTTCTGCAAAAATATCTCGAATATCTAATATTTGATCTATTTTCGGATGGGTTCCACTTCCTAATTGTCCTAAAAGAGCGCGAAATTCTTCATGTTTAGGATGTTTTTTAGTTGATTTTAATTTATCTTGCAAGCAGCGAAACACTGGTTTATTGTATGTTAATCGTTCGTGGAAATAGTATTGCTTAAATTCAGCCTTCTGTTGCAATGTCCAAAAGTGCGATGTTAAAAATGAACGGGGGAACATAAAACTTTTAAAGAAGATCAAATTAATCAGATTTAACTCTTTTTTTAAAAGTATATAAATAACATACACTAAAGGGAATATAGCATAACCCACCATAGGCAGTGAAGAAAATATTAAAGCGGGGGCTACCTTTACCATGTCTCGGGGCATCTGCATATACAACTCCAATTCCTGCCTATTCAGCGATCTGACACCTTTCTCAGCAGAAGTTACTATGCGTGTAACTTTCAAATATCTTTTCATATCTGCAAAGAACTCCTTGACACCATCGAAAAATACTCGATACACTTTTACCGCTGACGGAAAATTTTTTTCTAAAACTGCATCGTAATTTTTCACATAATCAAAAAATCGAGTAAACATATATCCGCGAACATTTTTGCGCACTTGTTGAGTCGATAATTTCACCTTTGAGACAGCTCCCTGCTTTTTTTCCTGCAATTTTTGAAATTTGCTAACGCTTGTGGATGAAGTTTCCAATGCTGTTTTATTAGACTGCGTACTTTTAATATGTTTTAAATTGTCCGGAGTATCTGTTTGTGGTGGAGTAAACTCTGATCCCTTTTGCGGTATAGATGATGTTGGTGTTAGTGTAGGCTTCTTTCGGGCAGAATCACTAAAAATTAATTTACCGAATTATATTCTCACCCGTTTGTATTTAGTTGCATTGTATGGGAATGGCTTCAAAGTTGAAGAGGTTTTATCTATGTATATAAGTCCATTATATAGGCCCAAATGTGTAGATTTAATCAGTATTAAAATGTAAAAAATTTTAAAACACGTTGCTCGTTGTTCTTTTTTTAAAGTCAACTTTAAAGCCAAGCCAACCAGTTGTGCCCGGTCAAATCCAAATCGTTCAGGCAGCACATACTTGGTTTATTTTGACTCACCTTGAAGTTACGTATTGTCTACTTCGCAAATTACTTAAACAGCTGTGCTGGAAAACTGTTTCTTGGCAAATAAATACCGGAAAACGGGTCACACGCAATGCCATGGCCATAGCTTTGAGAATATATAAAAGCTAAATTAAAGGTATCACTTTGAGAAAATTTTAGAGAAAAAATAGTTGAAGGATTTTGAAAAATCTCTTCTTTACAATGCTCTATAAGAGCAATTTCTTCTTTTATTTCGTTTTTCTAATGCTGCAAAGTTCAGGTGTAATGTAGTAATTGCATACATTTTAACACAAAAACATTAGAATGTCAACACATAAATAAGAAAATCATAATCAGCTAGTGATACCAGACAATTTAAGAATAACATCACAGGGTACCAATAGCATTTTGGCCACTTAAGTCGCTTAAAATTGCATCATTTTTTAAGTTAAGTTTACAATTCAAATGCATATTTTTAGGCTTTTTTTTTAAAAAGAATTTTACTAATGAGAAATTGTATTGGGAGGACTGGAATTTGTTCAAATTTGGTTGAGGTTATTTTATTTCATAAAATTTTTTTAGGCTCTGTTTAGCTAAATGCGAACGAAAGCTTTGATCGCCTAATTGCATTGACCTTGTTGGTTGGCCGACAGATCGAATATGACCCTCACTGTAGCAAATTCATCCGGAGAGTTGCACTGTTGTAATTGTTCTTTGGTCTGCACTAATGGATTCATGTTTTCATCAACAAACACATTGCTCAAATAACTGCTTCCTCCAAAATTAATTTTTGTTTAAAAAAGTTTACTAAAGAGATTTCTTATTGCAAATCTGCTTAAAAAGCTCTATAAAACAAAAATTTTTATTAAAAATTTGGCCGTTAGTATCCAAATATAGTTTTAGTCATCTCCTTCATGGATTTTATTGACAATTTCTGGTGTGACGATTTTATTTGTGCGATCTAAGTTTTAAGCGTTAGTTGTGGTAGTACGACCACATCGGGACTTGGTAAGCCACTTTTTAACCGTTGTTTGTTTCGGTGATGAATATTTTTATTTTGTAATTTTGGTTCTTTGCAGAAAACAACCAGGGTCTAGACAGGAATGGAAGCTGCAACCCCAAGATTGGTAGGTTATTACACTACACACCTATTTACGGCGGCGTAATTGCAAATTTGAAAAAGTTTAAAATTTATTGACACTTTGTTAACAGAAATTAAGGTTGAATTCATCCACTCGTTCGGCACAAAATTTTTGTCCGCACAAAATTTTTTCATATGTAGTTTGACGTTCTTTTGGTGAGAAAGACATAAAAAATCTTGTGCAGTCAAAAATGTTGGTCTATGGAAGTAATGGCCGAATTCAGCCTTAACCCTGCATAACCAATGTTAGTCCTTTTGACAGACACAGTTTACTTTTTTATATCATAACTTTTATGTCCCGTTTTGTCTATACATATGAAAGTAGCTGATTTAGTTTAGAAGCTAATGATGCTGAATACGGATGCTTTATGTGCTTTAGTTAATCGACATAATAGTTTTCGTAGTCGAAAATATTTTTTTTTTTTGATAATTTTATGAAACTTAAATTTACTGTTCTTCTTGATTTTTATACTTTTATAATCAGACATATACTCGTATATCCAAATTAAGAGAGGTAACCTATTACAAGTAATATTTTTAGCAAAAAAGGTAAGCAATTACTACACTTCTACCAATGTTAGTTGTTTCGACTACCATTATTTTCCTCTTTTATATCTCGTTGTCTCTTATTGATATTTTTATTATAAAAGGAGTTAATTTAGTTTAAAAATATAAAAACCTATAGCATTTTGTTTTTAAGTAATTTTTGAAGTACTTGGTGCACTCCCGGTTTCTTAGATGCACCTTAGTCGAAATGACTAACATTGGTATAAAAGTATTAAAAGTATATTCAGGGTTAAGTCTTCAATTCCATGGAATTGTATGATATATTTTGCATAAATTTATCTATGTGTTTAGTTCTACCGAACGTATAAGTGATATACAAATTTCATTTATCATGTGCGCACAATTGAACGCAGACGTTTTCATAATTTACTTTTATTGTAGGGAAGAACATATTTTCATTAATATTTAAGTTTTGGAATGCATTATATTTTAGTTATTATAAGCACTTGTTTGTTATATTCCTAACACAAGGGTTAATATCCCAGAACGAAAAATGCGCTTGTGCCGTACTCATTATACTCTTAACAGTAAAATTGAGAATATATTTTATATTTCTTATAAACTTTATAAAATCTCTTACCTTGCCATGAATAAGCCAAGTAGTTTTTCCAACAGTTTAGCTCCAGACATATGCCTTAAATAAACGTATTCTCTGCTTCAATCCGCTATATTTACAGCAGATTTATTTTTGTTTGAAAATAATTTTTTTATACTTTTTGTAGAAGCAAAAAAAAGTGGTAGACATGCAAATTGCGGGAAATAAGATTGAGCATCATTTAACATTGACATAACGACAAAACGTTACACATGCTGTGGTCAAAGAAACAGTAGAATCTATAAAAAAAAGAATAAAAGAAAAGTGCGTAAGAAATAAAATAATTGTAAATGACAAAAAAAAAGTGTTGAATTGGAAAATATTTTTGGCTAGGTCAAAATTAAAATAAAATAAATAAAATTGAGGCATTTTAGGTGTTAAATAAAAATAAAGAATATAATAATTGTGTACTTGTTAAAATAGAAAACAAAATACAAGTTCATAAAATATACTGTGAAACCTTGAAAAAAGAAAGAAATAAAATACACGTTTAGATATGTATACATATGTATGTCTGTTTGCATTGTATACAGCAACACATTATTAACACACATACATACCTACGAAAATTCTAACTAAACATACAAAACTTATTTACACAAAACCGTTTGATGGTGTAACTAAAACTGATTATTTATGTGAACTTGCATGTATGTATGTACGTACTCGTGTATATGCATAAATTTATTCATCTATAGTAAGCGGTGCAAGAATGCATGCATTTGCAAATTAACACACACAAAGTCAAACTTGCGTTGATTATACACAAACTGAAAGAAGTATGCATGTATGTATGTCTGTGCTAGTGACAGTATTAGGTGTTCAGTGTCATCATATACTACGTATAAGTGTTTTAAAAGTAACATCATCTTGTGACTTGTAATATTTCACAAGTGTGTGTGTATGAATACGTATGTATGTACATTAAGCATACATACATAATTACATGTGTAATTTTATGCGTTTGTTGCAAGTTTTCTTATTTTAATAGGTAGGTAGTTAGTATATTTATATATGTATGTATGTATATGTGTGTATGTAACTATGAGCTTTTATAATTATATTTAGTGCCTACCTATTATTCCTATGTTCATATAAGCTCACAAGTAAATGTATATGATTTGTATGTCTGTATGTATTTCTGTTTGTTTCAATGTTTACATTTATACAAAATAAAAACACAATATTTTCCATATACTCGCATATGTTGACTTAATATACAAAAGTAGTACTCGTAGCATAAATGTGCCAGTAGTCGGCAGTTTAAAGTTTCTAATTTTTGCAAAATCGTTATATTTTATACATGAACTGTTATATTTGATTGTGGTATTAGTCCACTTTTCAAAAAAATTGAGTTAGTGATTTTGGTAATATGGTGTCTATCCATATTTAGACCAGGACCACACACAGCAATTTTAGTTGGGCTATTCTTGATTTTGTAGGAGAGAGATAGAGAGAGGAAAAAAGAATGGAAAGGGGTACAAAATTGCTCGTACTTCGGAATTCCGTTTTCTTCTCTCTTCGTATCTTTTATAAAGCTTGAATAAATGACTGAATAAGAATGCTATAATTGCCGCAACAAAAAATTTGTGTGTGGACAAAACTACAATTTTAAAATAGCATTGAGAAAGAATTGCCCAACCGCACTTGCCGTGTGTGGTCCTGGTCTTATAATCACACATTCAATAGAGTACAATTTCTTCATACAGCAACCAAGTGAATTTGGCTATATAATGTTATTGCAAAAATATTATTTTTAAAGTGGAATAAGCTCCTTCTTTATAACAAATTAAAATTAAAACAAGTTTCTTATTGCAATTATTATTCACTAGCTGTTTTTTATCCGGTCTCGCCTGGTTTTTTCCCCTATGAGTGGGATTTCTTAGAGGTTTTTATATAGTATTTATTGGAAAGTCGACATGTAAAGTATATGGGTATCTTTCTTTAAGTGTTGAGGCTGTATTTCAAAGTAGATTTCGAGTACGATGTTTAGAATTGATACATTTTACTTAGACCCTTCGAAGTATAACATTTTAGATTTTTTTGTTGACAGTAGGGGACTTATAATTAATTATTGTGACATAACGGTAATAGCTGGATATATGGTATCGCGAAGTTTTTTGTAGATATTGATATGTTTAATATTGTCAATCATACTTTTGTTCTATCATCAATATTTTCTGTAGCGCATGCGATGACAGATGTTTTAGGACATTTTTTTTACACCTTGGGTTACGTTACTTAAGTTTTAGTAAGGATCCCTAATCTTTTCTGGCAATAAATATAGCCTATCTTACTCAAGGTGAATGTAGCTTTCCAATGGTGAAATAATTTTTGGAATCGGCACAAATTTTTCTTCTTTATAATATTAGTATAGATTATTTTAACTTCACGTACTCTGAGCTTTAGGAGCTATTTTAGCTGGTGCTAGTGTATTAAGGCAACACGTTCGCAAGGTAACTAATACGGAAAAAAATTCTCCATTTAAATTAATGTTTTTATTTATTTATTTGCTCAGCAAAATTAGTATTGTCCTTGTTTTCTAAACCGAATAAAAAAAATTTTTTTGTTTTAAAACGAATTCATATTAAACTGCATTCGCATAATTTTAATCCTTTTAAAACCAAATAAAAAAACTTTCCCAAAATAAATTGAATGGCTTATTATTGTAAAAAATAGAATAAAAAAAAAAAGAAAAAAAGTAATTAAGACATACAACTTTAAGCCTTTTTTATTCGTTTTAGAAATTGACTGGCAATTTAACACATTTTCAGCTACAAAAAAAAAATGATTTGAAAGACCCTGTAAAATTTGTTTAAATTTTCAATCCAAGTATTAAGATGGATAAAATAAACTTTTTGCCTTTATTTCTGTGGAAATCACAACAACAAACACTTTCCGAGAAAAGCTTGTTGTTTTATAACACAAAAACTTGACTTGTCGTTTAAGCAAAAATTCAAACTTAACTTTGAATGATATCAAAACTAATTTTTCCCAGCTATTTTTTCGGTTTTAAAAATTTTTTTTGTATAATTATTTTATTAAATTATTTGATCTTATAAATTTAATATTAACAAACATTTTTCAAACTTAAGATCTTAATAAAAATTAATTTCCTTGACATCCAAAGGAAAGTCGAAATAATTGGAAAATTAAAATAGAAGCAATTTTTTTTTTTAAGATCTTAAGCTTGAAAAATATTTGTAATAACAAATTTTTTTGCTCTTTTAAAATGATTCGATTCACAGAACGTTATCTACCCTGCATACCAATATTTACCATGAATAATTCACTATTCTAACAGTAAAGCATAAATAAATTTAAAATATAATTTTTTTTTTAGTTTTTGTTATCTTATGTCAACTTTTTTGGTATAATTTAAATTAAATCACACACATTGTATACGTGTATCGGCCATCTTTAAAAAACATGCACACACCCTCATGATTGATCGTTTAACACCTATTTTAGAAGTGAAGCCGTTACCGATATTTTAAAAATGAACGTGCACTGTTCTGTGTAGACACTCATACAATTTTTAAGACTTTCGACTATTTTTTCGGCTTTTCGTAGTTAATACGAAACGTAGGATTATTTTAGATAACAGCTATGGAAGCTTAATTTAATTTCTATGTAACTACTAGAGCACTGCACAAGCACACTTGAAACCCACGCATCACTACAAACATGTGTAATATTTTATAATCAAAAATATTTGTAGGATTTTTAAAATATGCTTGTGCATTGCTCTATTACTCGTACCTACACTTATTATATGATAATTATACATTAAGAAGCTAAGCAGCGTTTTCACTATTTTTGGTATTCACATTTGTGTTTGCACTAATTAAAAATTTCTTATTTGCTTTCAAATTCATTAAAATATAATACATATATGTTTGAGAAATATTTTATTTCCAGTTAAATGGTTAATTACAAGTGAATTCAAATAAAAATTAAAATGTGCATTAAATATATTGAATTTTATTTGCTAATAACATTTAATTATGTACAAGTAGGTATTCATTCACTTTATTATAAGCAAATAAATATTGTGTAATTTAATTTGTTACTCCCTGCTATGTATGTATGTACTACATGCATGTTTATTTGTATAATTACAAGCACTGGCGGATGTAAGAAAAGCTACCCCATTATGGGTTAACAAGTGTAGATGCTTGTATGCAGTACTTTTTATGGTACAACAGTACGTATGAGCAGAGATCGCTTCGTGTTTAATTTATCATAGTGGTGTTTAAGGTTTCTTAAATAAACCATGCTTGCTTATAAATAAATATATTTATGTACATACATACTAAAGCACTGCACAAGCATACTTGAAAGCCATATATTACTGTTTACAAACATTTCAAGTATGCTTGTGCAGTCCTTTAATACATATATGTGTGTGTTTTTGCTTATTAATGTATGCGAATAATGCCCCAGTACATGTAAAAGAATGCCTTTTACTCTTTGTTGACTACTATTTGACTTGTAAAATATATTTTTTAAATTCTTTCACACACTAACTACACTACATACAAATATATGTATGTACGTGAGTAGGTATACGACGAGTTAATATATGCCTAGAAAACATACATTTATATTTATTTTTATGTATACATTTACGAGTATATGTATTTTAATAGATTGAAGAGTTGCCAGTTCCTCAGTAAATTACATGAATTGTATTCAATGTAATTTCTGTATAATTTTTTTTGAAGCATCACGACACTATTAGTGCAAATTTACATTTTGCATCTTCACCATAAGTGCGGTTAGTTTGAAAAATCTCAAAAACGAGAGCTGCTACACAAATACCAGTGGGATTTTTTTAAGTAATCAAAACAAAATACATCAAATATAATAGTAATTTTGGAAAATTGTATGAAATGGGCATTTGTTGCCTTGTGTAATCAATCCAAAAGTCGAATTTGAATATTTTATAACTTGGAACTTTTTTTTAAGCCATGTGACGATATATTTACTACTGTTTTATATTTTGTATTTTTGCAATGCGTATTGTAAAAAAATTTAATATTTTTAAAATAAATTGTAGATCTACAGGAGTTACAAGGATACTTTATACTACAGCTTGAATTTGCTATTATTATTTTTTATAACCTTCTGCAATGTAAGTAAGTTTGTAATTCCGTTTTTAATGTCTACAGCGTATATGAATCATTATGAATAGTGATGTCCGTCCATCTGCCTGTCCGTATAGTCGTTGAAATCAATTTTCTGAAGTCCCTAGAAGACCTACAGACGAGTTTAGCGTACCAAGCCGTCAGTTATTACTGTCTTTCAGTTGCTACTAAAATTCAGCCGAATCGGTTAAGAAACAGCAGACTTATGAGTCAAAAACCGCGACCACCTTTATTTTTGACCATTTTCTGAGTAGTTTTTTGTGTAAAATCTAAAACGAACAGAAAAATGCTTTCTCCAGTTTTATGAAAAATGACAATCATAATGTCTAGCCAAAAAATAAACCACAGAAATTTTGATTTTCATTCATTTCTGTTTTATTTTTTTGCGTATTTTTTCTAAATAACAAAGCGGACAAAAAAAAAACCTTGTTGCGCAGTTTTTTCAGATATGATAGTCATAGGGCCTGTTCAGCTAAATTCGAACGAAAGCTTCGATCGTTTAATTGTATTGAAAACAAAAACAATACAAGAAAATTTGTTTTTGTGTTCAATACAATTATGCGAACGAAAGTTTCGTTCCCATTTAGCTGAACCGGCCTATAATGTCTATGCAAAAAATGAGAGCAATTGGGTCACAATTTGTCGAAAAAAATCAAAAATACAACCGAAACTTTAGAATAATTTAATTTCTGCTTTGTTTTTTTTTATGGACATTTTTAAGCTGTACATGTGCGTATTGTTTGAACACGAAACATACGAACATGTGTATGTGTATGTCTTTTAAAAGCCAATAATAAATAAATTTTTATAATACAATATTAAGCTTAATAAACTAGCCGTTTCAATTAGACAATTTTATTATTAATTTTTTTTTTTTTGTATTAAGAAGAACGTGGAAAGATAAGAATGTAAGCCTTGGCCACAGCCGAATTTAGCTTGTTTTAAATTTATTTATTTGTTTCCACACCAGTTTTCATAGCCAATTGTATAATTAGTATTTTGAGAGTTTCTCTATCCCATCATTTAAAAAAAAATTGTGGTTGAAAATAAATCAATAGCTGTAGGAAGCAGTATAATTTTTTGACATAGAAATAAAATTTTGAAGCTCATAAAAAAATCCCACGTATGGTATTGAATTGAATGTGACAATTTTTTTAATTATTTTGTTTTTACTTAAAGAAACAAAAACAAATTTTTATTTTATTTAGAGACAAAAAGAAAAATAAATGAATAAGAATAATAAAAGTAAAACGCGTTTAACATGATGGTCATATTTAAAACATGTGTGTACTAAAGGGCTGCACAAGCATACTTGACATGGCTTACAAGCACTTTCAAGTACATACTCGTATAAAATATTACACATGTTTGTAGTGATGTATGTTTGCAAGTATGCTTGAAGTTATGAATGTGCTACACAGTTATCCAGCTACGAGCATGTACCTATGACATCTGTATGTATGTATGAATACATACTTTTACACCATAAAAATGTTTGGATGATTAACAATTTTAGCATTTGCAAAGTGTAAACAGAAACATGTTTTTACTTTTTTATTGTTCATCTTAAGAGGTTGCAATTTTTTGTATGTTTTTAAAATTCATATTTCAGGCTTTAGATTTCTGTTCAAGGCTTTAGTGTATTATAAAGGCGGGCGGGTGTAAGTTAAAATGAATCAACAATTTAATAAATAAAATACGTATAAATACATGTTGCACATACAAGTGTACATATACATACCATATCGTTTTCATATCCATGTTTGTGTGTATGTAAAGGGCTACACAAGAATACTTGAAAGCCACACGTCACTACAAACATGACTAATATTTTATAATAACAAGTGCTTGTAAGCCATTTCAAGTATGCTTGTGCAGTTCTTCAATATCTACATATACACTGAAACACACACAAACATATATAGAAGTACTATATGGCATGTATATGTACAAGTGTATGTGCAGTAGATACATATTTTATTTATTAAATTATTAAATAAGTAGCTATCCTGCAGCAGATTAGGTGTTAATTGTCTAAAAGTACCCAGTACCATTACTGGAACAGCCAGCACTAGTGTGCCAATAGAGTACGAGTATTAAATTAGTGTGTGATCAACGCGCAAAAAAAGTTGTGCACAACATTTGATTAAATCATGTTCGAGTCACGATTAAAAACTGATTGTTTTTTATGTCGGCGATTATGTGATTCAAAACGAAATCTTGTAATTCAAATTAATGGTCATTGACTGCCACGTAAACCAAGCAACCACGTTCAGTGTTTTAAATTATTTTTAAAATTCAATTGATAGATAGAAAGATAATAAAAAAATAAACTTATAATTTGGATTTTTTAATACAATTTTACTTGCAAGCATTTGCAAGAACGTACATACGTAAGTAACGTATTAAATATAAATGTTACCTCGAATTACACATGTTCTATGTGATTTTAATGTTAGTTATATGGTTTTTGATCTTTATATTACCCCTTAAACAAAAACTGAAAGGGGACCCCTTTAAGGAATTATTTGGCTCGGAATATCCATAACGCCATAAGTGTTATATGGTTTGTAGTCTATTAAACATACATACTTATATATACGAATGAATCACTTACCACATCGTTTAACTATATAAAACAAGAAGTTGTGAAAAATGATAAAATAACTTAGTTATGGCGTTTTCTTTTCTAACAAAAATGTTGCATATATTCTGCCATCCAAGAATGTTTGCGTTCTATTATCAAAAAAATGTAAAAGTTCAAACCAAAATTGCTTTCTGTTCTCAACATGTTGAAAAAAAAGATGCAAAAGTGGTTGCATGATTTGCACTCAATTTATTAGTGATATACTACATTTTTTACAACTGTGTCAACTACTTGTCTGAAATAGGAGATTAAACATGTTTTTCGTCGAGATATTCTTCACAAAAATCCATTATTTGTCACTTTAGAAGCAAAATTAATTTTTTTTTTTAGTTTTTGTATCAACTGCTTATCGCTTTAAAAACGTTAAACACATAAAACGCTAAATGTACATTAGCGTTAAATGTTACATAAAATTTTATTTTTATTCTGTTGAAACTATAAAAACTATAGTTTTAGGCAACCAGTTTAAAATATAACATAATTTAAAGGCACAATTTTTTTTGAGAATAGAAAACGTAATTAGTATTCAATGTCAAAATTTTTTTTTATCGTTTAGTGGTGTTAATACCTGTTATTAGAGAAATTTGTTTTGACTATATGCAGTTAGGAGCCACTTGAGGGCTTTGATATTAAAATTCAATAAAATTCAGAAAATGAAGTTAATCGATTTGGCAAGTAAGGCATTCATATATAAAAATGTCTACCTTGCAGTTAAGTTAACTAATTTTAAATACAATTTAAACAGAGTATTAAGCGGATGATACACACGTCAAATTTCAACATCAACCAATGCATTACTGTGCCTTTCTTTTAAGGGAAGTCACATGTACACGTTGTGTGTGGATTTGATACGCACACAAATGTATTGAAACTTGAGGTGTCCATCCTCCGATTTACCCAACTAGTCGTGGTTAATATTCAGAATACTTTTAATGTGACTCCAATAATTATTTTTAGACTTACTTAAAGTTAGCTTTGGACGTGCTATTTTGGTACTAAAATTGCTTGCAAGTAGCTTGCAGGGTGTGTGTATGCATGTATGTGTGAAGGACTTTATACAACATACATACATAAATAGATATGCACGACTACCCCACTCATACCCACTCATACTGTGCACTTGCAGTTTTATGTACTGAAATGGAATTTTCATGTGCATACAGGCATATACATACATACACACACATATACTAAATTTGTAGTGAATGGCGAGTCAACGAGCAAAGGCTAAGGTTAACTAAGACTTACACGAAAAAACAAAGCAAGAAAACAGGACTGAAATGTATAATCGTCCAAGTGAAAAAATGTTTACAAACAAATTTGTATGGATGAAGGATCAAAGTGTCCAATTAAATCAAAAGATAAACTGTTAAAAAGTAGAAATCAAATTGATAAGTGTTTGTTGCACTAGGGAAAAAAACGGCTGAAAAAAAGTGCAGTGATGGTATTAAAGAAAAGAAATTAGCGTATGGGTGGATATGTAATTTGTAATCTGGATTTTATAGGTAAAGTGAAATAAGATGCAGAAAAATTTATTCACTCTAAAAATAAAAAAAAATAGATGAAGAAGATTTTTGCTAATGTGTTACACGATACTCTACTTGCAAGCCATAAATCGCTCATTTACTTAAATAGTATAATAACACAAACATTTTTTGAAAGCAAAGGCCCCACTAAAAACTATTTTAAATTCCTGAAATTCTTGATAAAAACATAATTTTTTGTGACTATTGCCGTTTTTCTTTTCTAATAGAAATGTTTCATATATTCTGCCATCCAAAAATGTTAATTTTATTTTTAATTAAATGAATATTGAACCAGCTAATAAGCGTAATCACTTTTTTGAGCGTATATGCTACTGTCGTGTATGGACGTCTAAGAGTCTTTCTTGTCTGCCAGAATCTGTAAGTTTCCTGTTTACATTTGCACACATATTTTTAAATTTAGCACTCAAGGTATTAAGTTTAGATGTTTACTTTACAATACCTAGTCCATAACATTGCAATTTCGCTGTTTATAGCCTTCAGCAAACAATCTAATTAAATTTTTCATTTTTACCAACACATTCCTGCCATCTATTTATTTCTTACGCCAACTCCTACAGTGATAATTACATTCAAGGACATTAAAATTAAATGTTTTTCAATACTTTTAACTTGCACTAGATGAGATAATAAATTGTGATAAAACCACAAACAATTGTTTGATATAACTCTTGGTCACTTTTTGTTTAATAAACAAAACATTTTCTTTCTTACTATGACTACACAGAAACAAAAAAGGATATTAAAATGTTATAAGCAACAACATACAAACAAACGAAAAATAACTAAAAATAAAACTCATGTGAAATAAACAGCTGACTAATGAATCGATAGAAAATTGTACGTCTGGCTGTGTTATGCTCTAGTTCATACACACTCTCACAACCTTGTGCTTCAATTACGAAACATTTGAAAAAAATCATATTAAAATTTAATTAATTAATAACAGTATTATAATGGGTTTATATGTACTTGAAAAATAGTTTATTGAGGACATCCGGTAACAGTTTTTGAAAAGCCTGAAATTATTTATTGTTTCACCACACCATTTCACTGCCCTTTTTAAACAATTTCTTTGAAAATAAATTTATTTAAAAAAAAAAAAATACAAAAAATTCTACGAGCCACTAAAATCAAACAACAAAAATGGAAAAAAGTGAATTTCGTGCATTGTGACAAAAAAATCCATAATTTATAGTAAATTCTCCAGATTTAGCCCCCTGCAACTATTTTCTTTTTGCAAACAGGAATAAATGACGGGGTCGAATGAAGAGGTCTTTACAGAAGCAAATGCCAATTTTGAAGGATTTGAGAAAACATATTATTTGGAAGGAATAAAAAAATTGCAAAAACCGCTGTTTTAAATGTATTCATCTAACAGGAGATTTTGTTGAAAAATAAAAAGCTTATTTGCCGAAAAATTTTTTATTTTTTTTCAAAAATTCAGGTAGTCGTATGTGTGTATTTGTTAAAGAGCATAAGCATAAGCATACTTTAAATGGCTTACAAGCACTTTTTATTATAAAATTCTACACATGTTTGTAGTGATAAATGGCGTTCAAGTATGCTTGTGCAGCCCTTTAGTATTTATATACAGCGTTAAAATGGAAGAGACCTTCTATAAGCAGGCCGTTTTAAAAACTTTCTGCTACATTTTATATAGTACGATACTAGTTTTAGTTTGCTTTTCTTCCAAATGATCCTTTGCAATCATCTTGTAAATTTAATATGAAATGCAAAACGCCGACTATTGGCATTTACAGGTTGGACCACAGGGTGCCTTATAGATGGATTTAAAAAAAAAACTTGGTTCATGTCATTTGTAACATATGCAGGTAACAACATTAAGAACAAACTTTAAGATTTTATTAATTTTGGATTTTTAAAGAATTAAAAAAAAAAAATTTTTTACATAACTATCAGAATATTTCGGTCAGGCAACGTCAAAAATAGCAACATTACAAAAAGCCCATATATTTTGTTATTGCTTTTGAGGCTCCTCCTGTCAATAATTATTTCCGGTGGTTGTAATTAAGAAGTGTGCTTCAGCTTTTGATCTCTCTTTAACATATTGGTATCTCTTAGTTTTTGACAGAACGAGCTTCAATCTTGTAGGATTTAGCTGGCGTCTCGGTGTCACCTGGTTTTCTTACACCATGGGTCTGGTAAAAAATTGATAACAACATAATTTAAAAGAGATTTTATTCTCGATCCTTACGTGTTTTTGTAAGTTTAATCAGAGAGCTAGTTCTCGAGTTATTGCAAATTACGTTACGCCTTGTAATTTGCAATAACTCTGTTTCTCTATAATGATATATCTCGAGAGCTACACGTAGGAGCTTACTAGCATCACCACAATAAAAATTTCATTCTATAGGCCTGTGTAATTCATACACGTATATATTCTGTTCAATTGTTCACACAAAACGGAACCTCATGGTTGGTTTACGTGGCGGCCTAACTGCCCTAAAGTAGAATCGCCAGATTCCGTTTTGAATCACATACTCGCCAAGACTATGTAGTCGTAAAGTGTTTTAGATCCACCCCGTGACATTTAATATACACTTAAAGTAAAAGCTATTATGCATTATCTATAGTTATTTATTGAATATTTTTAGAAAATAAATATTTTTTTTCAATTCAAGTGATGCCACACTAAATTTGTCTAAAATGCTTTTATAAAGCGGCTCCATGTTGTGTAAATAGATTCATAAAAAAACATAATTAATTTAATGTGTATTTATGTACATATTATTTTCTCTTTTCTTTTCTTTTCTTTAATTTCTTACTCTATTTATTAAAAACACAAAGAGATGCAGAGAAATTTGACCGAAAAATGGAGAACCAAAATTGAAAGCAATAAAAATAATAAAGAAAAAGAATTAAAAACAATACAAATAACAAACAACAAAAAAAGTTATATAATGTTGCCCACAGAAATTTTGATTCAATCAATTGCTCAATTTTATTTAAATTTTTATAAATTCGCATTAAAAGCCTGATGTTGGTTAATATTTCTTGTACCTTGCTTATCCTTTCTCGCTCTGTAATAAACAAGCCCATCAAATGCAATTTTCAACTAACCACGAGTATTTTTTTTAAAACATTTAGTTAGTAGCAACAACAATAACAACAACCACTACTAACTAACTACCAACATTTAGCCAGTATCTAATACTACGTATTATAAAATAATAACGCTAACGATACGAGTACCATTAATAATCTAATTTTATAAATATTTTAAAACTGCCTATAATTTAAATACATAAATAAATAAATAAAGCCAATTGAAAACTAAAAACAAAATAATTTTCCCATAGAAATAATAAAAATTTAATTAACTATTCATCAATCACTCACTACTCATTGCATATACAAACAGACCGAGCTACGACCTACGACCTACGACCCAACACCACCACCTGCACTTAAACATGTTATGCCCATCAATAGCGTCTACGTCATTGTGAGCCGTTTTAGAATCAAAATATAAGATATTTAAAATAAAAAGGAATACAAAATAGATAAATATAAAGAAAACAACAACATCAGCAATAATGGCCATTAATATATTGGATTATGATCATTATGCCATCAGTGCCATAGTTACGGTCAGCATGCAAATATTTTTCTTTCTCATTAATTCAATACTGCAAATGGATAAATTAACCGATTTTGCTGGAGGTGTCAATTTTATTATAATTTCGCTGTTGACATTCTTTCTTGGACAAATAGATCGACCATCAAAGGTAAGTTAAAAATTTCATCTATTTATCTTGCTCTCTATCTCTTTATATGTATTTTATAAATTTTAATATTCTTTCCCTCGAATGTTATCTATGGACACATTTTGTATCTACTTAAAAAAATTATTGTTTAATATGCATTTACATAGTATTTGAATACTAATCCCATATTTCATTCTAATCATGCACTTAACAATATCTTTTCAATTGCATCAGGATTTTCATTTTTTACATAAAGTGCAGATTGTGCCATACAAGCACGTATGTAAGTACGTATGTAAAGTATGTACTTATGGTACTCAATTCAACAAGATATTGTATTCGTATGCACCATAAAATGTGAGACATTTCATGTGAATTTATGAATAACAAATTAATTCAGTTTAAGGATGAACCGTAAAGGCAAACAGGGATGCGCAATTACATTTTATTATTGATAATGGGTTGCACTTGAGGTTAAACAGAATCATATGAAAATCATGTGTGCAAATCAGGACAAGCGTGCACCTTCTATCCAAACTATTGGATATCAGCATCACAGGTCATATTAAATAAACACTCAAAAGAATCTGTTGTTTTATTTAGGTTTTTTTTTTAATATTCGCATGACATATAAAATTCTGAAACGCTCAAAATTCTGGACGCTCAAACTCAATCACAGGTTATATTTGATTGCGATGCAAAACAAAACGGTATGTAATCAAATCGTTTAGTTTTTTCCTTTGTCTGGTAGTATTGCCCTCTGTAATGCGTAAGCGCATGTCAACGTTGCGATAAGCAAAAAGCAAACGCACAATAAATAGTAAGCGTTCGTATCGCAATACAGAGTAGCCTAACCCCCTTTTTTTTTTTAAACAACACAAATCCGCGAAGCTTCTTGGTTTGTCTGCAGAAAACATCCAAGGTCTAGGCAGGGATCGAACCTGCGACCCCCCAGATTGATAGGTTAGTATGCCACCTACAGGGTTTACTTAGGTTTTTGGATAAGCGTACAGATTTTACTAAAATTATTAGACGATTTTTATTGTTATCAATCATGAACCATATTAGCACCGCACTCAAAAGGATCTATTGTGGACTTAGTTTTATTCAGCTTACATGAACAGAAGTGGAAATGTAAATCAAAAGGTGACTTGGCCAGACAAGTATTGGATACGATAGCCAATCGTAGAAGCCGAATTGGCTGCTAGCAATAAAATCCTGAATTCTACTCAGGAGGTAATTTGTTCTATAATGTTCTGCCAACAGTTCGGTGTAAAGTTTAATGGACTCGTTTTACCTTATGGAAAACCTTTACGCCAACATTTGTTTTATAAACATGGAATGACCCAACCTTATGAAAGTTTACATATATACTCGTGTGTAAGTGTGTGTGTTTCCTTATATTTTTTGCCAACACAACATTACAGTATTTAATAGTTGCTTTCATATTTTGACAGGCTGCAATAGAGGCCATTTTAAAGTTGTGTTGTCCAAAATGCAAGTTTAGCACATATTTTTTTTTTTTTTTTGCATTATAAATACCAGTGTATGCATAGTAGATATAAAATATAAATGGTTTCATGTGCATACATACATACGCACACGAACATATTACAAACAACTAGTATGTGGTACCTATAAATGAACTAATTTATTATATAGTTTGGGTAGTAAGAACTAATTGCCATGCCCTAAAAATGAATTCTTTTTTGTTTTATGAAATTTGTTAAAATTGCCATTTTTGTGATTCTTTTGATATTTTGTTACAAAAGGTTTGAATAAAAGCATCAAGTGATTTGGATGCAAACCTTTGCACAACAGCATCAGGACAAAGAAAAATAATCTAATTTCAAGAATGCTTTTGTTATTACAGGGAAAGAATACACTTGAACGTATTAGCAATAATTGCCTTTTATCACGATATTAAATTTACTACTATCACTGTAAGTAAGAAGGGTATATATAAGTTTGTGATTCCTTTTATAATTACAATCATAAAAAAGGACATTTGAAAATAATTATTTGGGTAAAACTTATCATAAAATATGAAAGAATTATTTTGATTTTGATGATTTAAAGAGAATTACAGTAAAAAACAAGGTACAGGTCTGAAAGGGATATGGGATACCCTATTAAATATATATACAAGGTGGGCCAAAAGAAGTCATCCGATGTTGTTTGGTTTTCGTTTTTTTTTTAAAAGAAAATGAAATGTGTGCTTTGCTTCGTCCTGTTGGAACCACATGTCCTCCAGTCCTATTTCGCTCAATTGCGGCAGAAAAAACTCGGTTAACATGGCCCTATAGCCTGTACCGTTCACTGTTGTCGTTTGACCAACCCGATGACTCCTCCAGTGTGAACAGCGCACCATGCCGTCACTTTGAGCGGGTGTAATGGCTTTCCATTCATCACTAGTGGATTTTCGGTGCCCCAGAAGCGATAGTTTTGCTTGTTCACGCACCCACTGAGGTGGAAATAAGCCTCGTCGCTCATTATGATTTTGGTCGAAAAATCGTCCACTTCGATTATTTCGCGTTTTTTGGGATTGTATCGCTCCATGGCTTGTTCACTTGTATTCACTTCACAAATGTCAAAACAGATTTGACATTGGCCGCCATTTGCAAAAATAAGAACATCTTCCAATAGGGTGATTTCTTTTGTGTTAAATAAACAATTTTTCCAAATTTGCCATGAGAATATCATATTGAGAATAAAGCATTTTGCACACCAACATAATTGCAATTAAGCTCGAATAAAGATTAAATTTTATTAAAGAATTTACTTATTTAAATGATGCTCAGTGTGAAATTATACATGCATGCTGCATCTACTTAATTATGTGTGCATGTATTTACAGTCTGTATCTGTACGTGTATGTACTCGGATGCATACAATGTAATTTGCAAATTTAATACATTCTTTCACATTTAAAAGTATGTATGTACGTACTTGTAAACATTTTTCAAATTCAGGGCAACACAGAAATGATGAACTTCCTGCATTTAAGGGCTTTTATCATAAACAACAAGTCGTTCAGTGTAATTAGTTCCTTATAGAGATTCGAAACAGCCTGTATGTATAAGCGTATCATTTTCATGGACAACTTTTAATTTTTTTGTTCGTCTTTGTATAAAATGAAATTAAAAAATCAATAGATATTTAAAACTTTGCAATTCATAACATGTGCAAGTAACTTGATGTACATGCATCCACACATTTATAAGCACAAGACATTCTCTAGAAATAACAAACAAAAAGAACACAAAAAAAAGAAGAAGGAAAAAACAAATATTTTTTAAATGTTAAAAGTATTTGGACAAGTTTAAAAATTTTGCAGGGTAAATTGTTAAATAAACTTGTACTTGTACGTCTTGTAAAGTCGATTCCTTAATTTGCATACAGTTGTAAAAGTAAAGTAAAAATAAAGTTTTATTGCATAAACAATAATTTTTCTGATAACATCTGCATTTAACAAAGGTGAAATTATAAATGTTTAGCTCTTTGGTTGCACGCTTTTGTATTGCCTTCAAAACCTTTTAGCAAACCAAAACTATTTAACATATTGGTGGCAAATTATAAAATTAAAACAATCAAAAAACACAATAATTACACAGGGCGGACACGAATATTTTAAACACTTTATTTGGAAATGTTTTGTTTGTATTTACTTAGAACATTTTTGGTTAACGAAGTCTTCGTACCAGCGTAAAACTTTGAAATTAGCTTAGCCTCTAAAAGCTCTTAAGTTTAACTCACAAGATTTTTCTGGCGTGTAAGCAGCTTTGAAAATTTGCCGTGCTAATGTTTTTTTTAAAAAACATTTCTTTATATTGACGTCATTAGAGCCAAAGAACTTGTTTTGCTCAGTGTTTTTTTTTTTTTTTTTTTTTTTTTGTTTTACTAGATACTCGTACGTGTTTTTTCATAAAATTTCCAAACTATAGAAAAAAAAAAATTAAAAATTAAGAACAAAAGAAAAAAAAAATAAAAAATCTTATAAATATGTAGTAGCCAAAAACTCATATTTTTAATTTTGCACAAAAAAAAAATTATAAAAAATATTTCTAATGAACTGACAAATATTGATTAAAATTATTTTCCTTGAATATTCTTGTTAATGCTGCAATAAATAATACATTTCAGTTAAATAAATTCTTTAATAAAATGTCTTTAGGTACTCATTGTTTAAATAAAAAAAAAAACAAATTTAAAAAATATAAATTAAATTAAATAAAAGGTAATTTAAAATATAATGCTGAAATAACTATTTAATTTCAGATACAAAATTTCAAATTAATGGCAAAAATCAAAAACTTCTCTTCAGCATTCCTCTTTCAATAAGATTTCTGTTTCGTAGTTCTATGATACACAAGGTATTTAAACGACACATACATACACACGTTTGTATAATACCAATTGACCGGTTTCGTATGTTCGCGAACATACATTACACACATGTATGTGTACACCTGCATTAAAAATAAAAATAAGACCTCAAGCTTAATAAAATTGCCATATTAATTAAAAAGAAAAAGGTCAAATAAAACTAACAAATAAATTTCCATTAAAAAAAAAAAACGAAACAGAAATTAATAAAATACTAATGCTCTTATCTAAAAAAAGTTGACGTAGACTTTAAAGTAAAATTTATGAAAAAATTATATGAAAAATTTCGATAACGTTGACTTTAAAGTCTGCGTTAATTTTTTTGGAGAAGGGGGTAGAAATTATGTTGGTTTTTAAATTTATTCTTTTACTCATGATATTCTCATGAGTTATTCATTCAGTACAATAAGTACTGAAGGGGATAGCATATCTATATGGACCATTTCATCAGACGCTACTCCGAATCCTCAGTAGATTACTCCCAACGTTTCTTGCAAACATTAGAACCTTTATATTCTAACTAAGAATTATTTGTCAATAGTTACAAAAAGATTCAAATATTCAAACAAAAAACTCAGTAAGCATTGAACTGAATAAATAAATTAATTTTCCAACCAACATTTTAATATTGAAAACTATATATTCTATTTTTATTCTTCTCTTCTCTTTTTTTTAGTTGAATTTTTTATTTTTCTCGCCAATTGCATTGCATACATTTTTTTTCTTGTATTTTAGACAAAATATGCAAAAACCTCATTCAGAAAAATGGTAAAAAAAAGAGATAGTTGAGAGATTTTTCACTCATAGCTCCGCCATTCATAGACCGCTTAGGCTGAATTTAAATAGCAACCTAAAGACAGAAACAAATGATAGATTATTATGTTATACTCTTTTGTACGTTGTCTGAGGACTTCAGAAAGTTGATTTCAACGACTACACCGACAGACGGAAGTCGCTCATTCGACTGCTTTACTTATAAGGATCCAGAATATATTTATATAATTTATGAGGTCGCACATGTGCGGTATAGAAATTACAAACGGAATCACAAACTTATACTCGTATATAGCTTTTTCACTTTTTGTGAAGGGTTTTATTTTTTTGAAGGGAGTTTCTGAAGCTTGGAAGTAATCCGCTGAAGTAGATTAGAATAGCTTCCGTGAAATGGTCTTATTACTTATATATTATACTAAGTAAACAGTTTTTCAATTTCCCGTAAAATATCATGGAACATAATGCATTTAGCAAGAATTAAGCAGCAAAAAACAAAAATAATTTAAATATTTTATTAATATACGATTTTGGGCTAACCCTCATATATACATAAGCGGTCTGATACTTATTGTAGTGTACCACCGTTTGGAATAAATAAATTCTATGACGTCTAGCAATGACCGCCATACTAACAAATTGCGTGTATTTGTTTACGGCATCATCTGAACACAATAGAGCTAATTATAAACCCAAAATACAACTATAAAAGAGTATAAAAAACATTTTATAATGTGCTGATTCTAATTATATTTATTTTAACAGAATGAGGCAGTAGAATTTCGTGAAGGAAGCATTTAAGAATTGCAATGAAATTACTAAAATTAAGTTATTGAAGAAGCCCACTTGAAATGTTTCGTAATTATAAATAAATATTTAAAATAGCACTGCTTTAAGTTCATTAAATATTAAAACATGTTTTAAAAATTTTATTTTTAATTGAAATATAGGTATGTTATCCCCTTCAGTACTTGTTGTACTGAATAAATAACTCATGAGAATATCATGAGTAAAAGAATAAATTTTAAAACCAACACAATTTCTGGAATTAAGCACAAATAAAGATTAATATTTTTTTAATTGAAATATTTTAAAACGTTTATAAGTAATAAATACTAATAAAATAACAAATATCACATGCATGTCCACAAAATATTGACCATGTTTTTCAATATTTGGTGGTTTAACGTTTTATTCATAAATGTTTAATTAAGTGTGTGAACGAAAATATTCATATTTATTTATATGAAAGTACAGCTGCACTGTAGACATACACACACACACACACACACACACACAAACATACCTACGTAATACGTACATATTTGTGAATTGACTATAATCCTCAGAAGAGTAATAATTTTTATTATTTTTTTTAATGTTGTTTATTTATTAAATATGTATTATAAAAAACGAATGTGTGTATGCACACAGCGAGAGAATAAAAATAAAAATCTTTTACAATTAACCGCCATGGTCAGCATTCACCAAAATGTTTGGCCATTAAAAACACTCTTAACATTTAAATTGTGCTTTTAAATATTTTTATGACAAAAAAAAAAAAAAAAGCAAAAGCAAAAAACAAATATCTTACACAGATTTCATTATGGAATAAAAGACGAGAAATGAAATGAAATGCTACCACCACCAACAGATGAAGCCATATGCATAACACCTCCCACCCAGGCAGGCAACCCATTTTATTTACTTGCTTACAAGTTGATACAAATGTGCGTTATGAATACAATTACATATAAGAATGTGGGTCTGAAAACAATAATTTTAATGCTCAATAGGTTGTCCCAAATTTTAAAATATTAAATTTTTGCTGAAAACATATAAATGAATATGAATTTTAGAAATTTATTACAAAAATTAAAAAAAAATCTACTTTAAGACTACTAGCTTTTGGAGTTTTTTTCCAGGGGAAAAAAGGCCGCAAAACAGAAATTTTTTATTATAGGAGAAGAGAGGAAAGTAAGAAAATTTCCTCGAAGTTTTTAATTCATAATTAGGCTTTAAATTACATACTTATTTTGTATATGTGCTGTTTACAGGAAACTAAAATTAATCGTAACTTTTTAAAAAAATTTTAGACTATTGGATTGTTCGTTCGCCAATTATATTGGTTTGTTAAATGCATTTTTTGCCATGATATTCTCAGGTAAAATCGAAAACTGTTTACTTAGTAGAAATAATAAGTAAGTAAGAGGGGGATATTATATGCATATATAGCATTTCATGGAAGCCACTCCGTTCTTCAGTGGATTACTCCCAAGCTTTATAAATTAATGGCAAAACATTTGAATATTTATATTGTTAAACCAACTGAAAAAATGAAAGTTCAGTTAATAAACAAACAGTTGGTTTAACAATAATACAGTAGACGCTTGTAAATTAGAACCACTTTGCACCTAATTACATATTTGATATAAATACATATATATAACTATATATACGAGTATACTGTTAATATACTTACTGTTATTATGTACTTATATTGTTAATTCATATATATTTTCACTGTATTATTTTTTTGTATAATATTCTTTTACATTTTTGTCAGAAAATATTTTTAATAAAAAAATTCAATTGATAATTCCTATTAATAGAATTAAATTCTTATATTCATTACTAATATAAAACAATACGAATATATATAGTTTAAATAATAAAATTTAATAAAAAATATAAAGATATATAAATTAAAACTTTTATTTTAATAATTATTCAACAATTTATCTTTGAATAATTAATTACCTGGGGTAATTCTAATTTTCGAAAAGTTATAATTTGCAAAGGTTTTTTTTTTTTTTAACAAAAAGCAAATATAAAAAAATGGACAAAGATGCAATTTTTGTCCAATATCTTTATCTTTATCTTTATCTCTAATAACATAGTATTCGTTTTGCGTTTATTAGGCATTTTATAAAAAAGAACAAGACTTTATTTACACACTTCAAATTTCACTCGAAGATTGCCCAGTAAATGAGTGGGGGTAGATCCCGGGTGTTTTCTCAAGACAAGCCAAGACGCTTCCCAGATTTGTGTAAAAAAAAAATTCATTCACTAATGAACAAAAATGCCCTGCTAGTGAAAATTATAAAAGTACCAGTTATTCCCTTTTTTTACTATGTATGTATGTGGAAGCCAAATAAAAGCTATCAAGACAACTTTAGTGTTAAAAAAATACAAATTTGCAAAAATTAAAACTGACGCTTCTAATTTCAGAGCAAGCAATGTATTAAAAACGGTGATTCCAATTGCCGAAGGCTTCAAATTTAAAAGAGTTCTAATTTACTAGCATCTACGTATAAATGTTTGAAAGGAGATTAGTTAGGCGAATAAAAAAAGGAATTTAATTCACTTCTATTTTACTTTACTTTATTAAAATTTTTATTTTATTTATTTTTTGTAACTTTTTTGGTTTTCCTATAAAATTATTTTTTTTTTTTTTGTAAAAATACAAACATGCATTAATTTACTTAATTTACAGGCCTACGATAGTCGCCAACTCATGGTCACTTTATTCGTGTGTCTTTGGGGTGCCCGCCTATCTGGGTATTTACTATATCGTATTATTAAGTTGGGAAGAGACAAACAATTTGATGACACACGTCGCAATATCATTAGATATGCTGTATTTTGGACATTTCAGGTTTGTACGAATATCCACATCCTTTACAAAATTTTTTTATAAACTTAAAAAAAAATACAAGAAAAATACTTTATAAAAAATTAATTGAAACCCGTTTTTTTTGAAATAATAACACTTTTGATACGACCATTCAAGCGAATTCGATCAGCAACTCAGAAAACTATTCAACTTACAATCGGAAAAATTAGTCCATTTTAAAAAATCACAAATCTTGCAGCAATAAATAAAAATGTAGCAAAAGTAAAAAAAAGAGAGTTTGCTTTAAAAATTTTAAACAAAGTAATGGGCGAATTGTTTAGGTTGCTCTTACTCTCTTTAAGAATTCTGACAAAATGTCAAAATATTAAAATCGAACAAGTTTTGAGTGTCCTTAACCCCAATTTAAGTTTATTTGTATTTTTAAGCTTAAAATCTAATTACAGATCTTCAGCTTAAAATACCAGCCTTTTTAAATAAATTTAATTTTGAAATGGTAGTTTGTACACACAATCATTGCAAATTGTATAGCCTTTTGTCTGTGTGATATATATAATTAGGATAACATGGAAAGACCTCTTCCAACTTTTCAAATTATTTGGTAAAACGCAACTCATCGTGTGTGTGTATGTGTGTAGATGCATAGAAAACTTTTCAAATAAAACACACAAAAAATAATTGTACTTGGTTATCAGCAGGAGAATATAGAATTGAATAAATGAGCAGAGGAATGCGTTTACACACACACACACACTCGAATGTGTAAGCACATTGTCAAACACACACAATAACACGTCTTTATTTGATTTATTGCTCATACTCGTGTGTAATTTAATTGACACAAAATCTTATAATGGGGTTTTGGAATTTAATTTTGTAGGCTGTTTGGGTGTATATAGTGTCATTGCCTGTCATTATTATAAATTCACCACGTCATTCACAACCAAATGCACCAAAAACCATGACTACTTTGGATTCAACTGGTACAGGAATGTTTATAGTTGGTTTGTTGGCTGAAACATATGCGGATTTGCAGAAATTTTCATTTCGTCAGGATCCTGCCAATCAAGGAAAGTTTTGCAATGATGGTGAGTGTCGCTTGTCATGTGATTTGTAAATTAAATTAAAGAATTTGTTTTGTGAAAAGATACTCAAATGATTTACTATTTTATGTTTTAGGTCTGTGGAGCTTATCAAGACATCCAAATTATTTTGGTGAGGTGGTAATATGGTGGGGCATATTTGCTATATCTCTCAATGTTATTTCCGGTCACGAATGGGTGGCTATTGCCTCTCCCATTTTTACGACTTTCATTATATTATTTTTATCGGGTATTCCTTTAAGAGAGAGATCTGCCGATGAAAAATACAAAGAGTAAGTTGATCAGGAATTCTTAAATATTTTTATGTGTTTTTGTGTAGATATTTCAATAATGCATGTTTGAAGTAACTTGAGTAATTAACGCTATAGCAATTATTTAGAATTATATATCGTCGTATGATTTCAAAAAAGCCTTATTTACATTAAAAAAAAATTTCTCCATTATAAACAATTATGGAAATTTTTTACAGTTTAAATTTCATTTCAAGAACTTATAATGGTTTTCTTCAATAGCACAATTTTTAAATTTTAAACCGAAATCAGACGGTTTTGGTCATTTCACAACCGGAATTATGGTTTGGCTTTTTCTCAGTTTTTAACAAACTCGAAATCATATGATAACATTCGATATGGGCATTTATTAAAGGGCTGCACAAGCATGCTTGAAATGGCTTACCAGCACTTTTTATTATAAAATATCACACATGTTTGTAGTGATGTGCGGCTTCCAAGTGGGCTTGTACAGCCCTTAATATTAATTGTTAAATCATGACGTATGATGAATATTTACCAAATAATAAATATTACTCATACGAACCCATACATTCAACTTGAAAGTCTTGTTTTTCCTTCGCTATTTTTTTTTTAAGAAAGAAATGGTATGATGTTCGTTTTTTAATCAGCTTTATTACGAGTGTCATTGTCGTAGTTGAATTCGCGACAAGCCCATATAAAATATATGGCCGGTGTTACCACATATCACTGTTTTCGTCACGACAACGACACTCATAATCACGCCTAATAACTCACAGTCATCATTTTAAATAAAACATATTAAATTAAATTTTTTAGAGAAGAAAAGACATAAAAAAGAAAAATCGGCTAACTATTACTTGACTTCGTTCCAATACGTTAGTGTAATTTAGTATCCTTGCTATTCACTAAGCCAAATATACAACAGGATTTATGTAAATATTGAAAATATTCCGCTTGAAGTTTGTATATAAAAATTAACCATATTAACTTTCATATCGTTGTATGTTTTCAAAAAAGCCCTAAGTTATAAAAAAATCAAATCTGAAAAAAATTTTTTCACTGATACAAATAAAAATAACATTGTTTATTTGTGGGCTTGTCCTCTAAAATTTTGTATATGTAACTTAGGGCTTTTTTGAAAACATATGATATGAAATTTTTTGTTTTTAATGAATTTATTGGGCCATAATCATAGTCACACTAAAGTCGGTATCTTTTTTAAAACGACTTTAAATTCATATAATTCTTATGAACAAAAGTCAATTCTTAATAAAATCCTACTTTTTTGTGACTATGATTATGGCCAATTGTTTATGTGGTTATCAATGGTCCGAAATTTATTTCATTTTACTATTTTTCTTTAAAATTATTTTTATTAGTCAATTGGAATATCGAAAATATAAAGCATCCACATCACCACTAATACCAGTTCCACCATCAGTTTATGTGGAGGTACCTGCTGCCTTGAAATTCATACTTTGCTGCGAATTTCCTATTTACGATACCATGAAAATACAAAAAGACATTAGCCCATATTCACTATCGATTGCAAGATCTCATTCGCACATATAGCAGTCAATTGCCCACTCTGGTAGTGGGCAACAAGGCTTTCAAGGCACCGTTGGCCATTCATTACAAAAATATGGCGATACGGGTTCTATGCACAGGGGACATTGTTATGGAGCTAATGGGGGAGATGCTGAAAATCATATGAATTGCGGTGGCAGCTGCCGCAATTCATACGTTAAAACAGCAAATCCTTATCAAAACGGTTCGGGATATGCGGCCAGTTATGGTCACAATATGAATGAATTGTCCCAACAAACACACCAGACGATACTACAACACCAAACTTCTTATACACAACCCCATCATCACCATCATTCACAACAGCGCCCTCAGCCATCACAACAACAGCAAACACCACAATTGGTATCCAAGAATTTAGAGGCTGACGATGATACAGATGATGGTATCATCTATATGCCAGCACCATCATCTTCCAAAAAGACACCTCATTATTTCCCTGCTTCTGCGCAATCGATCGATTTTGAAGAGCCCTCTTCCATTATCGATGTTGAAGAGCAAATTGAACCAGAATTAGAGGAGGACTATGATGAAGATATACCGCCAATTGACTTAAGTAAGCCACCCAGTGTGACAAGCTTTATCAATAAAATTCGAACGGAAAAGGAAGTACAAATAAATACCGAAGGTAAATCTATAACTGTAACGACAATATTGTGATTTCATTTCAATGTGTTGTACTAGTGTTTGTGCTATTTTTTCATCTTCTAAGAACCAAATTTTTATCACATTTTTTACAATTTATTTCAAAGTTTATAACAAACAATTAACAACAACAACAAAATCCTTATTTTAAATTAAAAAAAATAATAATAAAATAAACATTAAACATGTAGAATTTTAACTAATTGGTATGTGTAGATTGTTAGCTTTTTCAAATTAATTTAAAGATGAAAAAAAGATTTACAATAAAAATCAAATCAAAAGAAAGAAAAGATTTTTTAATTTTTATATAAACAGCTCAACGGTACAAGTAAATAAATTAAAAAAGTTTTATTCGAAAACATTTTCAAAAACAATATAATTTACGTACATACACTTTGTGACAAAAATTAATGATAATAATGAAGACATATTTTTTATAAATTTTTAATTTTTTTAAAATAGTTTTTATAAAACAAATATTTTGTCAGATTTTCGACTGCATCAACTGTAAATGTGCTATTTTTTTAATTAAAAAAGTCCAGCATAATTTCATTCACTAACAAATAAAAATTTAATTATTTCATTGTCTTTTGGACATTTTTATGCTTATTTTTTTAACACAATCGATAAACAATTCAATTTTTAGTTTTTGCTTGCTCATACTCGTACAAACTACCACAAAATAAATGAACAAAAAATATTTTGAAAACAGATTTTCTTCCCAGTGATATAAAATTTGATGTGGAAAAACTGGTCTGAAACTTAGACTGTCGAGCAAAATAGCACAAGATGGACTAGTAAACGCTAAATAAACACTTAGCTTGAGTGGTCCCATTAGATGATAATTATATACAAACAAGTTTAACTAACGATATCTGGAAAAATTTCTCAATGCATATTTTGAAAAAACAAAAAAAAAATGGCTGAGCCATCAAAACATATGGTAAACCCAAGCATAAAAATACTATCTATGAATATCAATGTCAAATATTTAATTTTTTTAGGAGCAAAAATAATCAACCAGTTTGTGCGGCCGGTGTGTCATTGTCTTTTAAAACAAACCGAGAGTGATAAGATTAATTTTTTGCAATGCCTAAGTATTATTGCTTAACTGTGTATTCCTATTGTCGAACATTTTTTGTCACCAACTGTATGTATAATAAATTAAATTAGTTTTATTAGGTATTAACTAGTAATTGTTATCTATGCATATCAACATTTAAAAAAAAAGAAAGAAAATTATTTATTAAAAAAATTAAATTATTATTATAATTAAAGCTGGTTAAAAAGTAATTTAATTTAAGATTTTACTATCAAAATTTACATATTACAATTAGAGAGAGAGAGAGACCGAGAGAGAGAGAGAGAGAGGGAGAATGAGAAGAAAAATAAAATGATACAGAAAAAAATTAAGCCATCAATATTATGTATTCCGATTCGGATCGAAAAGGTTTTCGAAGAGAATTTTCAATTAAAAACAAAAACAATTAGCATTTTTAAAATTATTCTCAAAATTGTTAATACATCTCTGCTGGATTTTTGAAAATATTTTCTAAAGCCATTTCGATTCGAATCGAAATATATAATAACCCCCCTGTTGCGGTCCCGTTATTAATGAATGCTCCTATTACGGTTTGCAACTCCACTCAGTTGAGTTGAAATTGAAATAACCCAGTTTCAGTTGTTTCGTCCAAAAAACCCTGGATTTTCTGAGTATTAACGATAATAATGGGTGCGTTCATAACACGTAACTGTTGAGCTTAACTAATACAAAACAACAGTTTCGTCTTACATTTGATGAGTATGCTCTTAAATAAACAGCTGATCATGTAAACAATTGAAAAAAAAGAAAAAATATAACAAAATAAATAATAATAATATAATTTAAATCAACTAAGCCGATTTCTTTAACCAAATATAAGGATAATATAGATTTTTTAATGGTTTTTACTTGACAGATGTTGAAGCAGCTGTTTTCAATTGAATTGACACATCACACAACATATTGAGCTAACATGTTATATAATGGAAAATATGGCAGCGCAAATACTTAACTGTTGAACGGAATTGCTCAATTATGGGTTTCTAAGACGAACAGTCAACAGTTGCACAACAGTTACGTCTTATGAACGCACCCAATGAAGTATTTTGTGTGAAATTTTGGTGCTTAATTCCATTTATGTTGGTGTTGTCAAACTGCATTATTTTCCTTGATATTCTCATGAAAACAAAATTAAAAAAATAAGTATTAAAAGGGGAATAGCATGTCCATATGGACAATTTTTTTTAAATATATTTCTTTCCTAAATTAAAACTATTTTTTAAAATTAATTTATTATTTTAAATTGTAAAATGGATGAAATTACCACAAAAAAAAAATTAAAAAAATTAGAGGACAGCAGAAATTTGGAAATTAAATGAAATTCATTAAATTTATGTGGTAAGTGTAAATTAAAGAAATTAAATTACGTTTATTTTTACGTACATTAAATTTTTATCTACGAAAAGTTCGTCGTTGGCCCCATAACCAAAATCATCAATAATTTTGAAAATTAATGGCCAAATTCATAAAAAATAGTTTTGTTTAATAAGGGCTTATTAAACAAATTTCACATAAAAAAAATTTGCTTAATAAGCCTTATTAAACAAAAATGTTTTTTATGTATGTGACATTTCATTGTCTTTTTAACTAATTTCAAAATTTCAACTAGAGTAGACTTCTAAGCCGTAATTGGGGGCATAATACTGACTACTTTTATTTACATTTTACTAAAAAAAAAAAAAAAAAAACAAAAACCTTTTTAATCTGCACATACTTTATTGTTTATATGTTTATTAATAGCTTTAATAACTTTTCTCGCTTTTAAAAACAAGAATGATAGAAATACCATGATTACCAGATTACGCCATGCCCATGATTTCCCGTTTTAAGAAAATAAATTTCTCTACTGTTAATTATTTAGCTATAAATTATTAGCCAATAGCTACAAGCGCAGCACTTTTAAATTGTATGTGCGGGATGGCGTAATCTTGTAGTTCTATCATTCTTTTTTTAAAAACATTTTTTTGCTAAATAAAATATAAAAACCCCTATACATATACTACGAGCATACACAAATGTATGTTTAAAAAGTGCCAAAATAATATTCCTAGTTGTTAATTTTGTTCTTTAGCAAATAATTTCGTATTCTATTTTAGCTTGTTAAACATATTAATAAAAAAAAAATTAAAAAAGGTAAATAAATTCGTAAAATGTCTAACTTCTAAAACATAAAAACAATAATATAAAATAATACTAATTATTAAAGTACCACATACTACTTACTTGTGCCTCATCTTTATCAACTTTATCATAATTCTTATTTAATCGAATGTTCAAATTCTAAGGACTTGTTACTAAATATCGTAGTATTTTAAACTGTTTTAAGTAAACAATTGTTATTTAATTAAAAGCAACAACAACAACCACAACAATAATTATTAAAAAACAAAAACAAATTAAATCTATTTTCTAAAAAAAATACAAACAAAACATACATATAAGAAATACATATACATATACATTTTTAATTAAATGAATAAAAAATATCAAATAAATATTGTATTAATATATTCTTAAAAAAAAAAATACTGCACCCCGCCCACCCAACAAAGCAGCACTACCGCAAATTTAACAACAGACATATACGAGTATACATATACTACATACATACATATATTTTAAATACAGAATTGTATAACTCAACTAATAAAAAGAAAAAAAAATTAAAATTTTATATTTGTACATAATAGAAAGAAACATTTAGTTTCAGTTATTAAATATGTACCTCATGAATAAAATAAGAATACCATTCTGTGAACTTTATGCTCTGCACTTGGCAAATTAGCTTATGAGAGCTGCAGTAATTTGATAAAACTTAAAATTCAATTATTAAAAAACAAAAACAAAAATCTTATAAGCTCTAAACAGTCTTGTACCTTCTTCGAAAATAGTAAATAACTTTCTCTAAATGACTAAATCTACTTTATATCTATTTTTCTGTAAAATTAAATACAAATTCATTTTGTCAAAATACACACAAGCAAACAGTATTGCTTTTTTTGTTTTCTCTTCAAGGTTAAACGAAGGCATATTTACTTACAAGGTAAAAACAATCCTACAGCTGATTATTTTTTTTAACCAATCAAACTACAATACATGAAAAAAAATTCTAAGGGCCATTATTACAACTTACTCATAAAAAAATGTTGATCGCGTAGCCATGACTTTACCACCCAGGCAGTATGCACAGCAAGCTAACAAAAGTGTAGAAACATTTCTATTTTCAAAAGAAACTATTTAAAAATTTTTCAAATTTTTTGTTTTTGTTAACTTTGATTGGCTCTCCTATCAAATAATGTAAAGTAAATGAGCATTAAGTAGATATATGATTTGGTGAGTTCCTTAAGAAAAAAATTCAAGTGATTAAAAAGCAAAGCAAATGACTAAAGAACGTCTGCGTAAAAGCAATTCAATATACGGTGAATTTTATTGCATGATTATAAATGATTTGGGGGAAAAAGCAACAATTGTCCAGAGAACATATTATTCACAATAAGAGTTAGGCCCGTTATTACACTATTATATGTGGAGCAAATAAACGGTTTTTGGCTAAAATATTGAAACCAAATTTGGATGGATAGTTAAGGACACGCTATCCGATATTTAACTTATCAATATTTTTAATTTAATGTCCAGCTACACAATAGATCTTAAAGGTCACGGTGCGATTATAGCCCATAGTGATAATTTAATTTCCAACCAAAAGCTTGATATTTAAGTTATAAAATCTTAATTTTTTACTATCGATAACTTTTAATAATGGCCCTTATTATGGTTAATTTGTATTTATTCAAACATCGATAAGACCAGTTTTTTTTTTTAAACTGGTATAAGTCCACTTAAAAATTTTTTTTTCTAAAACTACCGCTAATAATTTTTTTTTTAAAGTGGCCTTATACCACTTTCAAAAATAACAGCTTATATATGTAGTATGTAATTGGGTGTGGAAAACGATAAAAGCAATATTATGCATCTAACACCAATTAATTCTATTAAATATTAATAGAGTAAAACAATACAGCCTGTGGCTTCTGGGTGAGCCTACAACGACTAGATAAATTTATTTGAAACAAAAAAATATTTTTTAAATATTTTCAAATAAAATTTTTTATAGCTGGTGTTTTGCTCCCTACAGAATCTGGCACTAAAATATGAAACAGTAAATAACAACATATTGAAAAAAAAAATTAATAAAATAAAAAATATTAATGCATTTCTATGTCTATATGAAAATATATAATAAAATAACTCATTTTATCTAAGTACTTTGTATGTATACATCAATGAATGCTTCTATGTAGTATATTATATACTATGTGAGAAACATACATATAATTTATAGTACATCCCTACAACACAAAGTGTTTATTTACTTTAATATGTACATACTTATCTACAAATATTTTTTATTTGAATCGAAGGAAACAAAACAAAAAAACATTTTCTTGAAATACCAAAATATTAATAAAAAATTTATTAATTTTCAGCAAAAACAAAAAAAAATGTATTAAATAGAATTTATTAAATAAATATTTTAATATTTTAGATGAAATTTCAAATTAAATTCATTTGGTTTTACTTTCACATGGTTTCGACATACATATAGTAAATGCACTTCAAAATAAATACAACTTGAAAAATTCTTGAAAATTTACGCTTCGACATTTATTTCATAAAACTTCACAACAAATATTTAAAAATAAAAAAATTTAAATCACATAAGCAAAGCATTTTTGTTAAACAATTTTGTTGTTTTATAAGAAAATTATTTATCGAAAAGTTCTTTCATAGATTTTAAAATATTTTATTTTTGAAAAATTTTAATTACTTCACCATCATTTGTTAATATCGCCAAAAGCAAAGATGTTTAGTTTAATGCGCTTACAAAGTTTTAACGTCATTACTAAGCGTCTTCGAGAAATACGTAATTATGGCTCTCAGGCCATTAATCAGATGCTGCAACTACAGCATACTGAAATCTGCGCAGATCCACCATCCCGAGGCCTGGTCTTGGGGGTATATGCCGAAGAAGAAGACAAAAATGATACGGGTATTTTGACACCAGCTGCCTGGCGTTATAATGTTCAGAGAACGGGAGGACGTATGTTAGAGGTTTTACGCATGTCTGGTCCTATGCCCAAAAGGGGAGAGTGTCGTTTGTTGTTTGCTCAGGAGACAGAGAAAATTCCCTATTATTCAGCTGTTGCCATAATAGGCTTGGGTAAGGAATGTTTAGGCTTTAATCCCTATGAAATTTTGGATGAGCAAAAAGAAGCTATACGCAGATCTGTAGCTAAAGCCTGTATGGAGTTGGCCTTGTTGGATACAGATCGTATTGAAGTTGAAAATTGTGGCCATGCAGAGTCTGCAGCTGAAGGTGCTGCTTTAGGTGTTTGGGCTTATCAAGAACTAAGAGACCCTAAAAATCGTGTAGCAGTGCCTTCTATAGATTTATTCACATATAAAGATGAAGTTTGTGATATTGAAGGATGGCGTATTGGTTTACAAAAGGCTGCTGCACAAAATCTAACAAGGCAACTGCAGGAAATGCCCTCAAACCTTTTAACGCCCACTGCATTCGCCCAAAATGTTGTAGAAGTTTTATGTAAATCAGGTGTCAATGTAGAGGTCAAGGTAGAAGGTTGGGCTGAAAGCCAAACTATGAATGCTTTTCTATCCGTTGGTAAAGCTTCTTGTGAGCCCCCCATATTTTTAGAATTAAGTTACTACGGCACTTCGGCTGAAGAGAGACCCATAGTATTGGTGGGACAGGGTATAACTTATGATTCTGGTGGTTTGAACCTCAAAGAAAAGTCCAAGTTGTATGATATGAGAGGTGATATGACTGGAGCAGCTGTGGTGGTGGCTACTTGTCGGGCTATAGCTGGATTGCGCCTGCCGGTAAGTTATTTCTCGATAGATAAAACTGGTATTAGAAACATTTCAATTTATTTATTTGAATTTTTTGAACTGGATTGGAACACGAAGGCTCTCTAAATCGAATTGAAGAATCGTCCCCCAAACGATAAATCTTTTAAATTATTCAATCAAATAATTCAAAATCCCCTTCAGCTTTACATGATATCAAAAGCTACGAGTTAGTCTCATTTAGTAATCAAATTATGGCCACAATTGCTTTTGCTTTAAAAGCAAACGGTAAATTAAAAAACTGCAGGGAGGGGTTAAAACTCTGCATGCAAATCAAATGCGTAGATTCTTCATTTTTGAGAAGGAAGTTTTATACTAAATCTTTTATGCCATTTGAATTCCCTTCCACAAGCCGTTCGTTTAAATACAAAAACTATTTGCTTGAAAGCATAAGCCAGTATTTTAAATTGAAATTAAGCCGATTAACCAGCTGACTTTCATATTCAGTTTTTCTGTAGATTTTTATATATTAAAAATATATTTAAATTTTAGGTCAATATCAGAGGCTTGATACCTCTTTGTGAGAATGTAATCGGTTGCAATGCATTCCGTCCGGGTGACATTGTAAAGGCTATGAATGGCAAGCACATTAAAATTCAAGGAACCGATCACGAAGGTCAATTAGTTTTGGCTGATGCTTTATTATATGCCCAAAACTTTTGTCCTAAATGTATCATTGACGTTGGCACTACATCAAGCAGTATGCTTGATGCTTTAGGCGAATCAGCTTGTGGAGTTTTCACTAATTCGGAAATTTTGTGGCAACAAATTAAAAATGCCAGCATGCATACCGGTGATCGTGTATGGCGTTTTCCACTTTGGTGGTATTACACGGATCAAATACAGGCAGGCATGTCAACAGATTTACAAAATTATGGCGCCGGCACCGGTGGAATGCCCTGTAAAGCTGCAGCATTTCTAAGAGAATTTGTACCATGTGGTCAATGGATGCATATTGTAAGTTTCAAATTGTTATTTCTATTTACAATCGCTTTTAACAAAATATAAAACAATTCTACTTTAAGGATGCTACAAATGTTATGTCTACAGACGGAAAAGTATTTGATTATTTGCGCAGGGGTATGGCTGGCAGACCAACACGCACTTTAATTGAATTTATAGCTCAAATGATATGCAAAGATACTGCTCCAAAAATGCCCAAAAAGGAGAAATAATTTATAGCTTTATTTTGCTACACGAGTAACTTTTACAACAACTAAATTGTTTTGTGTCTGTAATACGAGCATCTTTTTTTTGTTTTTATGTTTTAGTTAAATAAAATATGTTTATTAAATTTCGTAAGTGGTATTAAATACAATTTGTGTGTGAGTATTTTAATAGAATAGATTTATTTCAGGCGTATGTGTAAATACAAAAAACTTCAAAAATACTTATTAAAAATTAGCCATACAATCAGTTGAACGAGTATGTATAAAATATAAACGATTTATTCTTTGTTTGCTTAACGACAGGTTAAAGTTGGCATAGGTTGATGCGATTGCTTTGAAATTGAATTCCATATAAACGTTGGAATACATGTCTTTGTATATTAAATTCGAGCACTTATCACAATGTAGCTGCTTTTGATAGAACGTTGTTAATATCCATTGGTGGATAATTTTGTAAAAGTTTAACATTATTAGCAAAATCATTTTTCAGTATTTGATCACGTTGAATTCTAGAAAAGTAAATTATATTAAATTTAATGTGATTAATTAACAATACTTACAATATCATAGCGCAGCATATTTTTAGTAGAAAATCAAAACGTTTTTCATCTGACAGTACCGAGTCCCAAATACGTACAACATCGGGCAAAGCAAATTCTTGTGATAATATAAGTGATATCCATCTAATAATAAAAAAAATAGACAGTTTACTATTACCCATTTTTAAATAGCGTTACCACAGCTACACAACACAAACTCTTTCCAAATGCTTACCTAAAACTATAATATTGAGGATGTAATTCTTGTGCTTTTAGACGTTCATAGATTTCCAAATCTTTACTTCGTAACATTTCAGCTAAACGCTTCATCATATTTTTGATACCACCATCAGAGTCATCCAAGGTTTTTATAAAAAAATCACGGATTTCGGCCATTAGGGCAGTAAAGCAATAAAAGCAATCTGCCTCTGCATGTGCTATTTCAAATAAATTACACTATTAACTAAAATTGTTCAATAAAGGGTTGCTACTTTATACTTCTCATTTCTGGATCGGGATCTGAGGCCATAACATAGTAAATGGGACCCACAATTTCATTCATACCCTGCACATAACCTTGACCTGGATTCAGCTTAGCATAGAGAAACAAAATTCGTTGCACTACCTCCCAATGGGCCTCTTGCCCTTCTTCCATAGCCTTGTAAGTTTCCTCCGAGCGTTTTGTTATGAGATTAATCTAAGACACATAAATCTATGTACATACTATTCTATATACTAATTCAAATTTAGATTCATTCTCAGTCTTATTGATAGCACAAAGCAATTCGAGCATGAATATGTGAAGAAATATGTACCTGTTGCTTTAATTGTTAAATGCGGCATGTGCGTTAAAAATTTTTATATAAATTAGCTTATCAAATGACTTTGGAAAGGTGACTACAAACACACTTTCAATATGCACACAAATATTAAGAAACTCCTCTTACCTTCGTTACCCCCAAACCTTTTCTTTCGACATTGGCTGACTTTAAAACTGATGGCACCACACGCTGGTGTAATCTACGTTCGCCTTTACTATTGACGACAATGTCACAAGGGTACTCAGTAGGTTGTTGAAAAAAGGAAATGTCTGGACAAAGTCTCCGTACATCCTTATCAATTTGTAGCAAAAATTCATTGTCATTGAAAAATGTATTCCAAGCACTATCAGCTCCCTCGCTCAAAGGGTGGTCACTTAAACAAACATCGCTATTTACACTTCCATTTTCTTTAAGACCTGGTGGTAGTACTAAGTCCTCTATGAATTGTCGATAAAGAGTCCTCTTTTTTGCTAATGTACTTGACCATGACTCACGTTTAGTACCCAAATAGCCCAAAAGGATTTTCCAACATTGCGAACGCAGACTATTTACATCAGGAATACCTTTTATTCATCACAATGAACAGAACATAAAAAAAGTAATTTTATTAATTTACACTGCTATTGTGAAACTCAAATTACTTAATTTGAGGGGCGATTACTTTTACTTTGTCCAATTGGCATGTATATTAATGAGCTACTTACCATTTGAACACAAATACCTTAAGTGCTTTACATCTATTTCATTTTCAGCCAGGACATTCTCAAACTCTTGAACACTTAATTTTATGTAAAAAGAAATAAATAAATTAATTAATATTTTTTTTAGACTTGAAACATTTTGTACCCACCGTGCTTTAAAAATTGACATGGTTTATTTACTAAATTGCTTATAAACAAATTGTTTTCTTTTTGTAGTACAGCATTGCCAACACTAAGGCCCATACACTTTTTTAGGGACTCCACTGCACGAAATAACAAAATCCCAAAATATAAAAAACGGGGAAAAGTGGGTATATTGAATTTATTTATATACCGTCACATGATTTCAGTAAAGCTCTAAGATAAATTTAAACAATTTTTAAAGGAGAGATATTATAAAAATTAATAAAAGTTTTTCACTCCTACAATTAAAAATAACATTCTTAAACAGTACAAATTATTGAAAAACCAAAATTTCAGTTGTATTTTTTATTTTTCTCGACCATTTGTACACTGATCGTTCTAATTTTCGGCACAAACATTATGACAATAATTTCTGATAAAACTGCGTACCTAGTTTTTTTTTTGTTTATTTTGTATTATAGGCAAAATACGCCAAAAGCTCACTCAGAAAAATAGCAAAACACAGAGGTAGTCTCGGTTTTTACCTTATAGCTCTGCCATTTATGAGTCAATTGCTCTGAATTTCAATAGCAACTGAAGGACATAAGCAACTGAGAGATTGGTATGCCTAAGGACTTTAGAAATTTGATTTCAATGACTACATAGACAGACAGACAGAAAGACATACATTGCTTAATCGATTTCGCTATTTTAAAGGTTCCAGAATATATATATACTTTATAAGGTGTCCCACATACGGTGTAGGAATTAGAAAAGAAATTACAAACTTATATATACTCTTCTTGCTTACAGTGAAGGGTATAAAAATTGTTTTTTGAAAATCAATTTTGTCAGCACAATGACGGACGATACATAAAAACATATAGTACACATAAAATATTAATGTAGTGGAATCAAAAACAATTTGGAGCAACAAATATATAAATAGTGTATACATTTTGTCATTAACGCATATTGTAAATTAAAGCCAACAAGTGTTAAAGACCTCAAAACATTTAAAGGGATCCATGGATGCAAAAATATGAATTTAATAAAAAAGATTTTTAATTTAATATTCCATTCTAGACACACTTATAATAAAGAATGAAGTCTATGTACGATAAAAGCAGACAGCAGATCATACTTGCTGATTTTTCTCATTTAATTTTGTTGTTTTTGCCCCAAATGATCTATAAAAAAAGTATAAAAATCGAAGAAATAAAACTAAACGCACTGAAAGCAATAATTATAAGTACACTGATAAATTATAAAAATAAAATAAAGTAATAATAATAAAATAGATACATTGAAAATGTTTTAAGAGTTTAATGCTAAAAAAACACGGTGTTACATAATTTTAACGAAAATTTTTTTAAACATCAAAGAGACTAATCGATTTCAGGTATAAATTATGAAAAATTTTTCATACAAATTTGTCACAATATATATTTCAAGTCTACTTTAATTTTTTTTGAATACAAGCATAAATACTTAAAACTTCTTGATTGGTCACCTACTTGCTTTACAAGGAACTACATTATTTTTACGCTTGAAACTTTATAATGTAAATAAAAATAAGTTAAACAGCAAGAAATTAAAATAATATATGTATTGTAATACAACAAACAGAAATTTTAATTTTACTTTTTGAAATATTAAAAAAATATTAATTTTGTTTTCTTGTCTTCAACACGCATATCGTGCTCATAGAAATAATTAGGCACTTACTTAGGCACAAACTGAATGTATGACTATAGCCATTGTCTGTGCTGTAAGCCATACGCAAGTATTTTTTGTTGAATGTAGCAATTTAAAAATCTCTTGAAAGAAAATTTTGATTGATGTCTAATAGAACTGGGTACACCATTCAATAAGCAGTAAATAAACCTGCTCCGGTGTGTAGAGTAAAACAATTTTCCGATTTCATAGAATATATTAGTTGGATTTCTGTTTATAAAAAAAAAAAATTGAACGAGCTGATCCTCAAAATAAACAACCAACAAAAAAACTACTTGATGTTTTAGAAAAAATAAATAAAAGAGCGCAAATTCAACGTTAAATAAATAAATTAGTAATAAAAATATAAACAAAACTCATACGTTTTTATGAAAATTCTTTCAATTGAGAATAATCTAGTGAACGATACACAACGTACAGTGAATGAGTGTGTCTTAATCATCAATATTTTTTTTTTTCATTTTGAAAATCTTTACTTTGTTTTGTGAATTTTTCTTTACCAAAAATTAAGTAATGAGTCAAATAAATTGTTTACCACGTCCGGCATTTTGGAAAGTACCTGAATACTACTTGAACGATATGGAAGACGGTGAACTTCATATACAAAATTATTTATCGCGTTCGGCACCGCGAAAATCGTCACTGACCTTGTGTCGTGAATCTAAATCAAAAGACGAAAAGATAAAAAAACGTGTTCGTTTTAAGGATGTTGACGAGAATGATCATCATCACCACAAACAGCAGCATAATAGTCAAACCGCATACAATGTAAGATTTCCTTTTATTTTATTTTTTACTCTCATGCATACATACAATTTATGTATGTAAATAGAATATAAACAAAATCTCATATTATAGTTTTATGATTTAAAGTATAAATATAAAAAAAAATATTAATTCTCTTGTGGCCTGGCAAGAATTGTTTATGCCAAACATATTAAACAAAAAATAAACATTTTCCGTTCTCAATTAAAATTAATGCTGAAATTATATATGCAGGCAATGTTTATGGTAATTTGTTCGAGGCAAATAAATCGTCTTATTTATTTTGGTTTGTTGTAATGTAAAAAAAAATATCAGATTTAATTTTTATGTGTCCCATGTGCCGACTAGGTGGCGTAACTGATGAACAAATGGTAATCAATTTATTTTCAACTAATTACACAAAAACAAAAATATGTAATTAAAAAAAATATTTAAAAAAATATTAAAAAATTAAAGAAATATTTAAGTAAATTTCAATAACGATATACATATGTGTGTGTCTATGAGAGCAGTAAATTAAATTAAATTATTTGAATACACACAACATAAACATAGAGGGTATCTCAGTAAGGACACAGTTTTTAAATTTAGTGTAATTTTTTTAAGCTAGTGGAAACTCTGAATTTTGGCAGCTGTCGCACACGAGTATGTTTATTCAGATTATTAAAAATGACTTTCGCAAATAAATTTTTAATATTTTTATATTACCTTTTTTTTAATATTTCTCAATTTTTTTTAAATTTCTTATATGTGGTTTCATTCACCCACTCACAAAACAATATAAAAAAACACTCACGCACACATAAAGAATGGGCAAGTGTGTACTGAAAAACTAAAAATTCTCTTCGCCTTAACCCGATCAAAAGTAAACATCAGAGACTTACGCAAGTCCTTTGTCAAGTGTGAGAAGGCTCTTTATGACTGCACCACCTGCCGCATAGCGCTTGAAACAAACGATTTATTGCAGCATGAACTTAAAACGTGTACTCTTACTGGAACACCCTATACAAGTAGTATTTTTATTTTTTTTACTTTTAAAGTTTTAAAAATATAATTAATGTGTCTGTTTGTTTGTTTTATAAGTGTGCGTTTTTAAATTTGATTTTGAATAATTTTTATGAAAAAGTCAACTTTAACATGAAAAATAGTTTTCTTACGTGACCTTTTTATCAAATATAATGTAATTTTTGTTTTTGGGTTTTCAAGGTCTATTTATTATTTTAATTTTCTTATTTTCCCGACGTTTCGTTGGTTTTTTTCCAACTTCCTCAGGGGATCTTTATTTGATTTATTTATTTTGAACTTTAACGCTTCTCTATTTTTTTTAGTGATTGATTTTAGAAGAATATTTAGGCGGTACAGGATTAAGTGACATAGCATACTGTCATTTTCAAATGAGTCATTAAGTCATGTCACGCCATACACAATTATGCAAAATACCAGTCCAATCAATTATATTAATAAATTTAATTAAATTTTTGATTGCTGTTTTACTTCTATGATAATGATTCGATTCTAATTAAACAAAACCAATCATTTAATCATTAATAAATCACTTTAATCAATTTCAGCGATTAGTGTTTTCTTCTATGACAATTAAATTTAAATAAAAATAATGATGCTGCTGATGACGACACGAATTCTAATTACACTAAATCAATGAATTAATAAATCACTTTAAGCAAATTTGTGATTATAGGTTTTTTTTCTATATTAATGAAATTTAAAATTATAATTTAGCAAAATATTTATTATTTGTTGGCTTAAATTAAAAGATAGTAAATAAAATGAAATTATAAATAGTTTTTAAGGTGTAATGGTTAATAGAAATGGAAAGCTTTTGGTAAAAAAAAAATTTTTACTACCCAATAACGCCATTGCCAACTTTACAATTTGGCATTAAAATTCATTTGTGCACGAGCATGAGACTTATAAAAGCGCATTGAATGCACATTTTATGACGTATTTCAGATGCTTGTAAGACATTTTCAATTACTGTTGATGTGAAATTTGTAATTTAACTGACAGATAATGATATATTCTCTACTTAAAAAGCAAATCTTTTGTATGCAAGTCTTCTTTGACATGTGAAAATTTATTGATTGTTTCAAATTTTTCACATAGTTTGTTGTTGTTTTTCTGTGCGGTTTTTAAAATATTTTTCTTGCTATTAAACATTTCCCTTTAAATAGCTTCTTTTATTTAAATTTTTTTAATATTGCAAGGATACAGTCAAATAATAAATAATGTTTGCCCTAAATAACACATGTTCTATTTGAATAATTATATACATACATTCGCGTACATGTAAAATAAATATATGTATGTACGAGTATGTACTTGTTTTATTTATATTCGATATTTTTAATAGAAGATAAAAGAACTGAAAAAAAAAATAATGAAAATAAAACAATTACAAAAACCCAAAAAAGAAATACGAGCAACAACACTTTAGAGGCGCACACAAATACTTATTTAAAGGGGTGTCGTATTTGGGGCTATATAGCTTTCAATGCAACTTTAGGCCACAAGTATCATAGTCTCTCGTTCTATTTGTGGTCGATTTTTCATTGATAAAACTCAAAATCATTTTAATTTTTCAGAGTGTCTAACTTTACGATAGAACTCATATTCAACTTGAGCATGTGAATGCATGAATAAAACTATTTAGTTGTCCTGTAATAAAATTAAAACGATCATAAATGAAAACCAAGCAAGCTTTCAACGTAGCTTTTTTTGATATTTAAAATAAAAACAAACAAAAGCGCTAAGTTAAAAACACTCGTTTGAATAATTTCTTCAAATTTTTTTAAAATAAAGAAACATATTTTTGTCTATTCTAATTTATATTTCAGTTTCAAAATTTCGAAAGAAATACTATGACTCATTTATAAATGCTTTATTGTGGCATTTGTCTCACTATTTAGATCAAACATATTTATTAATAGAAAACCCATGTTTCTCTAACTAACAATTTAAGTTAGGAGAAGCAAAATATTTGAATTTTTAGAAGTCTTTTAGCAAAAATTAAAACAACAAAAACTTTTAATTAATTAAAGAAAAATTTTTTGTTTTGATAGACTGAAAATGAATTATTATATTACACAAGCATACACGGTTTTGGACCAGAGCAACTGCAAATTGTTTTCAAAGTACATATTTTTATGGCTCTACTTTTTATTTATAATTTCCTAAATTCAAGACTTGAAATGACATAAGTGAGATTTATTTGAAAACGATTTGAGTATAAAAAAAATTTGAAGTTCCTCCACAAAATTTCTTTTTAAACGTACTATAGCATTTTCAAATCTGCTTAATAGTTTAAGAAATATCAAAAAAGTTGTGGCAAAAAAGAAAAAAAAAACGTTTTTTAGGCAAAATTTTTAAAAAATTATTTAGACAAAGGAAGTAAACCACCCAGCGTTTCTTTCAATAACTATATAATCTCATATATTTCATTAAAATGGAAGCACAGTTGCATCACACCTGCAATTAAACACGCCAAAGAAACACTAGCGAATGCGTATTGCAACATTTGTTTCTAAAAAATTGCGTTTTTTACTGTGTGATAGATTGACTTAATTGTGAATTAAAGCGAAAATTGTTTAACGATTTCAATAAAATATGACTCAAGAAGTGTGTGAATTTGACGAAAATCACAACCAGTTTGATTTTTTGGCTTAGAAAACACTGCAAATTGTGAAAATTGTTGGCAAAAGGGATAATAGAAATAATTTGGTAGACGCTTCTGATTTCATTATGCCTTTGAATAAAATTGTATGGTAATATGGTCAATATGTTTGTTTGCAGTGATCTTTAGGAAGGAAGAAATAAATTTTATATGTATATCTGTGTACATAAAATGATACTGCTCTGCTTCAGCTGATAGTTAAAGATGAGACACGATTGCAAAATAAAAAAGAAAGAAAAAAAAGATTAACGAAAAATTGCTTATTTCTGTAGAATGTTGCTTTTAAAATTAGTACTTGGGCAGCTTTCAATACGATCAAAACGTTTTACAATTTCAACATAAATACGCGTATAAATCACATATTAATTGCAAAAAAAAAAAAAATTACAGATACTAGAGTGTTTTTGTAACGGAAAATTAATTTTAAATTAGTTTTCGAAGTCACAACAAACTCTCTTTTTTTGTCTTGAATATTCGACAGTGTTGTGCTTTATTTTATGATTGTTTAAAGATTAGCTTTTCAAAAGTTTAATTGCAATCATGAGCCCTAAACTGCACGAATTTGCGGTTGTTTTAAAACGTGATGGTGAAAATACTCCCTGGGGTATACGTCTGGTCGGCGGTAATGATTTGGATACGCCTCTTATCATAACTCGGGTAAAAGAAAAAATTTATTAAAAATCAATAGAGATAATTTTTTAATCAATATAACAAAACTGTGTGGTATTATGCAACATGATCTGTCTTTGTGTCTAACAAAAATCTTTGTACAACCAGCTACTAAATGAAAATAAATAATATGTGAAATTAATGGGGAAAAACTATCTGAAAGAAGAAAAAAAAAACAGCAACAATAGATACTTTATAAAACAATTAATTTTTTTGTTTTATATGCTTTTGCTCAACAAAAGAAAAGAAGGACAATCAACGACTACGACAACGAGCATTTTTATTTTACTACGCGCACCTATTCATCAATTTCTGTTAACAAGATCATGTATTTGCCAAGTTTGTTTACCACCATATAAACAAAACAGTAAAAAAAAAAAATAAATAAAGAGAAACCACTAACAAAAACAATCCCCAAAAAACCGTGTAAATAGAGATGTAATATAAAAAGAATTCGAAAAGAATCTCTTGTATTCTCTCCCACTATATTAACAGTGAACTAAAAAATTATATCAAAATTTGGCACCAATTTGTTTAGTTATTTTAAAAATGTTGTTGTTTTTCTATTATTATTTTTTTAATTTTTATTGTGATTGCAATTTAAGGCAAATTGCGCTTTAAAACTATAATGATGAATGGCTAAGAAATTTTTAAATTTCACCAAACAATAACTAATCTAAATGCCAAAACTAAATTTTAAAATAAAACATGAAAAAAGTGTTTCTAGTGTATTTGTTTGTTTGTTTGTTATTTCTTTGATATTCAGCGCGTTAAGCATAAGAATTAATTAATAATTATTTTATTTGTGTTTTGTTCTTCAATTTTTCGCCAAACAAAATTAAATTGTTTTTTTTTTTCAAATAAGATACACTATGTGCAGTTCAAAACAAACAATGATGTTATGAATTAATGCTTGTAAATTGTTTAGTAAAATAAAAATAAATAATAAAAAAACATAAAAACAGATTAGCTGATAAAAATGTTGCAATAAAGTGGTTTTATACTGAAAAAAAAAATAATTAAACAAAATGATAGCAAAAGTTTTTCAAATGTTATTCAAAAACTTGTTGGAACAAAGGAACCAGTGATGATAAAATATATCTGAAAATGCAACTTTGGCCATTTTATTCAAAGAGAATTAAAATTATTTGAGTTATTTTGGATAAGCTTAGTAGGTAGCGTACTAACCCACCAATCTGGGTGTCAAAGGTTCGATTCCTGCCTAGACCCTGGGTGTTTGCTGCAGACAGGCCAAGAAGCGAATTTGTGTTGTGTTAAAAGAAAAAAAAGTAGTTTGTTTGTGACCCAATCTAGAAATTTTGCATAAAAAACATACAGTGCTGTTCTGCATTCCCAATCCGAATGTTTTATTCGGAATTGTAAAATTCAGCACCTCATAACTTTTCTGTGGTTCATTTTAAAATTTTGCTTTTACAAAATTTAATCTTTATTCGTGCTAGCAGAGTTGCCAACTAAAGCGGTAAATAAAATATTTCAGGCACACACATCTTTATGAATGTTGGAAAGTGGGCGTGGCTGGTCAAAAAGTATTGCGCATGTCCTGTATTCCACACGGATTAGAAAAAAATGTGGAATTACATTTTTTTTCTTCTTAATAAATGAAAACTTGTATGTCCTTTTAATTCTATCAATAATTACGCACACAAAATGAAGCAAAAACAAAATTTAAAAATCTTAAAATGAACCACAGAGTAATAATGAGGTGCTGAATTTTTCAATTCCGAATAAAATATGCGAATTCGTAATACAGAACAGCACTGTATATAACGAAAATCCTTAAAAAACAAAAATTTGTATAGCGATTAAAGAAACAAACAGGAAATTAATTTTATTTATTTAGAAGATATACGGAGATCATTTAACTTCCTTTAGGCTAGTTACGATTAGATTTGTGCTCAAATTAATAGAAAAAAAATTAAATTTATCTAGACGTATTAGAGAATTCGGTCAGCAGCAAATTGTAAAATTTCGAGCCAAGACCGCCAAAAAGAGCTTAATCAATATCACATTCGATTTTTTTTAAACTGAACAAATTTCATGCACCAAAAAATTAAAAAGAAAAGAAACTTTGCTTTAAAAATTTTGACAATTTGAAAGAAAATGATAAGCGAATTGCTACTGCAGCCATCTTGTATAGATTCGCCTTGATCCTATTCTCCTTCCATTATATTTAATTATTTTGTGAGAAAAAAAGCTGATGAAATGTAAAGAGAAAAATTAAGTAGTTTGCTTGTTTATTTGTATTCCAATTTTAAAACCCATGGAACTATAATCAGCCCACAATAATTCAAATAAATGATCAATTTTTAACTCAATTTTAATTAAAAACTAATTTTAGAGGTGTAAAATACTTTTTTACAATTTAATTTATTAATTTTTTTTAATTTCTAGCAAAAGAAAAATAGATTTTAGAAAAACTAAATTAGCAATTAAGGATGATCAACGAAGTTAAACAAAATATGAGAAACATAAAATAAAATAAAAAATTGTGTTATTTTATTTAAAGCCTAATTAAATTACTAACTTATGGAACAAAAGGTCAAGCAAAAATTACAGCAAACGTCGTCAGCATGTTGATATAGCGACGATGAGTGGGTGAAAGTATCTTCTACATTTGTATCATGCAGCAACAGACAGAAACAATATCAAACATATGGAGTTTTCCTTATCAATTGGTAGATGTTTAATAAAAAAAAAAATATCCGATATTTGTTTCATCTTTTAGAACTCTCTAAGGACCATAGGGACACCGGTGTCCCAAACCAAAAAAAAAAATGGATAAAACGTAAATTTTATGTTTTTATCAATTCTTCAGCGAACATGTGTTCATGGGGGCAAAAGTGTCCTAAATTTTATTTTTAAAACACAAATTTTTTTGATTTTTTGTTTTCAAAATCTTTTTTTTAGACTCCTAATTTTGCTACATATATAATTAATAAATTAAATGTTTCGTTTTCCTCTCCTGAAAGGGTAAATAAGCAATTTACGGAATTTATAATTTTGGATGTTAGAATAATATCCCATAACTCTGACAATATAACACAAATCTGTCAACAATTAATTTACTTAATCCAATTCACATGGTTTTTGTTTTTGTGATTTTATTTAACTACAATGTTTATTACATGCATTGTTTCTACTTGAAAATTTTATATAAAAAACATTCGGGTTATTCATTCATTTAAAATTAAATGAGCAACAACCAAGTGCATTCATTATTAGCCAAAAAATATAAAGAAAATCAAGGCTGACAGAAAAAAAAAACTAAAAAAATATGAAAAGAGAAAACGAACTCGTATATGCATTTAAAATTTTTTAAATTTAATGTTGTCAATTTGACAAATGAAACGGCAACAAATAAATTCTTCAGCTGTATTTGACCGATTTTAAACAAGGTCACTGCAATTAACATTTTGTAAATTTTATTATTATTTTTAATAATTTTTGCAGTTGCAATTGTATTAATAAATTTTATGATATACAAATATTCATAACACGATATTTAATATTATCTGTGCCTTAAATGGGCCATAATCATAGTCTTAAAAAAGTTTTATGAATTTAAAGTCGTTTTTAAAACGAATAATATGTTTTCTTTTATGTTTATTTACGGATGTATTTTTTTCCTTAAGGTACAAGTAGGCAGTCCAGCTTTTGGTGAAGTTCTGCGTGGAGATATTATATCAAAAATACGGGATTATGATGCTAGAGATGTGAGTCATGCCGATGCTCAAATGTTATTTCGCACAGCTGGCAATGAAATCAAACTTGTAGTACACAGGTAAGCTTACGATACTTTTTTTATTTACACAATTTATAAATTTTAAATTTCAATTTGTTGGTTTAGGGATAACAAAATTGCCTATACTCAAGGTCTGAGTGGAGACAGTTCCAGATCAGAATCAGCTTTACTCTCCACAAGTCCAGATCCAAATCCTCATAGGTATAAATTGACACTTGCCAATATTATTGAAATAATGTTAACTTTGTTCTATTGTTGCTTTCTATTTTCTTATAATTAGAGCACCTTCACCTTTTTTACCTGGACCCGGGCAATATGAGCGTGCTCTACAAGTGCCCATAGATACATTGCCCCACACAGTATTTCCCAAATTAAATGAATCTGGTGGTTATGTGCCACCATCTGAAAATTCTACTTTCACGCCCATGCCAACACGTGATCATCAACAAGATGTTGCTGAGGAGCAAGCCGCCATTGTGAATCAAGTGAGTTTCTAAATGACTACTTACTTCTAGTCACAATCATCCAAATTTAGAATTGATTTTACAAAATTTATATCTTATTTATGCTTTCAAAAACTACTGTGAAACAACCACTGTTCTCCAAACTTAAAAAAATTCTGTTTGCAAATAAATAATACTAGTAGTGCATACTGGATTTTGCATTTTGACTTGCTACTAACATAAACCCTAATTGCTTTAAAATAAAATTAAATGGCCCGTAATCATAGACACACTAAAGTCAGTAAGTTTTTTTTTTCTTTCAAAAATGATTCTAAATTCATAAAATTCTTATCAATTAAAAGCGTACTTTTTTGTGACTACGATTATGGCCTAATGCTTTCATAAACATACTTATTTTTCGAGATTATGGTCTGCAACTAAAAATTGTTTAATTTTATTTTGTAACCTTTCGATGATTGATTAATTTAAGGGGCACTTGTGCTACCGAAATATACATTCTCTCAGCCTGTCAAGCAGCTTTATATGCATTGGCAAAGCTATTGCTTTAGCAGAGAGGAATACGGTTACCTTATTGAGGGTACCGGGGCACCAAGGACATGTGGACAATGAAATGGCGGACTATCTGGCTAAAAAGAGTCGTGGATACCCCTTTCATAGGTCCAGAGCCCTTCAGTGCGGTAAACAGCAACTTCACTAGTGCCCTGCTCCGTAAGAAGGAGAAACAAAGTCTACAAGACTGCTAGAAGGCCGAAAAGGGCATGCGGCAGCCAACCCTTTTCGAGAGCATTAGGGCAGATGTTGTTTTATACCTCAGCAGAAACGACATAAAACTCTACATTGAGCTACTTATGGGTCATTGTAGACTTAACTAACACATGAATAAAATTGGTGTGATACAAAACGACTCTTGTCGTTTCTGTGTCGGGAGGGACGGCAAACGTCGGAGCATGTTCTATGCGGAGATAAGATGCAGAATGAGTTGCTTAGGCAGTGGGACACTGCTCCAGGAGACCTAAGCAATTACGAGATTCGTAAGGAGTCTCGGATTGTAGTTAGGAACTGGAACTGGAAATAATTTAAAACCTTAAGCTTGAAAAATATTTAATATTAAATTTCAAAAGATCAAATAATTTAATGACTAATTAACACAAACTACATATTTTCTATTCATTCGGTATTTTTTTTTAATTCAGCCTGAAAGTATGCTTTATTTTGAATATAATATAAATAACAAATATATATTTTACCCACAGATTTGTGTACGTGACTCATTATTAATCACTAAGCTTTCACTACTACAAACGCTTAATTTCTGTTTGCTCACTCACATTAATAAAAAAAAATTCATGTTCACAATTTATAAATTGTTGTTGTTGTGGTTTTTTTTTAAATAAAAGTATATTTATTGTTATTCAAGAAGACGGAAGAAATCTAAATAGATTCCAATAAAAAAACACTAAACTATCCAGTTATGCCATTAATTTAAAAAGTTCCATAATTCTATTTAAAAAAAAAAAATATAGAAAAAGGGCATGTCAATAAAAAGAATTTATTTTAAATTGACTTAAAAAAGAAAGGAATAGAAAGAGGATCAATGAAATAAAATATTCAGTTTTTTTGTGCTAATTAGTTTAAGCAACATTCAAGTTTTTTAACATTTGAGATTTTAGGACTCCTCATCGAATAACATCTATTGAAATTTCTAACTAAGGCATTCGATAGCCAGCGAAATTTTATTTGAAAGCAAAAAACCATTCGTAAGCTTAAAACCATTACAAACAAGTGTGTGTAAATACAGAATGCAAGTAAACTTTTTTAAGCTAAGAAAAGAACAAACAACTAATTTATTCAGTTTAAGGCAAGAGTGGTATTTTCTTCAAACCTTAAGAGAAAAAGAAAAATAAAATACTAAAGGATCTACTTTTAATGTATAAATTTTTTTTCTTTAATTTGATATTCACTTGTTTTTTCTTAACAATGCATTTTGTATAAATTTTTTTTTGTCTATAATTATCAGAATTAGCAAATCTCACAATTTCTATCATGATTGATAGAATTAGGCCATAGTTTTTGAAGCCTTACTTTAAATTACTTTTGTAATAGATCCTTGGTATTGAAGGCAAATTATATTTTTTATTTTTGATAATTAATATTTTTTGAAATCACAAAATAAATTTCAATTCATCGCACACACTGGTTTGGTGCAGCGATTACTTTAGGAAACTCTTCCTCTCGCTCATCGGAATGTTATTGCGTGGGTACTTCCAAAGTATTTTAATAGCAAAATTTTTTTATACACAATAACAAAATGCACTATATTACTATTTTCTACAACACTTCAGAGCTACAACATAAAAACACAATGTAAATACGTTCTAGAATTGTGTAAAACAGCTGTTGCTAAATGGTGACAACTTTTAGTTCTAGTAAATCTTGATGTTGCTTACGTTTTAAGTGCTGAAAACAAGCTGGAAACTTGAAAAATGAATAAGTTAGCACCACAGTTGTTCACATTTTATTAATTTACAATTTTCAGAAAAAAGTCCATTACGCTTTGTAGTTAACATTTTCTTTAAATAAACATTACTGTGCTGTTTTTATAATACAAGCGATCAACTCGTCTGGAAATTTTGTATGAAAAGTACTCAAAATACTGAGTGTTTTTTATACAAATTTTTTAAACGAGTTGATCGTTTTTGTTATAAAAACAGCACATAAATGTAAAAGTACTGCAAAGCGTGAATTCCGCTAATAACAATTACTTTCAGAATTTTTAATATTCCTAAATTGTATTGTAGTTTGATTGATACATGGTTTGTTGGGTACAGAAAAAAAAAATTTGACAGTAACCTATCAATCTGGGGACGTTGCCGGTTCAATTTCCTCCTACAAATTAAAGTACACTAAGAACTTTTTTTTATTAAAAATATGTAGAATAATCTATATTGCAAACAGCTCTTCTGAATAAATTTATTATTTATAATTTTATTCATACAAAGAAATTTGTTCATACTTTTGATTTCGTTTTATTATTTTTATAACAAAGAAAATATTTATAATTTCATTTTGAAAAATAGACTTGCTTTTAGACAATTCATTGAACTTTTCACAAATTTCACATATACAATGTGCTAAATTTATATGCAGATGATCAAGGGAAATATAGTCACTTGTTGGTTATGTTTCTAAAAGATATTTAATACCCTACAGTAGGCATATCGAACTAATATGACTTTAAATGAATTGTTATTATTATTATTTATTTATTTAATCTTACAGAACTTAATTCTAAGACTACATTAGTGACGAGCACTGACTATTATGGTTATCGTGGCTAATTAAATATATTAAAAAATAATAATAATATGAAAATGAGGTCATTTCATTCAATTAAATGGATGACATTAAACTGCATTAATTTGATATGAAATTAAATTATTTTTTTCAACATGATGAAGGATAATAAATAAATAGAATATTTACTTGTTAAGTTATTTAGCTGTTACAGTACAATGCAAGTATTTTTACATACATACAATTGTTATAGAAATCCTAAAAAAATACTCATTCTCTATTCTTGCATTTCTTTGGTTCATTTTTGTAAAGTGAAAACTAAAAATAAAATTTTATTTTATTTTGTGTAAATGGTAAATGAAAAATTTTGTTAAATAAATAAATGACGCACTAATAAAAAAAAGCGATTAAAAGTGAAAAAAGACGTACGTACATACATACTCGTACATATGTAAATGTTATAGCAACAACTGGCTGTGGTGACATCAAAGTCAAGAGGCAAGATCACTACACTCACTTATTATTATCATCACGATTCCCATCAATATTATAAAGATTGGGTGGGCAAAGAAAAACAAAACAATAAAATAAGACATGAAAATTGAAAACAAAACTAATATTTTTTACAAAAGGCACGTTTTTTTTATGACAAATAATTTGAACAGTGAGTGCATATACACACACATTCCTACAATAACAATAATTTACAAGTAAAGAAAATAAAATATTTTTCACAAGATTTTCGTTGAAAATTTTAGATTTTTCAATGTAAATGATGAACTGTTTTGAATTCAAGGGCAGTTTTCAGCATTTTATATGACTTTCAAAAGCAATAATATTAAAAAAAATATCATCAAGGTTGCCATTCAATTTTTATATTGAGAAAAAAGTGATATTTTTCATTAAAAATTTATATATATACACACACACACACACACAATACTTATTAATAAAAAGTAATTGAGCATGTTATCGATGCTATGATTTATTTATTTGTGCATTAAACTAACACACATTAATAAAAAATAATTGCCTTCATAACAGTTGTTATCAACTTGTTAGATAAACTTTTACCTTGATACTTTTATATGAATTTAAAGTCGTTTTTAAAAAGATACCAACTTTAGTGTGACTATGATTATGGCCCAATGATTAAATATTCAAGTTTTTGTTGTTAATTTATTATTAAGCACAAATATGAATAAATATTAGTTATATTTTTCTATTTTTCTTAAATCTTTTTAATATTTACAAAATTAATTTTTTTTGCGGACACTCAGAGTCTTGAACGAATCAATCCTACAACTTTCAACCTTTTCTCACAGCCCTACTAGGGCTGTTTGGTTCTGTAGAAAATTTTTAAATGCCCCAGCAGTTCAAAAACAAACTCGATTAACATCACAAATTAAAAACGCCCAAATAATATTGACTTTGATATTTAAGGAAACTAATTTTCATTTATTTTTTTACATGGTGTATGAGCAATTATATATTTATATTTGCATTAATATAAATGAAATATGAAAGTTCATATAAAATAAAATTATTACCTTTGAAGAGGTGTAATTTATTAAATACAATTTTAAACAACAACAAAGAAAATAATACATAAATATTGCAAGTGAAGGAGTCAACATAAGCAAACAAGAAAGGCAGGGAAGCAGCATTTACATGGGGGGGAAATGGAATTATCCCAAATATTTTAATGGCAAATGTGTAGGCGCGACAAATGTATACAAGTCCAAGTTTATGTCAAACAAAAAAGAAACAAAAATGAAATGAAATATATATGTAGATACATACACACATATATGTGTATATATTTTACTATAGAAAACATTGAGAAAAATTATTAAAAATTTAGAACGAAAAGCAAAATTTCGTTTCTGCAAAACCGCCACACATACAAAACAAATCCACAATAACAACAATCAAACATTTGCTTCATATTTGACTTTTCATACATTTATTATTGATACAACACACAAGCACAACATCATACATTCATAAATATTCGTATGTACGAGTATATGTGTGTCTATGTACAATAATGGAGGAGGAAAATTATTGACCACTAACACATGTTGCATTGAGTGTTGGAAATTTGTATATGGAAGGGTTTGGAGGTGGTATTCGCCAAAGAGAATAATTAAATAATAAATAATTAAATGTTTATATGTATGTATGTATGTAGTATATTCCCTGATGGTGTAGATGCTTTAATTATTTATGTATATATTTGAATATCTCTCAATGTGTGTGAGTGTTATACATACAAATAAATACTATATACCATAGATTTATATATATATTTTTTTATGAAAAACAAATTTTCTTTCATCATCAATTTTTGAAAATTTTTAAATCAGTTGTTTTCGGAATATTGTAAAATTAAGTTCGCATTAAAGAATACTAGGTAGTTTTAAAAACGTCTAAGCGTTTTTCGCAAAAATTAATTATTAAAGTGAAAAATTTTAAAACGAATTCAAAACGATCTCCAGACAATTTATACGAATTAAATAAAACAAAAAATTAAAAACTATTGAGTGAAAGCATCATCAATAAAAATAAAATTTCGATTGGAAACATTAAAAGCAAGTTTTTTTTTTAAATTTTTTAAATTATATTTTCAATTAATTTGTGAATTTTTAAAGTGATTTTTTCCAAAATAAAAAAATTTGAATAGATTTGAAAAAAAAAATTATTACGTAATATTTTTTTTAAATTTTATTTTAGTTATTAACTTTGATTATAAATTTTTTTTTTTTAATTGTTTACCATTTAACAAAGGAGTTTTTAATCATATTTGTATAAAACACAAACACAAAAAAATAAATCATTAAAATGGAGTACGTACAATTCAAAAACGGTTCACCACACTACTACAGGGAACAACCAGACCTCAACGAATGTATTCAATATCAAGTAAGACATTTTTAAATGATATAGAGCCCTGTTTTGTATACCGAATTTCCAATATTTTATTAAAAAATTAAATAACTATCCTATAGTCAATTTGGCGAATTTTTTAAAATTTATTTTTACTTTATTTTGGTGAATTTAAAAAATAAAAATATTTTTTTAATAAGAAGCAAATAATTTTATTCCATATTTTTTAATTTAGTGCGCAATAAAAAATAGGGATGACAAGTTTAATTTGATAAAAATGGATATAGTGATTTCTAAGTAAATCTGTGTTAATAAGCAAAAATTGCTTAAGTCGTTTTAAGTAAAAATTTACTTTTTGTCGCAATTATTATTGTAGTTCAGGGAAGGTTTGTTAAATAATTGTATGGGCTTCTAAAGCTTTTGTGCCCTAAAATGACTTAATTAGACATAAGCGTATTTTAAATGATTCATTTATTCATTATGTATGTATAAAAGTTTGTTGTGGCATGAAATTGTTAGAAATTTTAAATTTTTTTGTTTAACAATCATTCACAATTATAATAAAAAATTGTGATAATATTGATTTAAATACTTACTTGGCCTGACTGTGTCACGGAGTTCATGACTGGGCATTGCGGATTATTGAAACACTTTGTTAAATATGAGCATCTTGAGCGAACACAAAGAGACAGCAGAACATATACTGTCACTGTAATTATCTAATTTGAACCCGCATCACTACCTACAATCGTCTGACATGCCGTACAAATCACCCACCAACTTATAAAGACGCACCATCAACCTACATATCTGAGAATAGCAAAATTAAATTTAATAAATTATTTTTTCCCTCTTGTCTTAATTTATTTTAACATTTAAAATTATTGATCAATCAATAACCGATTTAAAAAAAATTAATAATTCCCATTTTTGTGTTTTCTAAACCGAATTCACTTATTAGCATTCGTTTTCAAACCGAATAAACAAAACTTTTTGAAAGTAAGTCGAACAGGTTAAATATTTTAATAAAAAATGTGAAGTTCTTTTTATACATTTTACTAAAATTTAATAGGGCTTATTAAAAAAATTTCCCATAGAAAACTGTTTATTAAACTCTTAATAAACAAAAATTTATGAATTTGGACGAAAGTATTTAGCTCATAATCACAGTTACACTATAAATGATCACATGATTTTATATATTTTTTTCTTCTCTTTATTAGATTGAATTCTTCGATGTTATAAATTTAATATTAACAAATAATTAATTAATTTCCCTACAGAAAACCTTTAAAAGAAATTCGAAATATTGGAAAATAATAATAAAAAAAATTATTATTGAGATTTTAAGCTTGAAAATTTTTTTTCTCTTTATTATTATAGCAAAAAAAAAAAAAAAAATCAAAAAATTGTTTAAAAAACGCCATTTCCCACCTACATCTAAAATTTTTCAAAATTTTAAGTTCTAAAGGAAATACGCCTACATTCCCTTAATATGGGATTTGACTGAGAATTCAATGACACACAGTTTAATCAACTAATTAGTCAATAAATCAATAAATATTATATAATTTGCAGCAACTAATTAATTGCGTCAAAAATTTTGGAATTATTTTTAATTGTATATACAAATATGCATATCTAGATATTAATTTATTGCTGATCATGAAATATTGTATACGTGCATGTGTGTATACATTCATATATATGTATGCAGCAATGTGTCTGTCAGTCTGTTTGTATTTGTATCAATAAACCCCCAATACATTCACATTTCAATAACGAAACAATTTAGCCAATCTCCTCCTGTCTGCTCTATGAAAAAATTTTATTTAAAATTCTCTTCAGCTTTTATATCTTTCTATACTGTAATGGTATACTTTATTTTTAGATCAAAATAAATAAATAATTTTAACAAATGGAAAAGCTAAAATATTTAGCGAAAATATGTTTTTCTCTACGTTTTTAATATACGAAAATTAATTATACCCCGATTATATATTTTCTTTGTTGTTATTGTTGGTGTTTTTCTTCAAAATAGCAAAAAAACTTTAGAACAAACAAATTAAGAACAATAAACAAATAAGTTTTTCGAATTTTTTCTGTTTCGATGTTGTGATCTGATTGTTCTTTTTTTTCATTTAAACGGTTGACTGAAATGTGGCGTTGAAATATAAAAATGTTTAAGATGGTTAACAACGTCTGAAATTTAATTTTTTTAACATAATTTTACAACGCTCCCGTTTGTTTAAATAGAGAGAAAAGCAAATTGCGGAAATTGAAATGCCCAATTAATTTAATTATAATTTAAATAAAACAAGAAAAATTATTTCTCCTTCTTCAAGGTTAAGAACAACTTTTCATGTTGGTATTTTTAACTCAAAAAATAAATATGAAGAGGTATTTTTGGTAGATTGTAGGAATAATAGCCAGAGGTTTCCAAAATGTACACACATTAGGCCTGATTATGAGTGTCGTTGTCGTGGCGAAAACAGTGATACGTGGTAACGCCGGCTTGTCGTGAATTCGAAATAAGTCTGAATATATCAGAGGAAGAAGAATTTTGGATAGTGGGAATCAATACCTGATTCTATTATAATTTAAAAATTCAAAAACCTACCCACTGGCCATTAATTTATAAACAACAAAAACAAGATGCTAACAAAATAAACTTGCTCATTTGGCCTAATTAAAACCAAATTTCTGCATAAAAATGTTTAGTTTAGCCTTTTTTAATTACGAAAAAAGTTCCGTCATAAGCTCTAATTTTTGTTTAAGTTTTATCACAAAAAATTTCTGTAAAATTTGTAATTTGTGAATTTTTTTGCCAAAACAAATTTTTCTTAGGAAAATTTGTATACTTTCGGAATAATACTGTGTATATAAAGGAAAATGAAAAAGTATTATCACTTACATAAAAAATTTCTCAAGTGGTCCATTGATTTTGTTTGGATTTGATTGATATTGAGATTTTTGAATGATGTTGATTATTATGATATTCGTGTTGAGTAATTTTCTGTATGTATAAAATTTCCAATTTGGTTACTTGATAAGAAATTCATTTAATATTCATTTTGTTAAGGATTTTGATTTCATTTTTTGTATTTAAATATTAAAACCTGCAATTACAAAAATAAATGGTTGAATGCCCAAATTTTTTTTTACTAAATACATATATACTACAAATAAAAATAATGCATGCAGGTCATACAAATTTTAAAACTAAATGCAGATAGTCTAGTTGAATATAAATTTTTTTTGCAACTATTTTCTTTTATCTTTTGGCTACAATTAATTTAAATTAAGTGAGAAGGAAATAACAGGTATTCATATAAATAAGCATGTATATTATTTATTTAAAAAAAAGCACACCTTATTTTCGTGTGATTGACTGACTGCTCTTTTAGTTCAAGGTTGTTTTTAATATTAAGAAAACAGAAAAATTAAAAATAACTTGATAAAAATAAATTTGTTCTTACTTTGCTGTTGTCAAATCAATGAGTAACAACAAAGTGCAGAAATGATGTAAATGAGAAAAAAAATGTCAGGTAAATTAAAAATGGTTATAAAAAATAAAATAAAATTTTAGACTAGGAATTTAAAAAAAGAAAATTACTTGTTTTTAAAAGAATTCTTTTGTTTAGAAATTAAAAATTATTTTCAGATCATTTGCTCAAACAGGCTGTATCATCTAAAATCAAAGCTATTAATTGTTTGTCACGAAGCGCACTATTTACTTCGTCCTCATCCCATTGTAGTTGTACTTTGTTTAAGCGCGGTTCTTTTTTCTTTATAATACGCAGAATGCCTCTAGTCTGTACTAAATCGACTAGGCTGCCGAATTCAGCTTGATCTACAGGTTGAATATTACGTTTGCTGCAGACACGTTTATAGACTTCATGAAGGCGACCCATTGTGATGTCTTTATTTTTCTCATTGCGGAGCATTAACATTAGTGAACACAGCATAATTTTTTGTTGCAATGGAAATGACTCATCCATGTCCTCTTGTAAATTTTGTGAGGCCCCATAGACTTTATTAAGTACACCAGCTACTTGTGTAACTTGTACGGGATTAATAGTTTCTGCAAATAAAAGGTTTACAAGTATGTCAAATTATCAGCCTAAAATAATTTTTCACCTTCTTTATGTTGTTTTTTGGCATCATCAAAATCGAGAGTTTTCAAGTTGATTTCTTTTTCACCCGCTATTTTTTGTTGTTCCGCAATTTCAACTACTCGCCGTCCGATATCCAACGCCCTTCTCACATCTCCACTAACAGCGCTTACCTTAGCGGCTAGTAATTGCAACGTTACAGGCGGAAAAATATCCAACACATCTGCCTCATTTAAACGAGATTTAAAAATGTCAACAATTTGTTGTTTGGTGTAGGGAGGAAAATGCATATGTTTTGGTTTAAGCTCGCAACGAGAATTTAGTCTACTCAATGTACGCTCAGTTAAATCCAAGCTATTGGCAATACCCACTAAGAGTATTTTTGCATTTGGCATGGATGGCCATTCAAAAATTGTATATAAAACAGATTGTTTGGAACTGCACAATTGATCAATTTCATCAAGAACAATTAGCAGCATTTTAGGGCACGTCTGAAAATAGTGTCGTAAAGATTGTAAGTAATCTTTCTCAGTGCGACCCTCAGGTTTCAGATTTAATTCAACACAAATTTTTTTATAAACACCTCCAATTGAAGCTATAGAAGTACAATTAACATAAACAGATTTTAAGCGTTTATTGAACTCGGGTGTTCGCAACAAAAGTGATAAACAGGCTGTTTTACCGGTGCCTGGCTGTCCAGAGACATACAGGCTACCTGATTTTTCGGCTTCCAAATGTTGTTTGAAAAAGGTGCTTAGTTCTTCTAATTGTTCTTCACGTCCTGGCAAGTTTTGGCATTCGGCACTATTTAGTACACGACGGGCATTTTGGTACTTGTTACGTACAGGTGTAGATTTGGGGGAAGATTCATTAATTTTCTCTTTTTCGATAGACTTATTTACATTATTTGTTAATTGCTCTGGTTTTTCATCTATACTTAAACGATCTAGAAGCCGTGACGGGCTTATTTGATTGGACAATATTCTAGTTTGTTGCCTGGATTGTTTAGGTGGAGAGGCTTTACGAGTGTCATCATCATCGCTTGAGCTCGCTTCTAATTCATTTTCTATTTGCTGCCTTTTCAACACCGTCTGTTCCAATTTCTTAGATTTGGGCATTGGCTTGCTACTATTCTTTCTTGTTTTTGGAGTTTTCATTTCAGGTTCCTTAGTTAAACGGGGTTGCGGTTTCATTTTATTTATTAAATCCAAATTTTCTTCGTTACTACAATTAGAGGAAAATTCTGCTTCGTCTTCCTCCTCACTGTAGTCCGCTATTGAGTTCCTACAATCTCTATGTTGCCATATACTCTCACGTTTGGAAGTCTTTGGAGTGGCAACTGACGATTTACCGACACTACTTAAACGGGTCGAACGCCTTGTTGCTGCCATTTATATGTAAATTAAATTCACAATAAATAAATAAAATTTATACACTGTTAATTAAATATTACGGATTAAAGTAGAAATGAAAATTTTTTCTTTGCACTGCTTCAGCAACTTGCTGACAAGAAAAAGAGCGGTAACAAAGCGTCAGCTGTTTCAAAATTTAACAGAGTCGTATTTTCATGTACTAAAAAACTACTAACATTAACATTTTTGTAAAACACAACTGTTCACTTACTTTCAAATAATTCGTTACAAAATCAATTTTTAAATGCAAGTTTAAAATAAATACAAACTTTTAGATAAAATTTGTTTTAAATTGCGTATTTTCTACTGACGTTCAATGCTCAAAAGAAAATAATACTAGATGTTCACATATTCATCACTGTTTCATTTCAATTAAGTATAGATATAAATATTTGCTTACGTAATATTTTAAAAATTTATCAAAACACATACAAATACAGATATGTATACAAAAGTTAATACCTAGCAAAAAAAAAAAAATAAAGCAACAGTCAGCCTCTATTAAGAATGTGCAAAGGAGGAGCAAAGTTTTTTATATGTGGTCACCAATATAAAATAAACAAACAACGTATATTTATTGTCTATTACTATGTTTGTGTTGTTAATACTTTCCGTTTACCAAATGTTCTAGATTTTTCATTATTTTGGAGATTTTTAGTTATACATTTATTTTCACGTATCTATTTGTGTGTGTGTAAGACGAGAGTAGGCGACGACGGACTATTATAATATTAAACTATTATAATATTAAATGAATAAAAGAATACAGCCGAAACATAAACATATTTTTAATTAGAAATTTTAGAATTTATAATTTGCGTTTTTATGAATAACATTTAGTGTTCTTTGCATAAAATTTTCCAAGTAAAATATCTATAGAAATAATCAAGATTAATAATTATGCATTTTTAATAATTTATTTCTCTGTATTTCTTGAGCAGCTTAAGCTTGTATAATATTTCTGTAGCAATACGGTAAACCGTTTATGTCATTTCAGAGGACTACAATTTTAAAAGTTCTAAAAATTTTTCTTTTAAAATTACATTGATTTTAGCACACTGTATTGTTTTCATTTCCATCTCGTTAATCCAATATTTAACCACAATAATAAAGTTTTACGTTGATTGTCAATTTTTTTTTAAGTACTCAAGCGATTTTTCCTTATTAGCACAGATTTCTTAATACATTTTTAGTTTATTTTAAAATTTGTGTGATCTTTTCTTAAAAAAAAAACTTAAGGTCTGTTTTTAATTATTTTTTTTTATCGAGTAAAGTCCATTCAGGGGCCAAATTACGGCAGCGAACTTTCAATCGATATTAAATACCATTTAAATTAAAGAGAACTTTCAAACGATATCGAATGCCGTAATTTGCCGCCAGAATATAATTAAAATTTTTTAAATAATTGGGTTATTCACAGTAGTTTCGTATCAGTCATAAAGTCATATTTATTTTGGTTGTTATTTAAACACAAAAAAGTCTTAAAATAATAAGACTTTTTCTACTATTTTTTTTATAAACATATGACTTTATGAATCCCCTAAATAATAAATAAAAAAATTGGTATGGTATTTTTTTAAAAACGATTTTAAATTCATGAAATTCTTAATAGCAAAAATCAGCTCTTAATAAAAGCGTATTTTGGCCCATTTTTGAGTAACTTGCTACATTATTAAAAAATTTTAAATAAAAAAATTTTTTTTTAACTAAAAAAAATTGTACTTAATTTATTTAAAATAATTTTATAAATTATTTAAGACACTTTTCACATTTTTATTTAATTTCACGGTAATTAGTTATGCTTATTTTTCAATTCTATTGAATATTTTAAGCCTTACCGAACAACTCCACTGGTTTTGCCCGGTGCCAAAGTGAAAAAAGATGCTCCCACCACAGAATCATATTTGAGACACTACCCTAATCCAGCTGTACGTGCCCATCCTCATCACGATTATCATGACAGTGTAATGAAACAACGTGTTGCCGATACTATGTTGCACAAAGTTGTTGGCCATGATGCTGACACCGGCAAAGTAAGTGTAAAATATATGCATTTCATTTCGGTTTAATTAAATTTTTATAATTCATTAATGTGCTTAGGTTTTCCATAAACAATTCAATTCTCCCATTGGCTTGTACTCCGATCACAATATCGAAAATACCATCCGCCAAACAGTTCCGTAAGTTTATTGTTACTATTATTTTAGTTATATAAAGTCGATTTATTATAAAATATATTTTGGCTTGAAAAGCAGATAATGATATTCTAAATTTTAAACCAAGCTTTGGCTTAAATTAATACAAATTAATAATCTATGCTAAATTTTTAACAACAATTTAATTAAAATACAAAAAAAAAAAAATAGGCAAACAAAAGCTACACTGCAAAACTCAAAATGAATTTTATGTTATATATTTACTAATTTATTAATATGAATAAAAAACATAATAATTTATTTACTTTTTATTCCAAACGAAATGAATATTGTGAGATATGCTGTGTTATGTGCACGTACTACCTACCGTAAAACCCAATAAAAAAATAAATAATAATTTAAAGAGAAATGTGTTTAATATATAAATTGATCTGATATATACAACATACATACATATATATATATATATTTTTTTTTTGTCGACTCTATATTATTTGTTGTAGTGTCAATGCAATATGGAAGAGTGCTTTGCATCGTCCTATGCCAACAAAACTTGACCGGTAAAAAGAAAAGAATATTTAATTAAATACATAATTTCTTTTCATAAATCATATTGAAATTAGATAGTAGATAAAAGAAAAAAAAAAACTATGATTATACCGATCATTGTGCCATTTCTTAGTTGTATGTGTATGCCAGATATTGTAGTTGGCATACACTGAGTTCTTTGACTCAAAAACCACACATATTTTAATTTACTTTCCCATATCTGTTTATCTTTAAATTAACCTAAATGTAGCTCTTTTCTACATAAGACTTAAAATACACAATTAATTATTTGTACACAAAATACATGCATTTTAATGTGAACACTAAATATTTATAACAGTAAAATATTTCCGATTAACCTGGATTTTTGTCAATTGAACTTTATAACAGATTTCAGCTTAACTTGAAAAAATCACTTTAATTTTTAATAAAAAGTTCAATAATTAGAATCCTTTCCTAAAATAGGTTTCCTACTTTTTTATTTATGTTTTTTTTGCTGTTGTTTGTTTTATATACTCGTATGTAGACCATACCTACTATAAAAAACTTTCGTTTCCTTTTTGGCTTATAATTTTATAATTATGTTGTATAAATAGTAAGTGTTCTTTCTGTAGCTACGCGTTGATACTTTTGTATTTTTGTTTTTTACACAAAAAAGTAAGCCATAACACAAATTCAATATGTTTTTCAGTTACAATAATTTAAGTTTTTGATTTTTGATTAACACTTAATAAAATGAATTCTGATTTTCATGAAGATAATGTACATAAGCATGTTTTAATTGAGCTGTTATATTTTAAACTGGTATAAGTTCACTTTAAAAAAAAAAAATAGTTTGATGGTGCCCTTATCTTACTAAAATCACCGCTAACTCATTTTTTTTAAGTGGATTTATACCACTTTCAAATATAACCGTTCAATTAACGGCCTGACTCACGATATCGAACGTTAGTGTTCGCTTATATTTTAGCCACCGAAATATAATCAAAAGCTTCACTGACAACGAATAATTGTTGTGTTACATGTAAGTGCCAATTCACATTGTGACTTTTTATCCTGTCTTTCTAACGTTTTTTTAATGTTTGTCTGAAACATCATGCACATTAACATTGTGATTGATGCTCCTGCTTTTTTTTATGTTTATGTAAATATACTCGTACATAAATAATAAAAAACGTTGACAATGGCGATGCCAACTGTTTGTGATTACTAAGAAAACTATCACATAATGCAACAAAACTCTTTTATGAACATTTTTCTACGAAATTTAGCTTGCTCATAAAGTTCTCATCTCTCATAATTTTTGAGAATTTGAGGTCCAATTAAAATACTTAGAATTCATCTAAACAGATAAATAACATAAAAAGGTATTCGATTTGAAAAGAAAGATTTAAATACCTCCTTTTACTTTGGCTTCACTTAATTTTGGAAACACCGATTTAAGATGGCGAAAAGCTTCGCCGTTTACATCAATTTTTTTTTTTACAAATAACTAACTAATGGGAGGTTAAATATGTTTTTCTGCTTATCTTATCTACCCAGTTTACCAACAAATTGGAAAGTCATGACTGACCACGCATGGAAAAAAAGTCGCAATGTGAATTGGTTGTAAGCGAGTAATAAATTTGCAACAACAAAAGCAACAAATATCTAAAGCTTTTGGTCATATTTTGTTAACTATAATTTAAGCGAACGTGCTCAAATTAAAATTAATTTTTTTAAAACTTTATAAATGGTGACAGATATTGACTTAAGACATCATCATAAATTACTATTCGTGAAAACCAGAGATCCTTCAACACATTTGAACAAATTGAAATAAAGAATATGCTCTTTAACAGTTTCACATACAGCGATTACAATCGTTAAAATAATGCAAAGTTAGCAGCTCACTGTTGTAATTATAATTAATCTGTGTAATTGTGTCAATTAAGTATTTCAGGTATAACACAAGCTGAAAAATTCAAATTAATTTTCCAACCAGAGCAACTAAAAAGCTCGAAAAAAAATTAAAATTTTATATCGACTTTAATGAAATACGAGTACAGCTTGTTTTGTTAACTACTTATGAGGCTATATCCTTATAAAAAAATAACTAGTTTATTTTTGTCGTTTTCTTAAAAATTTAAAATTATCTAAATTTGCATAAAAAATGATTTCTTTTCGTTATAACGTCTGAAACATCGTTTTGGCCAATTTAAAAACGATGTAAGTACGAGTTAAAGGAAATTTCAAAGCAGAATTTTGGATTTTCTCTTTACCCGTGAGTAGTAAATCGTTTCATTTGTGTATCAACTTACAAAGGAGCGTAAAAATATAATTTTGCAAAGAATTTTAAATGCTGTATTTCAAATCTTAAAAGAGCACATATTTTCGTTTTATTTTTGTTTTGTGTTGGCACACCAACCTTTTTTTTTTGTTTGTTTTGTTCTTCCTTTTTTTTTAATCCAAATTAACATTAAAACCTAGAAAAACAAAGTTATTACAAACAAATGAGTTGTTTAACTCAATAAAATGAACATTGAAAAAAATACATATTAAAAATGTTTTCAAATTAAAAAAACTGAAATATTTAGTTAGTTTTAGAGACAAATAGTTAGTATTAAGAACAAATAGTTGCACGATTAATATTAGAATTTTCATCGATCTATCTTTCCTGGAACAAAAATATAAAATATTGGAGCAACAAAAACAGAAAGAACTACAAGAACAACAACAGCGTGAACAGCGACAAAAACAGCTGGAACAACTGTATCATCATTGAGGATAACAAAAAAAAAAAAAAAAAACAAAAAAAAAAATTAGAGCAAAAATATACTTTTTTCAAAATTGATTTTAGAAAAAATCTTTGAAAATAATATACTAGCAGAAAGAAATTTATTCCAAACTCACTCTTTAATTTCCCAAATGTTCCAAACACACAACAATTATACACTTAAAAAAAAATAATGAATTATCCCCATTTCCACTAATCACAAGAGCCACAAGAACAATAAAATAATAATAAAAAAACCGCTTTTGTGGCTAACAAAACTAACCAAAGAAGAATTGCCTCCTCTCAGCGTTACCGTTAGGCATCAAAAGTTGTACTCTGCAACTCTAAAAAAAAATTGTTTTGAAATGAAATAATTAAACATATGAGAAAACTTCAATAGTGAATACTCTTCCCTTAGCGTTTATTCTACTTTTCTTAAAAAAATTTTTAACGCTCATAAAACACACAGTTTATTCGTAGGTCAATAGTGTCTAAACGCTTTTTCTTCCTGGCTTCCTTCCTCCTTTGTCATTCGGTAAAAAATTAATGTTGCCTTAGAGTGGCGGTTTTTTTTCCTTGTAATTCACAATATACTAACCACATTCTGGCAACGCTTCAATTACCACTGCTATTTAAATTTTAAAGCATACTTATAGGATGTTATTTTGTTACTTTCTTTACTTTGTATTCCCAAACTATTGCTACATTTTCTGATATTGTACATAAAGCTAGCCATACACATGTGATATGACCACACGGATTTGTTGATAGCATAACAATCACTAACATCAAACAAATCAGAATTACCAAGGCAAATTCATACAAGGTGATATCAAGAAAGCAGCTGTGCTTTTCAGGTTCTTTCTTGACATATCAAAATTGTTACATTTATATGGTCGAAGTATATAAACCATGTCTGTCTTTTTTGACAAATTAAGAAAATTTTGAAAACAGAGATGCTTCACGATTTCACCTTATATGAATTCGCCTTGAGAATTACAAAAACGTTGACGAGTAAACCTGAATTGTGAAGCGAACGACGCAATTTCTCTTTTGGTTATTTTTTTGTGTACTCAACAAGAAAAAAAGAAAAGAAGTAACCAAAATTTTTTTTGCAGTTTTGCCTTTATGAACATAACTTTTTGTTTGTTCTTTTAAAATTTCAATAAATTCTATTAAGAATTATATGCTAGCCATCACCGCGATACACACACTGACGCACTAAAATTAAAAAATGGCGAATGTTCACTTACTAGCCCATTAACATCCAATTGAAAATTTTCACTCATTCTGACACGTCAAAAATCACACACATAAATCATGTATATGGCCAGCTTAAGTGTAATAAAAAAAAACTCTTTTTTTTTGCTTTAGGTATAAAAAAATAATATGGCTATTTTGTTAAGCTTGAGGTCTTATTTTTCAAAAATTAATTTTTATATCGATATTTCACTCCAATTTTTGTAGCTTCGTCAGGATATAATTATAAATTAATAAATAAATAAATTATAAAAAAATAAATAAAAACAAACACTATTAATTAATTAAATTAATTAGCCTTATTACGAGTGTCGTTGTCGTAGTCGAATTCCCAGCAAGCCCACATGCAATATAGGGGCGGCGCTGCCACAAATCAGGGCTAATAAAAAAATTTTTTCTTCAAGCAAATTTATTTAAAATCTCTTAAAAAAATTGCATAGCTTAAAATCAACATTTAAAATGAAAATTAAAAAAAATGTTTCACTCTAAGAAAGAATTCCTTTAAATTAAAAATATTAAAGCAGCTTAAAAACAATTTTGTTCTAATGAAAGTGATAAATATAACGGAAATTTTTAGTAAGCGTTTTTAGTGACACTTTATTTTAGAAAATTTCCAGCGGTAACGTTGCTGCAAACTTAATAAATAAAATTCCTTCCTCCAGAGTTAACGAGAGAAATTAAAATGCATCACGCTTTACCGTTCACGCTTGTCCACTAATATCTAGATATTTTTTCTATTTTAATTTTTTGCTTATATAGTTAAACCCATACAAAAAGAAATAAAAATTAAGAATGAATTGGAAATTGTCATTTAAACTGTCATATAATTTGTTTTGCAAATTTACCAAAAACATTATTTTGAAACTAATTCTAACGTATTTTGTGCACATCCTGTTTTTCTCTCTTCTTACTCTGCGCTCTAAAATAAAATAAAATTTCTACACGTCAATATATATATAAAAAAATAATACTGCAATACTTATAAATAATAATAAAAAAAAAACCAACAAAAATATTTTAAACCCGCACAATAAAATCAATGATGAAATGAAAATAAATCAAATGATTGATTGGTGATGTCTAACAAACAACCAACTTTACAACAATAATGTGCTGCTGCTGTAAAACAACTATGAAACTACCACTCTACGTTTATGATGACAGTTATAAGAAAACAATTCTTTATGATCCCTCAAAGAGTGAAACTTACAGAGCCATTCAAGAGGAGGGCTATGGTAATGCAGACTATACTCATGAAGTAACAGTACCAGTGCAACCAAAGGTTTTCCAACCTCATAGAATGGTTCCAGGAAAGGTAAGATCAGAGAAATACATGATTGACTACCAGCAGCATCAGTATCAGTATCAGTATCAGTATCAATATCAGCATCAGCATTACTATCTGTCTTTTCTTAAGCACACTATTTCGCTCGCTCTCTCGCTCGAATTCAGTATTCACTTTACGTAAACTCGTCTGAAAATACCAGTTCGATATGTCCTGCCAATCATTGTTTTTTAAAATCATTATTTTAATTTTTAATGTTTAAATGTTTTTGCAATGAAAAATATAATATTAAAAAACATATATTTTAGATTGAGTTGATTTTATTTTATAATTGAGCATCATCGTGGAATGTGTAGCCATTAAAAACCCAAACATATTAATTTTGTTCATACTCATACATGCATACATACATACATAACCACGTATTATCTACGGATGTGTGTATGTATATATTTACAACTAATTTCCATTACTTTGTAAATTCAATCATTAAAAAAAACTTGTACATTTCTATATTGTATGATGTATGTGTATGCATTTGGTTTTGTTCAATCTAAAACTGAGAAAAACTAATTAAAGTTTTTGTATCATTAAACCAAACAATAACAAAATATTTGTGTATCAATGACACATCATCGTTTTTAAAATATTTAATACTTTTAGTTTTATTAATTATAAAAATTTATTCATTCAATTCCACAGAAGCCAGTACAATCAGCGCCCATTTCCGGCCCGTCGTACAATGTAAGTAATTTTTTAAATACATGTAACCATATAAAGCTCATTTACTAAATGAAAATTGTTTTTTATCTATACTTAATATTATAAAGAGGAAAAATTAATTTTTATTTTGATTTGAACGGATAAATTTTCCAGCAAAAAAAGAACTGGATTTTGAAGCAATAGACAAGATTCTCAGCAATGTATGGCATTTTCGAATGCCATAGCACTTCAATATGTACTCTCACAAGCTAAAAAGAGAATTTTGTTCAGTTTGGTGCTTCCATAGAAGCATTAAAAAGCATAATTTTGAAGAAACTTTTTCAAATGCTTTCTTTATGATAAACGAGAGCATCTTTAAATAAACACAACATAAAAGTGAAATGCACAAAATTCTATACCAAGAACAATAAAGTTTCAAATGGAAATTTATTGCTTCCAAGCAATAATCACAGGGATTTAGGTGTTGCCCTTAAATTATATATAAATTAAGATTTTATAAAGGGATTTTTATGAAATATGGCTTATTTTACTTGCATCATATGCAGGTATCAACATTGAGAACAAAATTTAAGATTTTATTAATTTTAGATTTTTGATGAATTTTAAAAAAAAAATTTTTTTTGAAATTTTCCTGAAAAAATTTTGGTTTTTATTTTTTACAAAACTTTGTTAATCAGTGCTGTTCTGTATTTCGAATTCTAATATTTTCATTTAATAAGAAGAACAAAATGTAATTCCACATTTTTCAAATCCGTGGGGAATACAGAATATGCACGAAAAATTTAGAAACTGCAAGACTGGTAAAAAGTTTATAAAAATTTATAAATTTAAAGGCTCATTTATTCCGGATTCTTCTGTGTTTTTTTTTTAATTTAATCAGAAAACTAGTTCTTGAATTATTGCAAATTATAAGGCGTAACCCTCTCTGTTTTCTAAATCTAGGAATAAAAACTGGAGCTTATTGTCACATGTATTCAAATTGGTTATGAAACCTAAGGCACCACCAACAAAAAAAAAAAAAATCATTTTATGAGCATTTACAAAAAAAATTCATTTTAATAAGACTGTTATAGTCACCGAAAACAACAATTAATTGCAACCATTTGAAAAATTAAATGCAGAATTCAAATTTATTCATTTCATTTTATTTTTATTTTATTTTTCAGGTGGTGAATACACACGATGAAACCATTCGCCAGAGTGGATCCTTTAACCGTTTGATGTATAGTGTATTGGGTGCATCAGAATATTAATTATTAAGCACACACACACACAATTATATTATATTTTTTAATTTAACATTTTCTCAAAAACTTACTAAAAACTGAAGGAAAAAAAATTTTTAACTAAAATGCAAAAAACCAAAACACAGTTCACTATCTGATTGAACATAAAATTTAATTCGGCATAAATACCTGCAAACATATTTAACATTTAATAAAATCTACTCTAAACCATGTAAAAAAATCATAATAAAAAAATCATTAAAATAATTTAACTGAAAAAATAAACAAAATTTCAAAACTTCTAAACGGAACCACAATTTTAGTGATTTATTTGTTTAAAAAAAATTTAGAACTTGAAAAAAAGGTGAGTAAAATAATAAAAAATATTCGTAATAATTTAGTAAGCCTGTAGGAGGTGCACAGTGGTGTCAAATTAACAGAAAAGTTATAAATTGTGGTTCGTAGTAGAGTTAATTTTTTTTTTTAGACTGAAATAATAATTCATAAAATTTCACACCTTTATTGACTAATGACAACATTTCATTAATTCAATGAAATATTTGATAAGAATTAGAATCGGCAGCAAAAACAAATCAACTGGTCATTCAGTCAAAATAGATTTATTGTGACACCACTCTCATACTAGAAATGCAAATTCAGGTAGTCTAAGTACTGAAAGTAAGTTTTTTTTTGATTATCCTTAAAAACAAGTCTAATGCTGAATATTATTTTTATGAACTCACCTGTTTTACTGTATTTAAAATTATTTTGTGTTTCATGTATTTAAAACCGAACCGAAATACGTTTTCTTTTAAAATATTTTAGTTTTTGTGTAGCAACACTTCTTTTTCATATGTAATTACAAAAACAATTGTAATTATTTGTTTTGCTTCTATACAAAAACATTGATTTCCCTACGAGACTTAACCAATTTCCAAAAGAATCATAGAATATTATGGGATTTAAATAATACATACCATTTTAAAGGGGAGGTCCTCTACATTTGTAATCGACTGCCCAAGTACTCAGAACAATTTTTGGATTATTTTAAATTTGTTTTTTGAAATTCCCATATACCCCAGTGCTGTTGGTCTAAGTGATTTTAGCAACTTTCCAACGAACCATTAAAGATTGTGGGATGGGACACATATCATTTTAAAGGGACGACTGTCTATATTTGTAACCTACCGCCTAAAAACTCAGCAGTTACTTTGGAGTATTTTAAAATTTTTTTTTCAATTTTCATATACCCCAGTACTGTTGTTCTCAAGGATTTTGGCAGTTTTCTTTTTTCACCATAAAATAAAAACTACGAAGTTTTTAGAAAAAGTTAAAGCACTTCCAGAAAGTTTAGAGCCTACAGATTAAATTTCTTTTTGATTTTGGTAATTTTCCTGGTCAAAATCGGGAATGGTACCTCGGCAAAGTGGGGAATGGTAAAAATCGCTCAGAAGAAGAGGTATGAGGGAATTTCAAAAAATTTTTTTATATAATCCAAAGATTTTTCTGAGTACTTGGGCGGTAGATTACAAATCTAGATGACCTCCTCTTTAAAATGATTTGTCTGACATCCCGTAATCTTCTATGGTTCGTCTGGAAATTGTTAAGATGCCTCAGAGCAATAAGATATTTGCAATAAAAAATTACAAAAAATTTTAAATTTTAAGCTTTAGTTTTTTAACTTTTTCCTGCCTTTTTTTGTGCTTGATTTTGGTTTTTCTAGCCTTTCTTTAGGCAAAAGTTAGCTTATAATTTTTTCTAGCTGCTGGCAGTCCTGATTATGACTAAACTTTATACTCTTGCCAAGTGTTTCAATAGTTTGAAATACCCAGTCATGAATACCCTAATAATATAAATTCCTATCCTAGTCGAACAAGTATCACACGAAATTCGAAGACGAGCTATTAATCATGTGTTAAGGCTGTTTGTGAATTACTTACCCTACAAGAGATGGGCTTAGTAGGTGGTGTAATAAATAACTTATTAATCTGAGGGGATGTGTGTTAGATAGCTGACCTTGAGTATGTTCTCTATAGACAAGCCAAGAAATTGTAATTGGTTGGGGATTTCTTAAAAAACCTTTTTTCTTTCAAGCAATTTTTAAACTAGAATTCAAAGGCACATTGCAGACATACATATGTAAGTGTATGTGTGTAAGTATTAATTGAAATAAAAAAAATTAATATTTTTATAGTTAAAAATTCAATGCAAAATAAATGTTTTGTATGAAATTTGTCATTAGGGTGTGGTGTTCTCTATCAATTTTGTTATTAACCATAAAATGACAGCTAACTTTCGTTTATGCGAAGTTAAAATAAAATTGACAAAATAAAATTTAAAAAAAAATCCAAAGACTTGATTTTTGAAACCATTAGCTTAGCAACACAAGCATACATGAATGTTCATACGTAGGTCTGTCTCCACACATGTCTGTATGCCCTCTAATGCATGTCCATTTAGGCTTATTAACATGCATAAACTTGCCTACAAATTTTGCATGGGCTGTTAGATAAGAGCCTTTCACACTACAATAGCAATACTTTTTCAATCGATTAAAATCAAATGACTATCAAAAATAAAAGGAAGAAAAAAATGTTTGTTGACATTATTAAAAATACATTTTGTTTTACACTATCGCATTTCAAATAAATTAATTTGAAACGCAAGTATGACTGTTTTCAGGTCGTGGTGCAATTATGAAAGGCCCTCTGAGTTACAAAAGAAAAATTAAAAAATTAAAAAATTAATTCTACCAATAATTTCGCACCGAAAATAAAGCAAAAACAAAATTTAAAAATCTTAAAATAAACCACAGAGTAGTTATGAGGTGCTGAATTTTTTTATTCTGAATAAAATATTCGGATTCGGAATACAGAAAAATTTTGTGTCATTTTCTTATTAATTTTGTTAGTGACTTAAAGTTAAATTTAATTTAAATATATTGGCCCGTAATCATAGCCATACTAAAGTCAATTTTACAACGCTTGTTAATAAGTCGGAAGTGTGATAACATATTGTTGTAAATTGCAAAATATTTGTTAACAAGTTGACAACGTTTGTTTATTTTTATAAGTTGACAACCAACCGTTGTCGATTTGTACACGATTGTTAAAAAATTGAAAACACTCGTTGTCAATAAAATACATAAGGGGAAGGTGTTAAAATGATTACATACGTTGTTGTTATTGCAATGTGATTTTTGGTTCAGTGTTGTTACTTTTTTTTTTTTTTTGCTTGTCAGACACAGCAATTAGAGAGGAAAGAAAAATAGAAACGGGTTCAAATTCTTTTCCTCTCTCTCTCCCATAAACTCAAGAGTTGCGCAACTAAAATTGCCGTGCTGCTCCCCGTATAACAAAGCTATCAATAGGGACTTTCCAATATTAACCACTGATAAAGGCCATATTGTTAAAATAACTTCATCAGCTTATTTTGCAAAGCTCTTTGGAGTGATATAGCGTTCACAACTACATATTTTGTCTCATTCCCCTGTATGAGCTTACACACATTATTTTTTTTTATTTCGTCAAGGTCACCTACGATTTCTTTTACGTTCTTATTAAAATCTTGCAAATTGCGATTTTCAACAATCGCATGATAATTAGTCTTCCACATCGATTTAATGTAACCAACACTTTTTGCCTTAAGAAAATTTATTAAAAATTGGTTGCGTAAGTTGCAAATTCATATAATAAAAAGGGTCATAATGTGTGTTTGTGTGTGTGTTTGATTAATAAACAAAAAAAATTGTAACAATAAATGGACGGCGAAAAACACAGATACATTCACTATTACGGGCACATACATTTTTTTAAAGATTGTAAATGAAACTGAAAGCATTACGTGTGTTTTTTTTCAATGTGTAACGGGTCTTCCAATAAGAAATTCTGAATGCTGAAAGCTAATAATGGAAGCTTTACACTGCAAAAAGCAAATTCATTAAAATTGTTTCACTGATTTTGTGAAATATTTCATAAACTATATAAATTAATTAAATGACAGCGAATTTGAGAGATATGCTGATATAATTTTATCTTAAAATTTACATTAATCCAATGAAAAATGTATTTAACAACACGTTTCATTAGATTAATAAAATATTTAATGAAATATTTATTGATATAATGAAATTATTTTATTAATTTAATGAATATATTTCATTAGAAGAATGATAAATTTCATAAAATTAATTAAATTATTTTATTAAATGAATGAAATATTTTGTAGAATTAATAATGAATTTTTCATTGTATTAATGAATAAAATTTTCTTTGTGTATCTGTCAAAATGACTGTCATTTATTTAGTCTGTTTTAGAAAAACTCGCGCAAATAATGAAATTTGTTTTACAAAAATGTATGTTTGTCTTGTAGGATTCAGTTTTCATTAAAAAATCAGTTTCAGTTATGTGGCTTACTTGTAGATAAATGAATGGTTAAGCCAACAAGCGATTATGTTGAATTAAGGACAATATCAAATCACATGCGAGATACGAGTGTTCAATGCATAATGAAAATTGACTGTTTGGTGTGAGTTTTGGAATGGTAGCGCCATTGGTTCATATATCTTTGACAATAAGGTTCACCAGAACTTTATCAACGAAATGTGGTGCTACATGACATGCAGGTCAGCTATTTTAGGCATTTGAGGGCATGGTCATTTCACTTATAGCTGTTGTGAACAGATCCTATTACTTTTTATAGTCTGATTTTCTCAACTTGTAGGCTTATGCTAATAAGGCAGGCATCACAGTACAACAGCATTCAAAGCCAAAGTAACAAACAGGTTTTGCAGCAAAGATGAAGTAATGGTCTAATTTGGACTGAATTCGTTACTTACGCCATCATTATCTACAACCTTCCAGTAGACAAATCACCCAAGAATGTCTTTGAATTTTTAAAGAATGCTTTACTTAGGCAGAATTTGTAACTTTAGAGTAGTGTCACAATAGCTCTATTCAGACCACAGTGACTAAGTGACTTGTTCCATCTAATAATTCTAATTCTGATTTCAATCCACACCATCGAAAAAATTTGGCTCTATTTATAAGCCAGAGTCTTGGAAATACGAAAATTTTGGTTGAAGCACATCAGTCTAATTATAAATAAAAATTTCCCAGACGTTTTTTCACTTTTCTCTTTCCTTTCGTTATGAATAAATTTTCTATTTTTTTTTTATTACAGTTCAGAGAACTCCTTTCGCTAAACCAAATTTATGCCTGTAGAAAAATTCCTAGGGAAGTAGTTATGATTGGACTGAATAACTTTAATAAACCTGACAATGAATAAAAAAAAACGTAACCCACATTTCGCTTTATTTACATTAAAAAATAGAAAGCGCTTAATGAAAGACCCGTTTTTAATTATGCTGTGTACAAATGAAGACAAAAATTAAATGATGTTGTTAAATTTTGATTAAGTAACTTTAAAATTATTTTATTTTTATTTTTTTGTTTAGCGCAAAGTAAAGTAATTGTGTACTTTATGCATTCACGAATTAAATAAATACACACGTATTATGTAGGCTTGCGTATGTGATACATTAGATCACGTTGACCGCAATTTGGTTAATTAAAAAGTATCAGATATCAAAAAATAAAAAAACTGTTTAAATGATTATTGCACATGCTTTCAGACAATAATAGAAGAAATAAAAAAAAAAACTAAAGTAACGGCTTAGCTAAATTCAAATTGTAAAACCTTATAAATGAACAATGAAAAAAAAACATTTAACTCCTAAAAATATTAAATTAAATTAAATTATTTATTTATGAATTTATGCAGATATGCCTGTGTATGTATGTATGTATGTTGTATGAACATCTACATAAATTTGTCATCATAACTTGTAACACATAAATATGATATCCATATCAAGTATCTGTCTGGTAGGTGTTGGTGCATGCGCTCATTTTCAATTCAACTAAAAACTTCTCTTCAAACTGCGCATGCGTAAACAAACTCATATGTTCAGTGCAATATTCTTTAAAAGCAGACACTATCATTCAATTAAATTTAGTTCAAAATAATGTGGTTAAATTGACAAAAAAAATGTATTCAATTTAATCCAAAAGAAAAAAGAAATATAATATTTTTCAGATATAAATTACACAGCATACATAAAGGGTTTTTCAATAAAGGCTTTTTCAATAAAGGCTTTCTAAATATTATTATTATGATTTAAGCCATGTGTACTGCAACCCTGAAGGCCTTTTGTGAGTTCACTGCTCCCAATTTAAGTGCTGTTTACAGGAAACGTACGGGAAAACACTAAATTTTGTAAAGATTTTTGAGTGTTTTTCATGAAAGTTATTTAGACGATTGGATTGTTAGCTTCCTGTTTCCCATGCTCTGGAAGAAGTCTGGCTCTGCGAGATCTTAAAACTAAGCAGTTACAAATTGCACGTTCTGAGGTTTCGTTAGGTAAACCCCACTAACTGCACGACTTTTAAATCCTGCCAAGCCTATAGAGAAAACTCTATAAGGGGCCAGTTCAATCCAGGTTTTTTTCTTGCCTTAGCCGCAGAAACCACCCAGCGACTAGGTAGGAATCGAACTTAAAACGCCAGGTAACCATGCCCTCAAATCGGTATTGCAGAATATTTAATGTGTACAATCACATTTCGTTGGTAAACGATGTTGGTGATACTGACTAGACCATTTTTTCTTGATTATTGTTAAGGAAATAAGAAGGGTTGATACCGTTGAGCCTAAAAGTTACATCAAACAAGAACTCTTAAATCTCATGTGCTTTGGTATTGCCCAAAATTTGATAGTTTTTGATTGATATCCAGATGTGGGCCTCATAATTGAAGACAGTTTTTCAATGAAAACTAAAAATAGCAGAGTGTTGGTAGAACAGTTTAATTTTTGTTATGAGCTGTTCAACCATGAGAAGATTTGGCAAAACAATGACTAAATAAATGACAGCCCTTTTAGATTAGTGACTAGAGCACTAGCCGTTCATTCTCAACAGCCTGAATATTTTCTGCACATAAACCAAGAAGTTTCTATTGGAAGATCCTGTTAAAGCTGCAAGCAAGCATGTGCTAAATAAATGAAGAATGTATGTAAAAATAATTTTAATTTGCGTTTTTTTTTATAATTTATATCCCATAAAATGCTTTTTGCTAATAAAAGTGTTTCAGCCATACGATGAGACACTGCAAGACAACACAACACGTTAAATAGAAATGGATCAACTTATGTAATCAAAATATGCCAAGGAACGAAATGAAATAAGTGTTTAAAGTTTGATAGACAGCATATACCATTCTGTTTATTAACAATATTGATTATTTTTTTATTTATCAATTATTTTCTGATTTTTATTTTACATTTTAAAGATGAACTTTATAAGAAAATCAGCATTACCATGATTATATTCATAATTTATTTCTATTTTTGTTAGCTGCGAGACCTTTAATATATAAATAAAATTAATTTTCTGTTTAATTGTTTGTTTCCTGTACACAGTTTTGTTTTTGAAAGGATGTTTCTGAAATTTGTTCAATTCAATATCGGCGTCATATCTTTATTGATTAAAATACTATTTTTCAATAGAATTCTCTAGAATTTAAAACAGACAATATATTTTTGTACCTGTCACGCCCACCTTTGCGCTCCCATTTGCACCCATTGTTTAGTAGAAAAAAATTTTGTTTTATTTTTTAACGACTAAAATTATGTTTTCCAACGGATTTTTCTATAATTTTATACATACGATATATTTTTGTACCTGTCACGCCCACCTTTACACCCACTCTTTAATGTAAAAATTTTTATTTATTATTTGTTGATTGAACTATTTTTTCTAAAGTTTAATAAATGCGAGATGGTTTTGTATCTTCCACGTCCATCTTTACACCTAATTTTCAATAGAACAATTTTGTTTTATTTTTTAACGACTAAAATTATGTTTTTCAACGGATTTTTCTACAATTTTACACATACAACATACTTTTGTACTTGTGACGTCCACCTTTACGCCACGCCCACTTTTAATAGAAAAATTTCGTTGTGTTCTGTAATGATTGAAATAAAATTATTTTAAAGAATTTTCCTAAAATTTAATTCTTGCAATATATTTTTGTACCTGTCACTTCAAATATTTTTATTTGTTCTTTAATGATTGCAATTATATTTTGAAAAAATTTTTTGAAATACGATATATTTTTGTACCTGTCACGCCCACCTTTACACCCACTTTTTAATGTAAAATTTTTTATTTATTATTTATTGATTGAAGCGATAATTTTTAACAATTTTTTCTAAAGTTTAATAAATGCGAGATAGTTTTGTATCTTCCACGTCCATCTTTACACCTAATTTTCAATAGAACAATTTTGTTTTATTCTTTAACGACTAAAATTATATTTTTCAACGGATTTTTTTACAATTTTACACATACAACAATTGTACCTGTCATTCTCACCTTTAGAAAAATTTTCTTTTGTTCTTTAATGATTAAAATTTTAGTTTTCAACTAAATTTTGCTATGTACAATTCGATACATACAAACTTTTGTTTCTGTTGCGGGCATTTTTTAATAGAAAATATTTGATTGAAATTTTTTTATTGAATTGCTGTGAAGTCTAATACATACGCTCTGTATATACCTCAAGGAAGATTGTACTATACGTTTGTTCCGGTCATGCGCACTTTACGCCCACTTTTTAATAATTTACTTTAGAAAGATTTTTTTTATTTTTAGAATTCCAACTTATAGAGCAAAAGACTGAGCGCGATGGATAAATGTTAGTGAAGATTTCATTTCGCATTGGTAGTAATATTTAATTTGTTGTTTGAGTCTAACTTTCGCTTTCAAGTTAGTTAATTTTCTGTGTGAATTGATATGGGAGCAAGAATCAATATTGATAGTCAACGCTTGCATTCGCTTGTAATCCTTATTTTATTTTCTTTATATTTATTATAACAACTAATAAGTACTATTGCTGAAATGTTAGTGAATAAAAAAAATTTAATTCAAGTTACTAAAAATTAAGAATACACTGCAAGTAAGTATGTTTTGGGGAAAATGTTGTCCAACCGGTTGCAAGAAACTTCACGTGGTTGGTCATTGGAGTATGTATATATGGAGTTTTCTTTCCATTACAAGAAAAAGGAATGAAATCTATGGGCATGTACGTGTGTATGTATGTGCGCATGCGTAATAATAAACATAAATAATTTAAAATCATTGAAAGTGAGAGTATTCGTTAGAGTTTCTGTTTGAGTAAATCTGAGTATGAGTGAGTACTCGTGCAAATAACGGGTATTAAGCTTGTTAAACATATTTTACCATTAACAACCGTTAACCACATGCTCGTACGTATGTATACAATAAAAACTGCTTTGCGCATGACAGTAGCTCAGCAGCAAAAACAACAATACCTAACAAACCAACTGCTTTTTCTATTAAGCTTGTACTTGCCAACAAACATGCATAAATATGTAACTACAGACATATTCGTACTTTGATTGTTGCTTTTGGTGTGTGTGTGTGTGTGTACATTGAGTTGGATGTTGTTTGGTATTTGAATGACTTTTTTATTTCTGTGTTAGTTTGGTTTTCGGGTGATCTCTTTAAAAGTGGTCCGGCAAGGGAGGCCTAGTGAAGCCGGAGGTGGGAGAGGGAATGAAAAACAGCAGACTGTTTGAATTAAAACTTAAAGCCAAGTTAATAATTGTTTGTAGGTGCAACTATAAAAGCTCATGATGCAGTAAAGTCATGTGCAGATACTTTTGTTACCGCATTTAACGAGGACGTAATCTACGGTTTACAGTTAAACGCGCTCAAGTGCTTTTGTGTGTGTGTGTGAGAGTGTTTGAGTGTATTTGGCAACTGGTTATGAAATAAGATTTTAGCCAAAATAACTTCAAATTTTAAAATAACGAAATTGAAACATTCATTCAATTAAAAACAAACACAAAATAATAACAAAAATTAGTAAAACAAGTATTTCTAATTAGCAAAAGAAGAAAAAAAAATTTAATACAATAAATATGCGTTCGTTTGTGATAATATTCTCATTGGCCATAATTGGCCATAATTCAGCCGTTTATGGGCAACAACATCAACAAATTGATCCAGCTTACTTGCGTCAGTACTACCAACAGCTGCAACAGCAAACTGGTGCAGCACAATCGGGTGATGCAACTCCCATCTATGAACAGAATTCAGAACAAACACAACAACAATATGTATCACCTGGCCAACAATTGCGTGTCAAGGATAATGTACAGGAACAGGTACATACACACAAATTTGTATTTTAAAAATATTTAAAAAATTTTATATTAAAAAAATATTCCATAAAAAACGTTTAATTTTTGTGTGCCAATATTTCGATGATCCTTTGGGGTATTAGAAAATAAAACGCTTTTTTATTGAAGAATATTTGGTAACAAAAAATTTATAAGTTTGCCCAGGTCGCCCCAATAAGAAAAACAGAAGGGGACTCACATGTATCCTCTAATGTGAAGATTAAAAAATCTTCTTGTATAAAGATTTAGGGGGAAAAAGTATTAAAATTATACAAAAAAAGACAAGGACTAAGTTGAATAATTTATTTGTTTAAATTAATTCATAATTTTTTTTTTTAAATAAAGAAAAAGAAAGAAATTTTATATATTAAAAAATACAAATCAAGATTATGGTCTTCAATAAAAAATCGTTAAGTCTTGAACACAAAAATGTTCCAAAAAAAAAAAAAAAACCAACCAAAGGACGGGTGAAATATTGCCAAAAAAATTAAATAATTTTTTATCGAAGACCTTAAGATTGAATTTTGTTATTATAAATATGAAATCAGTTGGTATTTTTGAAAGTGGAATAATTTTACTTTAAAAAAAAATTTTTTTTACTCAGCGTCTATATCTTAAAAGTGGACTTATACTCCTTTCAAAAATAACAGCTCAAATAATTTAATAAAATTTATATGAAAAGTAATCTCTAAAAAAAACTTTTTAATTTTTAATTTTTATTTTAAACAAAATACTTTTAATTTTTATATTAAATTTCTTTTGTGTGGTTATAGATTCGTGCTTCCCAACAACAGCAACAACAAGGTTATGTTGCTCCTGTTGTGCGCGAATACTTGCAACATCAGCCTCAACAGGTATGACGATTTGCATGTGCTTTTCTTCAACATCCCCCTAAACCCTACACTAGTCTCATTAAACGTATTAAGTACTTACAAATTAACAAGGTGTTTTACCCTCCATCTCCTACAGAATTTTTTACACAAAACCACTTTTACTTACTAATTAATAGCAGCAATAAAGAAATCACTTGAAATTTCAATAGAAATTTATTTGTAATTGGATCTCAGTAAAAGGAGACTTTTTACATTTTGTGTCATGTTTTACGTGCCAGTGGCAACTCTGAACTTTATCAGCTGTCACATATATTTATTTCGATTGTTAAAAATTGAGATCTTTACGTAAGTCAAGGAAAAAAGTCATCTTCCTCAATAAAAGCCATTTCCATCTGAAAGGCTTCTTTTGATGGCTTCTGGTGGCCTTAACTGGACGACCTGGATCTGAATGACATGTGGTTTCAGCGCGTGAAACAATTGAAAAAGTTCACTCTTACTGAGACACTCTTTAAATTAAAAAAAAAAAAATTAAGTAAATATTACTGTGCGGTTTACAGAAAACGAACAATTCAATGGTCTAAAAATTTTTTTATGAAAGATCTTAAATTTTTGAAATGTTTTTGAGTATTTTTCATAAAAATTTTTAGGCAATTGAAGTGTTCGTTTTCTATAAGCATATAAATCTAGTGGCTTTGGACCTTCTCACTAATACAAAAACTAATGTAACTCAAAGTACCAGCGCATTAATTTTCTTTCAAATTGTCAAAAAATTTTAAAGGAAACTTCCTTTTTTTTAATTTGTTGGAGCATGAAATTTGTACATTTTGTATACTTTTGGAATTGTACTCAAAAATGCTTCTAGCTGGAGCAGCTTCATTCATGCGCATTCTTCACCAAATCAGTGTCGGCATACAGCTTATACAGCTTGTGGTTCATACGATGCCGATATTCCCCCTTAAAACACAAATTGGTCTATATATTTTACGAAGAATTTTTCTTTCGCTACGCCAAGTACAGTTTCATTTGCTTGCGCAACTACCCATGACTCTGAGCCATACAAGAGCACGGATAATATGAGTGTCTAGTAGAGTTTTATTTTCATATTTTGTGAGAGGGCTTTGGATCTAAACCCAAAGTAGCACTTATTTTCTAGTATAATTCTGCTTCGTATTCAAGGCTGATGTTATTGTTTTTATTAATGGTGCACCCAAGGTATACAAACTCGTTCCCAACTACGCAGTAACATCTAATCTGGTGAATTTTCTGTTTATTAAAACCATTAACTTTGTTTTTGTTTCATTAACTGCCAAACACATTTTTCGTGTTTGTTTTGCGATGATTGCAAAGGCACCAGTTACGTCTCTCAATGTCCTTCCGATGATATCAATGCATCTGCATATGCAAGGAGCATGTGACTTTTGATGAAAATTGTGCCATTTCTATTAACTGCGGCTTTACGTATGATTATCTCCAACAGAATGTTGCAGAGATCACATGATAAGCAGTCACCCTGCCTAAAACCTAGTCTCGTGGTAAACGAATCGTAAATATTATTTCCGATTTTAAATGATGATTTCCTATCAGTTAGGGTCATTTGGCACAACCTTATCAACTGCGGCGTAATGCCAAATTCAAACGTAGCCTGATATACCTTTGCAATAGTTGTTGTTTTAATTACAACTAAACAAAGTTGGGTTGTGAACCATATTAAAGGCAATTATAGGCATCTAATAAAAACACACAACTAAAAATTATTTCTAAAAATGCTATTATTCTGTATGTCAATTTTGAATAATATGAAATCAAAATAAATTAATTATGAAAACAAAATAACTTTATGTGCTAAAATAATTGAGAATTTAAATTACACATGGTCACCTTGTAGTAATTTGCTAGTCATTCGTAGGCATAAGAAATAGAAATAAATCTATTTGAAAGATCGCAATTTTTGTTTAGTATCATGATTGTGTGTATGTATTCTCATTTGCAGGAATATGTTCATCCTAGTCCGTAGTCCTAGTTGGTTTTCTAGCATGAATGTTAATTATTATTGATTTTGTGTAAAAAAAAATTTACAAAATATATTATATGAGTCGTTATTTTTGGTATAAGTGGTATAAGTTCATTTAAAAAAAATGCGTCAGGGGTAATTTTAGTAAGATATAGATATCAGTTATCGCTGATTTTTTTTCTAATATAAAATGGACTTATATAACAGCTTATATAATGAGTTACAAGAGTTTAAGCGCAAACCGAAAAAGCTGGTTTTCCTTTACAATAACTCCTTTGGCATATTTCACTTCGCTTTGTACTAAACTAATAATTTTCTACCATCAACTAATGAGTTTCCTTTCCACTACAACTTTTATAAATAAAAAAAATATTTTTCTATTAACACTCTCAATTGATGTATAACTTTAAAACGATTGCCAAGAGTTTGGCTTAAAAAAAAAAGAACAAAATAATCATACTTCTATTATTTGAAATTAATATGCTGTTTCTAGAACACAAGCAACCAACACATCTGGAAATTTTATATGAAAAGTTCTCAAATTTTTCAGATGAGTTGATTGCTTGTGTTATAAAAACAGTAAATAAATAAATAGTTTAACAGCTCGTCTAAAAAATTTTTATGAAAAACACTCAATATTTGGAGTATTTTTCTTATAACAATTTTAGACGAAATGATCGCTTGTGTTATAAAAACATAATATTAATTACTTGCAGATACAATATCAACCACAACAAGTGGCTTATCGTCAGCCACAAGCTGCTGCTCCAGCACCCAGAAGACCACCGCCTCAACAATTGGCCCAACAGTATCAGGCGCCCAGACCCAAAATCAAACAGCCATTGGAACAAGAGGAAGAGGAATATGATGATGTAAGTTAAAAATATTATTTAAATTTTAACATATTCTTCCTCAAAAGAAGAAGAAGAAATAGAAAAGAAAATATTTTATAAAACGTATAAAAAGAAGTGAACTTTTAAGCTTAAATTGTTATGCAAACGACAAAAATTATGAGCCATTGTTTAAAGCCAAAATTTATTATAAAATTATAATTATAATAAATTAGCAAACAAAACAAGGAAAAAAAAGCAGCGATAAACAAACAAATACGCACCTGCACAATTTGGCATTAAAAGTTTGACTTTTCAATAGCTGGGAAGAGCTTTGAAATAGTCGTAGTGCTTACAAGAAAAATAAATGGACTTGCTGCAACAAGTAACAACGAGCAAGTTATATTTCAACTAACCAACCATCCAAACAACACATAAAGGTCATTAACACTGCACGTACGTAACATGTACACATAAACACACATACACACATTTTATATTATTAACATTTTCTTACCAGTCTGTCTACCAAAAAAAAAAAAGCAAAACAATTCACACAAACTGTATGTAACTGGCTTGAGTGAATGTTTGGTTAGATAGTTGGTTGGTTAAAGTTCCAGGCAGCGTTTTATTTATTTTTATAGTATTTGCTGGTAGTAAGTTTTCATGCTTGAATACCAATTGTGTCAGTGCTTCAAGTTTGCGAATGTTCCAAAACAACCAACCAACCAACCATTTTTAAAACCATAAGCAACATCTCAATAATAAAAATACATACTCGTACTCTAGGCAGACATAGATTTACACATACATATTCAAGATAATGCTGGAAAATTTCACAGGTAAACGGATGCTGAATTTTCAATTCATTCATTCAATATTATTTGAGCGCATATTTCATTTTTATAATTTTATTGTTGTTTTGTCTTGTTTCGTTTTTCATTTCTGTGTTTCACCATTAACTTCCGTACGGAAATTCACATTGATTAATTTTTGTTTATATTTCTTTCTTTCTTCGAGCTGCAAAATTTTTCCTTTAACTTTAACGGCGGTTAGAGTTTTAAGAGTGTCTTTCTTTTGTAATTGGTTTCTGATCAATAATATTTTTCTTTTGAAAACTTCCTTTCATTTTTGGCCACTAATTTTAACAACCCTTTTTCTTTGTTTTAACTGTGTTCACACTGACATGTGGGTTATGCCTTTAACCTCTAAGTCTACTAAATGTGAAAGCTGAGCTTAATAACAGTAATAATAAAACACAATGTCAGCGCTTTTGTAGTATGTTTTTAAGAATTTTGTTTTTTCAATAATTTATTTTTTTTTTCATACACCAATAAAAAGGTTGGAAAAGTTAAATAGATTTTCTTTCATGGCTTTATGATATTATTAACTGATTTAAAGTGAAGTGGAAAAAATTAAATTTTATAATTTATTCAACGTTGGCTGGTGCCTTTTGTTTAATAAAAAAAATGAAAAGGCTCATGATTTTTATGATAGAAATAATTACAAGTTACTCTACTCACTCTACTTACAATGAGTGAGCTACAATCAAAGAAATAGAAAATGTAGAAACTTAAGCACAAAGTTGTCAACTTTAAATTTTGAAAAAGCACCCAAACCAAAAAAAAAAAAAAAACCTATATATGTATTAAAAAAAAACCATTAAAATTAGAACAAGCACGAATTGAATTTTTTTTAAGGAAGTATTTATGGGGTCATTTCACCTAAAGCGGACAGCGAAAAAAAAGAGGTCGTAGTATTTGTTTAAATTTGGGTTAATTAATGCTTTACAGGGTATGAAAACAAATACGCAATATTTTTCAAGTGATGAGCCTTTAAAAAATAAAATTTTCTATTAGAAAAAAATTTTTTTTTTAATATTATACACCTAATCCTCTTTTTACAGAAATTTTTTTATTTAAAATCGCTATTTTATTAAGCTTGAGTTCGTATTGCAGAAATTTATATAATTATATCTCAAAAAACTACGCAAGTTGGAGAGAAAATAAATTTATTCAATACGACCTTAAGCTTAATAAAATAGCCATTTTAATTAAAAATAAAAAAATCAAATAAACTCACAAATAAGGATTTTTTTATAACAAATTTGATTTAACACGAGTTAAAAAGAAAAAAAATTCTATTTTTACACGAATTTATTTGTTTTAATACGATTTTTAATATTCTAAGAACTTTCTTGAATCCCATATTAGTAAAAATTTTATGTCCCCTTTTATAAAATATGGCTTGTTTTCCTTGCAACTCCTGAGGCTATATGCTTAAAGAGAACAATTGTAGAATTTTGTCTAGTTTCTATTTTAATTAAACATTTTTTCATTTTGTCACAACTTTTAAGATATTTGTAAAACTAATAAGCAGATTTAAAAACGAAAAAGGTACAAGGAAATTTTAAAAATGAATTTTGGATTGTCCTTTTTTAAACAAAAAATCACAGAGTTTTTATTTAATTTTTCATTTAGAAGAGAAAGGTTTATCTCGGAACCCAAAACTAATTTGTAAAAATTAAAAAGAGGCTTTAAATCAGCATTAAATTACTTCAATACAAAATACAATACATCCAAAATAAACTTCAGACAGAATTTTGTTATTTTAAAAGAAGCTTGAATTTTTTTTTAATAAAAAAGCAATACAAAATTAAATTAAATTAAGATCAACGAATTGAATTAAAAAAAAAAAAAAAATACAAATAAAAATTAAATTAAATTAGAATAAATTAAATTAGACATTTGGTAATAAAAGTTTTAAGCGCAATTCAAATAAAAATTAAATTAAAAAAAATTATAAAATAATATGATCAACAAATTAAATTAACAAATAATTAAATTAGAAAAAAAAATAGAGAAAAGAAATAAAAAATTATATTTAATTAAATTAAGCATTTGGCAATAAAAATTTGAAATGCAATTAAAATAAAACAATAAGAATTAATTTAAAAATAAATAAATTAATTGCTCTTTCAGGATGCTAAGCAACGTCGTATCAACATAAAAAAAAAAAACAAATAAACACACAATATTATCCTGAATAAACGCTAATGGCCTGTTCAGCGATGCCACAAGAAAGCCTAAGCGAACGAAAGCCAAGCACATGTACGAAAATTTGTTTTTGTTTTCAATACAAATGTGCTTGGCTGATTTTATTTACGATAAGGGTGAATATGATTTGCTTTCGTTTTCTTGTGACATCGCTGACCAGGCTATTAATTTTATTTACCGTGAAATTGTTATTCCAAATGAAGGCAAAATAAGTATTAGGAATTTCACGCCAAATTTTTTTCATGTTATCAGTGCAAGTGAATGTATAATAAAGAAGAATTTATTAAATTTTCTAAGTTTTCAACAGCAAAACTATAAATTTTTTGTACTTTACTAATGGTTCTTGTAATAAAGGTGCTAACTAAAGGGCTGCACAAGCATACCTGAAAGCCACATATCACTAATATTTTAAAATAAAAAGTGCTTATAAGCCTTTACAAGTATGCCTGTGCAATCCAATGTCAACTTTTGTTGTTAAACAGTTTTCAGTGTGCAGAGCAAGTAAAATAAAGAATTTCTGAAATTTTAAGAGCAATTTATGAATGGTTCTTGTGGATAAACGAATTCATCATGGAAATAATTGCATTTTTTTATATTTTTCAAACAAAATATTTAAAATATTTTCAGTCATACTTTATTGCTTGTTGTAGATCTTTAAAAAAAAACGTAATAGAAACAATGCTTCAAGTTCTTATTACCGTGAAATTTGTGCAAAACTACACATTCTTGCGTTTACAGAATATTTCCTTTCAATTTTTGACTCAAGTACAAAATAAATTTTAATTCTTGTTGTACTTGTTTGTATAACGATTGTTTCTATAAGCACATCTAAGCTGCACCCAATCTTGGTATGCACGCCACTACCATCACCATCACACAACTAAAACTACCTTAACCTACTTTTTATTTAAAGTAAATTAAAATCAAAACAGTTTCTCCTTCAGTTCTTGTTCAGTTTCTATGCGATTTCTGTTTGTTGGTTCTTTATTTGCCATTTTATGTTACCCCATCAATACAAGTGTGTGAGGCGTTTCTTAATTTTCAAATAAAATTTATTTTAGAAGTTCCATTCATTTGTGCATTACATGTTTCTAGCTGGCCTAGCAACAACAACAAATTATTCATTTTGTTTTGAACAATAAATAACATTTGAAGCTTCTTTGGAACAAAATGTGGGCAATTTTTTTGAATTAATTTTTTGTTTTTACAAATAGAATTTAAGAAAGAAAAAATTTTTTTTTTTTTTGACTTTTACAGACTTCAAGGTTGGTGAAGATGAATAAGAATAAAAAAAAAAACGAAGCACTGAAGAAGTCTAGCATGCTGAAAGAATAGTTCACCGTTTCATTAGACTAGAACAAGTCACCGAATCATTGCGGCCAGAATAGACCGCTTGTGACATTACTCCCATGTTGCAAATACTCCCCAAGTCTAGTATTCATTAAGAATTCAAAGGCTTCAGATGGTTGTAGGTAACAAAAACGAATTCAAATTAGAGCATTACAGCTACAATATATAATCCTTACATAATCTGCAGAGGTCTTTTCGACTGGTCCTCTCATATTTGCTAAGGGTTTTAATATTTAGTTATGAATACTTTGACAATGCGAGCTTACTGTGTTAAACTCAGTACGTTATTTGTTTTTTTGTCTGATGGTTCGCTACCCTGATGTCTCCAGCGGCTGTCTATCCAGCCATTCCTTAATCTGGAGCTTAATAGAGCTAAAAAACAGTCTCCAGTGTCTACATATTATCTGTCACTCATACTACGTGCACACTGTTGTCGAATGCTAGTCGCTTTAGAAGTATTAGACAATTCCAGATCAGTTTTGATTTTATTTCGAAAGCACTGAGTGGCAGTAAAACGTTTTTGTTTTCAGAGTGACTGAAGATATGACTTTTATTAGTGTTCATTACACTAATGTTTCATTGATTTAATGATATATTTTATTAAATAAATGAAATAATTAATAACAACGTTTACTTAGACTAAACAATATTTCATAGACCGAATTAGATATTTCATTCAATGAATTAATGCATGATTATTTAAAAAAAATTTTTTGCAGCGTATTAATTTTTAATTTGTTGCTATCTTTCACCCATTAAAGAAACTCACAGTTTTAAAAAGAAATAGTAACGAGGTTTACACTGACAGCATTATTCATATATTCTCTAAATGTTGTCATTAATCTAATGAAAAATTCATTATTTTTCAATCAATGACACATTTCATTAGACTAATGAAATATTTTATTCATTTCATTCGTTTAATGAAATAATTTCATTCAATTAATGAATTTTCATTCATTCAATGAAATAATTTCATTCATATTATGAAATAATTTCATTCATTTAATGAATTTTCATTCATTTAATGAAATAATTTCATTCATGTAATGTATTTTCATTCATTTAATGAAATAATTTAATTCATTCAATGAAATAATTTCTCTAATTTAATAAATTAAAAAATAATTTCTTTCGTTTAATAAATTTTCATTCATTTAATGAAATAATTTTATTCGTGTAATAAAATATTTCATTCATTTCATTCACTTAATTAAATATTTATTTATTTATTTTATTTATTATTACTAACAGTTTAATTACAAATTAAGTGTTAGTATTTAAAGAGCAATAGCATCATAGGCCTTCAGCTCTAACACTTAATTAAATAATTTCATTCATTTAATGAATTTTCATTCATTTAATGAAATAATTTTAATATAATAATAAATTGAAAATGGTTCATTAACTCACATAGTTTATAAAATATTTCATGGAATCAATGAAACAATTTTAATGAAATCGTTTCATTTTTCTTTCAGTGGTCGGTAGGCTTGTTTTTACTTTAATTCTGCAATTGCATAATTAAAAAGAAGCATCAACAAGATTTCATTAAATTTTTATTATTTTTCATTTGAGGCTGATGAACTCTAGTGAAGCCACATTTTGTGTAGGGTAGGATGCATTAGCTAAATTATTACTTTAGAAATGCCTTTGAAGTTTAAGTTTCTTTGTATTTTAATTTTTAGCTTTGCTTTGTTTTATTATTTTTTTTTTTTTTTAATTCAAAACAAAATATATTTTTGTACGATCATCAAGTTTAAAAAACATCCCAATTGTTTATTGTCCTAAACATAACCTTGTGTTGATAACCTTTTTATTATTTTGTATTTATATGTAATTGTTGTTGTACATCTTGTTTGGGTTGAAAAATAAAGTTTAATGTGCTTGTTTGATGGGTTTGTTGTAAGCAAATTCACATTGTTTCTTTACTGTTTTATTACATGACATAATTTTACATCTACGTAAAATGCTTGAAAGTATTTTTTTTTTTTTGCAATTTTTTTTCTTTAGTTTTATGAACGAGAAACTATAATTTTTTGTTCGTTAAATTTATGAGATTTTTAAGAAAGATACACAAATATTTTCCATACAAAAGTATAGACATTTAAATGACTAAAACAAAATAAAATTAATAGAAAAATTAAACGAATTTGATGAGGTTCTTTGTAACAAAAAAAAAAAAAAAAAACTCCCAACATGCCAATTGCAACATCAAACAAAAAATTTTTTTTTGCTATTTTCAGTTTATTTATTTGCTACGTGGTCTTTTCAACTTTCATATTTGCTCTACTTTTTAACAAGTTTTAGTGTATTTTTTGTTTTTTTTTTACTATTTCTTAATTCGGTTAATACGTTTGGTGGTGGTGGTGGTTGGGTCTAGTAGTCTAGCTAAAGTATTTGTAACGCACTTTGGAAGAGATACCTACTTCAACATATAAAAATGCGTTTCAGTTGGCTTATATGTGTCTTAATACACAAATCTGTATATGTGTGTGTGTAATATGATCTATATTGCATAATAAATAAAATATTTTGTAATAATAACGGTAAAAAAACGTAAGGTGTGCATGTCATACACAACCAACCAACCATTTTTACTGACTGCGCTACAGCCTCAGTTAGACATTCACTTGAATAAAAATGATTTTGCATTTTTGTTGTTGTTGTTATTGTTGATTTTGCTTTCTGTTTAGCTGGTTGGTGTCTTTTCTTTCTGAATATTATGTAAAATTGAATGCGTTTCACATAAGCCATAAATTATGTGCATGTGTGTAGCCGAGACACACTTTTATCTTGGTTCAAAATGATCTACATCGATTTAATGGATAGACAGACAAATACAGTCACTATTGCAGGCATACATAAATTATTCACACACACCCACTTTCAATTGTTAGACATAACGTACAGCTGCGCGTAATAATGATGATGACGATGTTTTATTTTTATAAAATTTAACTGCATTCGCATTAAATTTGTTTTTTTCAAAAGTTATGCTTAAAAAAGAGTTCTCTGCCTTAAGAATTTTCCGGGAATTTGGGGTAAGACTCTTATAACGTCTCCTTAGTACCTTCAAGCTGAACAGCCTTTTATTTTTTTCTATTCAATTGACTTGAAAAAATAATTAATTATTTTTGTTTAATTTTACTTTTAGCAAAACTCTTCTTATCAATTTGGTTTTGATGTTAAAGATGATGAATTCACCAACTATCAAAATCGCAAAGAAGTCCGTGATGGCTCTGTAATTAAAGGCAGTTATTCTGTGGTCGATTCGGATGGTTTTATACGCACCGTTAAATATACTGCTGATCCCAAAGAAGGTTTCAAGGCTGAAGTCATTAGAGAGCCAACTGATATTGTAGTCAAAATACCCACACAACAACCACAACAACAGCAACATCTACTGCGTCCCCATCATGCACCTGTTAAAGCCCAAGAATATAATTTGAAACCACAATATCCCCATCAACAATATCAGCACTAGAAGAAATTAATTTTTTTTTGTTTCACTTTATCTTTTGCTGCTTCTTCTCATTAGTTAAAACAAAAACAAAAATGATCTAGGGAACATTATTTCATGTCAAAAGAAGTTCCTACTTAAAACAAATTCCATTATTATTTATTAGACGTTATTTACTGCATAAACAATAACAACAACAACAATAGCAAAAGAAAATACTTAAAAACCAATTATTTGAGCATAAAAAGAAATTTCATTCATTATTTTTATTATTATCGTAATTATTTTAATCATAATTTTTGATTTTTGTCTTAAACAAGAACTATATTTCATGCAAGTATCATCATACATTTTTATATAAATAAATAAATAAATAAATTCATAAAAAAAAAAAAAGAAAATGAAAATAATTCTCAGCGTACAGCGCTGTGTGTGTGTGATATTTGAAGCTTAAGCTCTTGCATATATTTTTGATGTCTTGTCTTTGTTTGCCTGGTCACCGTTTGTTAAGTTTGAAATGGATGTTTTGTTGGTTGGTTTGTTTTATTTTTGTATGTGGACCGGTCAAACCGGTTGGTTAGTAAGTGATCTTGCATAAATTAAAACGCACAGACAAATATTATAAATTGAAATCAGTGGGAAAATCTTTTCACACACTCACTTTAAATAAATGAAAACAGAAATACCATCACCCAAGATGTTTCACCTAATAAAAACTAAGACTAAAACATAAATGTCCTTTTGCAATGTCCTTACATAAATTATATAAGCAAAATGAAATGAAGTAAAATAAATAAATAAATATTGTCTTTGTATGCAGTAGCACGTTGTGAGAAAAAAATGAAAAGGAAAAGGGGTAACATTAAATGGTTTTGCAGCCACTGAATTATAAAATGAGTGACCTTAAAACAAACCGGTTCTGGACATTTAAATCGCAATGAGTTATTCAATTACATGCCATCACTCTCATAAAAATGAATGCTAACTGCACACGTTTTTTTGGTCTGTAAGGATTTTAAATAAATAAAAAAATATTAGTGCCAGGATACACCAAAACTTTTATTCATCATAATGATATTTAATCAATTTAAGATTTTTTTTAAAATTAATTATTGAAAAATTCTTGGAAGCATCCTTGCACTAATTAAAGTCCTGTAAGACCAGCTGGTTTTTTTAATTTATTTTCTTTGTATTAAAATTGGTCATTTACATGTCTATAGCTAAGTTTAATGCTTTGTGTGTTTGTGTCAATGCCCTGTAAATATGTTACACATGCCTTCAGTTTCAACCCTTTACAATTTCTTGTTCAATTCATTATCTAACCCTTGTAATCATTTTTACTTAAGACGGACAATCTTTATATCGTCTTCACTTGTAAAAAGGTCACTTATTTAACTCCACAAACTAAAAAAACTAGTTTTAAATTCTTCTTTGATAATTTTTTGGAGTTTCTTGAAATGACCCAAAAAGAGTTAACACAACAAAAAAACCGGTTAATCAGCTTTTTCCGTGAGAATATTTTCATACTTGTCTTAAGTTTTGAAAGTGACCTAGATAAATAATAAAGGACTGCACTAGCATACTTGAGTCACTTTTTTTATAATAAAAAGTGTTTGTAAGCGTTTTCAGCCTTGTGCAGCCCTTTAATAAATACCTTCTTACTTTCAGTCAGATAAATATGTGAGTGTTAACATGGTTACATGTGTGTTTGTGTGTTTGGGAAAATTTACTTATATACGTATACGTAGCAGGACAAAGTAACTCAAAAAGTCCTAGGTTAGGTTGCACAGGTCGCCCCGAATAAAAAAAAACAAAGGGGGACTCACTGGAGTCCTAAGACGTAGTCTCTTTAAGATCGCTATATAGCAAGAAAGTGAAGACGTATAGCAATAGAGATAAAAGAGTGCATGTTCTGTATTCCACACGGATTTAAAAAAATGTGGAATTAAATTTTTTTCTTATTAAATGAAAACTTTTATGTTTTTTTAATTCTACCAATAATTTCGCACCTAAGCTAAAGCAAAAACAAAATTTTAAAAATCTTAAAATGGACCACATACTAATTATGAGGTGCTGAATTTTTCAATTACGAATAAAATATTCGGATTCGGAATACAGAACAGCACTGATAGTGTCGTAAAGAAATGAAAAAGACGAGTCCATACAGCATGCTGGCCCCCTATAGTTGACAGGGTAGAGAGACCCTGCAGTTAGCGCTTGACAAAGTAAAGCTTACGCTGAACCGCCAGGGCAGGGGAGAGGTAGAGCCAGAAAAGGACCTAAGATACCTTAAAAATATTTTAGAACAGAAGCTAGAAAAGTCGATAATATGAACAAGTTTGAAACCCACTATTGCAGCTTCTAAATGACCCTTCAATGCAACAAATAAAAATACATTTTATGGCAAATAAAAAATAAAATTTTTGTTTAAAAAGGCCCACTAAAGAAGCACTAAAGAAAATTTTAAAGTTTAAGATCTAAAAAAATGAAAATTAATAAAGTAAAATTTTTTTTAATAAAAAAAAAAATGCAAGTTGCATTAAATTTAAAAGGGTGAAAGGCAAAATGGCATCAAGCATGATAAATGTTAGTATTTAGTGCGAACTGAAATATTTATTTTACAACATTTTCTTTTGTCTAACAAAGATAATGATCTTGAGTTTTTTTTCTGTTTACTTCACCCCATTTTATTTTTCTTTTTTTGTATGCAAATGAATCTTTTTTTGTAAATAATAAATGAAAACTGCAACAATATTTCTGGGAAAATTCGCATTGTATTTTTAATTTACATTTTACCTTGAAAAAAAAATATTTAATAAATTCAAAACTATTTAAAAAGTCACGTTTCTTTGCTGCTGCTTTTTCTTAAAGTCTTCCCACAGCCAAATCCCAGTAATGTTGAGCAAATCCTCCCATGTTATCCAACCACATCATCTTGAATGTGTAATAAAAAAAAGCAAAAATATTCAAGTCATTTTGAAATGTAAAGCACAAAAAAAAAAATACATACTTCACCCTTAAAACGATTGCCCGTTTTTTGAGTTTCAAAACGTTTTTCAAATAAGTTTGGTGAGAGCTCTACATGACCAAAATTAACATGATGAGGTTTTGGATAACTTATAAAAATATCACTAAAATTATTTATTTAGTTTTTTGTTGTTGTTTAAAGTTAAAAAAAAAAGAAAACAAAAGGAAAAAGTTAAAACAAAATTTGCATTTTCCAATATAAAATGAAGGGAGAAAAAAAAGACTATCAAAAAAAAGGTGTAAAAAGTCAATAATCATAATAACAATTCAATTTAATTATCATTTTAACACTGAAAGAAATGATTTCATTAAAATTGAGTTATTGATTTGATGAAATATTAAAAAAAAAAAAAATTAACAAAATCATTATTTCATTGGTGTAACATAATTTTGTTGTATAAATGAAATAATTTCATTAATTTAAAGAAATCATATTTTTATATGAATAAAATTGTATCATTAATTTAAATAAATTATTTCATGAATTGAATGAAATAATTTTTTTTATGAATAAAATTTAATTATTTCATTAATTTAATCAAATTAATTTGTGTTATATGAACACAGCTTTTTCATTAATTTTATGAAATTATTTCATTAATGCAATAAAACAATTTTTTTTAGATGAATGAAATTAAATTATTATGGTATTTTTCATTAATTTAATGAAATTAGTTCATTATATGAAAAAAATATTTTATGAATTATAGAGAACTATTTTCTTATATGAATGAAATTATTTCGTTATTTTAATGAAATTACTTTTTAGTGGTTAAATGAATTTTGTTTGTTCACTAATTTAATGAAATTATATTATATCTTTATATGAGTTAAGTTCTTTCGTAAATATAAATAAATATGAAAGAAACAATTTAATTAATTGAAGGAATATTTCATTGAATTAATGAAAAATTTTCATTAGGTTCAAGAAATCATTTTATTTATATAATGGAATTATTTCATTAAATGATTGAAATTATTTCTTTAATTGAATGAAATTATTTCATTAATTGAATGAATATTTCATTGAATTAATGAAAATTTGCCATTAGGTAAAAAAATTATATTATTTATTTAATGAAATTATTTCATTATGAAAAATTTAAATAAATAATTTCATTAATTGAATGAAATTATTTCATTAATTGAATGAATATTTCATTGAATTAATAAAATATTTTCATTAAGTAAAAAAATCATTTTATTAATTTGATGAAAATATTTCATTAATTAGATAAAACTATTTCATTAATTGAATGAAATTATTTCATTAATTAAATGAATATTTTATTGAATTAGTGAAAAATTTTCTTTAGATTAAAGAAATCATTTTATTTATTGAATGAAATTATTTCCTTGATGGTATAAAATTAATTAATTAATTTAAATAAATAATTTCATTAATTCAATAAATTTTTCACTGAATTAATGAAATAATTTCATTATTTTAAAGTAAATATTTGTGCAATTTTAATGAATTCGGTTTCTTTTATCCAATAAAAAAATTTCATTGATTGAATTTCGATGAAATTCTCCTTTAATTAAATGAAATAATTCATATTTTTAACGAAACACGTTTTGTGTACCTGATGAAAATTTTCATTAATATAATTTTAATGAAAATTGTTTTCCTTAATCTAATGAGGTAAAACATTGGTTGAAAATAATGGAAAAAAATTCATTTGATTAAATAATAACTAAATGCAAAAGATGTGTGTTTGTTTGAACAAATTTTTTTTAGTGCATGATTATCCCAAATACCCTATAAGTGATCAGACTGCGAGTACTTACTGTAAATATCGAGTTTCATGAGATTTCAATTTAAAGGGTTTAATAGCCTCGGCTGCTGATGCCATAGCTTTATTTTGCTGATCATTGTGTTTGTTTGCATTTTTTGTATTTTCAATACTCTCCTCAATCAATTTATCATCAGCATTTTTCTTTAAATTTCCTTGCTTTCTGACTATAAATTCTGGATATTGTGTGTGTTTATTGTTTGCTAAAGGTATTGCCTCATTTTGCTTAATTTCTTTGTAATTTCCAAATAATAAAGGCGGTTGTTGTTTGTTCTGCCGCATTATTTTTTTCCCTGAATATAATTTTTCACTTTCTAAACTGGCAGCAGGTTGCTCATTTGTGCTTGTAAATAATTTTGATGGTACTGCTGAGACATTAGATGGTGGTTAGTTTCATGTTGAAGAAAAAAAGCCACAAATCAACGCATTCGATTTTGAATGAAAATTATTGGAATTTTAGTCTTTTTGTATGAAAAAATTCGAAAATTTCAATACAAGTTGCTCAATATCGAAAGTGGTGCTTTGGCCCCTGTATTCAATATCGCATGATATTTCTTTTTAGAATGAGATGTCGATCGAAATTTTCATTTAAATTACATTGAAATTTCGATCGTTATGAAATTCCGTAAATTGCTCTCAGCTGGTCACTCTAGCACAGAAGCTTCCTTTTAACTAAGTTTACTTTACAGAAGGCAATAATTTGCTTTTCATTTACATTTGCTTACCTACTTTAGGACTTTCTTTAGTTGCTTGATTAATTGTTGCCATGAGCAGACATTTTATTAACACTTTCATCAACAGCATTTTCCTTAGTGCGTGTGAGTGTGTGTGTTTTGGTTTAATAACTTGTTTTAACTGTGAAACGCTGCTCATGTGCTTTACAATTTTATAAATATTATAAAACAGGAAGCCATCTGGCTTTTACTTATTATTGACGGTTGTGGTTGACAATGAATGACAATGAAGATAATTAACTTTTCATGAAAAACTTAATCAATAATAAGGAAGGTTATTGAAAGCTTATGAAACTGAACTACTAGTGTAAATGGAAACACAAAAAATTCACTTAATCAAATTCAATTCGATTAAGTATTATTCCGTCTAAACTTGGCTACTCAAGTTATGTTTCTGTGCTAATAAGCAAAAATCTGGGCTAATAAAAAAAATTTATTTATTGTCATAATTAACTAAATTAAACACAGTGAAACAAAAAATAATAAAGTGCAAATACTTGATAGGTACTGTCGAGTACAACAATAATCTGTTTTTGGAATTTGCCAAACACCTCCAAAACCGGTTTTTCGTAGCTTTAAGCACTTATAAACAAAAATTTATTGTTTTGCAGCCAACTTCACTACGAAACGCGTTGCCAAAATTGGATTTTCCAATTGCTAAGCCGCACTATTTCGCTATGAGCCCTACATTTTGTATAAGCCTGAGAATTTTTGATGGATATAAAACGCTTGCTGCGCCAATTTAGGTATGATTGTAATGCTTTTCGGAGAAAAGAAAATTTAATGTTATTATAAATACCTCCTAGAAGTAAATACTTAAGATAGGCGGAAGGGTGACCATGTAAAAGCTCTTGTACGACATAAGAAGAGAAGAAAAAATCCTGCATTTGGTATTAAGATAAAATGTTTTGTGAATTTGAAGATTTTCTCGTAGTTAACATTTTAGAGGTAGTTAGCTTTTTTTTTGAGGCTTAGTTAATTTTTGTTACTTCAGTGGGTACTTTCGTTTAGCCGAAAAAAAAAACCATTTAAAAAAATATTTTATGAAAATTCCAGCACTCGTAAGCTCGTATAAGGCGAATCATTTTGTGATTGCATACCGAAAATCATAACAAATTCTCCAAATTTTTAAAGCCTGCAATTTTTTTGCAGGAATTTTTAATTGTAAAAAGCTAATTTTTTCGATTGAAATAAACTTTGACAATTTGGAAAAAAAAACAGCTGCTGAGCGAATTCACTGATGCGGTTGCCTTGACCTGGAACAAAACATTTTTAGAATTTTTAATAAAACAAATAAGACAAACAGCAAACTCTGTGCTAATAAGGAAAAGTAGCTTAAGTCGTCTTAAGTAAAAATAGACTTGTTGTATCAATTAACTATATCTTAATATATAAAATTCGACTGTACGTGTGTTTGACATTGTAGTCCTCTTAAACGGCTGGACTGATTTAATTGAATTTCTGTGAAGTCGGTATCTGGCTTATTTAACTTCTACCGGTTTTTACCCGGTCTTAAACGGTCCTTTACTCTCTGAATACGTTTTCTTAGAGTAAAAAGATTTAATAAAATAAAATTTTATATTGTAGTCAAAACCCAACTTAAATTTTTATGAAAATTAAAATAGACCATGCCCATTTTTAAAATTTTTCTCAAATCGAAGAACTTCTATACAGATTTGGCAAATTTTTTTATTATACTCGTATATTCGGCATAACCCAACTTATATTTTAATGAAAATAAAAATTTGTCACGCCGATTACTACGCCTACTTTTTACATTTTTTTTAATTATATATTCAGAATAACCCAACTTTTATTTTTTTCTCTTTTTAATTATTTTTCAATATAAATAAAATTAGAAGGCAAAACTATGTTTGCCGGCTTAGCTAGTAGATAAATAAAACTTTTTGTTGTGGTTCTGGGCGATATATTTCCCAATTGACAACATGCCAATGAAAACAATGGCGTTTAGTAGAATCGCAATCATTTTATAAGAACATTTTTAGGGCATTTAAAGTTGTAGGCCTATAAAATAATTTAATAAGACAAGCGCTTTTTCTTTATTAGCACAGAATTGTACAGAAGAAATTATTTGAATCCTTTTTGTGACTAGACTTCTACCCTAAACAAGTTTTATAATAAATTCAAGGTCTCTTCTTCTTTAAATTAAAAAAAATAAAATATAACGGCTTGTATAGCAACTATATAATTAAATAATACAATTTCTAAATATAACCACCATTTAATCCAGTTCTATTTTTACACACACCTTGTGGCAAATATGAAAGTACGCAACAGTGGAAAATAAACTCAATTTGTTAAAAAAAACAGAAGACAAGTTTCCACCCTTTTAAGTGATTGGCGGAGAAAAGAAACTATTAAGGGTGGCAAAAGCCAAAAAAAAAAAAAAAAAAAAAACAAACTCCAGTAGTATAATCAAGCTTAACATGAAAACAACCCTCTCTTTTTCTCTCCCTAGATTAAAAAATAAAAATTTTAGCATCTTAAGAAACTCAAGGGAAGAATTTATAGAAAAATTTTGGTATTAGAGGCTCATTCAGCTTTTAAAGTTGAAACCAACTACAGCTCCACTTATACTTAATTAAAAAAAAAAAAAAATAAACCTAAAATTGATTAATTTAACAAAAATTTTCACATTAAATTATTTTCATAAAAATAAAAAATTCAAATTCGGTGAGTGGCAAAGTGTGAGTTTGTTTTTGATTAAAAATAAAATTCGTGTTTTTGTTTCCTTTAATAAATTTATTTATATGTTCGGTTTTGTTGTTGCTGTTTCAGTTTAATATTTTTTTTATATTTAAATATTAATTTTTAATAAAATATTTAATAATTCTTTTTATACATCATGGAAATTAAATTAAATAAATTAAAATGTGCTCAAGCAGTTGTTGCAACCAACGCACTTGTTGCCAAATTTATACAAACAAAAAATAATAATTTGGCCTTTAAATTTTTAAATTTCTTTAGTTAAATATTATTTTATTATTAGATAACAGGAGTAACAGTTTTAATTAAATAAAAAAAGAAAAAACATATTTTTCGATTTATAAATTGTAAATTCAACATTTTACAAATCAAAAAAAAAAAAAAAAGAACAAAGAAACTGGGATTAATTTAGTGAAAGTAATTAATCCATCATATCAGCATTATTATTACGCATTTTAGCAAAATCTTCAAAGACAATGTTATCATCATCGTCCTGATAGTAGCCTTTTGTATTGCGATGCTGTTCAATTGATTTCATTTTCTTCATGGCATTCGAGCGTTTCTTTTCAACGGTGCCTAAAATGCAGCAAAATAAAATAAATTAAAATAAAATTTTTTTTTTAAATAAAAATTTCAAAAATTTACCTGGTGCCGGTTGTAGCAATTTAAATGGCACATCCGTTTGTATTTCTCCACCCAAAGTGCCACAATTTAATTTAATACGCACTGAGTATGAAATCACAATACCACAAGCATCACCCGTTGATTTGCCATCTTGCACTAACGTCGAAGAAGCCAAATTGACATCTTCATCCTTGAGATGACCATCCAAAGCAATGCCTGTCAAATGATTTAAAAATAAATAGTTTTTTGCTGGCTTAAAGTGAATAGTGAAACTGAAACTGAAATATGACTTTGCAAGAGAGAACATTTAAAAAAAAGCTCTTTTTGTTGGCTTACTTCTGTAAGTCTGAGGCCAAATTGTAGAGCTCAAAATTTCATACGATTTCTTTTGCTAAGACCAGGACCACACACAACAATTTTAGTTGCGCAATTCTTAATTTTGTAAGAGAGAGAGGAACGAATTTTGGACAAACTTGCTCGTACTCGGCAGTTCCCTTTTGTTCTCTCTTCGTACACACAGAGAACAACTTCGGTTGGAAGAACCAAATTTGTTACCAATCAAAAATTCAGTTGTAATGATCGAATATTTTGGTTATAGCAATCGAAATTTAATATCACAGCCCAAAATTTAGTTCACTCAATAATATTTTGATCTATATTACCAAATTTCTATTGTTACAACCAAAAACTTCAATTATCACAACTTAATTTTAGATTTGTAACAAATTTGGTTCTCACAACCGAAGTTGTTTTCTCACTGTATTTTTCATAAAGAAAAAGAAGACAAGTAGCAGCTTGAAGGCTGAATGAATGACTGAATAAGAATGCTAAAATTGCCGAAACAAAAAATTTGTGTAGGGACAAAACGACAATTTTAAAAGAGAATTGATGAAGAATTGCCGTGTGTGCTCTTGGTGTAACGAATGCTACACGATTTGCATCCTGGCTTAAAAAAGTACTAAACGTTTTTGCCCAATCTCGCCCAGTCCAGTCCTTTATGTGAGTCGATATCCTTAGAGTATACAGAATGTATGTATCAGTTTTTAGAGAAATCCGTTTACAAATCGTATTTTAAGCGTTAAAAATCCGATCTGAATATTCACTACTTTATAAAGTGGCTCATGCCATTAGCAGAGGTGCCAGTTAAAGTGGCAAATAAACAAAGTCGAATCATAATTTCACGCTTAAATTAAGTACGGGCACTTATCTTTATGAACAATGGTGAGTGAATATAGTTGACAAGTGGGCATAAAAATGGGAGTGGCTGGTCTAATATTTAATGAAATATTCATTAATTTAATGAAATAATTTCATTACATCAGATAATTTGTGAAATATGTCATTAAATCACTGAAACAGTTTTTGTAAAATTCTTTAATTGAATTTATGAAACATTTTGCTTTCAGTGTAAGACTGAGTATTTTTATTATAAGTTACCAATAGTTGAAGTTGCAATTTTGTAGGCCACATACCCAGCCAGGTTGGCTAGCGAAAAATTAAATCTGTCTAGCTTTTCGCTCCAAGTCATCTTAAGGAAGCTTCAAAAAGCTAGCCAACTTAACTAAGGCCATTTTTATTCCCTCTTGCCCCCATTCTTCCGTTTCCTTTTAGAATTACTGCAAGAAAACTTGCACTGTGTGTTTACCGAAACTTTTGTTTTTTCCTTTCAAGTCATAACTTTCATTTTCTTCTTTTCTTACTTACCATGACGATCTTTATTATTTGAAGCTAGTGGAATCAAATAGAACGTTTTTGATAAATTAGCACCGGGTGTTATGGGACAGCCCTCTTTTGTTTCCAACTGTGCCACATGTTTGCTAAATTGAGCATTCACCATTGTGATCTCTGTATGTTGAATAATGAAAACTTTAATATTCTTAACGGCTTTCTTTGAATTATTATTGATCTGCACGGTGGCCGCCACCTTTTCACCATGATAATAAATTTCACGGTCTAAAGTAACTTCCAAGCTAATTTTACCATTTGAGAAGGTGAAACCTTTGCTCACCAATGAACTGGGCAGACGTTGCCCACGTGTGGGAGGAGCATATTGCAATTTCTTTATGACCAAGCTTACCATGCTGCGTTTGTGTTGGCGATCATCTTCAGAATCAGCTACATAGGCGCGTATGGTGTATTCCACACCCAAGGGCTTGCCCATATCATCACCATCCTGTTGCAATGTTACCGAACTGGGTGAATTGGGTGGAAAATGAAAAGTGAAAGGATGAGCATTGGCTCCTAGTTTGCGTACTAATTTCTCTTGTGTGGGTGTCATTTCCATATTGGAATTGCCCATTGGCACAATTTGTTCACGACACAAAATCAGTTCTTTAGAGAATTTAACTCCCATAACTTCATCCTCTTCGCGGCCATAGCGATAGGTGGTGGCCAATTGGCCAAATACTCTACGGTTTTTCAAATAATCGGGATCTACCACAATTACACCATCCACGGGGTCACAGTAATCCAAATGGTCAATGAAATCACGGCGACCCAAATAGAAAGTTACCTTTCCATTGGGAGTAGCCTTTTTAAAGACTTTAACCGACACAACCATAACAAATTTTTATTAAACTATTTAAAACCGTATTAATTTCAAGCGCCCGTTCACTTAAAATAAAACTATTTGGCGCAAATACAGCCAACTGGCCGCATGTCACTTGCTTTTATACCTTTTGATTTTTTTTCCAATAAAATATTGGTATTTTTGAAAGGTTTCTTTAGTGTTTAACACTAAATGGATTTACATTTTGTTTTTCATCAATTGACTTGTAACATTTTCCTATTTACACATTTTTCTTGTTAAAAAAGAAAAAAATGTCATGTAAATGTTTTTATTTTCTTTTCTTTTGTTCTTTCACTTTTCTTTCTTACACGGCACTATTTCGTAAACGTTCAGGAAGACCAGGCTAAAGGGGACTTAATTTTTCCTACATTATTTAGCTTATGCCAACCAACTTGATTATGCCAACCAACCAAACAGCATTTAAAATATTAATTACAAACTTAACAAGCAACGAATGTCAAGTTGTTTGCCATGTAACCGTTTTAGGCCTCTGACCTTCAGCAAGGTCTTCTGTGGCACGGAAATAAAGGGTTCATACCAACACATACGCTTGTGGTTAGGAAATGTAATACGAATTTAAAAAGAATTAAACAATTAATTGACTAAAATAATTCACTGAATAGCTTTCAATGAGCTAAGGTGGTCCAACCAAAACGCACGTTACGAATTGCAAATAAAACAAAAAGTTTTCTCAGAGAATTATTTTATTTATATTTTTTGACAGAAGGATCTAAGGCAATTATGTGGGAAACAAAATAACGAGCAAATGATCGGCATATCTCTATCCGATGGTTCTTATTTTCAATGACTCTAAGACATAATTGAGGTTTAACATCGTTAAGATAACGAATTATCTCATCCTTTTTTTGGCTTGTTGACGTACACTTTTTCTTTCAAATATCTTCAAAAAAAGAAGTCGAACGGTGTCAAATCTCTTGATCGTAGCGGTCAATTAACAACCAACAACATGAGATAATACGGCCATTGAATTTCTCGCGCAAAAGAGCCATTGTCTCAAATGTAAAATTAAGTTGGACAAATAATTTGAATTGAAGGTTTGACTCACAATTAACATCGTGCATTAGGGTTTGACCATCTTATATTATTGTTTGTTCATGTTCAAAGATTGCTAATTTTGAAATTGGTTTTTAATGGACGCTGAAATAGTTTTATCACAAAAAAATTAACTGGGCGCATCTTAAAAATAATCATTTAGAAGAAGTGAAGTTATGTGATTGAAGAAGACTTTTGTGTGGAATTGTCCATGTATAATTTAAAGTATCCAGGTTTGTAGGATTGGGCAGTTTTTACTCTGTGAATATTTACGCTGTGACTATTAAAATGATGCCCCAAAAAAGCAGTACAGACATAACAAAATATTTTTACACTCCTACCAGGCCTACAACTTCATTGAGAAAATATTAAAAAAAAAGTTTTTGTCTATTTGGCAATATTTTCGTACCATATTTTGGTAATTTTCTTTCCAAGATTTGTATAAAAAAATTGCAATGAGTGGAATTAATGCTCACACATTGCTCTACACAAATACATATAGTTTTCCTACATTTTATTTAAAAATATTATAATTCACGGGTGCGCTGTAGATTGATGGGTAGCGTGCTAACCTATCAATCTGAGGGTCGCAAATTCTATTCCTGCCCAAGCCCTGGGAGACGATCAGTGCTCGTTAATAAATTTAAACTTTCAATCTTATAAATTCTAATATTAAATAACATTATAATTCACAATAAATCTACAGCATACTCTTAGGCTGAATGTTATTATTTTCAACATTCACTATAAATTTTAAGGTTGTTGAAATGAGTTGATCGTGATCGTTATAAGTTCGTGACGTTATAAGCTTTAAGCAATCACTCACAATAGTATTACATTTACAAAGGTTTATACATTTGCTAATAAGAAGTATGTAGGATGTGAATGATTTAATTTTCTTTTTATTCACTGAGTGTTTTTATAAAACAAAGCAACAATTTCACTAAAATATTGATAAAAAAAGAACATTTCTTCTACTATAATATCCTGTTCAGCGATGTCACCACAAAACCTAAGCGAACGCAAACTGAATCGCTGAACAGGCTATAAATAAATAAATGTTTTATAGAAACAGGCAGTAAAAATTATACTGAGGCCAAGCCAAATTGTGACACAAACAACTTCAGTCAAAGTTTATAAATTATTCATTGCTAGCTGTTTTTACCCGGTCTCTCCCGGTTTTACCCTGTCTTACTCTAAGCAATGCAGAACAAAACACAGCAATTTTAGTTGGACAATTCTTGATTTTGTGGGAGAGAGAGGAACGAATTTTGAACAAACTTGCTCAATTCCCTTTTGTTCTCTCTTCATACACATAGAGAACAACTTCGGTTGGGGGAACCAAATTTGTTACCAATCAAAAATTCAGTTGTAATGATCGAATTTTTTTAGTTATACCAATCGAAATATAATATCACAGCCCAAAATTTAGTTCACTCAATAATATTTTGATCTATATTACCGAATTTCTATTGTTACAACTAAAAACTTCAATTATCACAACTAAATTTTGTATTGGTAACAAATTTAGTTCGAAGTTGTTTTCTCAAGAAGACATGTAGCTTGAAGACTGAATGAATGACTGAATAAGAATGCTACAATTGCCGAAACAAAAAATTTGTGTGTGGACAAAACGCCAGTTTTAAAAGAGAATTGAGAAATAATTGCTAATTAAACTTTTTGTGTGTGGTCCTGGTCTAACAGATTGTATAAATAAAATCTGGTCTCACATGGCCAGCACAAATTGGCGATCTTCTAACTAACTCCCTAAAAAGGGGGCGTGGTCAATGCTAAAATATATAGTGACCACTCGTCGGAAAATAAAATTATCTTTGAATAAGTTATGTAGACGTGAACGTAGGGTATGTTACTGGCTGATAATGTAGCTTTATATTGATGAAAGAATTTTTAAATTCATAAAAAATACCTGTAGAAAATATGCCTAATAAGCCCTTATTAAACAAAAATATTTTTTATGAATTTGGTTGTTAAGAGAAATTTTTCATCTTTAATGTTAGTACAGATTTTACACAAAAATTCTACATTTTCGATCGTTGTTATTCGATAGGGAATTCCATTGTTTGCCTGCTGTTTCACAAAATGTGTTTTCATTATATTTAGATAAAAATTTTTGTATGAAAAAAAATTCTGTAAAATTTTGCTGAAAAAGAACCATAAATTAATTAAGTTTTTTATTTTTATAAATCTGCCCTTAAGAAAAAAACGAACAGAAAATAATTCATATGAATTTAAGCAATCAGTCCAATCACGAATATTCTGCGGGAATTTTTTTTCCCAGCAAAATTTTGCTTTTGTGAACAAAATTTCCCAAATCAGATATTTAAAATTTTTCATTTTAGAAAATCTTTTGATTTGGGGAGAAATTTTATTCATAATAAAAAAAAGTAAAACTCTTGGGGAATTTTTATTCATTATTGTCACTGATTCTGAAATTTCAATTATAGAATTTAATTAATTAATTAATTAATTTTTTGTGTTGTAGTTGAAAATGTACTCCACATATACCACAGCGGAACGCCATGGTTACAGTGTGCAATTTTCAACATTTGAAACAGATCGGCTGCTGCTTGCAACAAGGTTAGTACAAATTTATTTTTTATTTCATTAAAAAATTAATTATTATAATTAATTTTTAATTAATTAACTAATTTTTTAATTAATTAATTTTTAATTATTGATTTTAATTATTTAAATTTTAATTAATTAATTTTAATTAATTAATTTTAATTAATAAATTTTTAATTAATGGATTTTAATTAATTAAATTTTAATTAATTAATTAATTTTTATTTCATTAAAAAATTAATTAACGAAATGAAGAAAATATCAGCTTTAAAATTCTTTATTGCAAAAAAAATTCTGATTTTTCTGTCCTAGAAAATTCCTTGATTTGGGGAATTTTTCCTGAAAAAAAAATTATCAGAGAATAATCATGCAGCCCATGAATATTCCCAGAATTTGGAAAGAATACTTCATTACTTTTTTAGACAAAAGACAACATTTTATTGATTCAATGAAGTATTTCAAAAAACGAATGGATATTTCATGAAACATTTCTTTGCTTGCAAACTAATGAAATTTTTCATTATAAAAAAGAAATTCTTCGGCAGTTTTCTTACTTCTTTCGCTTTTCCTATTTTCTATGAATAAATTTTTTTTTTTATGGAAATTCTTTGAATTATGGACTTTTTGTTCTAAATTTTCCCAGGGAATATTCACAATTGGGTTGATAAAATTTTAATGATTGAAAATGTTGTGTTTATTTTTTCTTTTTTTTTTAATTTTTTTTACAGTCAACTTTTTGGCTTAGCAGGTGGTGGCACTTTATTTCTTTTACAGCATCTGCCGCACAACAAGGGTCTCTGCGAGGTGGCACGTCTCGAATGGTCTGATGGTCTCTTTGATGTTGCTTGGTGTCCATATGGCAACAATATCTGCTGTACTGCTTCAGGTGATGGTTCATTGCAAATCTGGTCCGGCCTGGATATGGCATTCGAATCAGATGAGCTTAAGGTGCCACAAAAGCCGGTTATGTGTTTGCGTGAACACAAAAACGAAGTGTACAGCGTGGATTGGAGTGAAAAATGGAACTATCATCAGATACTATCAGGCAGTTGGGATGGTTCGATTAAATTGTGGGATTGTAATCGACAAAAGTCGGTAGCCACCTACATGGGTCACTCTGATCTTATATATAGTGCAAAATTTTCAACTTTAGTCGCAAATATATTTGCTAGTGTAGGTACTGATGGTTTATTAAACTTATGGAATTCTTTTGATTTTTCAGGTAAACCTTTGATGACTGTGAAGGCTGCTCATGACAGTGAAATTCTATCGTTGGCCTGGAGTCAATACGATCGTAATGTTTTGGTAACGGGCGGTGCAGACGGTCTAGTTCGTGGTTGGGACTTGAGGAATATGCGTCATCATACGTTTGAATTATTTTCAGGGGAATTTGCCGTAAGACGTTTAGCCTTTTCGCCACACAAAACAACAGTTTTGGCATCGGCTAATTACGATTTTACCACAAGGTGAGTCTTTTTAAAGTTTGAAAATATTAAAACCTATTTAAAGGCTAAAAAAAGTAGAGTAAAAAAAAAGGAAAAGGAGGACAAATTCTCGGTTCAAATCGTTAAATTCAATATTGAATGAAACCAATGAAAAACTTTGAAAATTTTAAAAAAGTTGCTTCATATCGTATGCCAAGACTTGGTATCTGTAGTGCGATAGAAAAAACAAGTATAACGGTACTCAGTAACTCGGTATTCAGTAACTTTCTGACAAAAATATTGGGTGCGATAGAAAGAGCTTTTTGCGATAAATGTTTGTGTGCTGGTTACCTCGTTGCAAGCTTCGGATAATTTTGTTGGAATTCGTTAAAATATCGTTATATTTGTTTTTTCTATACGAATGTTCGTAATAAAAGTTACTGAATCGCACTAATGAACTCTACTTTACACAAATATTTTTTTAAATCATGAGAAAGACAATTAAAAAATATTCTTTTAAAAATTTTTATTCAAAGAAAAATCTATTTTCAAAAAAAAGAGCTCCAAATCAGAATTTTCTAATGCTGAAAAAGATGAAATATTTTTAAAAAAAGTTTTCTTATTTTAGTTGGTAAATTGAAAATTAGTTTAATTAATTTTCTTTTTATTATTTTAGAATTTGGGATTTTGGTATTTCACTAGATGCCATTGAAATACATGAACATCATACGGAATTCGTTTGTGGTTTAGATTGGAATGTTAATACGCCCCATCAATTAGTAGATTGCGGTTGGGATAGTGTCGTCAATGTTTTTACACCAAAATCATTAAAAATGTGAATGTGACGGGCAAAACTTGCACAAAAACAAAAGACAAACAAACCAAAGAAAGAACCAACCAAAGAAGAATGAACGACGATTCAATCAATATGGCCTTCAAACTGTAAAAAGTAACGAAGAAAGATGCAACAAGAAAAAAGCCAACATACAAATGTGTGATAACAAACAAAGTGTCATCAAGCCAATATGTCAAGCAGTAACGTTCGATACGTTGCACAATGAGCAAAATTTACACCATTTCCGGAAAGAGTTTAAGAAAAATTAAGTGAAATATTTCACTTCTTAATAGCGAAATTAAACTAATTTTGTAAAACAAAATTTTAATGAGACAAAAATATTTTTTATTAATTTGGGTTTTTAATTATTTTTGATTAATTAATGGTTTCTTGAACAAATTTTCTTTGAAATTTTGCCAAATTTTTTTTTTTTAAATATTTTTACACCTTCACTACGCACAATCATTTTATTTCTTTCTGAAATCAAATTTCTAAGTCCTAGCGATTAAACTAAATTAATGGAAGCTGCAGAAGTGACTGTTGCTTAATTTTTTTTTCAATTTTAATTTTTTATAAAACCCATCTTGAGTAAAAGCTAAATTTTGAAAATTCCTTAAACCCGAATTATAGAAACTGAATAAGCTGGAGGTTGGTTTACGTGGCAGCTTCAAAGCCATCAATTAGAATCTCAAGATTCCGTTGTGAACGACCTACTCGGCATGCCAATGGAATGATAAAGTGATTTACATTCGCCCTGTGGTAATAAGATGTCTGAGAAGATTCCTTATAAAAAAGCCTATCCCAAGTAGACTTTTTGTCTCAAAGCCAGAAGAGTTGGGCACTCGTATAGAAGGTCAAGGACTGTCTACTTATTCTCAGTGCCCCACAGCTAAAAAATTTACCTTGAATGCTTTGATTCCCAATCCTGCTTAACGGCTGAAGAGAGCATTCATCGTCATATTGAGGCCACATTTGACGCGTAACCTTGCATGTCTTAAAACCCTACCATTTGGTATCCGCCTTCTCTTGGTAGTATTCAAGAATGCCGCTTCTGATGCTATTAAGTGGTATAGCGCCCCTCACAAACAAGGAACCTGTATGTTAGAGACAGTTTTGGCCAATTTCGCCTACTCATTGCCAATGAAGCCAATGTGTTCAGAAATTCATATGAAGGATCAGTCTGACGTCCCAGAAGCAGAAGGTGTAACATTGGATTCAAGCGCCAGGAGAGCCTCTTGCCTATCTACGAAGATGCAAATTTTTCAATAGATACCTCATAGTACAAGGACTTGTATACCTCGCTGATAGGCAGTATGTACTCGTACGCCTGGAAAACATTAGACCTATCCGGAAAGCGGAATGAGAGTTGTATGTTAAGCTTCTGCAATGAACAAAAGAAGCCACAATGCATATGATCTTAGATCTGTCAGTGTGCAGCTTAGTGTCGCACCTACACACTGAGCCAACGAGTGTTTTCAATTTTTTAACAAGCGTGTTCAAGGCGACAACGGTTAGTTGTCAACTTGTTAACGAACGTTGTGGAATTGAGAACGAAGTTTTGTCAAATTTCCAACTTATTAACAAACGTTGTCAAATTGACAACGCAAGTTGTCATTTCAACAACCGTATGGTATGTCAAAATGACATTATTTGGTGTCACCGGTTGGTGTCAATTTGACTCCATTCGTTGTCAATTCTGTAACGCTATGTTGTCAATAATGCGTTGTTATAATGACACCATGGCACTATTAATACCGTTTGTGGACATTTTGACAACAGATGGTGTCTTTTTTTCCTCTGACTGCATGAATATATAACCCGTTTCCACTCTCGCCTGTAGGGGAAGATGAGTTAAGCTGGTGGTTACTTAATTAATGGTTTTTATGAAAATTTTCAACAAAATTTTTTTCTCTTTTTATAACTAATAACTTGACCTTGAGTGGAAATTAAATTTTGAAATATTCCTTCAACTCCTTCAACAAATTCCGGTAACTGCAGAAATTTTAGAAAATTAATGGTTTCATGAACTTCTTGAGTGCATGATTTAAGTAGAAAAATTCTTTTTCTATTTCAATTTAATTTTTCTTAAAACTTACTAGGAAATGGTGTACATTCTTCATATTAAAAAAAAAAAAGTAGCAAAGCTAAAGCTCTAAACTGTTTTAAAAACGTTTACAATGTGATAAAGAAATATTTGAACAAATAAACCCAGATAATAATAAAAATAATCGTAATTATAAAGAACTTTATGCTAAATTAATTAATAAAATAAGTTTTTGTAAATATTATTTTAATAAATTTAATATTAAAGTAAAATTATAATACACAAAAATCTATGGCCCATAATTATAGTCACACTAAAGTCGATATTTTTTTCAAAACAATTTCAAATTCATGAAATTCTTATTAACACAAGTCAGCTCTTTATAAAAGTATACTATTTTGTGACTACGATTATGGCCCTATATTTTTAATTTTACAAAAATAATGTTTTCTGCTAAGCATGTAATACATGGGGCATTTTATACCAAGTCGAACCATTTTTGGTTTCTTTTTTACAAAATTTTTTAATTAAAATAAAAAAGAAAATTAAAATAAAATTGCCAACATTTGTCGCAAAACCTTTTTTTAACGTTTCGAGTTACAAACTTGAGTCTTTGACAATAAAAAATCTCTAAGACGAGTTTTTCTCTCATAAATTTAAACAAATTCTAAGAGCCTATTTGTCAACATGCGAACGACAGTTTATTTTGTACAGAAATTATTCATAATTAGCACTACTGTTGTTCACTAATAAATTACAGTGGATTCATGGTGGTTTGAGAGAGTGTGGTTTACACACATGCCTGCCTAGAGTTTCCAGTAGTTCTGTAGATCTCTTTTTTCCTCTTCGCAAAGTAAGACACTAATGAAGCTGTAGCTGCATCCATAAAAGATCTGGGGTTATGATGGAGCCATCTGCACCCTTTTTAACAGTTTAATCTGTTGAGCTTTCGTTGCCTTAAAAATCAGTGTAAACAGGCTTAAAGGCATTTGCATACAAATAATTATCATCCCAAAAACAACAAGCCCTTACAAGATGCAACTTAACTTTGGGTACGAAGCAGCTACTTACTTGCACACGTCAACTTAATCTACAATTTTGGTTGTGAGCATAGGATTTGCTGTCAGTCAAAACTTTAAAAACCGAAAAATTATTTTCTTAATAGTAAGAGGCCTGGGGGGTTATTATGTATTTCCCAAAACCATTCTAGGGGCTGCCTTGGAGTTCTATTATGCTCATTTTTAGGGAGTGCCTGGAAAGAGAATCGCAACAATACTGTTTGGAAACAAAAGGTATGATTTATGCCATTCCGATCTCGGGAAAGAACAAGGAAATTACTTAGCTTGACCTGGTCAGGAATTCGCATTGTTACGGGATTCCTGACTGGACATTGCAGAGTATTGAAATACTTGGCGAATATGAGGATCAGTCAAAATGACCTCAGCAGGTTATTCAACGAAGTTGAAGAGACAGCGGAACACATATTGTGTCACTGTAATGGTTTAATTTGGACCCGTTTTAACTACAACCGTCGGACATGGCGGACAAAGAAGTTTCTGAATTCTTAATGAATACTAGACTCTAAGATGATTTGTAACTTGGGAGTAGTGTAACAATAGATCTATTTTTTCCGCAGTGAACAGGTAACTTATTCCCGCTCCTAATTTTAATTCTATTCGAATCTAAAGGGCTTTCCAAGAGAATTTTTAATTAAAAAAAAAAAAACAAATTATGTAGGAAATTCGAAAAATAATTAACATTTTTAAAATTACCTTCAAAATTGTTAATACAACTCTGCTGGATTTTCGATATTATATTTTTCTTTCGAATTGAAAACTCCTTTCAAAAGGCATTTCGATTCAAATCGAAATACATAATAACTCCCCTGATTATTAATGGTGTAGTTGTGACGGAAATGGTACAATGTGCACTGAGAAAACGACTTTAGTTATAATGGAATTTTTTAATTATGGCAAAAGAAAATCATTGTTACAACTCGAAATATTTCTAAGAGTACTAAATGTTGGACTGTATTACCGAATTGTGGTTGCTACAATTAAATTTTAAATTAGAATTAAATTTAGTTCCCACAACCTGCGTTGTTTTTTGTGTGTGAGAACGCCGATCAGCTTGTTGTAAATTCAACCACAAGAAAAGATGGATTGTCTGTTTAGCTAAATGCGAACGAAAGCTTCTTTCGCATAATTGTAGGTATTGCAAACAGAAACAAGACACGATAGTTTTAAACAATACATTTAGAAGTGTATTGAATTTCTGATGAGTAACAAAAATTTGATTCTTACTGCCGACAGATTTTTTCTAGCTACATATTAAATTCCTTATTAGACGGTTAAGAGACACGGCAATTTTAGTTGCGCAACTCTTAAGCTTTTATGAGAGAGAAAGAGAGAGAGAAAAGCAAAATTGCCGTGTCTGTTCATCAACCCATACATCATCGCAGACTGATTTAAAGATTGAGTGTAGATTGGGCTAAAAAATAAAATAAATTAAAAATTCCTCTTGCTAGTTAGTTTTATTTGACCTTTTTCTTTCTATTTTGTTAATTATATCCTATTTTATAATTATATCCTGAAGAAGCTACAAAAATTGGAGCGAAATATCGATATAAAAATAAATATTTGAAAAATAAGACCTCAAGCTTAACAAAATAGCCATAATTCCTTTTGCTGTAAATAAATTAAAAACAATCAATACATACATCTAGCAAGGGCTAAATAATACCAAATGGATGGTTAATACCATCACAAAAATAGTTTTATAAATTCCAATGATCACATGCAGTGAACGACGTCAGCCTTTTAAAATATATATAAAAAAAAAACGGTACTAGCCACCAGATGAAAATGACGACGAATGGGGAATTACAGAAAAAAATAACAAGCAAAGAACGCTCTCCCACCTTAACAGGCTGCAATTGATATAAAATATGTGAGTGTTTCTGCTCTAAAATAGTTTTATTTTTACTCTTTAGTGTGCTTGTATTAGTTAGTACTTTTAGAAAAAAAAAAAAAAAAAACAAAAACCAAAACTGTTTAGTATTGAATGTTTGAATGATCTCGAGGCGCGTGATTTGTTTTTTAAGATTTTTTTTTTTTGAAAATAATAAATAGCAAAAATTAGACTCCTACACAAATTTTCTAGCCATAAAATCATTTTCATTTTCACTGTAAGTTGGCTGTCTGATCAGCAAGAAAGGAGGCTGGTGGTGCTCGCCCGCTAATACACCAACAACTTTTGTTCACATTTTATTTTGAACACTTGGTTTTTAACAATGAAAATTCAAACAAACAGTGCATATAAATGGTTTATTATACCCTACACACCAGGTCCTGAATCTAATTCTAAATTCTAAAAGCTTTATTAAAGGAATTTAATACACAAACTTTGCTTAGCAAAGCCGCTGTTAAATACAAATGTTTTTTAAAAAAAATTTTTATAACATTAAAGAGACAAAATTCTTCAAAAATTTATTAGACACATATGCTCACTCTTGGTACACACTAAAGGGCTGCACAAGCACACTTGAAATGGTTTTTACGCGCTTTTTATTATAAAATATTACACATTTTTGTAGTGTGCTTGTACAGCCCTTTAGTACACACTATCCTATTTCTCTAGCACACATGAAGTTTTTGCCATAGCTAAGGGTTCAATCTAATAGTTTGTTATGGCCTGGTGTGTGTTTGAATGTTAGTCGGCTTGTTTTGTGCTACAAGCAAGAACTAAGAAATGCTTTAGCTTAGGACTCTGAAATTGTATTTTTAATTTTTTTTTTTTGAGTTTATTTGATTTTTTGCAACCGAAATGAAATAATTTATTACAGCTTTTTTGTAAAATATATTTCTCTTTAAGAAATTTAAAAACTTGTTTAATACATGTACGAAGTGAAAAGCATGTAGTCATGTATGGCCTATATTTGTCTACGCTGGTGAAGGGTATATAAAATTCGTTACAACGGAATTTACTTTATGTACGTTTAACCAATCTCGTTTGCTCTTACTTCCTTGTGGGAGAGTGTTCAATACAAAACAAAATAAAATGCAACAACATACACTCATGTGATTTTCTTTTTGTTGTGCAACTGTGCAATATTAAATCACCTGTATGAGGCACACGTACTCGTAGCTATTCTTGAGCATTTCTGTGCTCACTTATCGCCACTTCTGTGTTTAAATTAATTTTTTATTTCATTTTATTTTTATTTTTTCGTTATTTCTTATGGTTGTTTAATGCACATCCACCCCCTCTTAGTTGAAAAATGTGTGTTTCTATTTTTCTAATTTTTTTTCTCAATTTTATTATCAAATCCAAAAATAAAATTGCATTGTGTGGAATCTTCTTAAAATAGATTTTGTTGTTATAAAAATAAAATGCGCAGCAGTGGTACATTCTTGTGACATTTTATAAGATTTTATTTACAAAAACTCATAAACAAATTCAAATGAAATTGATCGTATGCAATTTGAATAATAATTGGGGAGGGTTGATTTTCACTGAGCACTTGATCATACAATCAGAGAGTTCATTTATTTAATTGTTTTTTGTTAAATATTTTATGGTATTTACATACATGTTTTATTTTTAATTATTAAAAATATTTAATGAGTTTACTTTTAACATGTTGTTCAAATGTTTATTTAATTAATTAATAATGCTAAATATTTTTGGAACTTAAAACTTATAAAATCCATATGAATTGGAGCTGATTTTAGTAAAATTATATTTAGAAAAAAAAATTTTTTTAAGTGGACTTAAGCCACTTTTAAACTTTTAAAATAACGGCATTTCGTTGCCGTTATTCTGAGACCCATATAAAGTTAATATCTTTGCGAATCATAACATTTCTAGTAAAATGGCCTATATTTGTTAGTGCATATTTTTGCATATTTTGCCTTAAATGCATGTTTGTTGTTTTCATTCTGCGATCCAAATAAAATTAATATCTTTGGGAATCAGAATGTTTCCAGTAAAATAGGCTCAATTTGTTAGTGTATATTTTGCTTTAAATGCATATTTTTGCATATTTTATTACAAATTCACATTTTTCATCAAATTTCGTAATATTTTGTAAAAATTTTTGGCATATTTTGTTATAAATGCATATTTTTCGTCATATTTATGAAAAAAATTTGATTTTTTCTTAATTTTTTATTTAGAAAGAGGAATTCATTAAAAGATGTAGTCAGTGGATCAGCTGGTTATTGTTATTTGAACCCTGCAACTGTCAAACAGTCAATATAGTTTGTGATAAAATGCTTACTTTGACATTTTCAAGTAGCGAAAGCAACAATATTTTAATATTTGGTATAGAATTATCTACAATTTGACTTGTTTCTGTTGCTAGTTTTACGGAGTTGTATTTTGAAGTCAAAATTTTGTTATTTGGCTAAAACTATGTGATGTTTTGCTGTCTATTCTTTGTTAACTTTATATTTACGCAGTTGCAAAAATAGATAATTTTTGTTAATTTTTTTCGTGCTTAATGCTTAATAAATAGACTTTTTATCTAATTGACAGACTGAACCCTATTACCCAAAAATGTTAAATGTCACATGCTTAGCACCGTATGGCTGAAGAAATTCGAAATAAATTTGATACAACAAATATTTTTAAGGCCACCTTTACGGGTTTCACTTTTTAAAGAATACTATATAGACTTGAACCTTCCACCACAGCCAACTATAACAAGCCAAGATAGCTGGTTGGGGCAGCTGCGTATTATGCCAAAAAATTTTAAGAATTTACAATCCCCAGTGATGTTGCTCTGAGAAATTTTAGCAACTTTCGGACGAACCATAGTAAAACACAGGGTGGGATGCACATCATTTTAAATGATGGTCGATCGCGCCCAATTAGTAAGAAATTACGAGTACTTTGAATTATTAAAAAAAAAAATAAAATGCCTATTTTATAAATTTATTTTTATATCTATATTTCGCTCCAACTTATGTATATTTTTAATTATGTCTTAAAAATAAAAGTTAAAGAGAAGTATCGATATAAGAATAAAAGCCATTTTATTTAAAAAGAAAAAGTCATATAAACTTCCAAATAAATTTAAAAATTTTTTTTTAAATTCCCTCATACTTAAGTAGTCTTGCTCTGAGGAATTTTTCCATTCCCCATTTTGTGGAGGTAATATTGAATAATTTAGCAGTTTTTATTTTATGATGCAAGACTAAAATTACCAAAATGAGAATTTCAAAAAAATTTTAAAAATAGTTCAAAGTAACTTCTGAGTATTTGGACGGTAGATTACAAAACTAGACGATCTCCCCTTTAGAATGATATATGCCCCATTTGAAGTTATTATTCATTGGGCGAAAGGACTTTTCAGAATCACAGTTTTGTGCTTCATTGCCCACATGCCCTTTATTTATCCATATTAGGCGATTTTCCAACCTTTTCAAAATAACTATTTCAGGGAAATACTTGTTTAACATTAAAGCAACAAAACTTCTACTATTCTGCAACATTTTCCTTAGAACAAACCAGCAGTTTGTTTGTTTAATGAAGTAAGTTTATACACGAGAAGGACACAAGCTAAACTAAACATTTTGATTGCCTTATGATTTTACCTCATCAATTGTGTTCTTTTCTTTTCTTTTCTTTTTTTGTTTATTTGCTCTGATATTCTAAATTGTTGAAAATTGGTACGCTTGCAAGAAAATGAAAAGAAACCAAAGCATGGCTAATATTTCAACTCTTTTTACTGTCACGCCAGAGAAAAAAAAAGAGAACAACAAGCTGATGCAAAGAAAAAATACCAAACTAGATTACTGGATCAGTTAAACAAAATCACGGCGGTCATAAAACACAACAATAAATAAAACAATTCAACAAAAGAATCCCTACAATCAAAAAAATATATAGAATAAATATCAGCAGGATAATATAAAAAAAAGGATTTTATAACGTGTATGTATGTCAAACACCCAGCAACGTACAAATGTTACCCATATTTACGTATAGAAATAAAATAACCCAGCAAAGCAAACATTACAGATAGTGAATGTCCTTTATGACTTTTAAATAGATTCTGAAAAATAAAAATAAAATTGTTAGTAATTCGCTGTTTATGGAAAATAATCCAACTAATTGTTTTAAAAATTTTCATGAAAAACACTAGAAAATATTTTACAAATTGAAACTTTTCACAAACAAATTTTTTTTGACGATTGAATTGTACATGAATTATAAAAAAAACATCTGCATTCTTAACATTTTTTAAACGTTAATTGAGAATCGAATTTGATTTTAGGCAATTTTAATTTTTTATATTCCAAACGCTGGACTATTTGTTGCCTGGGATGTGTTCAATATTTAACTTGAAGTTTATTTTCTGTTCTTTGATGACAAGAAAAACAACAGCAAATAGGTTCAATAAAACATTCTCAGTTTTATAAAAAAAAAATTAGATAACCCAGTTGACCATTTTTTAAGATAGCTGCGCTAGATACTCGAAACATGGTGTGAGAATGAAAAATGATATTTTTAAAATGATCTAAGGAAAGTTGAAAGAGCCGTACAGTAAATCCTCTTTTGCACTTTTAGAATTTTCAAAGAAATACACTCAATATCAGAAATTATTTAAAAACAAGTTAAATTCGGCTGTGACGAGTTTACCTTTTACTGTTCTAGCGAAATATTCATATTTTTCACTTTCCACACTCTTCTTCAACATCAAAAACATATAAAAATTAAGTGTGTGAAGATAAATATGCCGCGTTAAATATATTTTAACGTAACCCCTTACGTTGTTTAGTATTTCAGTAATAATGGTATATTTATCAAATACTTCTTACGTTACTAGGAAGTTCTATATATATTTTTAATAATAGTTTAGCGAAAGTCGTCTAGATTGGTAATCAGAAGCTACTTTGGATTATTAAAATTTTTTTTTTTTAAATTTCAATATACTGCTGCTCTGAGGGATTTTAGCGACTTCCGGACGAACCACAGAAGATTGCGAGATGGGACATATATATGTAATTTTAAAGGGCATGTCGTCTAGATTTGTAGTCTAGCCTTCAAAATACCCAGAAGTTACTTTGGATTATTGTTAAAATTTTTTTTTAAATTGCCAAATACCCCAGTGCTGTTGCTCGAAGAGATTTTAGCGATTTCCTTCCTCTTATTGACGGATTTAGCTTAATTTTGATGCAGATACTATGAAGAATAGGATGTATTTAAAAAAACTGTGTACTGCTTTTTTTTAGTTTAGATAAAATACCCGAAAATATAAAGGCAAATTAATAAAAATCTAAAACTTTAATTGTATTTTGGATATTACCCGACCATTTGTTAGCCTATTGCTCTCATATTTTGCACAAAGATTATGACTAATATTTCAAACAAAACTGTCTGGTTAGTTGTTTAAAAAAATTGGCCGAAGACCCACTCAAAAAATGGTCAAAAATAAAAGTAGTTGCCGTTTTTGACTCATAGCTTTGCCATTTATAAACCGATCTGACTGAATTTCAATAGCAATAATCTTACAAAAAACAGCTGACAGATTGCTATAAAAAGCTTTTCTGTACGTTGCCTAGGGACTTCAAAAAGTTAATTTCAACGATTTGACAGACAGACAGACAGACGAACATCGCTAGAATTAGAATAAGGAGCGGGAATAAGTTACCTGGTCACTGCGGCCAAAATATACCTATTGTGACACTACTCTCAAGTTACAAATCATCTTAGAGTGAAGTATTCATTAAGAATTCAGAAACTTCTTTAGGTGATTTGTCCGCCATGTCCGAAGGTTGTAGTTAGTATTCCTAAGTAGCGAAAACGGGTCTAAATTAGACCATTACAGTGATACAATATGTGTTCTGATGTCTCTTCATCGCTAAATCGACTTCGCTATTCATAAGGATCCAGATTATATATACTTTACAGGCTGTCCCATGTACGATGTAGAAATTACAAACGGAATCACAAAGTTATATTTACCCTTCTTACATACAGTGAAGTGTATAAAAAGATTTTTTTCCGTCTATATGGTCAATTAGGTTTCACAAACACAACACATACGCATGTAGCGTAAATCAGTTTAGCTTTAGTGGCACTGACATACAGATGAGATGAATGATGGATGATGGATGTGAATAACCTTGAGTCTGCACAATTTTAACGAGTTAACAAACAAATTTTATTTAACTTTCAATTTGACAAATTGAAACTGCAAGGGGTAGACAGAGAAATTTTAGAAAAATTAACGTTGCAACCAAACCAACACATACTTTTTGGTTTATTTTATATTCAAAGAAAGTTTATGACTAAAAGTGAATTTAGATGTTGAAGTGAACATAATTGCATGTTGCATTGACCTTCATTTTGTGGCAAACAAAATGCAAAGCAAACAATGAAAAAAAAAGAGAAATAATTTTCAATTGAACACAAATGGTGTAAAGGTTTAGTCTATTTAAACCTTTTCGAAAGGAAGGAGGTATGTGGACAAATAATGTTAAAGAGCTGTGACACATACTCGTACCAACAAAAATTATACGAGACACTTAATTCTTCCAATACGCTCTGTAGGATATTTAAGGCATTGTGGGTTAACTGATTAACTCTTCATGTATGTAAGTGTGAGTGTGTGTACATACAAAAAAAACATGTCATTCAGGCACACAATTTCATTTAATCTGGAATAGGCGTTTATGTTTAGTTGAACAATTAAAACACTAATAAAGACAACAGATTTTCCAGAACCTCCTTAAAGCCGCTAAATGCTGTTAATCCTTTTGAAAGGCAACAAATTTAATTTAACAAGAAAATGCAGAACAACCTTAGCAAATTTTGGAAAAAATTCTTCAAACAATTTTACAAACATTTTTATACTACAGACTCGCGTCAATGTCAACTAATATTTAAAACAAATATTGACCTTCATTTTATATTACAAACAACCACACACACACACACACACACACACACAAACACTAAAAAATATCCTTTTTTTAACCCGTTTTTTACTGAATTTTTCATGGTAACCGTTCATTTTTTAGTAGATTTTTGTGTCTTTTGTTAAAGAATTCTATTTGTTTATGTTTGTGGCGGACCATAAAAAGATTTTCAGGTTTCTAGATGACCTGTTTCTCTCTTCTCTTGTTTTTAATAAACCAAAAAGGGTTTATGTTATTCTCAGAATCAGTTTTTTTATAAAAATTTTAGAAAAACTAAAAAATGAACAGACAGAATGAACAGCAACTACATAAATATTAGAAATGCAACGCATGAATAATTTGAAAACAGACAAACAGAAGAGATTCCAAAACGAAGACTGCAACAAACAGCCAGCAAAAGAAAAAGCCATTTAAAGTGGTATAAGTCCACTTTTTTAAAAAAAAATAATCACCATTAATTTTAGTTAAATGGCGTCCTTATCTTACTAATATAACTTTTTTAAATGGACTTATACCACTTTCATATATAACAGTTAATTTATGTATGATTTCATTATTAGCTTTTTTTGTTCAAAAATATAAACAACACTAACACCAACAAAAACCAAAGCCACAAGATCTCGTGTTCATGTTTGTTACCTAGCGGCGAAAAGAAGAAGTAAGCAGGCCTTCTGAAAGCCGTTATTTTCTTACGGTATGGAATGTATAAATTTTTTACAAACGATGTTCTTGCCAGTCAAGGCCTTTACTTTCCTTTCTTCAATAGGACTGTTAGAGGGGCTGTTATCAGGCGTTAGAATTGCCTTTGTCTCTCAACTACGGATGTCATGTTTCAACAGTCGGTCAGGGACAAACTTTTTTATACAAATTTTGAAATCAAACAACATTTTGATTTAATATTAGTAAATATTATTTAAGCTTAAGATCTCAATGAAAAAATTGTTTTTGTTTTAATTTTCCAATATTTCGACTTTCTTTTGAAGGTCTTCTTGAGGGAAATTTATTTTTAAATAACTTTTAAATTCAAAATTGAAAATGAAATCATTGTTTGTTTTTTAATATGTTTATCAAATAACAAGAACCATTTTCCAGAAGGTATGTATGTATATAAATAAAATGAGTATTTGTGACGTCACAAATACTCATGAGAATAAATAATCGTAAATTAACACATAAAATTGAAAAGTTGTATTTAAAATATATTCATTCACCTTCAAGTGAAAAGAAAAAATACTACTCATACATTTATTTATAGACATATTGCTCATTTACTTCAATAGTGTCATAAGTCACGAAAAGGTGTTTTTTTACTTAATTTTTTTTTTGCAATAAATATGAGCTGTTTTTTTTTATAAAACTGATATAAGTCCACTTTAAGAAAAAAAAATGAGTTAGCGGTAATTTTAGTACAGCATCGTTTTACTAAAAAACACATTTAAAAAAAAGGGGATTTATACTATTTTCAAATGAACTGTTATGCTTGAAAGTGGTATAAGTCCATTTAAAAAAAAGAAATAATTAATGAGCAGTAATTTTAGAAAAGACACCATTTATTTACAATTAATGCTGACTCTTTAAAAAAGAAAGTGGACTTGTACCACTTTCTAGTACAACGGCTCATATACCAAACAAATTATTCTATTTAATTTTCTTTTCTTAAGAAAATATTTAAAATTTTTACAAATTGCAAGCTTGAGAGGGCTCTTCTCTAACTTTATGTTTTTTAATTAAGACACTATTAAAGTATATGAGCGATAGGTTACATACACATAGGAGGGCACTTTTTCCTTTTATTCTGCAATAAATGGATTGTTGCACGGCATGTGTGGCAGAGGGCAGCGTCCTACTGAAAGCACATGTCGTCCAAGTCCATGCTGTCTAATTGAGGAAGCAAGAATTTCATTATCATTTCCCTAGTCCATTCACAGTTATCGCGATTTCGGCCTCATCTTCAAAAAAATAAGACCTCACAAAAATCTGCACTAGACAGTTGCTTGTTGTGTTTGTATTTATTTTTCGTGGATTGGATGAAGTTTACAATTTTATGTATTCACAAAGTCATTCCTTTGGATGCAGTTCATGGAAGAAGATAACTCTTTTCGAATAATTCACTTGGCTCCATCACAATTAAATCCAATGAATTGTTCTTTTGTAAAACGCTCTATTTTTAATAACCGAAATAAACATATGTGACAGCTGCCAAATTTTAGAGTTGCCACTTTCACAAAAAAAAATTACCCTAAATTGAAAAGACCCTTCTTTACAACGACTTATGTTGTTCTAGCTCATGATGAACTGTTTATACCCAAATTGAAATAATTGAAAGAAGAATTTCTGAAAATGTTTGTGATTTTTATAAAATTTTTTTTTAAATTAAAAAAAAAAATTTAGATTTAATTTTTTATTTTTTGAAAGTCTTATGGCCTCTTCAGCGATGTCACCAGAAAACCTAAGCGAACGAAAGTAAGGCACATTTGTATTGAAAACAAAAACAAATTTTCGTGCATTGTTTTTGTTTTTAATACAAATAAGCTTTGCTTTCGTTCGGTGACATTGCTGAACAGACCATTAGACATTTTCTTATCTCTTTAGAACACTCACGTAAGTTAAAAGAAAGCGCGGCACAAGCAAAGCTTGAATATGAATGAAAATTATATTTTTATTATAAAATTATAAATATTGGGGGTTATTAAGTATTTCCTTTCTAATCGAAAAGGCTTACGCAAAGAATTTTCAATTAAATAAAAAATAATTATGTAGAACATTTGAAAAAAAAATATTTTTAAAAACTACCCTCAAAATTGAAGGTTTTTCGAAAGTTCTACGTGTTAGATCTTTCTTGCGAATTGAAAATTCTATTCGAAAGCCATTTCTATTCGAATCGAAACACATAATAACCCAATTGAAGTGCAGCAACCTAAGATATCGAAGGATATAGCGAAATGATTGTATGTATCGCATATGTTTGTAGACAGTGATGTATGATTTTTTTCAAACTGTTTTGCGCAGCTCTTTAGTACGTATACCCAGAACATGATTGTGATTTTGAACTTTTTGCTGTCTATGGTGAAGGGTACAAAAACACAAACACCAACTGATATGCTTTAAATAAGTACGCAACAAATTTTTGTTTTTATTTTTTATTTTAACACAGAAATGTGTGTTTATTTGTGTGGGTTTCTCGGTCAGTATTATTTTTCTGTTTGTTTAAATTTATTTCCAAATTACGGGCCAAAAAAAAATCATTCATTGACGTCATAAAATATTTTTTTGCTTGTTATGATTAAAAAAAATTAAAAAAAAAAAAGTTATAAACAAAAAACAAATAATCAAACAACTGAGTGATTTTGCCCACCAACATTAAAACCTAAAAAAAATTAAGCACACAAACAAAAACAAGTTATCAGTTTTCGAAAAAAAAAGCTAGAGTGTGTGTGAGGGCGTCTATGAGTGAGTGAATAAACTTGTGGGCAATTTTCTTTTACTTAAAAAAAGAATTTTTTTTGGTGTTAAGTCCTGCTAATCGCTAATGTGAACTGATGTTAAGGCATGTGTTGCCATGAGTTAGAAAAAAAAAATAAACTTTATTGGGGCTGAAAAAAATACTAGAAAAAATCAAAAAACGTTAATCATAATTTACGAGGTTAGAATTTTAATCTATCTTTAGTCTATGATAAATAGACTGACAGATACTCGTATGAGAAGTACAATTTAATAAACATTCACAATGGCATCATGAGTTCTAACTCACTGCAATACAACTACTCTAGCTTATGGAAAATTCTCTAACTGAACTAAAAAGTACTTTCTGTAAAACTACATTGAGTTGGAATGGCAGTCCAAAAAAAAAAATCATATTTATTTAGGGGTACTTTAAGGATAAAAAAAGACTAGAATTAGGTTTCTTTTTGGCTTCTTATTAATACATTTAACCCTAGAACGTCATCCTTCGTCAAAATGACGACGGCCGATCTTATTTTTGAATTAAAACCTGTTTTTTCTGTTTGTTTTGATCTCATTTTTCGTATAGCATTAGTCGCTAACAAGCTGTTCGCTTTTAATTTCTTGTCGTAGTCAAAATGACGAAGGATGACGTTAGTGTACAAAAAATAAGGATGATATTCTAGGGTTAAGAAGGAAAAAGTGGGTCAGGTGGTAGAAATATGCATTTTCCAAATAACTTTGCAATTTGGTGTCATGCTTATTTTTGCTACAACAATATTTTAACGCTTCAGGTGATGTGATAAGACGTCATTTATTATTTATTATCACCATGAGCTTTAATCGCAAAGCGACCTTCCAGTTCTTAGCTTTAATTCGAGACTTCTTACGAATCTTTAGGACTAATCATGTTTATGTGTCTTGGGACCAGTGTCCGACTGACTCAGCAGCTCATTCTGGGTCTTGCCGCCACTGGACACTATTGTTGAGAAGTGTCCTTTTAGCTTAAGCTTTTTTATACCATCTGAATAATACGATTTTGGCAACCCCTCAAAATACGCATTAGTTTTGGTAATCACTTCTTCGTTTGAGATGAATTTTTTTCCTGCGAGCCTTTTTTTCAAGTTTGCAAACAGGAAAAAGTCACTAGGAGCTCGTATACGTGCATGTTACGTATTTCGCAAGGATTTGAAAAAATTCTAACAATAATTTTGCACCGAAAGTAAAGCAAAAACAAAATTTAAAAAATTTTAAATCCCAGAAAAGTATTGAAGTGCTAAATTTTTCAATTCCAAATAAAATATGAGGATTCAGCGATATCACAAAAAAACCTAAGCGAACGAAAGCCAACCAATAACATTTATATTAAAAAAAAATGTACGAATTTTTTTTTTTGTTTTTAAAACAAACGTGCTTTGCTTGCGTTCACGTAAGTTTTCTGGTGACAATTTCTGATCACTACTCGAGAGTTTTGTTAACGGGCTGAGTATGAATTTAAACTGATAATATACTCTAACCCTGCAGGAGTTTAAGGTGCAGTGTTTAAAAGTTACCAGCACTTATACTAGGAAAGCAAGCGTTTCCTTTTTAATGCTAGCGCTGAATGAGTACTTTTATTTGAAGTATTCGAACAGCTCACACAGTTTGTCACACAGTAGTGGTTATTTTTATACTATTAGAATTTATTTTGATTTCCTGCAGCGTACACATGTACAGCCACACGCACATACAAACATACATACTAGCAAGAGTAGGTAGATACTTTTTTAAAAGCTCCCTTTAAGAAACTCTACTTGAACCCAGCATGACCATCAAAAAGATCAAACACACCGATCGCCTAGAATGTTGCTTGTGAAATCAGCTGTCAAATAAAATAGTGATGTCAACCCAAAATTTAAAACGTAAACATTAACTTTTTTTAACACAACATTATCAACTCAAAACATTTACAAACATCAGCAGAAAACTAAACAAAAAGTGAAATAATTTTGTTAATTCTAAGAATTGAAACGCTGTTACGTAAATAAAATAAACCGTAACCAAATTTAACCTTGTTTTTAATTTTTATTTCATTTTTTTTTTCTTTCTTAAACACTCATTCACTGTAATTCTGTTTGGCAATAATAATTTGAAAAACCGTTGAAAACTGTTGCGTAATTTTACAAACAACTAAATCATATTGTAAGAACAATTTTTACACAATTTGCTACATTTAGTGGAATGCGCATTGATCTGGATGTCCTGAATGTCCTGAATTTTTTAACAACCAACCATAAAATTTCATTTGAATTGTTTAATGTTAATTTGCATTTTCATGCATTTAACTACTTCTCTGGAAAGTCGACTACAAAATTACACAATTGTTACATCATTGAGTCATAAATATTGTTGCGTAACTTGCTCTAAAGCATTTAAATTGTGAGTCAACATAAGAGGCATGTGTGCGTTTAACAAACGCTGTTACTTAGTCAGGCATGAACTATTTATAATTCAAGGAACCTTAAAATAAAAGAATAAAAAGGAAAATTGTGTTTTCAATTGAAGACTGTGGTCGCACTTCTTACGTAAGTATCAATGTCGTAATAACAATGAACCGCCTTAATATTGGCTGGCCTTGCATTATTTCACAACAATGAGATCGAGCACACAGTGCAAACGAAGCAAAAAATAACATAAAAATAAAACACTCAACTAACCACAAAAGCTATTTGGAGAAATAGATTTGAAAAAAAAAGCAAAATTACAAGTTTTAATGAAATACTTGATTTTATTAATTTATTTACAAACAAGCTTAATTTAGTTTCTACAACTCGCATTCGTTATCTTATAAAACTTGGTGAAATTTCGTTACAAGTTGGGTAAAATTGACAGCCAGGATTTGAAATTTCGTGACTAAACTATAAAGCTCTTAATTATTTTCAAGTCGGCGACTTTTACCGTACCAAAATTCCTTCAAACTAAAATTTTAAATTGTCAAGTTTTTAAGAGGTTTAAGAAATTTTCGACTCAAGTTTTTCCCATTTTAGCATAGAATTATAATTAGATTTAGGAGAGAGAAAAAGTCACCTGATGATTGCAGCCAAAACAGACCTATTGTGTCACTACTTTCATATTACAAGTCGCTAGTGAAAGAAAAATTTGTTACCAATCATAAATAAACGCAGGTTTTTTATCTTTACAATGAAAAATCGGTCTTATAGCTCAAAATATTTTAAAGAAATATCACAAGAAAACCTAAGCGACCGAAAGCCAAGCACAATGTACGAAAATTTGTTTTTGTTTTCAATAAAAATGTGATTTGCTTTCGTTTTCTTGTGACATCGCTTCTCTTAGGCAGAGCGCAATGCCATATATTTTGACCTTAAAACTTATTGCTCCCTAACATAAGTAATAAGTAAGTTTTTAGTGGGATTTTGACTACATAAATTGGTGCGATTCTTTTTCCCAGCTACTTTTTAATCTCCTGCGCCAATGAATGTAATAGCCGCTCCTTTTCTTGTGATATGGTTTATATTTACTAAGTGGACCCGATCCTTAGTAGCAGTAATCTGGTTGAGTTACAATAATAGCATGGCCGGCATTGCCACATATCGCTGTTTTCACTACATCAACGACACTAGTAATCCAGCCTATAGAGTTTCGTGAAGCAGTTGAATTTTTATTTTTAATCCTCTAAAAAATCAACAAAAACTCCTCAGGCACAAAACCAAACAAAAAACTTAATTGATACAACACAGTTGCCGTCGCCATTGTAATCAATAACAAAAAAAAAAAAACAGGACGTCTCTTAAAACCTCACAAAAACTGCCCTAATTTTGTTAAAAATGTGTAACAATCGTTTTAAAAATGGTTTGTAGCCAAAACAATAGAAAATTTAACTGAAATCATAAAAAAATTGTAACACTTGGGACAACAACAACATCAACAAAAAAATATTTTTCTTTATTTTTTTTTTTTTTTTTGCAGTAACAAAAAGTGTGTCATTCATTTCAACATTCTAAAAATAAGTCACAGAAATTCTTTAGAAAAATTGTAACAGAAAATGATTCCGATGCACGGACTTGCACTTATTACTCAATAATTAAAACTGAAAACGAAATTGAAATTCGTAAGGCATGTAAATTTGTTGTCTGTCCGTGTGTATTCGTATGCACGTGCTGTTTTTTATGACCTTGAATTTTCCTTATTTTTTTGTTTTCTAATTTTCCTTTCATTTCTAAGCTGCGCGAAAAATTATTATAAAACATAATTTGCATGTAGCTTGTTGTTGTAAATTACATTTATGATCCTAAATAAATATTATATTTCGAAAACCTTAACATCTTGAAATTTCAAAAATGCAAATTTTGTTTTTGTTTTCGAATTTAAGCAAAAAATATTTATTTAATTTCGTAATGGCCTTCACTAATAAAACACAACATGATAAGGTTTACCGCCTATAGTGTGATTCAATGACCAGTCCTACTTACGCTTCACAACCCAGAGAAGGCATGCAGAAGTGGCTACCAGTCATTTCTAAACTAAAGCCTGGAAATATGATAGACATTGGGAAATATTTGACGTCTTTATGGGGGTACCTACTCCGGTAATGAAAAAGAACTTGAGAGTTCTAATTCCTAAGAGAGATAATTAGGTGAAATCAACGGGTTGGCAAGCAGGGGTATACAAAATTTGCTTCACTATTGATTTCAGAGTATACACGCAAAAAAAAAATATGGTTGAGGCAACCATATTCTGGTGGAAACAAAGTATGGTTAGATTTATGATTGCTTCTAACCATATATATTTTTAAATCAAAAATATTAAAAATAGTTTTTCAACTGCAGATGTTGCGGTTCAACCCCCGGTCAAGGCAAGAAATTTTTAAAAAAATTTTTAATACATACATATTTTAATATGATTTAAAAAAAAAATTATTTAAATTTTTTTGTATAAGTAAAGTTTTTTTATTCCATTGATTTTTCTTTTCTATCAATTTGTATTTATTTATTACTAATACATCGGGTTTAAATTTATTTTTTTAAATTTTAGTTGACTCTACCAGGGCTCGAACTTGCGAACGCTTAGTTAAGAAGCATTAACTCGCCACTCAACCACTTCAGCCACAAAGCTCAGTTGAGTTTGAACGATTAGGTTTTTGTTTTATACTCAATTTATTTATATGGTTGCGGTAGAGACAAAATAAAAAGCAATTAACATTCAACCATATCTTTATCATTATTATGTTTGCTGTGAACATATTTATGATTTCAAGTAAAATTTTTTAAACATAATATGATAATTATATGGTTGATCTAAGACACTAAACATAATATGGTTAAAAATAACTAGAAACATGTTTATCGTAATCAGAATAATGTTTATATCCTTAAAATTAATAATAATATTTTTGTGGAGAACACACTATGTTTGAGGTGACCATATGAAACCATCTTTTTTCTTTGCGTGTAGAGTTTGAGTAAGATGATTTCTGCTGAGGACCAGAATATTACTTCGGCATCTCTCCGGGATACACTAAGCAGAAAACTGATTGCTGGATCAAATCGTAATTCTCAAAACACTTAAAACCGCTGACTGAACTCAGAGAAGTCAAGCGTTTTATCACACTATCACAGTCACTGAATAAAAGTGACCCTAGACTCCTAACGAGGAGGTCTTAGATATCACCAGGGTAAGTTAGAAAATATTAGGATTAGCCAATGAAGGTATTATGGTTTACACGACTAAAAATTAGAATATGTACTTTGTGATTGTCTGGCCTTATTTTTCTATACATTTTTTGATGGCAAAAAAAATTAACCCTTTTTTTTATTAAAAAAAAAAAAATTCAAAGTGAAAAAATTAAAAAAAAAGAAGAGCAAATAAATTGAAACACTGAAAAAAAGAGAGACGGATTTTTATTGTCACAAAAAAAATTTAATTCAAAAGCCCTTATTTTAATACCTCAACAAGGTGTAAAAAAGGATTTCAGAAAGACACGTGCCATAAAATACTAAGAAAAAAATCAAAAGAAAGGATTGCCTGCTATAAACAAAAGCACATATGCACACACACACACACACCAACACAAAAAAGTGCGGCTATTCAACAAAATATGGTTTTGGCTGAAGCAAAATATTTAAAGGGTTTAATTTTGTCGTTTGTGAATGTGTGTGTGTGTGGTGCAATATGTTAGTAAATATTTTGATTTTATATTTAAACAGTAAACGCCCCTATTTACATGACAAAAATAATATTAAACAATTCAAAAAAGGATTACAAAGAAGGAAACATTTCAGTATTTAACTAGAACAACGCAAAAACAAAGCCAAATAAAAGTGAGCAGCAACAAAAGGATTTCACATGAAAAGTAGAAAATTATGCTTACGCAAAGCAGTACGAAACGAAACGAATGCAAACGTTTCGTTTTGTAGTTCTCCATAATAATACTCTGCAAAACAAGTGAGTGAAGGTAAATATGCCGAGATATCTAAGTGCATAGAAGATTACGGGATGGGAGATATATCATTTTAAAGGGGAGGTCGTCTAGATTTGTAATCTACGGCTTAAATTTACAGAAATTATTTTGAACTATTTTATATTTTATTTCCATAGTGCTATTGCTTTGACGAGGTACCATTCCCGATTTTGCTCATCAAAATTACCAAATAGGAATTTAATATGTAGGCTCTAAACTTTCTGGAAGTGTTTTAACATTTTCGGAAATTTCGTAGTTTTTATTTTACGATGCAAAACGCAAACTGTCAAAATCCTTGAGAACAACAGTACTGGGGTGTATGGGAATTTCAAAAAAAATTTTTAAAAGTCTAAAGTAACTTCTGAGTATTCGGACAGTAGATTACAAATTTAGACAGTCTCCCCTTTAAAATGATATGTGTCCTATTCCACAATCTTTAATGGTTCGTTGGGAAGTTACTAAAGCCCTGGGGTATATGGAAATTTCAAAAAAATTTTAAAAATATTTCAAAGTAACTTCTGAGTATTTGGGCGCTAGATTATAAATCTAGACGACTTCCCCTTTAAACTAATATGTCTGTGATCCCATAATCTTCTATGGTTCGTCCGGAAGTCACTAAAATCGTTTAGAGCAACAGCACTGAGTTTTTTGAAAATTTTTTAAAAATAGTTCTAAGTAATTTCTGAGTATTTGGGTAGTAGATTAAAAATCTAGACCACACCCCCTTTAAAATGATATGTGTCCCATCCCGTAATATTTGTACCTACGCACTTATATTTCTCCTAAACATATTTAGAAATATTTAATGACGTAAGACGTATTGGATAAATATGACATAAATACTAAAAAGATATTTACAAATACTAAAAAAAGTAAGGGGTTACGTTAAAACATATTTAACTCGGCATATTAATTTTCACTCATTTCTGAAAAACTACAAAACGAAACGTTAGCATTTTTGTCGTTTCCTTTCTTTGCCGGTTTTAGGAATTTCATTGTTTGTAAAATGGCTTCGCTTACAAAAATTTTTTGTGAAAAATCAGATATTTTGTATTGAACCTATAAAATACTAATTGTAAAAAAAAACTCTTGATATAGTAAATTTGATGTGTGCGGCTAAAGTAAGTTTAAGCCGAAAAAATAAGTTTTTTTTCTTTGTTCAAAAGTTAGCAACACTGTCATTAAATTGCAGGGAAAATTCTTTCTGAGAGAATTTCTTCTTTTCTTACTCACTCTCACGCTCTCTGCCTCTCAAAAAAAAAAGAGTAAAATAAAGGCAGGGGAAAGCAATAATTTTACTCCCACTTTGTTCATATCTTCCAGGAAAGTGAAGAAAACTCTTTAAACAAATTTTGTAAACCTTTTATAAACTGACCTTAAAACTCATCAAGCCAGCAGATTGCAAATGCAGTTAATCCCTTTTCATGTAGACGAATGAGCACACTTTTGTATCTAGTGACTGAAATGACATTGAACAACGATAAACGTAAAACTCTTTCTAAGTAAAATCAGCAAAATTCATATGATGCCCAAATACTTTCATTACAAAGGGAATGCAGCAAAGGATGTATTAGAAATAACTCTAGTCATAAAATCATTTATGCAAAAACACATACAATCGTACACACATACAAATAATTTATTTAAAGGCTTTAAAAGGGAAAAGGTGGTAAAGCAAAACTAAAACACAACAATGATTATCTTTACCTTTTTCTTAAACCTTTCTTTAGCCATTCCGCTTAAATGTGTGTTTTTTATATTTTGTGTTTTAGTGCTCATAAGGAATGTCCTTAAAAAAGTCAAAATAATTATTTATATTTGATGGTTATTGTTGCTTTTTTTGTTATTTGTTTGCCATTTGAATTATGATTGATTTTTGTTACGGCACCAAAGGATTCAAGGAAATTGCAAATTGAAATTTTTAAGCTGTCTTACGTTGTTTATGCAATATTTTGCAATTTTTCTTATGCCAAGCTGAGCGTTGCATCCTTTAGTTGGAAGTACTAAAAGAACCTTAACTAATTTTTACGCAACTCTTTAGTTCCTTTTTTTTTAGCTGCAACTAAGAATTACATTTAATCATGTGATGCACATGCTGGTTTGGCGGTTTATACAACAGACTTCGAGGAAATTTACAGCAAACAGGAAAAACATGTAAATAAAATCATTTTTTTTAGTTTTACTAGAATTTACTAGCCTGCAAAAACATTTTTTGTGAAAGCTCACACAAAATTGTATGGTTCCTTTGTGCTAACGCTGCGTAAGAAAAGAATTGGTTGACTTACATGGAGGCCTAACAATCACAAGCGTTAAGTCCAGCAAAAATTAAGAACAATTAAAACTGAAGTGTAAAGTGAGTGAAGATAAATATGTTGAAATAAATATGTTTTAACGTAACCCGTTACGTTTTTTAGTATTTATGGCATATTTATGAAATATGTCTTACATAATTAAATATTTCTAAAGATATTTAATGAAAAGAAACATTTGCCACGCCCATTACTACTCTTACGTTTTACTTTTTTCTCAAATCGGACAACGGCTTGATCGCTTTGGCTAATTTTTGTGTTACTTGTTCCGCATAACAAAGTTTATTTTTTTATAAAAAGAAAAATTTACCACGCCCGTTATTACGCCCACTTTTTACATTTATCTCAAAACGAAAAACTTGATTAATTTTTCAGAGCAATCGGTTCTTATGAAAATAAAAATAGAAGAGGCCCCCTTTCAAAATTTTTCTCAAATCGGAGGATGGCTATATGTTCGGCATAACCTAACTTGTATTTTTCTTCTCTTTTTTAATTAAACAATTGTTAAAATTAGAAGGCAAAACAACGTTTACCGGGTCAGCTTCACTAGGTAGGCAGACCACGTCTGATAAATCAAAATTAAAATCGGTACTTTTTTTCTATAATTGCTTAACAGTCATATGCTCCGAGCAAAAAGAGCCCTACTTTTGATTTCACTGTCAATTTGACAAATGTTGCTTCAGCTAGTTGTCAAAGTAACAGCAAACATGGGTATCAAAAGGGTTAGAGTAAGCTGGAAGCTGCCATTAAAATTTTAAAAAATTTTCCTAAAATCCTTTGGATGACACGTGAGTTTTATTTTATATATTTTTTTGATGGCTGCAGCTTTCAACCACACCTTTTAAACATAAAGAAAATTAAGGATTTACTGATAACCCTCAGTTATTCTTCTTCTTCGAAATAGTACACTGAAAGAATTTTGTTCATTAAAAGAAAATTGAAAGAATAAATAATTTTTTTAACTACTGATGAAACTTGTCATCAAATATTTCTTTAATTCAATGAAATAAATATTTGTGATGGGTTGAAAAATAACATATTATTCTTTCAGTGTACGGAAATAAAAACAGCAAGAGTAAATTAACGAGTTAAAAGAAAGAAGCAAAAAATCAAAAGCAAAAAAAGAAGAACAATTCCTAGAGTCAGTCCAGCTATTTTACTTGAGTGCACAAATTCCGTTTAATTATTTGTGTTAAAAGAAAAGAATTTAGAATTTTTAATGGGAGTGTTTTGGTTTAGCCCTTTGATGTTCACGATGTCCAGAGTAATATAATTAAGAAACAGAAATTTGTTTGGAATTTTAGTAGCTCTCCAAAGGCCAAGTTATGAATTTGGTTGGTAATGATGAATGACATTGATAGACCAGAAGAGTGTATAAGAAGCGTGTCTAAATGAATTTTAGATTTTCCAGCATTATCCTTTTACATCCGTTAGAAAATAAAAGGCTTAAACATGTAGATTTTTAGTTGCTTGCTGCCATTCCAACACTAGGGCGTTTAACCAGCTTAACTATTTTAGCTACTTGCTAAAAGGGTTACTTGTTTCATTTAATCCTGTACCTGGAATTATGCTAAAGGATTAAACAAAAATCTATTGTTCAAATGACTTTTGTTATTTTACCGATTAACCAGGAAAAAGAGTTAAGTTTTATAATTTCAGTATTTGCCAAGATGTTTGCAAATAAAATAGACTCCTTAAGACTTTTCCGGTGAAAAGTAAAAAAGGGGGCGTTTAAAGTCAAGATTAACTAAACGTTAATGTACTGCTTTACAGCATTCACACGAAACGTGTGAATTTTTTCAAAGGATCTAAAGGTTTTTGTGTAATTTTGTTTTCTTTGTTAAAGTAAACGGGGACATGCACGGCCAGAGAATAATATGTTCTTCAGCTGATTATTTTTAATTCAATTATTTAATAAAATGAAAATCTTCATCATCCTTGATTTCATAAAGCAAAATAAAACACAATAAAATTGAAAAAAAAAATTCAAAAAAATTACACTGAAAGAAAAATGTGGCATAAATGCAATCAAATGATTTTATTAAAATAGTTTCAACGATTTAAAGAAACATTTCTTAAATTATATGAATTAAGGAAATATTTTCAATGTTTTAATGAAATGATTTTTAGGAATTTTTCATTAAATTTAGGAAATTATTTAATAAAATTAATTAATATCTCATTGAATTAATGTATCATTAATTAATGAATTTTTCATTTTATTAATAACAAAATTTAGAAAATATTTGTTGTTTAAATATTCTCAGTGTAGTAATAATTTAGTTAAAGGTTTTTGTTAAAAATATGTTACTGAAATAAATCAAATATCATTTTAGATAGAACAAGTATTACAAAACTAATCTTAACAATAGCTGCCTTCTTTCTAACAATTTAAATTAATTTCCTTACAGTTATGTGTTCACAATTACATTCACATGATTTTATCAAAAGACCTTCTATACATGAAAATTTTCGGCCCTGACGGCCGCGTTAGCCGTTCAAGGAACTTCCATAATATTTATCACATCTAGCTAAATTTGTTGTTTAACTTTTTCGCTTAGATTGCGACTAGATTAGTAAAAAAATTAAATTTGTTTCATATTTTTGTGATAAAATTTTTTATGATTTTAACTTCGCATTTTGTTTTTTTAACATTAATCTAAATGCTTAATTTTTATTTTTTATTTTTTGTTAAGCCAAAATGTATTTGAAAGATAATTAGAAACGAGCCCTAAATTTTTTTCTTAGCACGTAACATGTTATCTGTTTGTCTACTTGCACGCGCATAAAAATTATATTCAAGCAGAAACGTTATACAATTAATACTGCACATTGGCGTAGCAACAAGATATCAAAGAGGCCTTTTTGAAGGGTCTACTTCAATGTTTGGTTTAAAAAAAATTAGGACATTTTGTTAAACAATATTAAAATGAAGCTAATGCTAGTGAGCAGTAAAGAAAACATATGATGGAGTATGGTCACCGCAAACATATTATTGTTAATTTCAAGCATCTAAACATTATTATGACTACGATAAAGATATTTCTAGTTATTTTTAACCGTACTATGTTTACCGTCATAGACCAACCATATCATTATCATATTATTTTTAATAAAATTTTAACTGAAACCATAAATATGTTTATAGTAAACATGTTATGATTACCATAAACATAATATGTTTAAATAAAGGAGAAAAATGTGTTCTTTTTTCACCTTTTCTTAACCCTATAAATCAAAAAAGTATAAAACAAAAACTTAATCGTGCAAACTCAGCTCAGCTAATGCCCTAGTTCAAATTTGAAAAGATATTAAATTAGCAAAAACGAAAAGATCAATAAAAAAAATTTTTTATTTATACTTAAAAATTTAATTAATTTAAAGCTTGTGGTCTTATTTCATAAATTTATTTTAATATCGATTTCGCTCCAACTTGCGTAGCTTCTTCAGGATATAAATATCGTTATAAAAATAAATTTATAAAATAAGACCTCAAGCTTAATAAAATTGACATTTTAATTAAAAAGAAAAAGGTCAAATAAATTAACAAATAAATAAAAATTTAATTAAAAATGTTTTTTATAAAATTAAAAAATTTCTTTTTTAAGAAATAGTAATAACCGTTGTCACGTAATGTTCACTTGTTTGGTGCCACGCCTTTTTATTTTAGGATATCTCGGAAATTGAAGTCATCCTTAAAAAAACCAAGTACGCAGTTTATAGTTGCTTTAGTCAAAAATTCGACTTTAATTTATATTTGAATCTATCGGTGTATAGGTTTGGTACAAGACGACTCCTGTTGTTTCTGTAGTTTCTGTCTAGCGGTGGCAAGACGCAGAATAAGCTGCTTGGGTAGTGGCGCTTCGGTTTTAGAAGACCTAGGCAAGATTAGTCCTACAACAATTACGAGATTCGTAAGGAGTCTCGGATTGTAGTTAGAAACTAGGCTGCACAATAGATCTTAAGGGTTGCGGTGCGATTATAGCCCATAGTGATAATAATAAATAAAGTTGCTTGAAATTTTTTTTATAAAATTAAAATCGCGACATTTGCGGCATTTTTAAAATGTTTGGCTTAAAAATGAACACCAGAATATGGTTGCTTTCACCCATATTTTTTTTCTGTGTGTGCAAACTTGATGCTTTTATATTTGTGCTAATGAGTGAGTGTTGATCGAATTGGCAAATTGCACATAAATTTACTTCGAATTGGAATTAGTCACCTGGTCACTGCGGCCAAAAAAGGATCTATTGTGACACTACTCTCAAGTTACAAATCATCCTATAGTCTAGTATTCATTAAGAATTCAGAAACTTCTTTGGGTGATTTGTCCGCCCTGTCCGACGGTTGTAGGTAATGTTGTCCTAAGTAGCGAAAACGGGTCCAAATTAGACCATTACAGTGACACAATATGTCTTCTGCTGTCTCTTTAACTTCGTTACATAACCTGCAGAGGTCATTTGACTGATTCTCATATTCCATAAGTGTTTCAATACTCTCCAAAGTAGAGTCAGGAATTCCGTGACAATGCGAATTCTTAACTCTCTGTCCGAATTTTTTTTATTAATTTTATTTATTTTTGTTTGTTTTTATATTAAAAAAAATTTATTTTTCTGATAAGCCAAAATTCTAGTCCATCATTTAGAAAAGAATCGAATGTCATTATAATTTGTGGGTGTAAATTGTTTGAGTTGTAGGCAAAAAGTCAGTTGGTTTAAAATAGGCCTTCAATGCTAAAGCCTTTCAGCATTTATTCTTTCAAATGTTGCTTTAATATTTGTGGACATGAAACTAATTTATTTCTTTGAATGCACTGAAAAAAATAGATCGCGATGTTGCTATAATAACACAGATATACAAGGTTTTAAGCCACAACAACTAAAAACTGTTTCTAAATTATTTTGGACAAATTTTGTTTTTTTTTTTTAATTTTTATTTCCTAAATTCAAGAGGTTACACGATCATATAAGAATTTCACTGAAAACGGTTTAATATTTTTGCTTATAAAAAAATTTTGAAATTTCTTAGCAAAATTTGTTTCAAGTCGTTTTTAAATTGGCTTACTAGTTTCAAAACTATTGCAGAAGTTGTGCTGCAAAATTTAGAAATTTTTAATTTTCCAAAAATTATTAAAAAAAAAAAAGTAAAATCAAAAGCGGTTAGTTTTTTTTACAATTATATAGCCCCCATATGGCTCTATTAAAAAGTAGCTTTATTTTATTGAAAACGATCAACAACTTTTGATTTTATTAACACTTAAGTGATGCTACTTCACTGCGTACCGCAGTATGACACCTGCCAGCACACCAACAAGACAAAGCAAACGCACCATTTGTTTGCAATAAAATAGTGTCTTTTACTGGGTGATTAATTTAAATGTAATTAAGATCACAAGCTGTGCAAAGATGACTCATTTTCTTTGAAACGTATGATGGCTTTACGAGTATAAAAAAAAGAACGATTTTCATTTTGTAAATCAAAATTTCCTTAATTTCTAATAAAAATCTCAATTTTTAAATATATTTAAAACTACCAAGCAGATTGACAAAATTTATGTAGGTGTGACCTGAAAAAATTTCTTTTTTAAGAAATAGTAACAACCGTTGTCAGGTAATGCTTACTTGTGTGGTGCCACGCCTCTTTATTTTAGGATATCTCGGAAATTGGAGTCATCCTCAAAAAACCAAGTACACAGTTTTTAGTTGCTTTAGTAAAAAATTCGACTTTAATTTGTATTTGAATCTATCGGTGTATAGGTTTGGTACAAGACGACTCCTGTCCTTTCTGTCGTTTCTGTCTAGCGGTGGCAAGACGCAGAATAAGCTGCTTGGGTAGTGGCGCTTCGGTCCCAGAAGACCTAGGCAAGATTAGTTCTACAACAATTACGAGATTCGTAAAGAGTCTCGGATTGTAGTTAGGAACTAGGCTGCACAATAGATCTTAAGGGTCGCGGTGCGATTATAGCCCATAGTGATAATAATAAAGTTGCTTGAAAAAAATTAAATAAATTGAACACAATTTGGTGTGTTCGGTAACTTAAAAATTTCAATATTCGCTTTTAAAGCGTTGGGATGGGACAAAACAGTAGTCTGTACTCATTTTCTGCTATAGGAACGTTGATATCAAATCTTAAAAACAAACCCGAGTGTCAAACTAAACTAAAAGAAAGAGGTAAAAGTGAAATAGCTGTATGTAATGCAGGGATATTAGCTATCAAATGGAAACATAGCTGGGCAATCAGCTTTCAGTTGGTGATGTTGTGCAAAACCGTGTACACTACTTTTTGTCCTGTAATGTTTTACAAAAAACTATACTTCTAGTACACAAACAATATGCAAATAAAAGTATAATTTTTTTTCTGTGTACTGTGTTTAATGGAATATCTTTTAGCTCATTTATTTGTTTGTTCACATTTTAGACTTTAATTAAACAAATTTTATAGTTTTAACACAATTTTCTTTTGTTTTAATTGCTTGCAGCATGTATACTGATATTGTTTTAGGTATTTTCCATTAAGCGATTTTGCTCTTTGCATTTAGTTTATGGTTCCATATTCTTTTTTTTTTTTTTTTTTTTTTTTTTTTTTTTTTTTTTGTCTAAATTGTCGTCAAGCTCACACACGATTCATATTTGTGTGTTTGATGCAATAAGAAATTTTTGATAAGTGAACGAGTATATGGTTGATTTTGAGCTAATTCAATATCACTTTGTTTTTTTTTATTTATTTTTTTTTTATTTAATAGTTCAAGAAGATTAAAGCTTTAACCCTAAAAGAATAGCTGTTCAATTATAGCAGGTACACTTAAATTTAACAGAATTAAGCAATTGTAAGCGCAAATTTCTTCCATGACGATGACTAGATCTTTCTTTTGATTTTATTCAAAAAGATTACCTTTCAATAACAATTTAAAATTGATATAAAGATGACAAATTATGCCCATATTGTGGTTCACAACTCAATTCAGTTGAGTTGTCATATTTGTATGTGTTCCTCAACTGCAAGAACACAGAGTTGTAATCAATAGTGCGATTCAGTAACTTTTATTACGAACGTTCGTATCGAAAAAACAGGTATAACGATATTTTATCGACAAATACGAATGTTCGTAGTAAAAGTTAATAACAGAAATAGGTTGTATTACCAAAATGGCATAACTTATTTATGTGATTTAAAATTTCAGTACTTGAGTTTAACTTGAGTTAGATTAGATGTACCCCATAAGGAAAATCATGAAATCCGCTTCAAGTAACAATTCGTTTAAAAAAGATCGCTTTCACATTTGCTAAACAAAATATTCTTTGCACACCCAGACACACACACACACACACATACAAGTATGAACATAAAAAAAATAATCATAAATATTTAATGTTATCAATTGCCCACAAGTTTAAATAAAAATTAAAAAAATATTGTTTATGAAAAAAACAAAAAAACATTTGAAGTGATAAGTGGCCTCATGTGCGATTAAAAGTGGTAACGTGTTTTGTGTTTCTTCTTTTTTTCCGGACTCTTATTAATGTGTTCATTTGATATTTTAATTGTGCTATCGCTAAATTTGATAATAGCAACCAACAATGTCAGTCATAAATATTAACAATATGAAATAACAAAGGAAAAGGGAAAAAAAGGTTATTGCTAAGCGACAATTTTGGTTACAAGTGTTCACACAAATACAAGTACAGCGTTTCAAGCACTTTTAACTTGTAAAAGCAAAGGAATGAAATTGTAAACATTTAAAGCACAAAATGCTAAACAACAATAAGAATTTGAACAGGAATTGAAAATATTACTGAGATAATTTGTTGTTAATTGTTTCTATACACAGAAAACAACAATTAAAATTTTGTTTTATATCAAAAATTCAGTGGTGATAAGACTAGGATCACACACGATACATTTTAGTTAAGCAATTCTTTTAAAATTGTCGTTTTGTCCACGCACAAATTTTTAATTCGGCAATTTTAGCATTCTTATTCAGTCATTAATTCAGCCTTCCAGCTACCTGTCTTCTTTTTTTAAATCTTTATAAAACATACGAAGAGAGAACAAAAGGGAATTGCCGAGTACGAGCAAGTTTGTACCCCTTTCCAATCTTCTTTCCTCTCGATCCTACAAAATCAAGAATTGCTCAACTAAAATTGCTGTGTGTGTAGTTGTAGTAGCCAGAATTCCATAATACTCGTATAGACCATGATTTAGTTGTCCTAGAAATATTTTGATCTGTAAGATCGACTTTCTATTGTCGTGATTAAAAAATTTGACGGTCAGAATTGAATTTTTAATTGGAATTAAATTTAGTTTTCACTGTCCACTGAGAAAACATTTTCGGTTACCACAACTAAATTTTTCACCTTAGAAAATGTATACCGAGTCCAAGTCAGCGTTTTCGATATCGAATGACATCTATATTGAGAAAATAATTTAAATTATTTTTCAATCAATGACAGCCTTTCATTAGACTAATGGCAACTTTTGTTTGATTCAATGAAATTATTTCCTTAAATGAAAAAATATTTCACTGAATTAATGAAATATTTCATTAGTCTAATGAAATGCTTTTAGAATAAAAATTTCTGCACGATTTTGAGGAATTTCAAACACTTTCAAAGAAAGTAAAATTGCAATTAGGTGGTTGGGTGGTGCAACCTTAACCGCACGATGTGAAAAAGTTTTCAGAGAATTATCCTAAAATTTTGATTATGATAGAAGAATCTATTACAATTATGTGTGAAACAAAATATCGGCCAAATGCTCGGCATACCTCTATCCAATGGGACTTATTTTCAATAAGCCATAATTACAGTCATAAAAGAGCTGACTTTTGCTCATAAAATATTTATGAATTTAAAGTCCTTTTTAAAAAGATACCGACTTTAGTGTGCCTATGATTATGGGCTAATGACTCTGAGGCATCATAATTGAGGTTCAATGTAGTTAAGACAACGAATTACCTCATCCTTTAGTTCTTGAATTTTTCTTGACTTGTTGACGTAGACTTTTTCTTTTAAATATCCTCAAAAAAAGAAGTCTAACGGTGTCAAATCATATGATCGTGGCGGTCAATTAACATCGCCACGACATTGAAATATTTCGCGCAAAAAAAAAAAACCATTGTTTTGTTGGCCATATAATCAATTTCCGGCCCCTGGAAGTGTGATGTAAGCTCGCTATAGCGAACACCATTCACGGTAATTGCTTGGCCGTCCTCATTTTCGAAGAAGTAAGGACGATGCCAGTCTATAACTAACTGCGTGAGCATGCACAGGTGTTTTCGCATTTGGTACAGAACCGGTTTGCTAACATTTTGCGCACTACTCTCCCAATTGTGGACATATTTGTTAGATTATGCTGGGCAGGGCAGGCGGTGAAAATATTATTCACGAGTTAGGCCAATTCTCACTCTATCATGTGGTGAAGAGAAAACAGCAGCATGCTCTTTTTTAAATAGATTTAGCTTTTGATAGAATGGAAGTTTGGCTATCTTTTACATGTCCCCGCTCTTTGCAATATTTTGCTCACTTTCTTAAACACATTTTAAATTTACTGACAAATCACTTTTTGCTTTTCGTTTTAAACACCAGGTAGCTGACAAATGTAATAGATGTTGAAGCAGTAATAACAACAACAACCCACTAACCGAAAAAGAAAAATGAAAAACATTTGACCGACTAACAGTTTACAAATGCCACAAATTAGAATATTTGACAATATCTCGCTTAAGCGACTTGTATAAAACACCCATACACACAGCCAGACATACATATGTGTGTACATGCACACACACCGAGGCAGACAACTTAATGCCTTTGCAACTGTGCATGAGTTAAGGGGAGGGCGTATGAATGTGCATGCATATCACAGTCCATACATCCATCCATCGATCCATCCGTCTGTCTGGCTCTCTGTCTGTATTTACAGTTCACTAAGGTGCTTAGGTAACCAGGTAGCAAACTGGGTTGTGTATGTGTGTTACTCGTATGTCGGCATTTGTGTGGTATTTTTAACATGGTCGTGTGGCTTTCTGTTATCATTCGTTGCGTCTCGTTAAAACGATTTACCCGAAGAACCTGTCGATCAATCGTCAGTCGTCTGCTACAAGCCAACCACTAAAGAACTGTGCTGTTTTTCACTTTCCCGCAACAGTGAGACAAGACTCTAGACTCTAGAGTTGCATATAAAAATTGTTTTTGTTTCTTTTTTTTTTTTTTGCTTGGTGACATTAAACACGGGGATTTTTTTTTGTGTGTGTCAATTTTTGCACATCCGTTATTATTTTTATGTTCAAAATAATACGTGCCCACAAACGTAATAACTCACGCTCTCACTCTCTGTCTATAACTGCAAAATGAGTGTATGAGTGTGCTTGTGTGCATGTGTATGTGTGTGTCTGTAATCTCTTAAACACCAAATTAACCTACTCACTAAACATTTACTACACTTAATAGTTTATTAAGACCTTTTATCAAGCTGCTTATAGAACACTTGTATCATACGCTCGTTGATCGTTGAAGAAGCAACACGTCAATATAAGCAACGGAACGGAAAATCAGTTAGAACAATTTTTAAATTACGCTAAAAAAATAAACCAAATAGACTAAAGTGAAAAAAAATTTTTTTATTTTATTTTGGTGTTGTACCAGCAAACAAAAAAAAATTACAACAAAAGTAAAGTGAATTCTATAAAATAAAAAAATTAAATAAAAACTGTTTTGTTAACAAAATTATAATTTGTTAAAAAAAAGAACTTAAATTTGAAGTTTATAGAGAAAAAAAAAGAAGGGATAAAATGGTTACCGGTGTTTGTGGTCCCACTATGACTGCCAATGTAATTGGTGCTCCCATAGCTCATCCTCCCAAGGAGACACCCGCTAAAAGTGATCGTCGTGTAAGTATTTATTTTCAAAATCTTTTTTTTTTTTTTGTTTGTAATTAGTTAATTGATATGAAGCAATGCAGTTAAATAAAAATCCCCCACATGAAGTGTTATAAACCATAAGCCATTTGTGGAGTTGTATCCGCTTTAAATGTTTTTTTTTTTGTTTTTTTGTTAAACAACATCTGTAGGCAGACAATTTTTCCCCCACAAGCAACATCCATCTCAGGCCTTTCATGGCAATATTGGTAATACTTTTCAATAAAAATAAACAAAATCAAGTCATAAATGTATGAATAGTGAATGAGTGAGTGGCTGTGTAAGTGCTTGAACCCAAAATTGGCTAAAACGACAAAACTGTGGCGGCAGTAATAGGCGGCCAACGCACTTCCACAAAAAAGTAAAACTACTTTTTTTTTTTGGCGTCATTCTGATGTGTGGGGCATTTCCATAAATGTCTGTGAATTGAGAAGAGTGTGCTTTTTTAAGCCCCACCAACAAAATATTGATTCATTCATTCATTTAACTATTTATTTGAAATAAATGAAATATTACAACAACCACAAACAGCAAATTATTAAAAAAAAATTGTCCACAATATTTAGCCAACGCATTCGTTTAACAATTAATTTGAATGGCGTGTTGTTACATATTTTGTGGCTTTAGAATACAAGTACTCGCTCATAAGGCTTCAAGTTAAATAACTAAAAGCGCTGATGACTTCACTTAATTTAAGCAGTTGTTTTGTTACGATTTTATTGGGTTTTAACAGCAACCTAACTGCTCACTAAATTTTTATTTTTTTTATTTTTATTTAATTTTATTTTGGTTTATTATAACGCGGCGCATAAAATGTAAAATCTCCCTATATGGCCGCTTAAAAATATTTGCCAAAAAATCAACATTTAAATTTTACGTTTTCATTTTCGTTTTTCGTGTTTTTTTCGTTTGTGCTTTTGGCATCCAACGACCTTGTTCTTTTCACTAGAACCTTTTCTTTTTTGTTTTTGCTCATTTCAAAAGTCTAATAATGAAATCACATGTTGTTGTTTGTGTATTCTTTTTTTGCTGCTTAAACTATTTTTCAAATATTTAAAAATTTTTTTTTTTTTAAATCACACGGCGTTTTGCTATTTTTAGTTTTGCTAAAAACATTCTCTATACAAAAATATCGCACGCGATCAAGAAATTTTCATGTTGGCTTTGGGCCATAATTGTTTTGCTTACCAATTAAAGTGCGATCGTTTGCTTGTTTAGCGTGTGCCGTTGTTGTCCTTATTGTACGTTGGCAGTGAGCACCCTCATTCAATCACACAGAAGTTCTACCCCCCTCCCCCACGTACTTCTCGCTATAAATAATTAATTTAGTAAACATTTCTAAAACAAAAATATAATTTGTAGCATCACCTTTGAGTTATTTTTTGTTAAAAAAAAAATTCGTGTGTGAGCGCGATGCTTAATTTAGCAAAAATTCTTTTTTAAATAAAAAAAAAAAAAAATCACACACATACACACATTTCTTTCTTTTTTAATTAAATGTGATGACGCCAAATATTTTTGTATTTCGCTGCTGTTGTGCGTCAAAATTTTGCTCCCGGTATGAGGTCAGTTGTTTTTTTCATTTTCAAAATTTATTTTGAAAATATGACTAAATGTCTAAGAGCATAGGAATTTTTTTAAAACGCCAAAAGACTTTGAAATAATTTTTTTTATCAATAAAAAAATTTTATTTTCTTCTTGCAGTCCAATAAACCCATAATGGAAAAGAGACGACGTGCCCGCATTAACAATTGTTTAAATGAATTGAAAACTTTAATACTAGATGCCACCAAAAAAGATGTAAGTATTTTTTTAAGCAAATTTCATTGCAAATTAAAAATTAAATTGAAAAAAAAAAACCAAAATTGAATTTAATTTCAATTTTTATTATTTTTTTTAATTTTTAGCCCGCTCGTCACTCTAAGCTAGAAAAGGCTGATATTTTAGAGAAGACCGTCAAGCATTTGCAGGAGTTGCAGCGCCAACAGGCTGTTATGAAGCAGGCCGCTGATCCCAAAATCATTAACAAATTTAAAGCTGGTTTTGCCGATTGTGTGAGTGAGGTTAGCCGGTTTCCTGGCTTAGATCCCTCTGTTAAGCGTCGCCTTTTACAACATTTACAAAACTGCATTAATGGCGTTAAAACAGAACTGCATCATCATCAGCGTCAAGTTAATGGCAACTCAGCGGCTGTACAGCACTTGCATAGTCAAATCTTGCCTTCACCACCCTCATCGCCTGAACAAGATCATCACCTTCATCATCAACATCAACTTCGCCATCATCATGCGCAGCAGCAACAACAAAAACAACAACAACAACAACAACTACAACAACAGCAGCAGCAGTTCTTACTAAACTCTCATATACAATATACACCGAATGGTTATTTCTTACCCAACGGTGCTCAAGTTATACCCACAAAAATGGCTAATGGCACAATTGCCTTGCTGATGCCCCAGAATCTCAATTCAAATCAGCAACAACTAACACAACAACAACAGGCAGTAACATCAAGGGCCATAAGTGGTGCTCAACATGCCAACATGTATTTGAATATGCCCTGCCGCACTGCATCCACGGGATCTGCTTCATCAAACAGCTCCTATGAACAAGCTTATACCAACCAGCCAGCTATAATGCATTGCGGTCCTCCTAGTCCAGCCAATTCCCAAGAAACTGTGGAATACAAACTCTCTGTTATACATCACGCTCCCGCCTTAACACACTCTCCTAATAATCAACAGCCCTTGGCTTTGGTCACCAAAAAACAAATCAAAGAAGAAGATCAACCTTGGCGTCCCTGGTGAGAGTTTAATGGCTGTTAGTTCTATTTGCCTAGAATCAAAGTGTCTTTAAAAGACACCAAGACTTCTTCTCAGCTTTCGCTGTTTTAAACTCTGCAATACCGATATGATAGAGATGGTGCCAAAAAAAAAAAAAAGTCAAGAGGGGAAGGCAGAAGTCAGTTAAAGTAAAGAAAGGCTTGTTTCCCTTTTTTATTTACTAACTAACCGACTTTTTTTACACTTAAAACAAGAGCAAATAAAAATAAGGCTTAAATGAAGAGAAAGAAGCCTACAACACCCAAAATAAAAACTGAAAAAACGTTTTATTTCTTTTACACATGCGCAACACGCTTTATTGCATTTTTGTTATAGTTAAAAGAAATAAATCAACTAATCACGGCCAGCAACAAACAATCTGTTAAGCAATTGTTGAGTGAGTGGAGCGAACACTAACCTTTCGTTAGTCTCTTTACACGAAAACCCGTTTTAAGAGTGTAGACTCTCTACTGCTGTAGAGCAACAAAGAATTTTTTTTTAAGTTTATCTGTGAATGAATGAATCACTCTCACCACTCATCTAACGCCAATCAACTAAATTAAATTCAATAATTTTCCCTTTCATTGATTTAATTGAACAACTACCTCAAGCAACACAACCAGAATAAGCAAAAACATAAATCACTTATTTAGTATTATACCACGTACGCACGTTTGTAATAAAATTTAAATAAAACTAATTTTATTAACAATAAAATCTAAAATGTCTTCCTTGAAAATAATAATTTTAAATGTAAAATTGTAAATAGAAAAAATTATATTTAAATTATAAATTTTTTGATTTTATTTTTATGTTTTTGTTTAGATGTTAAGCCACAATTAATGTGAAGTGATAAGAAAAAAATAATTTTTTTTAATTAAAAAAATAAGAAAGAAAATAATAAACAAAATTGTAATTTCTAAACATAATTTTGTTTGCTTTTTATTTAATTTATTCAAAGGGGCTACACTGTATTGCGATGCGAAAGCTAAATGTTTTGCGTTTGTTCTTTGTTGACATGCACTTACTGATTACGGAGTGGGATACTATCAGACAAATGCCATAAGTAAACTATCAAACACATTAAAGATTCGATTATTTTCACATCGCAATACATAGAACCCCCCAGGACTAGGTTAGCATTTGGTTAACTAATTTTATTGACATTAAAGTCAGGCAAGTTAGATCTGTTTTTAACTCTTTAACATGTACACGTTAAGTCAACATAACTAACAGTCATACCTAAATTCAAGCAACAAGCGTTTTTTATCTCTCAAAAATTCTTATGCCCATACAAAATGCATAGAGCATAGCGAAATCGCGTGGCGGCAGCTCTGAGCATTTAGAAAATTCCAATTTTGACAGTGTGTTTTGTAGTGAAGTTGGCTGCAACACAATTGTTTTTGTTGTTATGTTATTTTTTAACAGTAATGACATTTTAGCTGGTTTTTTCTTTGTTTGAATTTAGTGTTTTTAACTCTATTTTTGTTTGGCTTTGTAGAGAATACCCCCCACCAGCGCTCTTATTTAGTAATGACGCTTTTTAACACAGAAAGTTCTCCGATTTAGGGAAGTTTTACCCGAAAATCAAAATTTTCCTTTCGAATATTCATGATTGGCGGATACAAACTATTCCGAAAGTGTACAGTTTTTCATTCAGAATATTTTACAGCGAAAATCCTTGGTTTAAAAAAATAGAGGGGTCGATAGCTATTTGAATGCAGATTTTAGAACTATAATATTGTTTATATTTAGAAAGTGTACAGAGTTTGAGGAATTTCAATCACTTTTAAAGAATACTTGAAGTAGATATTATGGTCCAACCAAAACCGCACGATGTGCATTGTGAATAAAACAAAAGGTTTCAGAGAATTATCTTAGTATTTTTTATTAAGATAGAAGAATCTATTACAATTATGTGTGAAACAAAATGTCAGCCAAATGCTCGGCACACCTCTATCCGATGAAAACGGCCCACTATCTCTAAATCATTATAATAAAGCTATTGAGTTAGTTGCGACAACAAGTCGATTCTTACTTAAGCCCACTTAAGCTACTTTTTTCTTATTAGTACAAAAATAATTAATTAATTCACTTACAAATCAACTTGATTATTTTTTTTAATTAAAATTTTGAATTATCTTACAAATTGTTTACTCTAAACATGTTTGTCTTATCTAGATTTGACTTTTAGGAAACATTCACTGAATTGATAGGCTCCATAAGACGCCCAAATCTTGAAATGTGTACTTATAACTATTACCCAGAATCGCTCAATGTTAATAACATTTAATAAATTTACTGAAAAGCTTTTGATACAATTTTTGTAATAAATTTTTACAACTTAATCCAGGTCTACTTTTTACACTTGCTGAAATTTTAATTACGTTTTAGTATCTATTTATAAACCAAATTTTATTTGTATTCAAAAAACCATTTTCCACATTTTGTTGTTGTTGTTTTAACTTCATAAAGCAAAGATTTTTTTGATAAAATTTAATTTTAACTAAAGTTGAACTGCTGTTTAGTGTAATTTTGTACGCATAAACGACAAACAAAATTCTTTTTTTAAACTGCTTTAGCCTTGAATAACCTTGAACGATTATATGACTGTTTGTTTGTGTACGTAAAAGCGCTCGTGTTAGAATTTAAAATAGAGTTTCCACTTTTTTATGAAACTAAAATAAAAACCGGGAATATCTATGAGTGAAATATATATAAAGAGCAGCAATCGAGACATCAATTAAAGCCTAGTTAAGCCCAGAATCTTTTCAGATTTGTTTTGTTAAAATACTAGGCTTGTTAACTGAGGTCTTATTGGACTTTCTAATTTGTGTATTATGTTTATGCTTCTCTTTCAATCTTCTCTTTTAATACGAGTAATTCATTTTCTGGTTGTTTGTTTGTTAGTTATAAAAATTTTTGTCTTACAAAGGATTTCTTTAAAATTTAGCAGGTACATTTAATGGGCCTTTTTATGAGTGCCAGAGGTGTATTTAGTTGAAGTACAACAGCATCAATATAAAACATATGAGAGAGTTGCCTCATTTTCTATTTTCACAGTTACTAAGATAGCATCTCTATACTACTACGAATTTTGTGCTAGCCACGCCCACTTTTCAAAAGAACTGGTTACATTGATTCCTTAATGATTAAAATTGTATTTCTGAACGATTTTTTTTTTAAATTCATACACAAAATATCGATATTATTGTTATCGATATTTTGCCTGTCACGCCCACTTTACTTTTATTTAAAAATTAAATTTCTTTACAGATTAGTTAGCTATATTATTTTGTGCTAGCAACACAACAATTTTAGTAGAACAATTTTGAATGGGGATTTTTCTGAATGGATTCCAACTTAAAGATCACACCATCGAGTGTAACCGGCTTAAAAGATCTAAAATTTAATATCAATATTTCTAATACAATTTCTTATATAAAAAATTCTACTGTACGTCGCCTTTGTGTGTGTATGCCTTTGGGTTACACCTTGGAAAGTTTTACCCGGTCTTGTACGGTCTTTTACTCTATGAGTACGATTTCTTAGAGTAAGAAAATCAAATAAACAAAAATTTTGCCGGGTCAGCTAGTATAAATATATATTTTTATTGTTATCGAATGACACAAGGTTTTTTTTTTGCTATTTAACTTCCCAGAAATTATATCGGATTTAAAAACTCTAGTTTGAAAGAACAATCCATTAAAAAATATTTATGTATTTCAGTTAAATTGATAAACAATTTGTGTTTATAAATATATTTGAGCTGTAAATACGGAATGAAACTGTTAATTTACATTTTCTGTTTTTTGTTTGTTTTTTATCCTGTCAAGCTATTAGTTTGATTTTGTAACCTTTCAATAACTTTCTGTGATAATTCGGTATTCTTGCATATGAAACATATTTTTTTTAATATTATAAATGCGAAAGTAACTCTGTCTGTCTGTCTGTCGCGCTTACACGCCAAAACTATTGAGCCGATTTAAATGAAATTTAGTACACAGATAGTTTAAAGTCGGAGAAAGGGCATAGGCTAAATTTTTATTGGAAAAAAGTGCTGTAAAGTATTGAACATATTCTCTGCGAGTGCCCGGAGTCATTGGGGCATTGGTATCAGAAGATCAAGGCAAAATTAGTCCTACGTGTTATAGGAGATTCGTAAAGAGTCTCGGTTTTTAGTTAGGAACTGGCTTGCACAATAAATCTTAAAGGTCGTGGTGAGATCATAATGAAAAAAGTAGATAAAGCTGGAGGATAGACGAACTGGTGTACTCCAAGGGCAAAGTGATTTTCAAACAGACAACCTTTGCATATTAAAAAAATCTAAATTTTGATTATTTTATCTTTTTTATCTGAAAGTTAATAAATAAATATTGTTTAAGCTTTTAGGTCTTTTTATATATTTTATTTATAATATTATTAAATTAATTTTACAATATTTCGATACGCCTTCGTGTGTCTTTCTCAAGAAAAATAATTTTTGGAAAATTGGAAATTAGTTTAATAATAATTAAGATATATAAAAAGACCTAAAAGCTTAAATAATATTTATTTATTTATTAAAAAAATCTTTATAAAAAACGCAGTTGTTAATTATCCCAAATTCTTGCTCCTCTTCAAAATAAAATTCGTCCTAGAACCAAATTGTTTATATTAAGAAATAGTATTTTTTGTTTTTTATTATATATTTTGCTTATTTCTGTATTTTCAATTTGTAAAAATAGTATTTTTTGGCAACTAAAAAACGTTGCCATTCATAATAACAGTTTGCATTTAAGTTACATTGCCCTTTGAAAAGGCAACTGCAGTTTACTTGCTATCCATAATCATCCTATACGCTAAAAAAAAGTTAATAGGCCTGATTATGAGTGTCGTTGTCGTCACAAAAACTGTGATATGTGGCAACGCCGGGAATATATTTTACATTAGCTTGTCGTAAATTCGACTACAACAGCAACACTGGTAATTAGGCCTAATATAAAAACACTTTGAAGTTTCTTCCAAATTTCTTTCAAGTCTATGTCTCTTAATTTTATTAAAACTTGAATTTTAAGTTTAAATAAAAATTTTTCGGACTTATGGAATAGAACCGATTATTGTAAACAATTTTTTTTATTATTTTCAATATTCTCCATAACAATTCGTTAGTGAAAGTCAAACAACCAAGATGATTTTATGCACATCTTTTTTTAATGAAATACAGAAAATTTAAAATTCTGCCTAGACACTGAAATGCTGGAGCTTTTTTCTCATCGTCAGGGGTTTCTTTTTTTATGCACAAAAGTTTACAATTAATCCCTGGCACTTTCTAATATGTATTTCTATAAATTAGAACTAAATAACATACGATTTGACTTCATATGACACATTTAAAAAAAATTATACAAAAAAGAATATTTTACCTCTTTTATTTAAAACAAAATTGTCTTTTTTTCATTTTTGCATATATATTTTAGATTAAGTGAAAATAAATGAAATTTCAAAGGTAAAAATACATGTGATTTTGTGTATAGAATATTTACTCCAAGTATATTTTGTATTTATTTTCAATTACTTAGCGAGTTCAAGGTTAAGTTTTTTGTTTAATTAAGTATTATATTGAATATTTTAACACAATAAAGGCCAACTTGGACTATAATAATTAATTTAATTTCATTTTGTAGAAGCAAAAATATTATGAAATTCACTTTGTAACAAAAAAGAAAAAAAAATATCAAATCAAAAATCCTTTTTCGCAAAGCAGTAGTACGATTCAGTATCTTTTGTTACGATCAAAAATAAAACAACAACTAAATTACAAGCTGAAGCCAGAACCATTAGGAGCTTCGATCATATCCACTAATAACCTGTAAGAATTTTGAAATCCAATAATAAATAGGTGTCTAAAACTACACAGCTAATATTTTACAAGCAACTTGTTTGTGAGGAACTTTGAGTTGAAAACTTATAAAATATAAGAATTATTTTTTTTTATTTATTTTTCCATTTAATTTAAAATGTTTGCATTATCATTCGCATAAATTGAAATGCATTAAGGGGAGTGGGTATGTTCAGCACAAAAAAAAAGAGAAACCTAGATAACGAATTCACGCTTCTTATCTAAAAATGCAAAGTTCTTTAGAAAAATTTTGAGGAATAAAACCAACAAAATTTTGCAGACACTAAAATAACTCTGGGGTGAACTTTCTTATCAATGAAAATGATTTAAATTTTTTATAATTTTTTTTTTTTATCAACAAGATGACAAAACACATGCAGACGATAAAGTGGCTGACTTTTAAAATGTCATAATTTATGCTTATTTACGATTAATTATTTTAAATAAAAAAAAATTGTTTGAAGATAATTTTTTTTTTATTTTAAGTGAAATCCAATTTTCAACATGATGCATTTTTTCTCAAACAGCAAAGTTTTTTTTTTCTTATAAATTATTTACTAATAGAAGACTAATAATTATTGTAAGGAATTGTTTCTTTATCGATTCACACATTATTTTTTTTAATAAATAGAATGAATGTTGAGATTTTAATTTTAAGCCGCAAACGTATGAGGATTTCCATAAACAATCGAAAAATATTTCATTTCAACTGCGAAGAAGCTATAAAAAAAATTAAAGCTAAAGAACCATATAAAATGCATCAGGGTATACCAGCAGCGTTGCCACGAGCTAGACAAAGCTAAATAACAAAACAAAAAATTACTAGAAAAAGCTTAAAAATCAAAATTTTCTTTATTTTTTATTACAAATATAATTATGATTTTTATATGAAACCAATAAGACAACATAAAATACCAAAAACTAAAGAAAATAAGTTCGTTTTCCATATGGCTTTAAATACTTATGTATAAGCGAATTCACCTATTTTTTAGCTTTAAAAATGCCAATTTTGATGGAAGCATTTCCAAATGGCAAAATGTCAGTCAGCTAATGCTCTTTTAAGTACTGGGCTGATATGAGATAAATGCCTAAAAACGCAAAAGCGCCATCTCGTTGTTATCAATTTTGAGCCGCACCAACTTAAACTAGTTTTATTGCTAAACTCTATTTTAGGCACCAAAAACAAAAGTGATAACATTAACAGCTAACGATAAATAAATAATTTTTTTGTTTTATATGGATGCACCCATATGTTTAGCAACATTTTTTAAATAATAAAAAAAATAATAGATGCCTGCCTGTAAAGTGACGACTACAGACTTGTAATGCTGATGATGATTATGATGATTGGCATCTCTTAAGTTCATTGAGTTCTTTATGCGTCAAATCCTCTAAATGGCGGAGGTGTTAGCATTGTAAGTGCCCGTTTCTTGTATTGTTTGTGTGTGGTTGATTACAAAGTCAATATGTGGTTTCCTTTTTTTTTTTATCAGTGAATATTGTTTTTTTTCTTCTATTTGTATTTTTTTTATTTTCTGCATTTTGTTTACACATGTGATTTTGCTGTTTTCCTTTTTTTGTGCAAACTGCTGAAGCGACGCCTAAATGAAGTCATGCAATGCAAATATAAAGCATATTTATGTGTGGACGTTTAAAAAAATAATCGTTGCAGCTTTTACTTGAAGTTTAGCAACAGCATTTTTAAAAAAAATAAATATTTTTTAAAGGAACTTTTTAATTCCAACATATTGAAAAAAATAATTGCAAGTTCGATTCCTGCCGTATAAAAGTCTCAGTACATATAAATTTTTTTTAAATAAAATAAAACAAAACAATTTTTTTGAAGATTTCAATTGAATTTATGATGAAAAGTTATTCTCGTAATCAATTTTACGACAATCTAGAGGTAAATTAGGGCACTCGATAGTGATTTAAATCTCAATAAAATTTAAATGGGAACTTTGATCGAAATCGAATGCCCAGATATCAAACATAACTGCGCTTTGACAGTATTTGTGCATTCATAATACGACAAGAAGAATTCTTGTGATAAGTCTGATTTTGCATATTTTTTAATGAATTTTTATGAATTATACATAAATTAAAAAACTTAATTTTTTTTAGGATAGCAATAAATAGATGTCCTGGTTAAAGTGCACTTTTTCATTTCATGCTTGCGATAAATCAATTGCTTCATGCGCTGTGTGTTAGATGGCGTCGTCTTGCTGAAACCACATATCGTTCAGATTCATGTCGCACTGTTGAGTCCCTTAGAACTACGGTATCATGTTTCTGTAATGAATGCCCAGTAATTTCGTCCTGACCACCAGACAGTTGCTTATTGTGGGCACATTTACTTCCAATTTCCACAATTTTGTGTATTCACTAAGTCATTAAAATGTAAAGCGCTACATTATTGACTTCACTTTACTTCATTATATACCCACTAAACAAGTTTCCGGCACAGATATTTTATTCCAAACTTAATCAAATACATGTTTTCTTTACAATCCAACGAAATAAATAAAATTATTCTCAGAATACGTAATTTTATTTTAAAGTTAAAAAGTGCACTCTTACTGAGCCACTCTTTATTATTATAGGTGGAACGGGATATTGATAGAAATTTCAATGTAATTTAAATGGAAATTCGGTCTATATTGAAAGATTTAATTTGGCCCCAATTTAAAATCAATTTGGCTTAAGAATTTTTGAAATTATTTTTGTGATTGCTAGATCACAACAACAACGAAACTCAAGTTAATACTGAGTAGCCTTCAATAATGTGTACCTCTAATAGAAATTTTAAAAACTTTTATTTACAGAGAGACTAAAATTACGAGGATTTTCCTCCGATGTTGCATGCGGTCATGATTTTTTTGTAATATCATGAGTAAAAGAATAAATTTAAAAGCCAACACAATTTCTGGTATTAATTTAAATTCCGTATAGAAATTATTACACATATTTTTTTTTACCAGGTTTTCAACGACATCAAAACGGAATTTTGCGATTCTAATCTAAAGATGGTCTTTCACTGCCACATTAACCAAATCTTTAAAGATCCCTCTTATTAACTAAAAAAAACCCTGAACAGCAGAAGTTTACTGCAAAAAAAATTACATATAAAATAGTGTATTAATTAAAAACCGGTTGGATTGATATTGAATTTCTTTTTTTTGAGCACTTTGTTCTATGAAAAATTGTGGGCTTAATTTTAGTGGTTTTCAGTTGTTGCATGATTTGAAGTTTTTTATTTTTTAGTTTATTATCAATTGTTTGATGACCATAATAATTGAACGTTTGGTTCATTAGCCAACCGCATAAACAGCCCAAAAATGCCCATAAAGCATCAAATCTATTCATGCACTTGTAAAGCTTGCAATTCAATGTGCTGCTGTATGTTTGTACATGCAATCAAAGTGCTAAAAAAAATTACATTCGCACATACTCGTGCATACATTATAACTTTAAATGGATATGTACCAAAAGGCTGCACAAGCATACTGGAAATTGCTTACAAGCACTTTTTATTATAAAATAGTACACATACACATAATGAAACATTTTACATAAAAGCTTATTAGAATACAAAAATGCAACTGTGCTTCTTGTGGTTCACAAATTTTATAAAAATTGTCATTTCCAGTTTCAATTAAATATTATTTTGGTTGTGTTCACTTCGTATAAAAGTCTGAAAAAATATAAAAATATATCAGCTGAGACCGGAATACAAATTTTACAAAACACCAAACAAACTTTTGTAAAAGTTGTGAACCCAAATCGGGAATGGTAAAAATTCCTTGGGTATATGGAAATTTCAAAAAAAAATTATAAAAATATACGAAGTTTTCCATAAAGAGCTTCTTATGTTGAAATTTAAATAAGATAAGGAGTGTGTAAAATTTTTATATTTATTACGATGCTTCAGTGCGGAATATGTCCGATACAGTCATATATTCTCATGCCAGTACAAAATATATGGAGCACATCTAAATAGCGTGGCGGCAACGCTGAGCAATTGGAAAATCCAATTTTAACAACACGTTTTGTAGTGAAGTTGGCTATAAAACAATTGTTTTCTTGTTTTGTTATTTTTGACCAGTAATGATATTTTTGCTATTTTTTTTTTTTATTTAGCGCTTTTAACTATAACTTTGTTTGTCTTTAGTGGGTTTTATTGAACAATATGATTAACACTACTCTAAATAATACGCACCGCCAGAGCTCTTATTTAGAGAACAGGCTTTAATGAAAATGGAGGCCAACGAAAAACGTTCCGCTTGCCGCTTCAATTTAGGTTGAACTGTTAGTTAGCGCTTTGCTTCATGATGTCACAATTTAGAGCATAAGAGTTCTAAAGAAAAGCTTTTAGAGAGTACATAAAGACATATAAAGCAATTAAAAATTTTAATATTAAAAAATAATAAAATTTATTAAGTTTAGTTCTTTAATTGATTTAATAAAAAATTTAATTGATGCAATTAAAAGCTTAATTGAATTAATTAAAAATTTAATTGAATCAATTAAAAACTTAATCGAATTCAATTAAAAATTTAATTGAATCAATTAAAAACTTAATCGAATTCAATTAAAAAATTAATTGAATTAATTAAAAATTTAATTGAATCTATTAAAAATTTAATTGAATCGAACAAAAATTTAATTGAATCAATTAAAAATTTAATCGAATTCAATTAAAAATTTAATACATGCAATTAAAAGTTTAATTGAATCAATTAAAAATTTCTTTGATTCAATTAAAAATTTAATCAATCAGATAATTTTTTTTAATAAAAATTTGTAATTTTCTTATAAATTTATAACTATTGAGGGAAAGATTTTACTGTTCATTCCCAAATTATTTTTTCACCAAGAAATTTTAAAATCAACAACTAAAATCAATATGCAACAATATAAATAATCCTTTTAAGCCTAACATTTATTTTTCAATATTTTCACATTCACAATCAATTTAATTGAAATAAGACTTGAGTGTGCGGTATTTTTAAAACTTAAATCACGTTTACAATTTGAGGGTCATTAAATTTGGGTAAAATGAAAATTGAATGTCATAACGTATACTAGCACATAATTAATTTAATCACTCACATTCGTATAGCTAAGCAAATAAAAATATAGTGGGTGTCTCAGTAAGAGTACACTTTTTAAATTAAGTGTAACTTTTTTGGTCTGTATGCAAGTGTCAACTCTGAAATTTGGCACCTCCCACGCATGCTTATTTCGATTATTAAAAATGGAGCGCTTTAGGAATGAATAATTCGTTCAATGGGTAATGGCGCCTATTTTTTGAAAAGTCATTTTCACTATCTGAATGACTTTGTGTATACACAAAATTGTCATATTTGGGAAATACGAGTACATGACAAAAAAAAATTACCCACAAAGAGCAATTGTCTGGTGCGGATTTTGGCCTGTAAAAAAGTCATGAAGAGAGAAATGGTTTGTCATCAGAGCTGTGGGGGCTATTTAAAGAATATTTTATTTCATACATAATTTAAAGCTGAGATCCTCCAGTTTTGTAATATGTCTCTTAATTACTTAATAATTACTTTGCAGTATTTTTAAAAATATTTCAAAATTATGCAGTACTGTTGCTCTGAGGGATTTTTATAATTTCCGGAGGAACCACAAAAGATTACAGGAAGAAACACACACCCTTTTAAGGCGGAGGTCTTGCAAATAAGTAATCCGTAGCCCAATTACATAAAAATTACTTAAGAGTATTTTTAAACAATTGTTGAAATTCTAGTATTTACTAATGCTCTGAAGGATTTTTACCATTCTCAATTTTAGAGAGATACCATTCTGTAGACACTAAGCTTTCTGGAAATGTTTTATTTTTTTCGTAGTTTCTATTTTATAATGCAAAATGGAAATTGTAAAAATCCCTTAGAGCAACAGTCATATTTTTTTTGAAAAACTTCAAAGTAATTTTTTAGTAATTGCCACAGCCAGCTGTTCGCAGTACATATGCCCTAAATGACTAGAGTATAGGGCAGAATTTTCCATACAATTCTATACATTAAAAATCATTGCAAAGTGTAGCCCCAAGGCATTGTTACATCTCAAAGTTATTTCTAAAGTGAAAATCCCTGTTGAATTTCAGGACTTTCCTTAAGGCAACTTCATATCAAATTTCTGTTAAAAATAAGACTGTTTTCATTATTAACCCTGGAATACTAACGTTACGTTGTACTAAATAAATAAAAACGCCGGAAATTTAAACTTAGTGACTAAAAATGTTATTTTTGCTTTTTTTCACTTAAAAATTATTTTGGAAGCACAAGTAAAAATTAGTTGCAATACAGGAAAAAGAGTCTACACGTAAATTTTATGTACATTATTATTGCAGGGTTAAGGTCACCTATTGAACTTTTGTGCTAAAAATTCTTAGAAAAGCCATAAACCTGCATTGGCTGAGTGTTAGTTTAATATTCTTTGTTTTTCAATATTATTCATTCACATTTCTTGAAATACTTTTCAATTCAATTTATTTAATTGTATTTATAAAACTCGTAATGCTTGCTGTTTTATTATTTTATTATTCATATTCATAGCCACAATTTAATAATAAAAAAAATTTTTTTTTTGCTTTGTATGGTTTCTTTTTTTTTTTATTTAATTTTTTCTTTCTTTTTTTTACAAAAATGTATATCAGTCAATGACTAGGCAGGTATTATTGATGGTCATGGCCACGCGAATGAACGTGCTGTGTTGATTTTAAAGTGCCAGTAAGTACGTTTATTGTGCGAGTAGCAAACCGATACATTCATTCACATGTCTGTAGCATGCAGATCTATTGTCTTGAACTTTATTTAAATATTTAAATTTGTATGTATGGCTGTGGATGGCGTTGAACGATCACGGAAACATACATTTCAACTTTATACACAAACATAAATACGTAAATATTAAAAAAAAAAGTTTTTTTTTAAATTTAATTTTTGTCACAATTAATAAAAGACTTTGGAAAAATAGTGTCTGAGTCTTTCTTTTTTTTTTGTGCGTTCAAATACCAAGTGTCAGAAACAAATTATTTATTGTTTATTAAGTTCTGCACAAAATATACAGCTTAATTATGAATCCATATGCTCCGGTAATTTTTTCTGCTTTCTTTTATACAGCTAAATTAGAAATAAAAATTTCACGGAATTTTGTTTTTCATTTTTCTGTCGATTGTCTATCTTTCCATGGTTCAAATTGAGTTAGTCTGAAATTGAGAAATGTCAAATAAAATGCAGAAAAAACTTGACGCTTAGGTGTGGTTCACATTCAACATCGGCCCTTAAAATTTAACCAAGATTTAGAAAGTGTATAAGTGGATTACATTTTTATTTTCTCTTTTAGTAGTATATGTGTTTGACACATAGAAGAGAAGAGAGGCCTGTTGTTTTTGCATTTTAATGTTTGTTGTAGATTTGTCACTACCGTATATAATTCTGCCATGGGTACAGTATTGGACATATTTTTAAATTTATTAAGCTAAAAATTATTTTATTAAAATGAAGTAATTTATGAAAAATACACCAAATTTGCCAATAGTTGGCAATATTTAAACATCGCTTATGCTTATTAGGACTACAACTTTAAAAGTCCCAAAAAATTATTTAGATTCTAGCAAATGGTATTGTTAATTGTAGAATATATCGCCCCATCATGTATTTCAGGAAAATATAAATATAACTTTTAGTTAAAAAGCATTCCTACTACAAATCTCTTCACTCTATAATATTTCCCTTGGTCATCTCATTATGATTAAACGGCTCTACTAATTTCGCTTTATTATTTTTGGTTATGTTTGTTATTGTCAGGAGAAGTTTCTTATTACATTTCTTTTCTGTTTGCTTATTTCGTAAACAAATTTCTGCTACAGGCGTGCTTACTTTGAAAGTAGTTCTGCATTTACTTTTTATTTTCAAAAAAAATTATAATAAAATTCATTTCAAATGAACACCAAACCTCCACTACTTTTGTAATACTTTTTTGGAAAATGCCCAATAATTGCTCTCCTTCAACAGCATTTAGAATTGGCCACACCCACTTTAACGCCCACATAATGGGCGAAATTCCATTTTAAAAATATTTTAATGTTTTTCATACAAATTTTCTAATTGAGTTGATCGCTGGTGTTATGGAAACAACACATTAATGCAATTAATTTGAGAACTCACTCAAGAAATAGGAAATCTGTTATAAAAATAAATAAATAACGCACAAAACAACTTAAGTTGTCAGTTCATTGTTATTAAACAATTAGTTGAATGAACTGTATTATGCATAAAGTATTTCTTTATATTTTTTTTTAAACTATTTATTGTTTGGCAAATAAAAAATAAAGCCGAACATGTGCATGCGTCTCAAATGCTTTTCAATGTCAGACAATGCAAATCTAAAAAAGTTTATTGACTTCAAATCTATTCGAGTGATGTATGTATGTGAAGGTGTTAACGCTTTGAATACAACAGCAGCATTTAATAACCAGAAGTCAAATACATTTGAAATATAATTGAATATTTTTGCATTTAATTTATTAAACCATCTTCTTCCTAAATCCATCAAGCGCTTGGCGGTTGTACTTACGTTATCCAGATGCAAAAATTTTTTTTTACAGCCAGTGAATTAAATGCTGATCACACAGCTTCATGTGTTCTAGGAATGTTTCGTTCTAGCCATTCAAAATTTTCTTTCGAATCATTAATGATAATCACAACAAAAATCAACGAAAAGCTCAAAGGAGAATGAAAAAATAAACAAATTTGTGCTGTCAACGTCATTTTTTGTTTAAATATTTTATATTTGTTTAGTAGATTTGTAATTAAAATGGCTATTTTATTAAGCTTGAGGTCTTATAAAATAGCCATTTTAATTAAAAAGAAAAAGGTCAAATAAACTAACAAATAGATTTTTGCTATTATTATATATAAAGGTAAGTGTGATTGGTATATCTTATTTCTTGTCAAATTGCATGCTAAATACATTAAAGCTTTTTCCAAAACAAAATACAGTTTACGATAAAGTTAACAACACATAAATAGTTATAGTAAATAAGGATTTTAATCCTACCGAACATTGCAATCGCCATGTTATTTAACAGCGAATTTGATAAAATATCGATATGCCGATTTTTACGATCCGATTCATCGTAATAAAAATTACGGTAGATGGAACTACTGAAGAAGAAATTCAAAGGATCGGTTAATAATTAAAGAAAGACCTAATTTTTAAAAAAAAGTTATTAATTTTATTATTGTTGTTGTATTTATGTCTATAAATATCTACACAAAACAATTTAATTTTTTGATTAACGCATAAAATTTTTACAAGCTAATGTAAATACACATACACACACACATGTAAATATGTATGAAAATATAAACAATTTAAAAATTCATAATAACAAGCAAATTTTAATAGTATAATAAAAAAAATAGTTTGAGTGTTTGTCGTACTTAATTTGATTTAAAAAATTTGGCAAAGCCGATCCTTATATACCCTTCAATGTATTCATATTCTTAATTTTTCAATTTTTTTCTTTTAAATACTTAACAAAATAACTTAAATAAAAAAAAAGGATTTTCAAGGAAATGCAAATATTTTTTAAATTATTTTCTTTGACTACATAAAATATATTATTAATTTCAAATTAACGAAAAATATGTTCTAGGATTTTTATTTTTAAAACCAATAAAATGTGTGTAGGTACTCAATTTTTTAAATAAAAAAAAAATTCAAAAAAATATATCAAATAAAAATGCGAAATAAATTTAATTTAATTTAATTTATTTTTTAATGTTTTGAACGGTTTTTTAAACCAAACACGTTTAATTAAATATTTATGCTGGTATTCAAACAAATTGAAGTAGATTTGAAGTCAATATTTTGACAAATTTATATGAAAAATTTTTCATAATTTCTACTTGAAGTCGTTATTAACAATCAAATAAAGAATTTCAAATTAACGACAAAAATCAAAAACTTCTGTTTTAATAAGATTTCTATTACACAAAGACATACATGAATATACAAGTTTGTATAAAACCAACTGCCGCTTTTTGTGTTTATGTGAACAAGCATTACACACATGTACAGCTTAAAAATTTCCACAAAAAATCAAAGCAGAAATTAATGCAAGTCTAAAATTTCGGTTGCATATTGGATTTTTTTCTGCTATTTTTGAACCAATTGTTTTGAACTTTTACACAGACATTCTGATTACTATTTCTGATGAAACAGACAAGAAAACGAGCCCCGAAAAATTATCAAAAATAGAAGTAGCAGCAATTTTTGACTCATAGCTCATTCTTTTATGAGCCGAACGAGCTGAATTTCAATAGTAACCTGAAAACAGCAAAAACTGATATTTTAGAATGCTAAAATTTTCTGTACGTTGCCTAGACTTCAGAAAGTTTATTTCAACGGCTTAACGGACAGATAGGCAAACAGACTGATATCTTTAAATCGTCTCCACTGTTTATAAGGATCCAGAATAAATGTATACTATATAAGATACCCCATGTAGCTTATAGAAATCAAAAGCTGAATCACAAGCTTATATATACCCTTCTTACTTAAAGTGAAGGGTAGAATATATTCGGGTATAATAAACACTTACTGTAAATAAGTCCGCTATTTCCTGTATTTTATTTTGTTTTCTAAACAGCACATTAAATCTAGTGGGAAAAACAATAACAAATAAATAAAAAAAATTTTATTGTAATTGGACTTGAATTTTTACCTTTTTTTTTGGAAACTTTTATTTGCTTTACATTTTTAGTGAAATTATTTTTAAAAAGTAAAATTTTTTTATAACCTTCACCATCAGTGAGAAAAAGTTATAAATTTAGACGAAAAATCTTCAATTTCACTAGACAGCCTTGTATTACAACTCGTTGATCAAGATCTCATAGTAGTAATTTTTGCACTAATTGAATTTTGTACAAGAACATTTTCAAATCAGTTTTTAGTGCAGAAATGTGCAGAATTGATATTACTGGAGAGCCTGCAATACTACCGCACACCAGAGCAGTATTTTCAGCGTTACGAAATGTCCATTGTCTTCCAAAACAAGGCCTGCCTGCTGTCGTACCGTACTGTCGAAAATTCCCATGTAAAAAATAAACTGTGGTTTTGTCAGGCATTGGACGAATAGGATATTTTTGACGCAATTTCAATAAATATTGTCACTATGCTCATTCTTAACGCGCCCAAATAAAAAACAGAAGCTAGGCTCTCTTGGCTTCTCTGATGTCGTCCATAACAAAACACAATGGTTAAAGCGAAACTGGGCTAAACGTCACATAACCAAGATAATGCGCAATCAAAATGGTAGCGGAACTTTTGCCTCACCTTGTATCTGTGCAATACGTTGTTGTCCTCCTAGTCGAGAGACTGGATCGAACACGATTTAATTAGAGTTATTATTTATTTAAAGTTATAATTTTAAACAACAAAATATAATCAAAAGCTATGGTGGCAATAGATATTTGTTATTTTGCGTGTAAGCAAACAATAAGTCTGTATTGGGAGCAACAATTGTCTGTTGTTAATGTTGCTTTTAACAGCTTCGGTTGTGAGAATTAAATTTTTTTCCAATAAAAAATTCAAATGTGGTAATCACATTTTTCAAGTTATACTAATAAGAATTCTATAATACAGCCCAAAATTCAGTTCTGTTAAAACTATTTCGAGCTGTAAGACCGATTTTCTATTAGCAAGATTAAAAAATACGATTATAGCAACTGCATTTTTGATTGGAAATAAATATAGTTCTCACAACCAAAGTTGTTTTCTGTATGTGTTTAAAATTAAAGTGAACAACAGCGTTTAATATAGTGTGGCCGTAAATAAAATAATTACCATTTGCCAACTCTGCTCACAGACATAAGCGGAAAAACAGCTTCTTTCTCTTTTAGTTTTTCCCCAAAAATGAACGTTTGCTTGTAAAAGAAACACGTAGCTTATAGATGTTATTTTTGAAAGTGGCATAAGTTCACTTTTAAAACAAAATGAGTAAAATTAACGCTGATTATGCTTGATCGTATTTAGAATAACTGAATGCGGACACGTAATCAAAACGCAGAATAGGGATGAGCATATACAGAGTGAAGTAAAAGGACAAATTATATACTGCCGCATGTAGCTCAAGATTTTTATCTTAGCACGCCATTTTTTCTATTTTTTTATTTAGGTCGTAATTTGTTTAGTGGCTAAAATAAATAGATTTTTATTATCTTGTTTTTAACACAATCTGTTTAATTTTTTTTTTTTTGTTGTTGTCAAAAATTTAAGAAAAAGCTTTATTTTAGTTCGTTTTAATCAAAAATAAATTGTGTTATTATGTAATTACAAAGCAAATATTTTGAAAAAATTTTAATTTTTTAAACTGACTATGTTGACACACGCTGTTCACTCGTGTAGTTTTTGAACCAGCTGTTAAATACAACAAATATTTCTAACATAACATTTTATACATAAAACTTTTTTTTTATATATTTAAAAATACTATTAACTTGTTAACAACATGGACCTCTTTTAAGCCATTGGGACACGTATACGAGTATAGCAAAGTGATATTCTGTTTTATTATAAAGGGTGTTCCAACAAGAACGCAAGATTGAAATTTTAAATAAATGACTGATGCAGCAATTGAATTGTTTCTCTGGCGCCGTCTTGTTGAAACCACAAGCCCTCCACATTCATTTCTTCAATTCTAGGCAAGAAAAAACTGATTATCATTTCACGATACCGAACACCATTGACTGTTTGCACTTGACCTGCCTCATTTTCATAAGAAAAGGTCCAATGATTCCTACAGCCCAAAAACCACACCACACAGTGATACGTTGAGGATGCATTTGCTTCTAGTGAATCACTCGAGGATTTTCCTCACCCCAAATGCGACAATTCTGCCTATTGACGAAGCCATCAAGATGGAAATGGGCCTCGTCACTGAAGATGATTTTATCAGCAAAAATCAGCATTTTCATGTTGTCTCTCCAATACCCAATTAGCGAACTCCCTTCGCTGTCCATGGTCATTTTTTACTAACCTCGTACCTTCTACTAGCAAATTCAAATGTCAATCGAATGTCGCCAAATTTAAATCTTGCGTTCTTGTTCGGACACTCTTTAGTTGTTGACATTGTAATGAAAACAAATAATGTTATATGTGTTATATTGTTGTTGCTGTCTAAATTCGACTAAGAATATCGTACAAAATATGTATGTATATGAAGCCTCATGTAATACAGAGTGGCTGATGAAAGCCGCTACCAAAAGATAACTTTTTTCTATCTGGATTTGTTTTCTGTTTTTTTAGATTGATTTTTAGATTCAATAAACATGGAAAACTGAAAAAAGAATCCGGATTATCCGCTGCTATCACGCATTAGAGTCTGTAATATAGGCGCACATTTTGCGGCGATCTTCCGAGTAGCATGGGACAGTCACTAGAAGGCCTTATAATCGAACCCTTTCCATTAGAACAGAGTAACCTATTGCTGCCGTAGCTGCTGGCATACAAAGCAACCCCCGTGCTTAAACAAGGAAATTATCTACTCAAATAAGTGGTATAAGGCAGACTTTGAAGACCATAATTCATAAGGATTTTAACTTATTCCACTACAAAATTCCATTGGCTAACAAAATTATTGCAGCAGCTAATAAACTTAATGGACCAGAAATTGTTTAATTATCTTTTCTTATCTGATCATTTTGAAGTGAACGGTAACGTAAACAAAGAAAACTATTGCTTTTGGAGTGGTTCCAAGCTAGAAATACAGCATGAGAGAATTGCATTCACTTAGTGGTACAGCGTGGTTTATTGACGGGACATATTTCTTTAAACAAAACGGACACAATGTTACGGTTCCTGGAGACCATTGCTTGAGCATGCTAAAAGAATTTTTTCTATCTGAAACTACGCCCTAAGAGAACTCCTTAAGGCTAAATCCGAATTACTCAAAAAAAAATTTTAAGAAATTCAACTTTCCGTTAGCCTGCCAGGTCTTTTGACCTAACTCCACCGGACCTTTTCTTGTATGATTATTTTAAAAAGAAAGTGTACAAATTGCAAACGACAAATGTGGATGCACTAAAACAATCAATTCGAGCGACAATACCTGCAATTCCAGCTTCAACTTTGCTAAGATATCGCACCTGCATCGGCGAGCAGGGCGGGCATTTAAATTCAATTATCTTTCAACCTATTTTAACTATTTTTAATATAGTCCAATAAGCGTACAAATGACAAAAGATTGAATAAACTCTATGCTTTACAAAAAAAGTTAATCCAGTTGCTAAATGTAGCGAAAGTCATCAGCCACCCTGTATTCGATTATTATCAGCAGTGAATCGCTTTTTCCCTATTCATAATCACTCATTAAATTTTAAATGTAAATGAGTAGAGATTATTGAAATTCAGCTACTCTAATGTGCTCATTGTTACTCAAAACAACATTGATTTATATGTGCACCTTGTTCAGCCGATCTCAAAAGATTTCAAGCTCGCTCTCATATATATTAAGGATGATCTGTAATTTTACTATAAAATGCAACCCAACATGTTATCACAATTTTATTTGAATAAAATAAGTTTTTGTTACTTTAATTCAATTAGCAAAAAATTTTATAAAAATTATTTAATATTTAACGCAGTTTATTTTACAGCTGAGGTATGCTCAGAGGTCTGTCCAGGGTCGTCAAAGGTCTGCATTCTTTGTATTTATGTCAGCAAAATTGGCTCGATTCTCGACTGAAGATTTAAATGCTTTCCTCGATTAATTAACTATCATTCGATAAAATAATTAAATCCAAAGTAGGGTAAATGCTGCGGTCCACAAACGCCTAATAACGATAATATAAAATAATACGAGTACAATGCTCTGTGGACTTAAATGTTTCGATCTCGCCTACTAACTACCATGCGGTAAAAATAAATTTTGATAATTAAATCTGAAGCTTTGGCTAACTACGATAATTCAATTTATAAGAATAACTACCACGACCAAATCTACAGGAACAAAGTTTGTGTGATAACTAAGACTCTGCTTAAAGTTTTATGGGTTCTCTAGTTTATACTAAATAAGAATTATAAGTTTTGGTTTTGTATTATACAAGATGTACGCTAAATATTTCTGGCTGGTCTGTTAAGTTAATTTAAGTTTGTAACGTCACGTGACATATATTGTAAATTTGAAAATTGCTTCTCTCTAAGCATGTTTGATAAAGAGTTTGAGGTCGACCAAACGAGTTCGACTCAAACTTAACATGTAATGGTTGCAATAAATATGAACACGACTCTACGTCATACTCTTAACAACTAAGCCTGTTTGATTCATACGTCAACTAAGTTTGAGAAAAGAACTTGTAACTCTTTCAATTAATTCAACTCATGTATAGCATGTATTTACAACTCAAACACATTCTTAATATATTTGAAACCGAGATTGAGATCGTTTAAGATGGGCTGAACGAGCTGAACCCATGTCTAAAGTCTATACACATTTAGTTAAAGAGAGTCGAAATCATCAAAGTCATAATTGTTGTGAAGTTTGAGTATGATGAGAGAGAGAGAGAGGGAGACTACCTCAAACTTTACAAGTAGAAATGAGGTTACAATACATGATTCATTCTGAATTATGATCCAACTGTACTCACTTTTTCAGTACTCATTGATGATCTCTGATTCCTAACTACACCCTTGTTGTTTTCTGCATACAGCCGGAGAAGCTAAGCTGTCTGAGAAACAAGCAAAACAAACAAATTTATTTGCACTTTGAAGACCACGAGGGAGGACCAAACTTTGAACAGTACTTGTTTGCTTTCTTGTTCTCAATGTCAATATTTTTTTTTAGGTCAGTCAAGTCTCTTAAGCCTATACATACGTGTTGATGTAAAGCAAATAAAATAAATATTTATATAAAAAGAAATAATTGTACCTATTGGCCCACACATACATACGTACATTATTTGTTATTTTCAAACAAGGTTGTGAAACAGTCTGAAACTATTTTAAAGGCATCTAATTTAGACTAATTTGAACAATAAACTAGAAAAAATTTTGTAAAATCCACAGAGTTATTATTGTTAAATATAAAAAAAAAAATTAAAAAGAAAAGCAAACATTTGTTTTATTCAGAAACTCGTGCGGCTAATTAAACATTAAATTATAAAATTTTGAAAAGAGATAATTTTTAGACAGGAAAATTCCACTTCATTAATAAAAAAGAGATAACAATTTAAATTAAAAACAAGTATGTATAACCAAAACATTGTATTTTATTATATACCAACACTACATAATACATACATAAGCTTTTGTTATCAACAATTCTTGCTTTATCTAAATTAATTGAAAAGTTTCATTAGTCATTAAAAAAATAGAAATAGAAATAAAACTAAAAAAAAACTACGAAAATACATTTTTGCAGACTTTAGCAATTAAAAAAATCGCAACTCCATTAAGATATGGACTGTGAGTTTTACTTTTTTGAGAGCAGTCGATAGCAGCTATGTGACTTTGTTAGAAATAGCATCTAGTTTAGGTAGTAACCAAGACGAATTCATACAGGGTGACATCAAGGAAGCAGCTCTGCGCTTCTAGTTTTTTTTCTGATTTGCAAATTTGTTAAATTTATATGGTCGGTGTCAGAGAACGGCATGAATACATTCGTTTTCAGTATGCATTCATATATTCAATGCTTTTGTCATGCTTTCAATAACAATAACAAATGTTGTTGCTTGCCTTAGATTCATAATTTTTATTGATTGCCTTTTACATGCACGTAAAACAAATCACAACCATTCAAACCATTCGTTTAGTATTCGTTGTCATTTATTTTATTTTATTAAGAATGAAGTCTGTAGAAATTTTAGGAAACACAAGCTCCAATATTTTTTAGTTTTCAGTTTCAAAAAAAAAAAAAAAAAATTAACTCTAGCCCATTTTTAAAATTTTCTTATGCTGACAAGAACGAAGACAAAAAAAATTTGGTGGCCTGGTTCGGGAAGAGGCCAAGGCAAGGACAGCTAAACTGGAGTGCTGCTGAAAAAATGAGTGCTAAATGTGCATTTTTTTGTCTTCTTTTCATAAAATATTAAACTGCAAAAATTATGATTTATGTAGATGTTGCTAAATTACCTGGAACTTTTTTATATTAAAATAGGTTTCCCCCAATTTTTCTCAAATTAAATGCACAAATTAAGACAATAATTTCATTATGTGTTTTAAATTAAACTTATTTACAAAAAAAAGTAAACTTTTTATTGGCTGTACAATATTTTTCCATTAACTGCTAGTTTTTCTACAATTTGTATGCAAATCACGATTTTGTTGTGAAATTTTAAACGGATATTCGCATGATGTCGTTATTAAGACATGCAAAATTGTTAATTGTGATTTGAAAGTGATGTGTGTTCTTGAGTTTTTTGTTTTACTAAAACACGAAGTTCATCAGTTATTTTTTGAATTATTTTTAATTAAAAAATATGGAATAAAGCCTTGACTAAAATCGTATATTAAAAACGTGTTTAAATCTCTTTCTGCTTAGAATTATACGCAGGTAATGGTAGAGTTGAGTCTTTCTGCAAACATTTGAAAAATTATATTTCTCTCAAGGATTTTCCTAAATTTAGGTTTATACACACTAAGAATTCAATGTTCGAGGTAAGTTTAACAGGTACTTTGACACATAAAACGCCCACTTATACGCCTATTTTTAACAAAACATTTTTAATTGATTTTTATAAAGTAAAATTCTAAACACTAACATCCTTATTCAAAAAACTAACAGCAAATGTGAACACCACATTTAAATTTAAATCAAAAGATATTCTTCTCAAACAGTAAGAACACAGACCTTACGCAACAATTATTAAATGTTCAGAAATGGGCTCAAATATATTCAAAACAAACTTAAGCACACTTGTTTACGTGTACTTTGAAAGGCACCCATGCGAATAAGTTACCCTACATGGAACTCAGTTAGCAATAAATGCACTTTAAACCAAAGTTTAAAAACAAACAAAACACTTCCTAAACGTTTCCTGGAAAGTCACAAACATTTCAAAATTTTTAAATCGTTTTTTACAATGTAGAAATACAAAACAATTTACAGCAAAAACGTTACAAATAAAACAATTTGCTTTGCCTACGGTCTTCTTTTTGTTCTGTACCAATTCAATTATATTTACCTTTAAGTACAAAACAAAAGCGGAAACATATTTTTTTTAATAATTAAATCATTTGTTGTTTGTTTACTAATAATAGCAAGAGCATATCACAACGCCTCGTGCCTGCAAAGTTATTTTGAAACTGATGAGCATGTGGTGTGTTCACACAAGAAACCAGACAGTCGTGTTTATTCATACGTGTGAATGTATGGCTGGGCACTGTTGAATTAAGCTTGTTTTAATTTTAATTCATTTGTTTTTTCTGACTGACTTCGTTTAAGCGAATGGTACTGTTTTTACTATGTACCAAAATTAATCAGAGTATCTAATTGGGCCATAGTCCTAGTCACCAAAAAAGTAGGCTTTTATTAAAAGCTGACTTTTATTCATAAGAATTGTATGAATTTAAGAAGATACCGACTTTAGTATGACTATGATTATGTACTTTTTCTTTGTATTTGTTTTTTATTCTGAAAAACTACAAAACGAAACGAATGAAAACGTTTTCTTTTCTTTCTTTGCGAACTCTGCTTTAAACTAACTATTTATCATCTAGTGGCTGGATGATTAATGATTAGATTACTCTTAAAGGAGCCAAAAATTTTGCAGTTTTTATTTTATGATGCAAAACGAAAACTTGAGAACAACAGCACAATTTTAAAAATAGTCCAAAGTAACTTCTGAGTATTTGGGTAGATTACAAATCTAGACAGTGTCCCATCCAATAATCTTCTATGGTTCATCCGGTACTTACTAAAATCGCTCATAGTAACAGCACTGGGGTATATGGAAATTAAAAAAATAAAATTCAAAATAATCCAAAGTAACTTCCGAACGAACCATTGAAGATTGCTAGATGGGACATATATCATTTTAAAGGGGAAGTCGTTTAGATTTGTAATGTACCGCCTAAGTACACAGAAATTACTTTGAAAATTTTTTTAAATTTTTTTTAAATCTCCATATACCCCCGTGCTGTTGCTTTGAGGGGGTTTTTACAATTCCCCACTTTCCCGAGGTACTAGTCATGGTTTTGCCCATGAAAACTTCCAACATCAAAAAGGAATTCAATCTATAGCTTCTAAGCTTTTTGGAAGTGTTTTAACATTTTCTGAAAAATTCGTAGTTTTTATTTTATGATGCAAAAGGCAAACTGCCCAGAACAACAGTACTGAGGTATATGGAAATTTGAAAAACATTTTAAAAATAGTCCAAAGTAACTTCTAAGTATTTGGGGAATAGATTTAAAGTGTAGATAGTCTCTTCTTTAAAAGTCCTATGCCTTAAGATAAAAGGGTTTGGCTACATTAGCCTTCATCCCTCAGCTTTTTTTGTACTAAATGAAATTTTCAACGTTTTCCAAAACTTATCACAATATAATTGGGGGAAACTGTATTCCTTGGATGATAGCCCCATCCATTGAGATTATTTTCCATTAGGTCTCATTACTTGAAATAGAATGGCTTCAACTTTTTATTCAGTACATATGTGAAGACTATGTATGGAAATTGTTTTTATCGCATGCGATATTTTTGAAAAACGTATTTAGCTACACGTATAAAGTCGTCTGCTATGCTGCTTGCAGGGTGTTTGCATTTTCAATACAAAAAACAACAAGTTCAAATTGTATAGGGATCTAATTATTTTGGGGGCCTACGTGAGCAAACAATTTTGCTTAGATTAAATATGACACAGTGTGCTACACTACAAAAGCAACAAGTACTACCCACTTACTATCCAGCAAGTGCTAATATATTAATTCAATATTTTTGTTTCCCATACATTTCTTTTTTCATTTACATGCTCAACTTAAATAAATAACAAATAGAAATAATTTTTGTTTGAACTTTTTTTTTTATTTTGTTAATGAAAAAAATTTTCCGCACTTATAACAAACAAGTATGTAGGCAAACAAAAAAAAGCAGAGTTTGGTTTTGCAAAAATACGATGGGATAAGACAAATTTATGAATTCATTAAATTAAACACTAAAAAAAATTTCGGCTTAAAAAATCTAATTTTTAGGTTTAGAATTTTGTTTATTAATTTTCAAAGTTATAGCAGCTGCTCTATGCCGAGAAAAGGTTTTCTGATGAGTTCCATATGCTGCCGAAAAATACTTTTACTTGCAATAACCACCATCACTGGTTAACAGTGAAAAACTTTCCAGTGTTGTATAGTACTGCCGATTTGGTTTCAAAAAAAAAGTTGAAGTTCAAGAAAAAGTTGAATATTTCTTGTTCTATGCAATTTGCAGTGGCTGAAGCAGGGGGCCTACTCTGTATTGAGATGCGAAAGCTAAATGTTTTGCGTTTGTGTATATAAAATGCGCTTACGCATTACAGAGCGGGGTACTACCGGACAAATGCAAAATATAAACTATAAAACTCATTAAACAGTCGATTCCGTAACCCTCCAGGTGTAATAAAACCTATAATCTTGGAACCAGGTTCTTTTATCAAAGATATGTTTTAATTTAATGAGTTTTATAGCTTTTACATGTATTATACACTCAGGAAACAACTTCGATTGTGAGAACTAAATTTATTTCCAATTAAAAATTCAATTGTGATAATCAAATTTTATAATTGTAGCAATCAGAATTCAATACTGCAGTCCAAAATTTAGTTCTATTAAAAATATTTCGAGCTATAAAACCGATGGCACAAGTAAAAAATTCGATTAACAAATTCGATTTCCAACCGAAGTTGTTTTCTCAGTGTACGAATGAAATCAAAATTCTCAAGCCATGTTAGAGTTTACCCTTAGTGTGAAGGTACTTAAAATTACTTGTGCTAATGGCGTTTTTTAACCTTTAATAATTCAGTTGCAATAACCGAATATTTTTAGTTAATTCTGTGAATAGTATTTCTCTGGGGCTCATCAGGAAAAATCGCTAAGACAACTAACTCAATAACTTTATTATTGTGGCTGAAACCAATGAATTCCTGTCATTAATAACCTGAAATTTGTGGCTTAAAAATTCAAATATTATTTATTTTTTTATGAGTTTTTACAATAATTAATAAAATAAAATTTTTTCTCCTGTTTTTTTTTTAATTTTTATTAATTTCTGTATATAAATTTAATATCAATAACTAATGCTTACACTGACTCACGAGCTTATTTGCCCCACAAATTGTAGATAACAATAGCAATAACGTTAAATAAAAAACACAAGTTTTAAATGACGCAAAGTGAATTATTGACAACACGCGCCAATCTCAAAGTAATTTTTTTATTTTCTTTTTTTTTCACAAAAAATAAAAAAAACCAATACTTATCGAAACGAACTTGTCAAATTTATCAATGGAAAATTTTTCTTTATAAATTGATGTTGATCATCATCATTAAAGTACCATTTTTTTCATATAAATAAATTAAAGTCAACAACCACAATAACAAAAAACAAGTGATAATCAGTTATTGATAAATAATCACACGTTGTTACCATTAAATTATTACTAACAAACACACTTCCATACACACAGACAGATATACATATTTTATTTAAAAGTAGGAGTGGTTTTTCAATGTTACACCGATAAAACAATTTTGTTGTTGTTTAATAGAAAATAACTTTAATTTAGACTACAAACTAGTGAAAAGAATTTCTGTTAGGGCTTCTTAATAATAAAAACAAAAGGGGGCTCACTTTTGTTGTTACAATAATTAAAAAAAAATTATTATCGCCCACATAAAACCAAAATTAACAATTTTCTTCTTCTATATTTAATACATAACTTAAGCGGCCCATACACGACAGCAACATACATGCGCCCGTGATTTGGTTGTGTATGGACATTTTGTGCGATTGTAGGGCTTACTGCGCTGTATATGGCTACATTAGCTTAAGTGAGGAAAGTTATCGTTTAGCAACTTTTCGTCCAAAAACGCTTTTTTCTTTAAATTTTTTTGTTGTTTTCCGTTTTTCATAGTTTAATTTTTTTAACCCTTACATTTCATAGCAAAATATTTGTCGAACGAAGCTTTCAATAAATAATTTTAAGGGCACGTTATGTACCAACAAATATATTTAATATTTTATAGTAACAAGTGCTTGTAAGCCTTTACAAGTATGTTAAATATTAGCTCGGTCACTTGATTGAGTGTGCATGCTGCTGTTGTATATTGCCCGCTTTTGAATTAAAAAAAAAATTTCTGTCACACGACGTTGGAAATAGTAAAAGGAGAAAGAAATTCTTTGACACGTTTGAACGTGTTAAAATCAATACACACACTCTTTGAATAAAAAAGCAACAAAAACAAAAATATGGCAAATTCGTAGAATTAATAAATGGTTTAGAATTGTATTTTTCTTTTGTTCATTTGTATTTTCGTTGTTTGTTTTTTTACAACAAAGTAGTCATGAATGATTTCAAAACTATTCAGTCATTTAAGTTGTTGTTCTAAAATCTAATTCACAGGTTTGAATTCGTGTTTGCTTATGGTTTTATTTTAATTCATCATGACGTTTGCACATTTAAAACTACTGCTGCTGGCTGGGACGGTGTGTGATGAAATTCAGATTCTCTGAATATCTACTTAAGCTACGGTCACATTAAACAAATATTTGCTCAAATAAGCATAATCACTAAGCAACTCCAAGTCGATACGTTTAAATATTTTAAAGAAATATAAGTAAGAACTTTGTGATTTCTATATCGTTAATGGGACACCCTACAAAGTATATATATTCTCAATCCTTACGAAAAGCGGAGTTCGTCTGTCTTTGTCGTTGAAATCAACGTACAAAAAAGCTTAGCATACCAATCTGTCAGTTGTTTCTGTTAGATCGGTTCATAAATTCTTGAGCTATGAGTCGAAAACCTCGATTACGTCTATTTGTGACTATTTTCTGAAGGAGTTTTTTTGCTCATTTTGCCTAAACTACGAAAAGGACAAAAAACTGAAATCAGAAATGACTGTCATAATGTCTGTGCCCACAAATGGCCGAGGAATATTTAAAATACAAAAGAAATTTAAAATTTTTATTAATTTCTGTTTTGTTTTTTGTGTATTTTATCTAAACTAAAACAACGTAGTACACAGTTTTTTTATAATTTTTTTTTTTTTAACAAACACAAAGATTGCAGCTTCTTGGCTTGTCTGCAGAAAACACCCAGGGTCTAGACAGGAATCGAACATAAAACCCCCAGATTGCTGGGCTAGTATGCTACCTGCTAGTATACGGGGTCACCCATATCCATAGTATCTGGGCCAAAATTGAGCTAAAAATCACTTGGAACAACCGTACTGGGGTATATGGAAATTTCAAAAAAAAAAATTTTAAAATAGTCGAAAGAAAATTCTGAGTATTTGCGCATTAGATTACAAATCTAGACAGTCTCCTCTTTAAAACGATATGTATCCCATCTCACAATCTTTAAAGGTTCGTTGGGAAGTTACTAAAATCGCTCAGAGCAACAGCACTTTGGTGTATGCAAATTAAAATTTTTTTTTTATAATCCGAGTATTTGGGCAGTAAATTACCAATCTAAAGGACCTCCACTAAACTACTACTAAATATATATATAGAAGTGCTAAGTGACGTAAGACGTATTTGATAAATATGCCATTAATACTGAAAATATATTTAAAAATACTAAGAAACTTCAGAGGTTACTTTAAAACATATCTCACTTAATTTTTTCTATGGTTTTGATGTTATAACAGAATGTAGAAAGTGAAAAATATGAATATTTCGCTAACGTAGTGAAGGTTATAAATATTAGACTCGGCACAGCCGAATTTAACTTGTTTTTTTATTAAAATTAATTTGAATTAATTTTTTGTAATAGACTATAAAAATATTAGCCAAGAAGTAGCGATCACGTGTATTTCGATAAATATTTGTGTAATATGACCGTAGCTTCACTTTAAAATTGACTGACGCACACACTCACACTCACAGCTTACTGTGAGTTAAAAGATGCCTACAAGTAATTAGCAAGATTTCATGTGATTTGTTTGTTAGCAAAGATATACGTACTTGTGGATTCCAGCTACATTCCGGCTGCTATTTAAGATAAAATTGTTTGGTTTAGATGAAATCAAACGCTTGGTTTATTACTAGACTAGCTAGCCTTGCTTTTAAATACGTATGGGTACGCACACCTCAAGAAACAAAATTGCAAGCGATTTTGGGATCAAATGTACAGGGTGCACTAACCAAAAGTGTTTGCTTTTTGTTCAACATGATTTAAAAAAATTGTTTAAGACTTGAGTGCAATAGTAATTTAATCGATAAAATTTAACACTTTAAGGGGCATTATTACAAATAAACGATATAGGCTTTTTGGTTAAAACAAACAGACTTTAACCAAAAAGTGTATGATAAGCTAAAGATAGTTTTGTATTGCTCATAACTTTTAACGTGAGCTTCAAGCATTTAAAGCTGCCATATTTTCGATTTTCGATAAAGCAACCTCAGCAGGTATAGACCGATTTAATTGAATTTCTGTGTATGCCTTTGCTGGAAAACAAATTCGTAAATGTAACACCCTGTTTTTGTAAAAACTAAAAAGGATAAAAAACTTTTTTTTGCAAATCATTCTCTTAATTTTTCGAGTGTTTAAAATATTCCTAGTAGAGTAAATCTTGATAAGTTCAGACAGACGATTTATTTGCTAAAACTAATGCTAAATCTACCATTTATGTATGTTGGTAGATATTGACTGGGCGCCAGACGTGTTAAGCTGCTAAAAAGGTACTGCAGGCAAGAGTATTTGTGCTAATCACAGTTTAAATCCAAGTAGGTATTTACGGCTTTTGTTAATTTTAATTTTGGATTTTTTTTTTTCAGGTATTCTTTCAATAAACTTTGTTGATTTTGCAAAATCAAGAAAAAATAACATAAAAAAAGAATTCTGAGAAATCAGAAAATGTTCACGTTGAAGATGAGTTTTAAAGAAAATATACAGTAAACAGGCAATCTTTAAGTGTTGCGGCTGAAAACACCCCCCAAAACACATAAAGCAGAAATAAAAAATAACTAAAGGATAATTTTAGCTGTCAGAGATGTTGATGTCGACGATGATCTGCTGATGGTGATGATGATCATGAAGTTTGGATGAATCAAATATAGACGACCTTGAATAATACAGTAAGCAACTGAATATTGTACACTTGAACCTTTAATGTCAGTTTACATTGAAAAAAATGTGAAGAAAAATACGTTCCAGCATATTAAATTATTTGGAATTATAAAGTTTAACAAATTTAATATTTATTGTGTCATTGTAATGGTCTTATGTGGACCCGTTTCGCTACTTAGGACAACATTACCTACAACCGTCAGACATACCGGACAAATCACACAAAGAAGTTTCTGAATTCTTAATGAATACTAGACTCTGGGAGGATTTGTAACTTGAGAGTAGTGTCACAATAGGTCTATTTTCGCCGCAGTGACCAGGTGACTTGTTCCCGCTCCTTATTGCAATTCTAATTCCAATCTTTATTTGTGCTTAATTCCAAATTATGTTGGTGTGCAAAATGCAAAGTGGCATCAATTATTGAGAAAGGGCTTTTCAATGCTTTATTTCTTTTTTACGAAGAATGTATGATATATGTAAGTCTTAAATTCAAATATGATTATTAATCGCACTATGGGACTATTGAGCATATTACAAAATGAACTAAAATGGGCGAAAAAATAATAAATTATTTTACTTCTTCTGTCAGTGAGGGTTTATTTAATGCTCTTTTAAATAGTACCGAAAAAAGAGTGGTACGTGACGGCCTCTAGATGCTCAAGATTGTATGCTGATGTGGCCTTGTTTATTATTTCCTTAAAAATCCAAAACCGCAAAGCTTCTTGGATTGTCTACAAATAACATCTAAGCTAAAACCTCCAGATTAGTACCAGAGATCTGAAACCGATGTGTGTGATTTGCACAACATTTAAATAAATCATGTTTGAGGCTCAGCTAAAAACTGATTGTTTTTTATAATACTTGCCATGATTGAATTTAAAAATATGACAAAAAGCCATTAATGATCACACATATTTGAGTAAATAACTGCGCAGTGAATCAGAAGTGTTTTTTTTTTTTTTTGTTGAATGTTTTAATTCAGGCCTACGCATGCTAATGGATGTGCTTGAATTTCGATTTTCAATCGTGTCGAACAACATAAACAAACAATCAGTTTCTAATTGTGCCTCAAACATGATTTAATCAAATGTTGTGCACCAGTTTTACTCAAACTGTTAACTTTTGTGGCTCGATTGATTATACCTAAAAAAAAGTTTTAATCATGCATCAGCTAAAATAGCGATTTTTAGTTCTTGGTTTAGTATACTAGCCTAAGGGGGGCACCCTGTCTATTTATTTGAAATAAATTTTTTTATTGAACAAAAAATCTATTTTCTTCTAAAATACTTTTTAAAAAATGAATTGGTTTTTTTAAGATAAAATTTTAAATTTGTTCTGTCTGTATTATAAAATTAAGACCGTTTTTTTTTTGTTAAAAGTCAGCGTTAAACCAGGGTTTGTAGCAGCTCTTAATCTTTACTAAGAATTTCATAGAGATTCATTTTTTCAACAAGATTTTATTTAAAAAAAATAAATAAAAACCTGATGCATTTAGTATATCACAACTGAAATACAAATACAAAGTAGAAAATTATATAAAATATAATTTGAGTGTGTGTATGTGAGAAGAAAAAAACTTTTTTTTTAAGTTCCGGCTGACAGGCATTAATTATTTTTTAAGCGCACGACTCGATTCTTTGCTGTGAATTCGTCGTATTAATGTCTGATTGTCAGTTTATATAAATAACACACTGTGTTTGTTTGTTTATTTGCTTTTTCTATTTATTCGATTGACTGAGTGACTGTGTTTTTATTATTGTTTGCGTTGTCATGGGAAACATTTTACATGTAGACACGATTTGTACGAGTTTTCATTATACAACAATGCAACTCGAAATTTAAGCATGTGACTGACTAAACTACAAACTAGCACATTTATAATTACTTTTACGAGAGTTTTTGTTTTAGTTAACTACACAGGTATGTATGTAATTTGTTATTAAATTAAATTTTTTTTTAAACAGTGTTCTAATGTAAAAGAGAAGAGAGAAATAAAAATAGAATATTTCCACTTGCTATCTAATGTTGGTTAAAATATTTTGTTTATTTGATTCATTTTAAAAATTTTGAAACTTTTTGTTTGCCTCTTGACTAAAATTCTCATTTGGTCGATTGGTATAATGAGATAAGTATTCAAATGCTTGAGCAGGAATTTAACAAGACTTGGGGTAATCTACTGAAGATTCAGAGTAGCGTCTGATGAAACAGCTGTATAGATATGCTTTCCTTCTTCGTACTTATTGTACTAGGTAAACAATTTTTTGAGATTTTCCATGAGAATTCATTTTGCACACCAGCAAAATTTAGAATAAAGCACGAATAAAAATTAAATTTCAACTAGGACATATTAAGCATATTTTTTTCGCATTTTATTGAAAGAAAGAAACAGCAAATCATATAAAAATTATATTTAAAAAATCTCTTTGTCCTTTGTATTTCTTTTAAGTGTTGCTTTCTTCCTTCATCAAAAATACGCCAAGCAAAAAAAAAAAAAGTTCAAAAACGAAGCTTAAAATCGCAGAATTTTTGCATAAATCAAAAAGTGGGCAACATTTGAAAACGTCAATTTCAAGTTGAAAATTTTGAAATATTTTTTATCCATAACGTGATATAGTTGCACTCTTTATACCTGGTAAATTCTGTTCTTCAAAAATTGATCAATGCAAAAAAATTAAGTGTCATATGGGCTTAAGTCTGTTATTGCGTGTCTCAAAATTTGATTACAATAACGACACTCGTTATATCGCATATCATTTCTGGTTTGCAGGACCATAAACAGAAATTTGCTATATTTTTTTAAGGAAAATCACACTCAATTATATTAAACTTGTTTACCAAGTTTTTTAGCCATCTGTAATATTACCAAAAAATGACTTTTATACCCATTAAAAATAAATTTAGATCAATTTGCTTATATGATCTGTACCAAGCACACATACATACACATATCCTTACATATATAAATAAATAAAATCATTTAATTTTTGTTTGCTCATTCGTAAAACGCTCATGTGTATGCGGTTTAACGACTTGCTTTACAATTTTTTAAACGATTTTATTTAAACGATTCTGGTTTACTTACTTTTATTTTATTTTTATTTTACTTAATTTTAAATATTTTATTCATTTATCTCGTTTTAATTTGATTGGCGTGTGACGATGACGGCAACGATCATACTCGTAATGACAGTCAGCAGTGGCTGTCAGTGTTGTTTTAGTGTTGGTGATGATGGCCGGCACAATATTGAGGTTCATGAGAATTCAAATAGCACACGTACCCAATGAATACGTAAGTAAATAAATGTTTTTTTTACCAATGCGAAAATGTGTGTGTGACTGCATATTCATTGATTGAAATATACCGACCGACTGGGACTGGAACTTTTGCCTTTTCATTTTAACTTGTGAGGTATACTTGAGGTTTAATTTGTTTTTATAATTGCTGGCTTAACATTGTTGATTTTTTAATGACATTTTGCTAATTCTATCTCAACATTACCTTCATATGGTTTCTTGATGGGTAGGAAGGGACACTGGGACACAGATTGCTTTTATTAACTGAATACTTTTAGTTTGTTTTATTTCTAAAACAAAACGTATGCAACGAATGCCCCTTTTAGCGGTTTACAAATCACATCACTACGATTACTAACATAGAGTTTTAATCGGTAATAAAGCAAAAAAAAACTTGTAATTTTAAAATTTCAACTAAAGTAGGGTTGAGCTGTAAACCGTAGTGAACAAAAAATCTATTTGAGATTAAAATTTGTATAAACAAAGTGCAAAATTTGAAATCATCTTTGGGGTAATTGTACTAAAGGGCTGCACAAGCATACTTGAAAGCCACACATCACTACAAACACAAGTGATATTTTATAATAAAAAGTGGTTGCAAGTTCTGTTCTGCACTTATACACTTATACACTCATACGCACAGCAGACAGACTGTTCAAGGTACTGGCTCACTATCCTACTTAGTCGTACAATCTGTCTAAAAATGCATGTGTGCTAAAAAAGTATGATAGTGTGTATTGAATAAGCAGACTTTTTGACAGGTCTGTCCGATTTTATAATGTTATGAAAATTTTCATAAAATAAATTTTATCTGTGCGATCAGAGTTGCATTTTCTATGTTCAAGGCAGAAAAATAGCAACAATAAAAAGCTTGTGTTTTATTTATACAAACTTTTAGGTTATTTTTCATTGTACATATTTGTAAAAAAAATATGTGGCGGCAAAGAAGAAAATAAATACTTTTAAAAGTATTAAGCTGAGTAAACATATATTTTTGCATCTTTTTTTGTATAATAGTGTGGCATAAAGTTCGCCATTTTAAAGCGATTTCTTCAAGTAGGACAGAATTCTGTCACACATTATTTTGACATAATCGTGCGATCGTGTAGAATTGTGAGTCAGTACCTTTAGCAAATTGAAGTTTAAATAAATTAAATTTATTTGTGGTCTTAGACGAGAGTAACTGAAAACTAATTCTATCAGTCGTGATCGAAATTGTTTACGTATCGTATATCGAGACTTTTAAAATGTTTTGTGCAGCTATTTAGTAAGTAAGTATGTATGTCATTATCATTGTCATATAAACTTACAAAATAATATTGAAAACAAATAAATAAACTAAACAAGCAAACTCGTTATAAAAATAACACTCAAAATAATTTGATTATCACTGTGTGCTCTTATTTTAAAATTTTTATACACAAGTGTGACAATAACATTCATTAAGTCACGTCTTCAAGAACATTCTAAACTAAAAAAAAAAAAAAAAAAAAAAAAAAAACACACACACACACACACACACAAACGCATATGCATAACACTAATATTTGTCAAAATACGCGTAACCACTACTTTTTGGTAAATATTTTTATAGTCTAACATGACTTGTAAATATTACATGAAATTAATTCAAATAATAAAAAATTAAATTATAATTTATATATAAGAATATTTCTTGAAAATATATAAACTTCTGATTACGCTTATTTCGACAAATATTTCTTTAATATAACCGTAGCTTTCCACTACATAATAATAATGCTCTTATCCACAAAAAGTTGACGTAGAATTTAAAGTAAAATTATATGAAAAATTTCGATAACGTTGATTTTAAAGTATGCGTTAATATTTATGTGCATAAATGATAAAAATAAAAATGTTTATTAAGTAAAAGTTTAAATTATGCAAAATTTTGTTTTATAAAGAAATTTACGAGTAACAAAAAAACATGATGTTTTAATGAAATTAAAAAGTAAGTAGTAAATTGTTAATAAGATTTCTATTATAAAAAAAGCAAGCAAACAAGCTAAACTCAGCTGTACCCTTCACTATTAAAGCCAAAAAAGAAATCCAAAAAATATTTTTAATGCAAAACGCAAAATTTAATTTTAATAATTTCCTTTCAATACCAAAAATAAATAATTAATTTCAGTTAAAGAAACTCAAATTAACGACATTCACTATAAAATACGTTCTGGGACTTTTAAAACCAATAAAATGACTGTTAGATACTCAATTTTTTTTATTAGTAAATATTATTCAAGCTTAAGATCTCAATGAAAATTGTTTTTATTTTAATTTTCCAATATTTCGACTTTCTTTTCAAGGTCTGCTTCAGAGAAATTTATTATTATGTATAATAAAATAAAATTTGAAATGACAAAATTATTAAATTTGAAAAATTTTTCAATGAAAACCTTTTATATATTCAATTTTTTTTTTATAAAAAAATTAAATTTAAAAAAAAAATTTTATTTAATTTGAAATGCTTAAAAACATTTTTTTAACGAAACATATATAATTAAATATTTAATATCAAATAAATATCTTTCAATAAGATTTCTGCATTTAAAAGCATTTAAAGCGACACACACCGACCGATTCTTTGTCGGTCGTGTTTGTGTGCACAAACAATACGCACATGTACAGCTTAAAAATTTCTGTAAAAAAAGAAAACACAAACTTAAGGCCTGTTAAGCGCTGTCACAAGACAAGCAAAGCATATTTGCATTGAAAATAAAAACAGATTTTCGTATATTGTTTTTGTTTTTAACACAAATTTGCTTTGCTTTCGTTCGCTGAATTTTTTTTTTTTGTGCCCAAAAATTTCGCTTGTATTTTTAATTTTCTAGATTGCTCTCATTTGTTTTACAAATTTTTTCAAAAATTCAAAATTTTTTGATAAAATATGCAAAAAAAAAACAAAAATTAAATTAATGAAAATCTAAAATTTCGGTTGAATTTTTGATATTTATCGACCGTTTGTGAATCGATTGTTCTCATTTTTTGCACACATATTATGACTGGCTTTTGTGACAAAACTGAGTACTATATTTTTTTTTTTGTTTTGTGTTTTGTATGTTACACAAAATATGCTAAACCACCCAAAAGAATGATCAAAAATAGTGGTAAATAGTCGCGGTTTTTGATTCATCATTCCTCTATTTATGAGCAGATCGGGCTGAATTCTAATAACAATTTGAAGACAGCAAAGGGTAGTAGTTTGGTATGCTAAATATTTCTGTTTATTGTCTAAGAACTTAAGAAAGCTGATTTCAACGACAGCACAGACAGACGGTAATCGATTTCGCTATTTTTAAAGCATCTACATGGTTCATAGATATTCCATAATTATAATTTTCAAAAGAAAATACTCATTTAGATATTCTAGAATTAACTTTTTTTTATCATTACAATCAGTAACAATTACAAATTTAATACCACCAAGTTGAGTCCTAAATCTTTCTGCTTCAGTAAATTCCTTTTCATCCATACCCTCTCCGGTGTATTAATGCAAGAAAGCTTTACGCTTTACACGCTTAAAGAGCTCTTGTATCACATACAGCATTTTTTAATTATTTAGTATCAACTTTATAGGGTGGCACATGTATGGCGTAGAAATTACAAACGGAATCACAAAGTAAAGGCCCTCCTTTTCACTTTTGAAGGCTAATAAAAATGGACAGACTGTTCTGTATAAATCTGTATGTGTGTATGTATGCATAAAAATATTTTAATTAAATTGCCAAACAAACAAGAAAAGACAAATTTTTGTCTTTGTTTTTGTTTATTATTTTTAACATTAACTCCAGTTCAACCAGTATTATTTTTATCATAAACAATTATTTTATATGTAGGTAGGTGGGTGTTTGTATTAGTGGTGTAAAGAAGATCAATTTTTATATATTCCGGAATGCAGAAAATTATTTAAAATTTTTTTATTTATAATAAATTAACTATTGAATTTTGGACATGACAACCAATGCAATTCTCATAATGTATTTTCTGACAATGTGATTGAATTAGCGGCAAAGCGATGAGCATTTATGAGCAAAAATATTTCATTGAAAAATAATAATTTATTTTTTCACTGTAGAAGCAAAATTTTGCAACAGATGAATTATTTAGCCATCAGTTAGAATTAGGTGCAGGAACGAGTCATCTGCTCACTGCAGCAAAATAATTGTAATACGACTCCAAGGTTACAAATCTTCCCTAAGTCTAGTATTTATTAAGAATTCAGCTAGAAGCGCATTAAGTGATTTTGTTTTGAGTCTATGCTCTCAACTTTTTATAGGAATGACAGGAACTGACTTTGGCAATTTTGACACTTGACTTTTCAGAATTTTTTACTTGAAGCTCTGCTGCCCTGCCGCTTATAGCTTTGCATTGGCTTGGTTTTAATTATATTTTGTGGGGAATAAAAATATTTTCTTTAACTATAAAAACTACGATTCCAATATTCAAATGTTATAAATATTCCCGTATACGCATCGTACTAGTATAAGCTGAACGATATGATATGATGATTGTGTGCCTTCTAACCTAAAGTTAAATCGTCACATTCGAGATAGAAGAAATTCTATAAAAATTTAAAAAATTTTTTCATACAAAAAATCTAAAATTTCGATCGTTTTCATTCGATATCGAATGAGATGATTTGGGCCCTGGTTTGTGTTTTATGTGTTTTTTTAAGGTTTTTTTTCCCAAATAAATGCAATTTAAAAATGCAAAATAAAAATAAAAATATTTATTTAATATGATTTGCATACAAACAGAGAAACAGACTGTGCAAATCATTAATTTATACATAAATTGTTGTTAAATATTTGTTGTGCATGAAAGTGTGATGAGAAGATGTATTTAAATTCATTTAAAACATTCGCACGACGTAAATACCATTTCAGCCGGTATTCAACAAATAATAATACATTTTTCAAATGGGTCATTGTACTTCTAAAATAACTGGCAAATTATCGACCTTGTTAGACCTTGAGCTTCAGTTTTTCCAGTCTCTCGCTTGTTTACGGTGTTAATGGGTAAATTTGCATTTTGTTTTAAAACTTTTTCTAGAGGAGAGTGACAATTGTTAAAACAAAAAGTTGTATTGTTGCAAATTATAAATTCTAATGTATGTGTTATTCAAATAAGCATTTTTAATTTAAACTATTTTAAACCAGAAAAGAAAGGAAAAATGGCGTCCGATAGTATTTTGGTTTTTTTTTTATTTTTCAAATTATAATTGCAAATTAAATTTTTAATATTAAAAAAATTATTTAATTATTTTAGTTAATTTGATTGATTTTCTAATTATTATACAATTACATGCAAATTCTTGTTGGCTGTTAATTTTGTATCGATCGATTATTCGTTGTAGTCAAATACGTACGTATTTGGTATATTTCAAGCCGGTTGTATGGCTTAAGCGGCTGCCTATAAAATAAAATAAAATTCTATAACAAAGTTCGCTTTTATTTATGTTTTTACTCAATAAAATCAAGTTAATGAATTTTTTTTTATTATAAAAAAATTATTTTTTATTAAATTTTAAAAATTTAAATCAAAAAAATTACTTCAAACTCCAGCAACTAGAAATATTTGGGAAACTAATAATAACAAAATAGAAAACAGATTTTTTCGGAATTTAAAAAAAAAGCTAAAGGCAAAAATCCCGAAAAATAAAATATTTATTTTCACACAGAGAAAACAATTTCGGTGAGAACTAAATTTTGCGGCTAAACAAAAATTTAGTTCTGATAATCAAATTTTTCAGTTAAAGCAACTAGTATTCCATAATAAGAGTTTAAAATTTTGTTTCTGCTAAAAAAAAATTGAGGCAACCATATTCTGGTGGAAACATAGTATTATTATATAGTGGCGGAAGAGACGAAATAGAAAACAATTTACATTTTCTCATTATTATGGTTTCATTTAAAATTTTATTAAAAATAATATGATCTATGACGGTAAACATCTTTATCGTGATCGTAATTAATAATAATTTTTTTGTGAATAACAAACTATGTTTGCGGTGAGCATATTCAACCATCTTTTTTCTTTTGCGTATAACATGGACTTTCTATTGTCACAATTAAGCAATTCAATTATCACAACTAAAGTTTTCATTGATAAAAAAATGTAATTCTCACAACTGAAGTTGTTTTTTCTAGCCAGTTGCATATATTAGATAAACTGAGAAAACCGACTCAAACACTTAGTTGTGATAACAGAATTTTTTAGACGAGATAGAAATTAGGCGGTAAGTTCAAAAAATTTTGTGAAGACAACTAAGTTCTTGGTTAGACTATAAAATTTCTTAAGAAAAAAAAAAACGATAGTGGGCATGGAATTTATTAACACTTAAAAATTTAGATTTAAATATAAAATATGAATGCAAATAAAAGGAATTGAATTGAAAAAAAGGAAATCAGGAATAAAGAAATAAAAAAAATTTGCAGTAATAAAATTTTGTTAGAAATTTGATAACAAAACAGAAAACTTACATGAAGAACACAAAATTTTGAAGTGGAATTTTAAATTTAATTTTAAAATTGATTGTGAGAACAAAATATTTTGATAATTAAATTTTAGTAAGAGTAACTTAAACGTTATTCGCTTAAAAATATTACAGAAAGAATGAAATTTTGAACTTTTTTTAATTGTAATTTTGCTGTTACTGGTTCGCTATTTCATAATAAAACAAAAAATATTATTAAGAGAAGAAAATTTTCGTTTGTATTTAAGATGTTTTATCCCGCCAACTTAAAATTAAATCATAAATCACAACTGCAATTTTTAGAGATTCAAATTCTCACAACCAAAGTTGAAAAAAGTCTCTGAACTAGATTTAAAATATAGTAGCAGTAGTAGTAGTAGAAGTAGTAGTAGCAGTAGAAGTAGTTGTAATATTTATTAGTAGTTCTTATACAAAAATTCCCTAAGTCTATAACTTTTATATGAAGACTAGCTTTCAGTTTAGCTTGAATTAAATTGCTGTCATATAAATAGATTTCGTAAATACTTTAAATTTACATATTGTGTCTGTTTATGTGTTTATATATTTAATAAAATTTTTTGTTTGAATTTCCGTTTGTTTCTATTTTTGATTTTTAATTATTTCAAGCTTTTTTTTATTTTCCTTTTATTCAAAGAATTTGCTATTTGTCATTATAATTGCGTGTCTTCGCAACAACTCCCTACCCCCTTCTGTGCCACAAGTTTCCCACAATCACCAGTCATAATTTATTGCAACTCATATCAAAAATCAATTCTGATTAGCTCTCACTGCCATCGGGGTTTTTTTTCTGATTACATGGAATTTAACCGTTTAAAATGAAATTCCCATTGACGTGCTTTTAATGTGTCTGTCGATGAGTCTGTCTATTTTCAAGTTCTACATGCACGAGTCTATGCGAGTGAGTGTGTGTGTATATGTATCAGCAGCAAATTAAAAATACAAAGTACAAACGTAAACTAGTTAAGTTTAAAAAAAGAAACAACAACAACAAAGCCAAATAAAATAAAAACTTGAATGAGGCACGCGCTTACAGATTTAATTCTTTGAAATGTATTTATGAATGTTGAAACCATTTATCGTCAGCACTATTAACAATCGCCAAGTTGCTGGTATTAAAATTTGCGTAATTGGCTCATTTTGTAATTATTTATTTTTGTTTTTTTAAAGCAACAGTTTGCGCCGAATCTCAAGAGCTCTCAATTATCAATAATAAAAAATGTTCTTTTAATTTAATAAGGATCTTCCAACCGAATTTAGATGTTTGAATGAACATAACGTTAAGTCTGCACACAAGGTTGGATCCATTGCAATTTACAATCAACAGTAATACTTCACTATCAATTAAACTGGTTGCAAGACTAGCATTTTCTGACATTTTAAGAATATCAATACTCACTCAGATAAGTTTGTGTTCTCTAATGCCACTTCCAGCAAAAAATTTTAAACAGAATTAGGCACACTGATATTCGTAATATATTTTTAAGAGAATATTTAATTTAGAAACAAGGAAATTTGCTAAACTCCGTAAGAGCAACAGCATTGCTGTATATGGAAATTTGGAAAAAAAAAATTTCAAAAATAATCTGAGTATTTGGGCGGCAGATTACAAATCTAGATGACCTCCCCTTCAAAATGATATGTGTCTTATCCCGTAATCTTCTTGAGAAATCAACAAACTTATTCATATTTGTTTCTATGCACTCGTATTTCTCCTAATTATATTAATAAATATGTCATAAATACTAACAACTTATAATGAAATATTTAATAAGGTAATATGTTACGTTAAAACATATGTAACGCGGCATATTATATATAAAGTACCAATCGTATGTTTGGGACTTTTTTCTCCCTTGAAAAAAAAAATGTTTAATTGATTTTTATTGGGTGTCACAAATTAATAATAGATAATGCACATAAAAGTGCATATTCAAAAATGGTACTAAAAAGAGTTACATATTTCATACCTCGTTTGCTCGAATTTTAAAAAGGTGCTCATTGGAGACGAATACATTTTAGTTTTTGTTGCTGTGATTGTTACGATAACGAGAAATCCGTTAATTAGTCAATCAATCAGTCAGTAACGTTAATCTTTTATATTTATAGATGAAACAGACAATGTGTCCCCTGAAACTAGTATTTTAGGCTATCAATCTAGGGGTCTTGGGTTTCAGTGCTGCCTAGACGCTGAGAGTTTTTTGCAAACAACCGAAGAAAAAGCTTCCTACATTTGTCTTGTTAAAGAAATGACAGAAAGAAAGAATGAAACAAAGAAAACCATGTAGGTTTTTGCTTTTGAAACGAAAAACATTTTTTCTTAACAATTAATTGACATTGAGTTTAAAAAATATTAAATAAAAACTAGGACACGTCACGTTTTCACGACTTGTAAACGTTTTGTAATATTTGATTACAATCAAAATGTGAGTAAGGCCCGTAATAACTTTCGAGAGTTAAAGATAGGATTTTGTGTGTGGCAAATAACCGGTTTTTTTTGCTTAAATTTTGGTACCAAATGTAGGTGGATAGTTGACGACACACTATTCGATATTAAATTGGTTGGTTGGTTTACGTGGTGGCCTTCAATTAGAATCGCAAGATTTCGTTTTAAACCACCTACTCTCCAAGACTATGTAGCCGTAAAGTGACCTAGATCCACACCGTGACATTGAGATATCTGAGAAGGTCCTATAACCTTACTCTCGATATGCACCGAGAAATCTGTGTCTCGAAGCCATAAGAGCCGGGCGTTTGCAGAAAAGATGAAAAACCGGCAGTTGCGGCAGTTTTAACTTTAACTATCGGTGACTTGATTAGTTTTAGAGTTATTGTAGAGTTGTGACGAAAATTAAACTGGCTATAATCATAGCCATACTAAAGTCGGTATATTTTTAAAAACGACTTTAACTTCATATAATTCTAATGAACAAAAGTCCGCCAATATTTTTTATAAGCTTTTATTTAACTTGCTTTGTATGTATATGAAAGGGGAATCTTGCAAACTAAATTTGGTTCGCTTTCCGGTGTTCAAATGAGCTGAAATTTATCATGCTAGTCCAGTCCCGATGACAATACATGCTTATGATAAGTATGATCTGATGCTGCTGCCAAGATTGGCTCCAGACGAGGGAGCTCCTCAACAGTAATTACTTGCAGACCAATTGCTGCTACCTCCAGGGTGGGCTTCAAGCCAGGGAACTCCCCAACGGTCATTAGCAGAGACATGAAACTTTGCATAACCGTTCGGATATGATAGACGGTTGGTGGGGCTATCGAGAAAATATAACAACTATGTCAGACTCGTTCCAGAACTGTAGTGGGACTCCAGATCAGGCATCTTGTGTAATTTTTTATAAGTATGGGATACTTTAAAAGCTCTTATGTATAAATTTATAATATTTTTTTTAATCTTACTTGCTTACTAAAAAAAAGTTTTTAAATTAAAATTTTCAAAAAACGTTGAAAAAAAAATTCACTTTTTTTCGCAAGCACACAGCCTCATGGGCTGTGTCATATTTCATTAAAATCAAATCACTTGCTACTGCGTTGTGAAAAAAAAATTGCCATAAGCAAATAACAAACGCAACATTTGTATCTAACAAAAAAATGATTTCTTTATAAAAGTGAAATCAATTTTCTTGGAATTCCTTCTAAATTACACTTCAGCCAAATGAGTCACAATTGGAAGTGAGATTATGATTTCAACATATTATCCCCAACTATAGCTTATATATAAAATATTTTATACTAAGAACAATGACCCTATTCGGTATGTAAATAAGTAAATAGGAAATAGAAATAAATTTTTAATCACGTCTAATACGCAAAAAAATTCATAAAAAAACATTTGCCAGCATTTTTTTTTTCTTGTTTATTTTTGTCAAATAAAAATAAAAAACTGTTTTTACAAAAATATTTAGAAATTTAAATATTTCATTTTCTTAATTAATTCAATTCAATACATATTTAGAATATGACTGTGTAAATTCTAAGAGGGTTGTCACTTAAATTACTGCTCGGCATTTAGAAATAGTTTAAAATAGTTGAAAAATAGTTTAAAACAATTTATTATAGATATTTAAGGGGCTAAGGGGTAGTCAGAATTTTCAAAAAATCAATTTTATTTTTGTTGGGAAATTTTTCACAGCCTGACTTAAAGAAAAAAATATTGATTTGGCAGCAATAGCGACGATTGGAAGCATTATATTATGTGATAGCGTAAAGCAATGTGTTTCAAAGCATTATCGGCTCAAGTCTGTTTCTTGGTTTCAAACAAAAAAAAAATTATTTAAAAAACCGAATTCACATTTTTTGTTGTTCTCTAAACCAAATTCAAATAATTTTATTTCTTTCGAAATCGCATGAAAAAATCTCATATATGTCATGTTACGAGTACCACTTGAATATCAGAGATAACGGTATATCTAGCACAATACTTTGGAATCAGTTTTAAGTTGCTCTAGTCGAAACATTTTGAATCATATTTTTGATTCGTTGAAAAACTGAGAATTTTTTTTTGCAGTTTGTTTTTTTTTTATCAGTAAAATAATTTAGCTGTTATTTTTTAAAGTGGCATAAGTCCACTTTTTGAAAAAAAATTAGTCAGTGCTAATATTTACTAACACATTTCCTCTAGTACATCTACACATACATAGATATCCATGTACATAAATATATAAATAATAATAAAAACATGTATTTTAAGTCTTAATTTTATCTAATGTATTTGACTTTTGTCTTAAGCAAATAAACATAAACATAAATATTTTTAACATTGAATTATTATTATGATTTGCGTCTCAGAATTTATATAGAAACAGTTTTACTGACAGACATATTTACAAATTTTCAAGGACGCTAAAGTCAGTAACACTAAAAATTTAATAAATAAATAAAAAATTAAACTAGAGAATTTGTAAATCTATTTTGTCACCTGATTATTTATTTACAAACAGGTACAGTTTTGTATTTACTTGTGTTGATAAAAATAGTTGTGGCAGTTGTTATTGTAAAATTTAAAATTGTTAAAATTAAAAAAATAATTTTTTAGATTAAAAAATCGGGGTGGAGGGGCAGAACTTTTGTTATAAATATCTATTAGAAAAAAACACGTCAACGCTTTTTTTTGGCGGTTTAAAATATTTTTTCTTTAATTGATTACTTAGCTATGTTTTGTATATACAACTATGATTTCTTTTAACAAAATATATAAATATATTTAAGCATTTATTGTGTATAAGTATTAAGCATTAACAATATTAATTTTAGTATTAACACGGTCACGGTTTCTCACGGTAGTTTTTTATAAATCTGGGGGTCGCAGCTGTGATACCTGCCTAAACATAATTTGTGTTATCTTAAACAAAAAAAAAAAAAAAAAAACACTCAGAGATGTAATGGTACCACACATTATTATATCAGTGGCAATCTATATAAATAAAGTTCATTTTCTTTTTATTTGTTCGTTTGTTTATTCTCTTTGTTACTCAAAGGAAAGTCGCCATATACTTTTGCCCCGGCCACGCCCATTTCCAAACCCACTTTTCACTTTAAACTGTCCAAAAAGATGTGTAAAAGTACTTAATTTAAGGCTGAAATTATGCTTTGGAATATTTTATTTACCACTTTGGCTGACGATTCTTATAATAATGCTAACAAAAACATTGACCACTTTATAAAGTAGTGAATGGCTGTATTTATTTGGATGGGTTTTTTTTTAACAATAAAAATTCTATTTGTAAAAGGATTTCTGTAAAAATTGGTACATACGTAATAAAGCATCGGGCCGGGCTAAAACATCTACTAAGGAATAAAACCTTAATACACGTTAATTGAGCAATGACGCATTTTACGCAATTATCGCCTTTATTGAGCTCCATTTACCATACAAATTTCCATTCAATAATTGCGCAATTAAAAATTGATTGCACGTTAATCAAGTCAAAATCAAAATGCAACTCTTTGTTGTACCCTTAAATATCAACTCAAAAGTGAGAAAAGTTGATATTTTCAGTATTAAAAAAAGAAAACGTAAATAAATTTAAAAATAAATGTCATAAAAAGGAAATGGCAGCCGAAGTTAACGCTAATAAATTTTATAAAATTGTTATTGAAAATAATTTTTAAATAACTAATTTCTTTTAATCAATAGCTTTCCTTCCAAATATTTTTTTAAAATTTTACTTTTTTTTCATTTTTTATTTTATAAATACTCAAACATATTTTCAAAAAAAAAAAATCACAATATTTTCAGTTGTCAAATGCTTAATTGCGTAAACTTAATTGAATATGTGTGAACACCCAAATCAGTCACACAATTTAAAACTTAATTGACTTCATTTACTATTACGTCCGAACAGGCTATAAGCTGACTTAAGTAGAATTGAGTTAAGACTACACTTATAATCTCTCTATTTTAAAGTACTCATGGGCAAAGTTTCACTCAGCTAAAGCGATTGTTTAGTAAGTTACGTCAAAATATTTTTAGCTGATTTTTTTCAATGTGCAATCTCATTTGGAAAAAATGTTTAACAAGCTTTAAACAATTTTTCTAAATCAAAAAAAAAAAATATTTCACGTTGTATTAATAACACCTGGAACACCTGAATATTTTGGTACACATAAGACGTTCTTACAAAACATGCATTCATCTGCTGTAAAAAATATTTTAAAATATCCACTTTTCCAAAATACCTGTAGCCTTATTCATAACAAAAAGATAGCAGCTGGCAGCTGTTTGTAATCTACCGCCCAAATACTCAGAAGTTACTTTGGACTATTTTTAAATTTTTTTTTTAAATTTCCATATACTCCAGTGCTGGTGCTTTGACGGATTTTTACCATTCCCCACTTTGCCGAGATACCATTCCCGATTTTAGCCAGGAAAATTAATCTGTGGGCTCTAAGTTTTCTGGAAGTGTTTTAAAATTTTCGAAAAACTTTGTTGTTTTTATTTTATGGTGCAAAACGGAAACTGCCAAAATCCTTGAGAACAACAGTACTGGGATATATGGAAATTTCAAAGAAATTTTAAAAATAGTTCAAAGTAACTTCTGAGTATTTGGCCGGTAGATTAGAAATCTAGACAGTCTGTTCTTTAAAATGATGTGTGTCCCATTGCACAATCTTTAAAGGTTCGTTGGGAAGTTGCTAAAATCACTTAGAGCAACAGCACTGTGGTATATGGAATTTTTAAAATAATCCAAAGTAACTTCCAAACGAACCATAGAAGATTGTGAGATATAACATATATTATTTTAAGAAGGAGGTAATCTAGATTTGTAATCTACGACCAAAATACTCAGAAGTTACTTTGGATTATTTTAAAATAATTTTTTAAATACTTCCTTTTAGGGTGGCCTACTCAAATTAAGCCTAGAAAAGTTTTCATTAAACCAAGTTTATATTTGCCTGTATCAGTTTTATCTCAAAAATTTAACACTTTGATGGTTCCAAATGAACTTTTAATTGACACTAAAAATTAATTTTTACCACTACAGTAACATATTTTTCTTTCAATTCTTCTATATCTATATAACATTCATAAATTATTTCAGCAACAAGTACATGAATTAAAATACATAAATAAAAAAGAAAGTAATTTTTTAAAAAAAACAAAAAGTATAAAGCGCAGATGTTTCACAAAAAAGTTTTAAGAAAATAAAAAGCAAGCATAAACTTATTTCTTTAACAAAAAGAAAACTGTTTAAATAATAAAAAAAAATTAAATATTTGAAACAATGGTTAACAATTAACTAAGCAAGGATATTGTACGTAAGCGCAAGTAAAAATATTTATTTCATAAATAAAAAAATATGTGACACAAGTATACACAGTTGTGCAGCACAGCAACAGAAAGCTGTTTCCCAAGTAACTTAAATTCTGGACAGATTTTACTTTCCCAGATAAAACACTGTTGTTTCCTAAATTCAAGAGATGGCATGACATATTTTAGATTTACTTAGACACGGTTTGTTATATTTGATTATAAATAAAAGAAAATTCGAAATTCCTAAGCTTATTAGTTTCACAGATATCGTGAATATTGTAGCGAAGAAAAGCTTTAACTTCTGTAATAATTTTTAAGTTTTGAATTAAAAAAAAATAATTTAAAATAAAGCAAGGAAACATAAGCATGAGTTTCAAGGAGCAAATAAATTGACACGCTACTACGTCAGCGAAGTACCACACTGTTCAAGGTTTTTTAATACAAATAAAATCAAAAGGTATCATTAAAATATAGAAAAAGTACCATTTTGTCAGTTTATTGATTTTTCTATTTTCTGAGCACCGTTTGAAATCGGCTTGATATTTCGTTCTAAATTCGTTAATGTTAAAAAATTTAAACGTGGCATCAAAATCAATAACAACTACTGGTTTTTACTTTACTCAAGAGCGTTTAATCCCAATTTTATAGTTCTAATTCTACCCAAAAAGTACCACTAAAATTAAAAAAAGTACTATTTTGTCTCTTCAATGATTTTTCATCTTGCTTAGGATAGTTTGAGCCCAATCTCGTACATTTAGATTCGTTTTTATTAAAAAAACGAAAAGTACCATTAAAATTAATAAAACGTACCATTTTTCCTTCTTGATAATATCAAGAGGAAGTTGAATCTGAAAAGATACTTCATTCAAAAACAATGAAAATTGGTTACCGTTTACATATCCCTATTGTCAAATATATATTAAAATACACATGTAAATAGACATTCAATCTATAGCTCTATTTCCTGCAGAAAAGCCTAAAGGCTTCGCGGTAAGAACCATAATTTGAAAAATGAATATCGAAATGTATTATAAATAAATTTGAAAATGAATATAATAAAATAAATAAATAACTAAAAAAAAAAAAATATTTCATTTAGTACCATTTAATTCTACTATCACAATTCTAGGTTTGCATATAATACAAAATTAATTAAATATAAATTCCAATCTTATTTCCCCCCTTTGGTACTTTTATTCTATTTCGAAATAAATTTTTTATTCCATCTCGAAATTTATTTTTTTATTGGGTGTTAAAAATTAATAATAAAAAGTTCATATCCTGCATCGATTTACATAAAAGTACATGTATTTTACCCCTTATTTGCTTGAATTTTAAAAAAGTGCTCATTTACATTTAGTTTTTGTTGGTTGCTGTGATTGTTACTTTGAACGATAAATGGGGCAAAAAAAACATTCCAATATTAGTGTTTTACCTTTTTTATGCCGCAAATGTACAAATATCGAAAAAGTACCAAATCCGTTTATTTTTTTTAGTAGAATATTTTGTAGTGTAAACTTTAGCTCTATCTGTAGTAGTTCGATTTTAGCTGTTTTTATCCCTTTAATATTCGAATTTTAAAAAAATCCCTTTTATTCGTCTTACACATTGGGACAGAAACCTGCTTACCTTTAGCCGTTTTGGGCTGTCAATTAATTAGTAACGCTACTCTTTTATATGTATAAATAATATTCATACATTCGAGATGTCCATTATAGTGATTTGGTGCACGACTATCCCATTCACAAAGATAGATACCTTTACCGTGTAAAAATCATAATTTTTAAGTCGGGCATCAATTATTTACTAAATAATCTTACTCATTTAATGTACAAAAAGTCTTATATAGAAAAGGCGCATTTCATTGAAAAGTTTTTGAAAGTGAAGTGCGACTACTCCACCATTTCATTAAAATTCAATTAATTCAACATTTTTTATAAATTCTTTGATTTCTGAAGAAGATTGCGCGATGGACCACATATCATATGAAAGGGGAGGTCGTCTAGATTTGTAGTCTACCACTTAAATACTCACAAGTTACTTTGGATTATTTTAAAGAAATTTTTGAAATTTCCATGAACCATAAAAGATTACGGGCTGGGACACATATCATTTTAAAGGGAAATCGTCTACTCTACACTCAATTTTTAGGAGCACAATATGAGCGCTGAGCGAGATGATTACCTTTAGTCAGCGTTGTCAACTTAGTGATGTTAGCACTGTTTTTAGAGTTATCGTTTTTTAGTTTTAGTGCTTTTTTAGTAAATATTTTGTGGTGCTTTCAATATTTGTGAGTAATTTGCCTTAACAAAAAAAGATGATGATAAGCAAAACAATGTTTTTTAATTATCCCGTCAAAACAATTTTTATTGGAATTGATGGCTGTGAATAAAACACGTGAAAGCAATTTGCTTAAAATATGTAGATTGGAAATTTTTTAACTGAATATTTTAATTCTAGTTAAAAATAAATAACAAAATATAAGCCTACTGTTTGAGTTTTAGTGTTTTTTAGAAAGATACCCGGTTTTTCTTGATTTCGTTCTCTAATACATAGAAATGTAATCTCTGTTTAAAACATGATTTTTAATATTTAGTGACTATGGCTGTGTCATGCACGAAATTTTGCATTTTCCTTCAGGCGTGAGATAGAAAACTCACGCCACGTGCACACTGCCATTTCTTTATAATTTCCATTTGAAAAATTATTTCTTTATTAAAAAGTTTTTCAATTGACAAAAACAATGCATATTAAACATTTGTTTCAATAATCTCATAACTCAAAGAAATTAATTTTACCGACAGCATTTTAAGCGAGAAAAAACTCCACAACAAAAAATACATAATTTTTGTAGCTAAGACAATATTAAAGGAAATGAGCGATATATACACACATACACATGAACATGTATGAATGTTTAAAACATTAAACATCCGTTTTCAAATATTTCCAACTAGAGAGGAGCACTAGCACATGTTATAAGTCACGTAGGTCCACCACCAAAAATGGCTGATATAAACAGCATATGCAACCACCCAATGCTTATTTTTTATTTTTTTTTTGTGTGTGTTTATTTTACTTTGATTGTTTTTATTTTTATTTTTATTTGAACTTTGGATTGCTTAAAGCGCCTTGCAAGAATATAAATTATCTGTTCATATTGTTCGGCTCGACACTATCACTCTTATTAATGAAATAATCGTCGAACACACACACACACACAAGCACACATGTACCTTTTGTAGAATGCATTGTTACTGTATTTAATTATTACTCAGCGAAAATTTAACTCAAGTAAGTGCGTCTGGTGCCGCAAACAACAAAAATAATTAAAATCAAGAGTTCTAATCAAATTCAAGGTGTTCAGATTATTGAAAGATAAAAATTGATAATTTAAGCAAACTAAACTAAAACTTAAAAAAATTAAATTTCGATAAGCTTAGAGTTTTCGTAGCCTTATTTACGCTTTCATATTTTCTACAAGTAAGAATTGTTTACTCGACATTAACTCTTTTTACTACATTCGTATCATTTTTTAGCAACAAAAATAGCAAACGATTGGCAAAACAAACAAGCAAACATAGATTTAATTTATTTATATAATGTCTGCACACGCATTATCCATAAAGTGTACCATTTTTAGATAACTTTAGATATAACACATTTAATCATAAACACGGGGAGTTGCTTACTAAGTCGCTGTATCACTTCTTATATACTACAAAATAAAAATAAAGAAAAATAGAGATGGAGATAGGGATACAAATATACATACATAATATATACAGTAAGACCCGGCTTAACGCGGAAGCTACATTCCATCAAAGTAGAGCGTAATGCAAAAGAGCACTAAACGAGGCTATCTTAACATGTAAATAATAGCATTAGAAGAAAATGCATAGATAATTGGTTAGGTATTAAAAAAATTAAGAACAAACATTTATTTTTTACAAAAATAAAAAATTTGGGTAAACATATAAAAACAAATAAAATTTTAAGTCAATCAGATCATTCAGTCTAATCTGTGTTGCCAATTTTCAGCTTTTTTGTCAAGAAGGCATCTAATGTAGTTTTAGTTCTGTTAGAAGTTGTCTTGTCAAAATTTGAATTATGTTCAACAAATTGATCCATAATTTCAGTTATCATGGGCAAACTTATTTGGAAACTTAGCGCTGCGAGCAATTTTGGGGAATTTCCGGGTTAATATAAAAGAGTTAAGCAGGGTCTTACTGTTTATGATAATTTCTTATAAAAAATAATTACTAAAGCTCTTGTCTTGTATTTTTAATTTCAAAAAACACTAAAACCAAAATGCATTTAAAAAAAAAAAAAGTTACATACAAATTTAATGCTGCTAAAAAAAAAGAACTAGATATAAGAAATGTAATTGTCAAATGTTTTAAAAAGCACTACAAATATTATCAAAAGCACTCATTTTTTTTTAATTTTATTTTTATATTTTAAAGCAATTAAAATAAATTGTAGATAATAGAAGTACAGAAAAGATTTAATTTATTTTATGAGCATCAAAAAAAAAAAAACAGCAGTAATTAAGGTGAAAAACATCAGAATTGTCTTAGTTATTTTTAATTTTCATTTACTTTTTCTTTTTTTAATTTAAACTGGGCATAATTTTTATAAAAATAGAATTCAGCAACACGTCCCGCGGTGTTACCCTTTATACACATACATAGGACGTGTTAGTGCTTTAACATTTTCAGACGAACCAAAGAAGATTATGCAATGGGACACATATCATTTTAAAGGGGAGACTGTCTAAGTTTGTAATCTATCGCCGAAATAGTCAAAAGTTACTTTAGACTATTTTTAAAAGTTTTTTTTTTGAAATTTTCATCTAAGCCAAAACTGTTGTTCTCAAGGATTTTGGCAGTTTCCGTTTTGAATCATAAAATAAAAACTACGAATATTTCCAAAAATGTTAAAACACTTCCAGAAAGCTTAGAGCCTACAAACTTAATTTCTTTTTTATTTTGGTAATTTTTCTGAGCAAAATCGGAAATGGTACCTCGGCAAAGTGGGGAATGTTAAAAATCCGTCAAAGCACCAGCACTGGGGTATATGGAAATTTAAAAAAAAAAAATTTAAATAGTTCAAAGTAACTTCTGAGTATTTTGGGCGGTAGATTAAAAATCTAATAATATGCCCCATCTTGCATCGGAGTTATAAAATTGTGATTGAAATGTTTATATGTTGCTCAGGAGACAAGCTTAAATATTAACAGACTCTACGCTCGAGTCGTTGAGTTGATCGAATATTGATATACTTTGCAATTTTTAGAGAAAATTTTTTTTATAACGAAAGCGCCAATTGAGCCTCGAATATCATGCAAAAGTTTCTGAGGACATATTGATTTAGCTATGATATAGAAAGATGTGAAGGTTTCACTTTAAGGACCCTTTTTGCAAGTTGCCGACAATTAAAGTAAAAATTTTTTCAAGCGTTTGGTTGGACATCAAAATTCACCAAAATTTGGTACCAGAGTTTTAGCCAAAAACCAGTTATTTTCCCCACAAAATTTTCACTTTTTTTTTTTATTTAAAAAAAATAAAATAAAATAAATTTAAATAAAATTATAAAAATAATAAAAAGTTCGAATTTTGTGGGGCAAAAAACTATCGAAAGTTGTAATAACGGGTCTGAAAGTAATTCATATTAAATATATTTCAGTAAATGTGCAATTATGTAGAGAAATGTAAATAAACTGTTTAAAAAAAAAACTAGGCAATATAATTATTGCCCAATTGTAATAATAACTTTCAACCAAATACTTGTAATTATTAAAATATTTTAATTTTTTTTATTATATTGGCAGCTGTAATTTAATTACATTAAAAAATGGCTGCTAGTGCAACAATTTCCCTTTTTTTTAATGAAACGTAATTGTTTTTCTTTGCGCTACCACCTGCTGAAATAATTTTAATAAAATTAAAATGTAATGGGCGTTGACGAAATCAAAATAATTCCTAAAAAATTAAAAACATTTCACTTCTACCCGGAGTAGCAGCAGCAGCATCAGATTAAAATTACTGCAAGTTTTCAAAAAAACCAACAAAAAATGATAAATTTTTAGTGGCATGTACATATTTGTTTAAGGATCAGGTTTGTTTATTATACAAGTAGAGGACACATGCAACTTGCCACATGTCAGAAAACAACATAATTTAAATTTACATCAGTCAACATTTCATATGGTAATTTAAATGCAGATATTGACCAATCGCAGAGAGATGTTTTTAAATTATTGACTGACAACAATCAAAACACACAAGCGAAGCGAGTGTGTATGGAAAAATTTTACATAATTTATTTATTGATTTAACTACCATTTTTATAGGCACAAATACAGGAATGAGTATGTGAGCATGTTTAAACAATGAAACAAAATTACACACATTTGGGAACTCACACGTTGCATGACGTTTCTTGTTTTTATTATGGTTTTTCTTAATTTCATGTTGAATGTGCTTGATCATCATAATGATCAATCGTCTTCATTATTTAAATACAGAGTAAAATTTTATTAAAGGCAAGATTTCAAATGCCCATATTAAGGGCATACAAAATAACAAACATTTGTTGTCTTTAGGAAATGTACTAAACAAACATAAAATTAAATTTAAAAACAAAAAAAAAAAAAAAACTATAACCTTTTTTTAAATGAAACCAATATTATTCATAATTTTATGGTTGCACAAACGGTTTACTTAAGGCAACGTTTCTTGCACAATTAGGTTTTATTGTTTGTGCAACAGAAGAGAAAGGTCTCTCTCACCAACAAGGATGCCCTATCACGGCTGCTTTAAAGCTTAACCCTAACGATACATACAAGAAAATCTGCACAAGCATGAATATACAATCATATTTTTCCAGTCTTTATTTTTATAGAATTAAAATAATCACTTGAATAATTTTACTCACTTATTTTGGCGGAACAGTTTAAAAATTAACTTTGCTTTGAGTGTTACAGAAAATTAATAAAAAAAAAGCACCAAAGAAACACTAAAACTAAATAGACTTTAATTCGAAATTTTTATTCGTAGAGAACCCTAAAAAGCACTAAAAATGGGGCTAAAAGCACTAAATTGGATACAAAGTATTCCAAGTGGTGACACAAATGAACATTTTTTTCCGTAGGTAATCGCACCACAGAACCAGTGTCATTTTCTAATAAATAATATAAATTGTCGCATTAAAAAATAAAAAATATAATTTGACTGCAATATTTTAATTAAGAACAGTTTTAATTGAAATAAACTATGGAGCACAGGAGCACTAATTTAAATAATAAATTAGTCGGTAAAGTTTTAAAAAACTGTTTTTTATTGAGTTTAACAACACCTAAACAATTAACGTTAAAAGCTACTAAATCGCATTTCAGGCTAAGTCGTCTTTATAGTAAGTTTTTCAGTGTGACATGATTTTTCCCAGAAACAATTTTGTTAATATCTGGAAATTGATTTGATTCACAAAAAATAACTCAATAATAAATAAAAATTGTAAAGAAAGTTCTAAAAAATATGTAAAACTTTTGTCACACAAATTTTCTAGACGAATTGTTCGATTGTGTTATGGCAACAGATATAAAGGATTTCAGTGCAATTTGGACTGGCGTGTGCTTTTTCTTTATCAGAATTTTTTTTTTTTTAATTCAACACTCGGTTACTGATTTTTGTTACATAAACGTAGGCAAGTTTATTTACTTTACAAGTGACTGTTTTCTTTTAACGAAAATTCGTATAGAAAAACAAAAATAACGATATTTTATCGAATTCGGTATTCAGTAGCTTTCCGACAAAAATATTCGGTACGATAGAAATTGTTATTTGCGATGATTATTTAGGTGCTGTTCACTTCGTCGTTAACTTCGAATATCGTTATACTTGTTTTTTCGATACGAATGTTCGTAGTAAAAGTTATTGGTTATTTTCTTAGTTAAACAAGTTCAATCTAATTCAAAAATGTTAATATTTCAGCTTTGTGTTTTATGAGATTTTTTGTAAGTTTACAGCTACAAAATTTTTTTAAAATTACTTTTATTAAATCAAAATTTCCATTAAATTTTTTTTATAAATCACACAATTTTTCTAACATTTTTCATTACATTGAAATTGCAAAAAATAAGCTTCGTAAGAATAAAATAAGCATTTGAAAAAGAATTAAAAGAAACAGTGCACTGACGATACAATATAAGCTACACATTTGAAGTTTATTTCTTTGTGTCGCAGAGATTTTAAATTTAAAAAAATTTGTCTGTGTCTCTAACCAAATAGAATTAACCAACAAAAAATGGGTTTAATTTATGATTTGGGTAAATAGCTTATCACTCACACATTTTATAATTTTTAAGGTTTTTTCTTGGTATCAAGTTTAATTGTGATCATAGAGACACTTTTATAAATTTATTTTTAAGTATTAAAATGCGATAAATGATAATTAAAAGTGGTTATTTTCCATTTTAAACTCATTTCTTTATCAGCATTTTATTATTATTAAAACCGCAAAATAAAAAGAAAAAAGATACACACACGTGTTAGTAATAATAAATAAAAACAAAAGTCTGTGATAATATGGACAAACTGCTTGTGTCTTATAAAGTTATTTTAGAGGACTGCAAATTTCAAAATCCTTAAATTTCTATTCTATCTAGTGTTGTTTGCAACGGCATCTCCTTAATTGTGGAAGATATCGACCCACCATCTCTGAACCACAAGAATAAAGTTATTGTGGTTATTTAAGCAATTTTTCCGTACTAACACAGAAGTAATGCAAATGTGTATGATTTGCGAAAGAATTAATTCCATACAAAATATCATACTTGTGTAAAATTAAATGTGTATTTCAAGTACCATATTTAAACTTAGAGTTAAATAACTTAAAAGTTAAATAACTTTAGAGTTAAATATGGTTTTTTTTTTTAGTTTCTCAAATTGAAAAACGACTGAACTTATTTAGCTAAATTTTTTATTATAAATATATTCGGCATAGCCCCACTTATATTTTTCTTCTCTTTTTAATTATTTTTCAATAAAAATAAAATTTGAAGGCAAAACAACTAGTTTTTATATAAAAATTAAAAATTAAAATATTAAAAATAAATTTTTGCCATACATGAGACCATTATATTTGTAATGGATTTTGGGCAATGTGGCCAAATGAAGACTTGGCTAAATACCACTCACTATATAAGAAGTAAACAGCAGATCCCTGAAAAGTATTTGTGAATTTTTTAAGAAATTTTTAAAAATGCCACTTTTGCCCTATACGGCATTTGTGAGGGATTTTGGTCAATATGAAGAAAACAGGACTTGGCATCAAATATCACTATATAAGGAGTAGACACCAGGGATAGTACTATCGAAAAATTCAAGAGAAATCCCTGAATATTTTTAGTTAATTTTTTTTTTTGAAATTTCAACTTTTGCCTTATGTGGCATCTGTGAGGGATTTTGGCCAATGTGAACATATAAAATCTGGACTCAGCATAAAATACCACTGTATAAAGAGTAGACATAAGGAAAAAATACTATTGAAATATATAAATTTACTTTGAATAGATTCAGGCTTAAGCAAATGATAGAAATATTTAACTGAACGTTACAGAAACTGTATAAAAGTGTCATTTGAATATCTCTGTTGGTTTTTTTTTTTTTAACGACAACATTTTGTTTTTCTGAAATTATTTGTACTTTACAATTTGCCTATAAAAAAAATTAGTGGCAAAGAAAAGTTTTGTTGTCTTCAAAGGCCAGACAACAAACAAATAAACTGAAATTAGTAATAAAAATAATTATAAAAGAAAAAAAGTTAACCAGTGATAAAACATTGACATATACTCGTACACACGTACTCTTAATTGTTATCACACTAAATTACAATTAACACTTGAATGAGAACTGTACTAGACATAGCTGAAACAATCAGAATTAGCTAATCAGAATATAAAAATAAGTAGTCACTCTTTTATCGCACAATAAACAAATAAATACACATGTATGTTTGTATGCTTGTATGTGCATAGAATTTTATGTAGATTTCAATTACAATTTCTAAATTTATTAAAACCACGCGACCTTCATAAAGTGTTTTAGTAACGTTTGATATTCACGTGAAGCGCACGAGATAGTTGCTGTTGTGTTTGATTATTACACATGCTGACTGCACTGCTCTGCTCTGTGCTAACAGCAGAGGCAGCCAAAGTGTTTGCAGGAACAATTTGTTATCAGTTTGGATATATTTAGCAACACGTTTTATAAAGAAAATAAAAATACCTCTAGTCAGATCCATAAAATATTAAAAAGAGGAATAGAAAGAATAGAAAAAATACATTTTGACAATTAATTAGAATTGCAAGATTTCATTTAAAACCAAGTACTTGTAAAGTGTCTCCCAGTAAGACACTTTTTCGCCGTCTTGCTGAAACCACATGTCCTTCAGATCCATAAAGTCAAATATAGAGGACCTCGCCTTAAAAAACGTTGTGCAGCTCATGCTGTAATCTCCTACGGTCCATCTGCCAAATTGACAAAATTCTTCAGAGCAACAGCACTAGAGTTTGAAGGAGTTTCAAGAAAGTTTCAAAAATACTCCAAAGTAATTTCTGGTCAATCTCGTAGCAACTTCGTTAATAACACAAGCTTTGTAACGTACCCACAAATAGCGGAAAGACAATACATTAGGGGGAGGCATAATCACAACTGTTTTTTTTTTTTTTTTTGTCATAACGAAAAATTATTTTCTTAGTGCATGAAATAAACTACTCATAGCATGTTGAATACGATTTTCATTTTAAAATCGCTATACCCAAGTACGTTCGAGCTTGCATTGGAACTCATTTCAAATCAACTAAACTAGTTGGAAAGCGGCTGATACACACATCAAATTTCAATATCAATCAATGTATTTGTGTGGGTTTTTTTAATGTGTGTGAATTTGACGAAAATAAAAACTAGTTTGATTTTTCTGATACGCACACAAATGCATTGATTGATGTTAAAATTGATGTGTATATCCTACGCTTTAGCCGTACACATAAATGAAAGAATTAAAATGTTCATTTTTATACGAGTATGAATGTATGTAAGTCAAAATACTTTTAACATTTTCAAGCTGTAAAATTTTGGGACTGTTGAAAAAGAAACCCTTCAAAATATTTAATCAAACTTTAGTTTTCGGCTTAATTTCTGTTAAAAAAATATTATCTACAATAAAATGAAATAAATTTGTTCGTTAATTCATGATAATTGTTATAATTTCTCATGTAATTCATTTAAAATCATTTTTATGTCCGAATTGTATAATTATGTCTTAATCGTTGCCTTTTAACTTTCTCAGTTATTTCGATTGTATTTAAGTTTATTACTTGTTTGTATGAGTGTTGGTTGTTTAAAGTTAATTTTTTTTTTTTTTTTGGTAAACGATTTCCAGCTGCTTCTGTTGGAGCTGCCGCCATAAAGAATTAGTTACTTTTACGCACAGACAATGTGTGGTCGCCATTGATTTTGAAAAACTAACAATTGGAGCCGTGATTGTTGACTTTGGGTTTGGTAATGTACCCTTGTGTGTGTGTGTGTATGCTTGGGTGAGTGTGCGGCTGTGCGGTATTTGTGTGAGGCGACCGCCAACAGTCTGTTGCCGCTAGCTGAAACTAAAGACAACAACAACAACAGCAATAATAATAAAAATATTCAATCATCACCACAAATGGAGCACCGCCACACAAAACTCTTTTCATCTTTGTTGTCTCTTCTTTAAAAAAGAGAACCACATTCAATTACTATAATTTGCTTGATTCAGTCAGGGCTACTGATTGAATTTCAAATTGCTCAATTTTGCTCAGCACACACACACACACCTAAGCATTCCTAAAAACACAAATTTATGCATCCTCTGACTTCTTACAGGACAGCCCACCAAATAAACAACCTACCATCCATCTAAACGGCCAAGCAAGCAACACCGCCAGCCAGTCAGTTAGTCAGTAATTCTGCTATTCATGCAGCCAGCTAACCAGCCCTACAAAGATTGAATAATATTTAAGCGATATGTTGTGATAACTGCGTGGTGTAGTGCCATTGAGGTTCTGATGAATTGGTACTTTCGCTTCGGGTGGCATTTGCAAAATTTGTGGCTGCCAAAGACCACCAGTCTTGCCAACATTTCAACCCCGTGCATCTCTTTTGCTGATACGTACAGTCAAGTAATTAAGACACACAAAATGATTTAAAAATTAAATGCCATCTAGAAAAACAATGTACGAATGAGCATATTGTACGTGAAGCTCAACCAAAAACAAAAAAAAAAACAAAATTGATGACGTTATTTGAAAGATGAAGATCAGATTTATGGCGCCTTTTGCTATCTTGGTCAATGTTCATTATAAAACAGCAATTGCTTCTCTTCGTCTCTTTTAGAGCTCATGGCTTATGTAACTTTATTGTCAGGAATTCCCTATTTAGGTTGGTTGGATGATAATGAAAGTTTCTCTGCATTTGCGCAGTTCTATTTCTTTTTTTCATTTAAACTCTCAACACTTTCATTTGAAGTTGCTTTGTTTTATTTTTTCTGTGGAAAACAAATAAGTATGTGTTTTTGTTTTGTGGCTTCATTCATTCTTTGCTAAATTATAGACTTTTAAAGCTAATGCTCCTCATAGATAGACAGATACAAAACGTCCTTCACACTTGGCTACACTCACATACTCTTTGTGTAAAATGGTAACAAAAACAAAAAAATTGGATGGCTGCTTGATCTTTTCAAGCACAACAAGAAGGTATTTGTTCAACCAACTACACTAATAGAATTAATAATTTATAGTTAAACATTAGCGAAATTCACTATCGTAAGTACTTTGTAATTTTAGCCAATTTAAAAAAGCGAAGTACAGATTTGAAATCAGAACTCCAAAATACTTAGGAAAGAGTTCTCAGTTGCTCTGGCTTAAAGCCATATACAACTACTACTACTTGTGTAATTGTAAATGATCACAAACGGTGATCACTATGGTGTCAATAGTGACACAATACTGGTGTCGAAATGATACCATACGGTTGTTGAAATGACAACATGCGTTGTCAATTTGACAGCGTTTGTTAATAAGTTGGAAATTTGACAACATATTTTTGTCAATTCCACAAAGTAAAATCGTAGCTTTTTCTAAGTTCACAAAGAAAAGTTGTCGTTTTGTACACGTTTGTTAGAAAACTGAAAAACACTCGTAATGGTGTCAAAATGATCACATACATTGTTGATATTACAACGCAATTTTTAGCTCAGTGTATAGATTCGTCTTAGTTTATAAGGTTTAGCTAATTTGCTCAACAGCTAACTTATTGCCAATTGTCCAAATTTATTTTAATTTACAATTTCAATGGGAAATATCAGTCTATTTTTAAAAATATAACGTTTTTAGAATCACCATTCCCCACCAATAAATAAAAATATAAAATCTTCATGCACCAAAAAAAGGCAATATTTTCAATTTCGAAGGAAATTAATTCATTTTTGTTATGATTTTTGGAAGATAGTTTCACTGTTGAGTTACCAAACTCATAGTTAATATGCATTATGCATATTAAAATGAAACAAAAAAATGTCAGGCAAAATGTTTCAAAGCAAAACACAACTCTTTTTGCACAGTGCATTTTCATTATTAATGCCAGAGATGTTTTCAAGAACTTTTAAAGCAGAGAGAAGAGAGTTCTTTACAGCCAAGCTTAAATAAAACCTGTGTAATCTCTGTGTGTTAGTAATAAATCAAAAAAGTATATTCTCTCAGGGATTTAATTTATTTATTTTTACACACTTGCATACAAACAGATACAAGCATTTTCAAATCAACCCAGCAGGCCAAAGCTTGAAAACAACCCCTACAAAGCCTGAAAGTTAAACATGCAACATGTACGAGGAGATGTGTGGAGATTATTTTCAATAAAAATAAAATTATGAAATAAATTTAATAAAATATTAAATTTTAATAATTAAATAAAAATAAATTCAAAAAATATTAATGAAAGAATATGTTTTCGGTTTGCACTTTAATTTTTGTTTTACTACTTAAAATGAATTTTGATGATAATTTCTCAGATATAAAATTTTTTTAATTTACATACCCCCTAGTGCTGTTGCTCCAAGGGGTTTTAGCGACTTTCGGATGAACCATAGAAGATTACGGGATGGGACGTATATCATTTTATGCTCAAATAACTTTGAACTATTTTAAATTTTTTTTTAAATTTCCATATAGCCCAGTGCTGTTGCTCCAAGGAATTTTAACGACTTGCGTCCACTTATTTACGGATTCAGCTGAATTTTGGTCCAGATACTATGAATATGATGGAAAAAAAAACAAAGCAGAAATTAATAAAAATCTAAAATTTCGGTTGTATTTTTGATATTCGTCCGCCATTTGTTTGCCGATAGTTCTCATTTTTTGCACAGATATTATGACTATCATTTCCGATAAAACTGCTTACCATGATTTTTGTACAAAAAAAAATCACTCAGAAAATAGACAAAAATAGAGGTAATCGCGGTTTTCGAGTCATAGCTGTGCCATTTATGAACCAAGCCGGCTGAATTTCAATAACAAAAATCTAACAGAAACAACTGAAAGCTTAGTATGCTAAACTTTTCTTTACGTTGTCTAGGGACGTCAGAAAGTTCATGTCAACGACTACGGACATCGCTATTCATAAGGATTTAGAATATATATACTTTATAGGGTGTTTAACATACGCAATCACAAAGTTATATTTGCCCTTCTTACTTACAGTGAAGGATATTAAAAAAAACAAGATGAGTGACTTGTTTGTATAAAAGATTGCTGAAATAAATTTTTTTATGTGGATACAACGGCAATTAAAAAAAAAAAGATTAAGAAAAATTGCTGTACAGGCTTGTGAAAATTGATTTTCTGTTTATTCTTTCTACAGGCCATTCTGCAATCCTTAGAATTATAAGCAAAACAATTCACTACACTTCTCTACTGTGTAGGGTGCACAGGCTCGATATAGACTGAATATAGCATACTTTTTGTTTTAATAATTTCTTTTATTTAATAATTTACAAAAAAAAAAAAAAAAAAAAAAAAAAAAACATTGTTCGTATGATGAGCTGGCGCACGCGCAACCATCATGCCATCACAATAAGATGCTTGAATGCGTTCAATGTTTCGTTCTACCGGCTGTTTTTGGGAGCAGTTTCGATTTGTTGATTTTTTGTATAAAATCGCAAATGTTATGATCAGTAAGCATAGCAGCGGAACCAGTGATGCAATCTGACGTTGTTTCGCTTATACTCTTAAAACGTGAATCGTTATGCATGGATATTCAAATGACCATAAAAAGGAATTAAGGTCCAAAGACTGTTTGTGCATTGCTGACTGCCAGCAAAATAAACTAAATTTATAAAAAAAAAAAAACTTATTGCAAAAACAAAAACAAACAAAAAACAACAACTAAAAAAAATGCCTAAATGCTTTAAAAGAGCTCTACAGCTTAAAAGCTAGCAAAGCAAGGCATCCATCAACTTTGGTTTTTTTTCTCTTTTCATTCAGCTCTTCTTTTTTATTTATTGCAGTTTGCGAAATTATTATCTTGTGTGAATAAACGGCAAACTTCAATCAACAAAAATATAACACTCCATTCTTTACAAATCCAATACATTATGGCCATATCGATGTTTCATACTCGTATGTACGTACGACTAGTACTTATACAAACACATTTTCTGTTTGTCCATGACTCGTCGATTCGATTGCTCTAACCACACATACTTTAATTACCTGAGTTAGGTATTCCGCAAAAATATCTCTAAATGCTAAGAAGCCTACTATTACTACTACTGCGGCTTAGCTTTACACATAATCTTTAAAAAGATACAATTAACGTCAAACTGTGTGCATGAATGTGCTGTGTATCTGCATTTATGTATTTACTCGTACATACGTACGTACTTTTGTAAAGATAAGCGTGTGTTTTTTATCCGTCTCTCCACACGTCGGTTTGTTGATCACCACACCTCTGCCTCTGTGTGTCGTATGAAATAAACAATGTTCACAGATCACTTGCAAAAACACAATAATACAATACGTTCGAGTAAATGTTAACAAAAAAATAACAAAAAAATAGATAAAAAATAAAAGTTAAAATAAAGAACAGTGCGAAGTCGTCAATTTGATGTCGCACGTTTCATTTCAAAAGTTTTTTTATATTTTTATTAAATTGCATACACTTAGAAAAAAAATTGTTGTCGCATTTTCACCGCATTCGTGCAGAGTATGGAAGCACTTGGCTTAAAGCTGTGATTCATTATCTTAAGCAAGGGATATGGATTTGTACTAACAGCACAAACACTCATTAATAAGATCATTCCACATTTATTTAATAAACGTTTTGTATATTTATTTTAGCCAATTTTGTTTTGTTTCATTATTATTGCAGTGCAACCTCTACGACTTCGCAGCTGTACGTGATGATGTCGCTCAAACTCCATCCACCTCAATTCGACACCGAGCTCAGCAAATTGGTGTCTCCAAATCCACTATGCAGCGAATTTTGACGAAAGATTTGCATCTTCATGCATACAAAGTTCAACTGATTCAGGAACTGAAGCCAGCTGACCATGGACAGCGAAGGAAGTTCGTTGATTGGGTATTGGAGAGACAACATGAAAATGCTGATTTTGCTGATAAAATCATCTTCAGTGACGAGGCCCATTTCCATCTTGATGGCTTCGTCAATAGGCAGAATTGTCGCATTTGGGGTGAGGAAAATCCTAGAGTGATTCACGAGAAGCAAATGCATCCTCAACGTGTCACTGTGTGGTGTGGTTTTTGGACTGGAGGAATCATTGGACCTTTTTTTATGAAAATGAGGCAGGTCAAGCGCAAACAGTCAATGGTGTTCGGTATCGTGAAATGATAACCAGTTTTTTCTTGCCTAGAATTGAAGAAATGAATGTGGAGGGCTTGCGGTTTCAACAAGACGGCGCCACATGTCATACAGCCAGAGAAACAATTCAATTGCTGCATCAGTCATTTCCCGGTCGCGTTATTTCACGTTTTGGAGACCAGAATTGGCCGCCTAGATCGTGCGATTTAACACCATTAGACTTTTTTCTTTGGGGTTTATGCAAAACGGTCATTGAAAATTTCATTAAAAGATCGCGTGTGTGCCAGCAAAGCCGCGGCGGTCATCTGCCCGATATGTTGTTCCATACATAACCTCATTCTGTCTACTTTACGATATAATAAAGTTTCACGATTTTTTTTTTAAATATCTGTGTTTTATTTTAAATTTAAATCTTGCGTTCTTCTTGGGACACCCTTTACAATATAATGTAAACAGTTCAGTGTAGAGTTTAAATAACATCTGCCCTAATACTTACGGGGTTAATGAGTCTCTTTGACTGTCACATAACCATCTTCGACTCACCAGCAATTTTGTGGACTTTGTTTTTCTAGTTCCAGTGGTAAGTCACGAATTAAATCATTGTACACTCCACAAAAAGGCTCTGGACCTATAAAATGATTTTCCGCTCTGTTTTTAGCCATGTGAATTGCTCACATGACGTTGATATCTCGACATTCATACGAATGCAATCTTGTATTAGAGAAGTTGTCCAACGTTTAAGTGAATCAATTATTTACAGTGTAAAAGCAAAATTATAAAATATCAAAACAACCACACAGCACACGGCACAATTTACCTGTCCTAGGAAGCAGCGGCAAATGTCAAAAACTCACCACAATACTAACCATTCAGTTGTACGAGTATGATGATGATCGTATCATACAGATCGCACAGCCCTAAACTTGGGTGGTATTCGAATTTTATTTCTTACTTTACATTTATTTCTTTTCTTTTTGTTTTTAATCATTTCGATTCTATCAATGGACGACTCAAAACTGAAAGTCTAAACTGTAAACAACATTTAACAAACCATTACACACACACACACACACATGCATTCCATATTGAGCTCATCTTGAATTGAGTGTTGATACAACATTTGTCTACACAAGAAGTAAAATAAATTAAAAAAAAATTTATAAAAAAAAAGAACTGCTGCAACAAACATTAAAACAAGTATGTTGGTACGAGGGATTGTTCTTGTAGTCTGACATACAAACATACAAATAACACATCTTAAATTTTCTACCTTGCCAGCAAGTAGTATCTACGTTATACCTACTTGTTGTACGGCTTGTACTGCTTGTGTTGCGTTTTTGTTTCTTTTCCTTTTTATCCCGGTAGGTAGATTCTACCTCACACGTTGACACTAAAGAAATTAATCATTGGAGTAGCTAAAAATGCAGATTTTTTTCACTTGTACAAGCCAGCAACTGAATTTTGGGCAAAATGAAACACAATCAGCAATTGGAAAACTCACAAATGTAGGTAAATACTCCTGTAAAAAGCTTTTGCAATTTTATTAAGGTTATGGTGGCGATCTTTCATATTCATTTAAAAAACAAAGTCTACCAACAAAATAAAAAGATTATATTTTGAACTTTTAAATTTTTCTCCCACATTGATAGAAACGAGTTGTAACTCTTTGTCATTTTTGTGAAATTTTCTTTTAAAAGATTTTGAGTCAATTATGAATAGCAACCAAACTCAGCTTGTGTTGCTGGTTAGCTAACACTTAGAAATGTCTGTCTACCCGGATTAATTATACCAAATGATATTAATAAATTTCAGTTAACTGTTGCCACTATATAAATTCTTTGTGTGTCAAATTGACAACCAAATTTAGATTTTGTTGTCATGCATTAGGGTCCTTTAATTTTTGTTTGAGTCAACAGGATATTTTATATTTATTGTCAATATTTCGCTCATCATCACAAAACAATCAGTTTTTAATCGTGCCTCGCATATGATTTAATCATGTTTTTTTGTGCGTTGGTTTCAACTCTCTATTTTACACTAATTAAAGAACTTAAGATACAAACTTCAGTTTTATTCAAAAGTAAACGACTTCGAAAACAAACTATCAGTTTCGTAGCGATCAAAACACTGCAGACTTAAATTATTTATCGCAAAGGCTTGTGGAAAAAAATAAGGGGTTTAGGTGCTACTACAAAATCGTTTCTTCTATATAATCAAATTTCTATATAACGGTAATCGCTATACAATTTGAATGAGAGCGTCACATATATCAGTTTTATTTTTGGTGGCACCAAACTATTACTATATCTCAAAGCTGAAAGAAAGTACATACCACGCTTGATATGCTTTAAAGCTTCAATGCTTTTTATGAGTTTTTCACGATTTATAAAAAATAATGAAATCTTTTAACATATGACACTGATATGTTCTTCCACCTTAAAACACGTAGCTAAAAAAAATGATGTCGCTCATACTTAAAACTCCTGAAATCGTGCCTTCCTTCTGGGACTTTTGATGCCAATTAGTATTCTTGATGGCAGATTCGAATTAAAAAAATATTAAAAGATTAACAGATTTCATTTTTGTTAGTTTATTTCTATACCAAGTGCAGTACAGTGAATCCAGCGACAAAGCAAGTGATCTCCAACATTGGTTTTCCACCTTGCCTCAGACCATTTGAGAAAAATCTCGTATTTTTAGATTTTTTAATAACAAAATATCAGAAAGTATCAAAAAAATTAATAAAAATTATCATTTGTCCCTCTAATGCTTTGAGCTTAACCTTGTACTTTGTTTTCACTAAAATATCAAAAAGGACCATTAAAATTAATAAAAAGTACCATTTTGTGCCCTTAATGATATCTTATTTTGTTCAGTACCATTTAATTCTACTGTCACAAATCTAGATTTGCACATAACATAAAAAATACCACTAAATTTAATTAAATATAAAGTCTAATGTTATTTCCCCCTTTTGGTACAATTTTTTTAAATTGATTTTTTTAAAAACTTTATACTCTGCATCAATTTACGTAAGAGTACCTCTTATGCCAATATACAATTTACTTTTTGTTGCAGTGATTGTTACTTTGAAAGATAAATGGGGTTAAAAAAAGTACCAACACTCGTATTTACTCTTTTTATACCGCAAATGTACAAATATTGAAAAAGTACCAAACACCCATCCGCTTATTTTTTAGTAGAATATTTTGTTTGAGCTTTGGCTCTATCTGTTGTAGTTCCGGAGATATAAGAAGTTCAATTTTACCCGTTTTTACAATTTTTTACAACCTTAATATTCGAATTTTCAAAAGTCCCTTTTTATTCGTCCTACACATTGGGACCGTCAGTCAATCAGTCAGTCAGTCAGTCAGTTGTGATATAACAATAATTGCGTCTTGTTGTAGTTTCGTTTTCTTTTTTGAATATTTTAATTAATTAGTAGGCTTAAAGAAAACAAAAATTAGATCCTTTGCAGTCTTAACTATACATAAAATAACATTCATATACACATGCATACAAGCATATTTGTTATTATGTTTTCCCTTTTTGTTAGATTTAGAAAATTTAAAGAAAACACATAAAAAAAAGTAGTAACAACCAGCAGAAATAAAATATTATTTAAGTTAAGTAGTTTGTAGTTTGTTTATAGTGATGAGAGTATTTAACTGACATGGTTGATGTTCCACCAGCCAAATAGACAGACAGATAGACATACAATATAGACAGACACACTATCTAAGTATCTACATACTATAGACATTATTATATCGTTTATTATTATCCATGCACGGTCAGTCGTGTGCGGCGTTAAGCAACCGTATGTATCCGAATGCAACCGACCGAAATCATTGCGCTTAATAGGTTTTAGGCTAAAACTCGTAAACGTGTGTTGTATACACAATACAAAAAAAAAAAAAAACATTCAATCGTACTTGAATCAAAAAAAAAAGCGAAAAATTATATTTTCAAATAAAAAACGTTAAAATCAAGGTGTGTATTTTTTGAGCAAGAACGTGTGTGTTTCCAAGTGAATGAAAATTTGTATATAAAACAATAATTTGGTCAAAAATGAAAAAGCAGCAAACAAAATAAAACAAATTAAATTAAATTACAAAAAAAAAACCAAAAACGATTGGCTTGTATGTACAATATGAAAAACAAAACAATTTAACGCAAATGAGTGGTCTTAACTTAAAAAAATATATATATAAAAAATAGAGTAATAATAATGGCATGCGCGAGAAAATATAAAATATTTATGATGAATAAAATTATTCATGCATGATTGTCGTGCAAAAACCAAAAACAAAAAAACATCAGTCGAGGGTTGTAATTTCTGTTGTAAATTTTAAGTACAATTCACTGCAATTTGAACAACAAAAATTGTTTACATGCAGCAACAATAAAAATTTGTTTTAAGGTACAATAATCAATTTAAATTATTAAGTTTTCAATATTTAGTCACTTGTTTTCTATTAATCTTTTTGAAATTAATTTCAATAAAAAAGCACTTGATAACAACGCGAAAAATTCATAAAGAACAAAAAAAAGTCATAAAGAAAAATTATTTTTTTTTATAATTTTACAATTTTATAATTTTATAATTTTATAATTTTATAATTTTATAATTTTATAATTTTATAATTTTATAATTTTATAATTTTATAATTTTATAATTTTATAATTTTATAATTTTATAATTTTATAATTTTATAATTTTATAATTTTATAATTTTATAACTTTAAAATTTTATAATTTTATAATTTTATAATTTTATAAGGACTCCTCGTAAATGAGTGGATAGTGTATTAACCTACCATAAGACCCTTAGTCTTATGTGCGATTCCTGTCTAGACCCTGGGTGTTTTCGGCAGACCAGCCAAGAAGCTGCGTTGAATTTTTGTTATTTATAAACAAAAACACCCTTATTTTACTACGCATTTTGCATTTTGCTTCTTAAATTCAATCATGTCGAGCAGCATAAAAAACTTGTTAGTTATTAATCGTGGCTCGAATATGATTTAATCAAATGTTGTGTAAGAACTTTATTTTGTCATAGATCTATATATGTATGTATATGCGGTCTCATCGTTCCTTTAAAGAGCATAGGGCCTCAAAGATCTAAAACTATTTTTTATTGAGCGCCATGTGTTTTTTTTTTTTTTTTGTTGTTAATCAAATTTAAGACAAAAAGGAAATATGTTTCATTTCTAAATATGACAATCTATTGTGCAGACAAATTTAAGTAAAATTTTTATAGTCTTGAAGTGATTCAAAATATTATAGCACGTGCTATATAAAAAAAAATTGAAATGCACCAGATTTTTTATTGTAGTTATTTTAGTAAAAGAAAAAAAATTAACATCATCATATGTTGGACCATATGCCTTTGTCTGACATGCGTAAGCCAAGCGAAAACTGATGTTATTTTTTTTCTGGGCATTTAAAGCGTAATGAAAACCTTTTAAAATTCAATACAGTAGCAGTTTAATTGCAGTACGCCTGAATGATTCTGTTCAAAACGTTGTATTAAGAGCAATCAATAATGATGACAATACGAAACTACTTAAACTTAAAAATACACACACATTAAACTTATAGACACCCTTGCATATTGGCCACATGAAATTTGTAATTTTAGCATTAACTAAACTTAAAAACAAATAACTTTTGCTACAAAACATTCAACTTCAATCTGAGGACACACACACACTCTCAATTTTTGTGGAGCCATATCAAATTTCAGCACATTCTACTTGTGCTTGATTCTATACCGAAAAATTTTTCAATATTTTTTTTTGTTTTGTTTTGTTTATACTTGAACCGAAGAGCAAAACCAAATCTAAATGAAACAGCAAAAGAATATGAAAATATATAAAAGGGATAAGTTAATAATATGCAGGCAAGTGAGGGGCTTAAAGCCTTAAATTTTGGCTAAAAGACAAAATCAAATTAAAAATATTTTATATGCTTCACTGGCATCGAATTATAAAATAAAAAATAACAGTTGTTTTTTGGCCTGCTTAAAGATGATGGCAGAAAAAAAGGATCAAATTAACTTTTGAAATAAGACACAAAAGGTCAAAAACATATTTAGTCGGAAATCATTATGGGGAATTGATTTACCGTTAATTTATGCTAATTTAACAATTTCATTTTAAATTGAAAAAAAAAATATTAAATTAAAAACAACTGCGACTTGTAGCATTCAAATAAAAAAGAAGATTTTAATTTATTTATATTCTTAAGAGGCGACTCTTACGGTGAAAATGATCGCTCGTTTCTACTTTAAGCGACAAATGGCTCCTTAAAAAAATTTTTACGAAAATTTTAATTAAAAGGAAAATGAACCATAAGTTTTAAAAATAGTCCAAATTAACTTTTAAGTATTTGGATAGATTACAAATCTAGACAGTCTTTTCTTTAAAATGATATGTATCCCATCTCGCAACCTTCTATGGTTCGTCTGGAAGTCACTAGAATCTCTCAGAACAACAGTGCTGGGGTATATGGAATTTCAAAAAAAAAAATTTTTAATAGTTCAAAGTAACTTCTGAGTATTTTGGCGGTCTAGACAGTCTCTTCTTTAAAATGATATGTGTCCTATCCCACAATCTTTAATGGTTCGTTCGTTGGCGCGCATTATCTCACTCTTATTATAAATTGAGAGCACAACATGTACCATTTTTGTGTCTTTTACATGATACATGTTAAAAAAGAAAAGCGATTTTTATTTTAATTATTTATTACAGCTTTTTGACAATAGTTTATTTGTAAAAGGCACAAAAGTCAAACTAGAAGTATTGATTGCTTTAAAATCAAAGAACAGTAATAAGCCACGTGCTGTTAGCCACTAGCAGCTCACCATTCACCACTCTGCCAATCATTAGCTTAGACCTCAGGCTGACAAATAGAGCATCTTTCTTAAAACAAATAATAAACATTCGTATTAGTATCTTTCACATGTAAAGATCAATCATTTCATGTTGTCTGAATGCCAAGAACAGTGATGTAATTATTAACACTCACACACACAAACACATTTTATAAGAAAATGTAAACGTGTAGCAAAAATTAAAAATTAACATGATTTTTCATGCTTTTCTACAATCTTTTGCGAGTATGTTTTAAAGTAAATGATTGTCATTTAGAAAAGATACATACCCATACACAAACATACATATTTTACATAATTCTTTTCTTTTTTGGTATTTTTATTTGTCGATCAACCTAGTTTTGTACGGCTGCAGGTTGTTGTTTTAAAAACATTTCACTTCTTTTTCAAAATTGAAACCTATAATCATAATTTATAATGTGTTTACTTACACTGATGCTTGTTACACTATTTACATTAGCAAACGTAAGAAACAAAAATTTTAAATGTGTGTTTTAGTGGTAGTTACGGCTGTCAATTTTCATAGTTGGCACTTGAAAAAAAAATTTGTAACGAATTTAAAAAGTGCACTCTTACTGAGACACCCATTTTTTTTGATTAAAAAGAAAATCAGAAATTTCACATTGAAATTTTCTTTACCCACATGCTTTTAAAATTGGCTTACTAGTGGCGAAAGAAAACCAAATTTAAAAATTTTTAAATTAAAAAAAATTATTTAAACAAGAAGGAGATGCAAATCCAGCGGTAGAAATCGATGCACAACTTTTGATTTTATCCCAAATGAGGACAATCTATTACACAGTAAAAGACACTCTTCCGTTAAAAGTAAATGTTGCCATATGAATTCGTTAGTGTTTCTTTGTCGTTTTTTAACTGCTCTAAGCATATGGCAAACTTTTTCTGATGAATGATTGAAGTAGCATCCCTCAATTGGAAACGAAACTAAATTTTTATACTGAGAAAACAATTTCGATTGGGAGCATTTAATTTATTATTATTCAAAAACTCACTGAACAACTGAATGTTTGATTCTGGTGATAGATTAAATTCATACAACTGAAACTGTGTATCGCAACAATTTGTGTAACGTATGCGAAACACAATTGAAAATCACAAAGCATTACAAACATATGTATCCAATGCTTTATAATAAAAAGTGCTTGTAAGCCATTTAAACTATGCTTGTGCAGTACTCTAGTATTTAGTTTGATTTTGTAAGTTTCAATCAAATAGCAGAAAAACTAAATTGAAAAAGATAGAAATTTTCAGTTGATTTTATTTGTTTAATTGGATATGGTTTATTTTGAAATTTTAGATGACTTTCATTCAATTGTTTGCCGCTGTACACAAATCACGCTTGTGAGTTGTAGTGGGTAATGGCAGAAGGTGATATTTTAAGTTTTGTGGATTTTTGTAACGACATAAATGTTTAATAAAATGAAATTTTATTTTAACACATCGTTACAAAAGCAACTACAAGGTATAAATAAATCTTGACGCTGTTACACCATAATTATCACGTCATGATCGAGGCGACGAAAGCATTTTTAACAAACCCTGCGGTCATAATACATAATTGGCCGTCATTTAGCACCTTGTCGCTGCGGCACCTTGTTAAAAGACAATAAACTCAACAGCACGACGATGTCGTTGTTAAGAAAAGTTTCTTTTGTTGGCCGTTATTGCTTTTGTTGCTGTTATTATTAATGCCATCTTCACTAGAATTACCATCACCAATGTATTTGAGATCTACATACATGCAAACAAACAAATATAAATATATTTGCAGCAGATAAGTTTAACTGGTAACAATGCAACTGCTAATAATGATAATAATGTTGACGTTGACTCCCTTAGCCTGGTCTGCAGGAAGGTGTAACTTCTCTCACTCGTATATTTTGGCTGTGAATGTGAAAGAAACCTTAAATGCTTTTTTTTTTTTTTTTTTTTTTTTTTTTTTTTTTTTTTTTGTTATTATTATTTAGCTTTCGCCAGTAATTTAATCAATGCATGGGGATAGACATGTGCACATGTTTGTTTGCTTCCCAATTTTATTTTATAAGTATTTTGTGTGTGGCTCACGTGAGGAGCGAAGTGTTAAAAAGCCCACTTTTTTTTCTGAAGTTGCAAGCAACAACTATTATTTATTGTTAACAATATTAAAGTACAAGCAGGGCTGGGCAAAATGCTTGCGTTGTTTTAATTGCAATACAAACTATAAAGTATTAAAAAAGCAAAATACAGAAAAAGAACAAATTTTTGTAATGTGTATTAAGATAAATACGTCTAGTTAAATACGTTTCTTTAAAATATCGCATGCGATAAAAAAGTTTTCCATAGATTTATAGAGAGATAAAGCCATTCTGGCCAAACCCTTATACCTCAATAAATGAGGCCAAATGAAAAATAGCCACAATGAATAGGGCTATAATCCTGGAAATTGTATTTCTGAAATTTTTTAGAAAACGTTGAAAATTTCACTTAAAACAAAAATAGCGTATATGTGGTCTCTGAAAAATGAAGGCTACTGTGGCCAAACTCTTCTATCTAAAGGCATGGAATTTAATGGGACATATATCATTTTAAAGGGGAGGCTGTCTAGATTTGTAATCTTTTGCGCAAATTCTCAGAATTTACTTCGGAGTATTTTTAAAATTTTTTTGAAATTTTCGATTTGCATGATATAATAAAAACTACAAATTTTTCAGATAATACTAAAACACTTCCAGAAAGCTTAGATCCTACAAATTAAATTCCTTTTTGATTTTGTTAATTGTCATGGGCAATAAATGATAAAAACCCCTCAGAGCAAGAATACTAGGGTATAAGGGATTATGATTATAAATATTTAAATATTTTCATTTTGATCTAGTATCACGATATATATGATAAAATAATTTTTTTTATTAAAAAAGAGAAATATATTAACTAGCCTGTTGTTTTACTGATATTGTTGTCATGATGAATTTGATGCTTTAAAATCCTGTAGATAAACAATCACTATTCTTATCACTGTAGTTCAAATTGTGACGGGGACTACACCACCTTGAAACCCGAAGGTAATCACAATTTTGCAGTTTATTTATTCAAGAATTTATTACTGTTCACCACTCACTCACGACATAATAATTTTCGATCGCGTACCAGCTCGTCATAGTTCACGCACTTTAGTTTAAGAAATCTAATTTTATTCTTGAAAATCGTACAGTAACCACTTGATTAATCAATATTTTGAACACTGTAGTTCAAATTGTGATGCGGCACCTAAGGACTCCCCTTCTCCCCGTTTAGGTCTGCGTGGGTACACAGACGACCACAATTTTTCAATTTTTATTTATTCTTACAAATGAAATAGAGTTCATTAACGACCGACACTCCCGGCATTTACGCATGACAGGTTTTAATGCCATCATGATCACTTAGGATTATGAACACGAATCTGTTACCGTTCCCGCATGAAAGCTATTTAATGCCATCATGAGTACTTACGATTACAAGCGCGAATTCATTTAAGGTCGGACATGACAGCCTTTTAATGCCATCATGATCACTTATGTTTGCGTACCCGTTACCGTACATTTTCCCGCCTGACAGCTATTTAATGCCATCATGATTATTTAAGAGCGCGTATCAGTAAAGTTCCCTTTCTCGCATGAAAGCTTTTTAAAGCTATCACGATAACTTACGACTACGTACCCATTACCGTTCGCCCAGGACAGCTTTTTAATACTATCACTTGCGCTTGCACTATGCGCATACACACAATACAGTCTAGTCGGAACTTCAATCTCCCGAAAACCTAAAATTAAAAAAGAAACCAATTATTTCATAATCAAAAACGTATATTTTGGGATAAACTAAATATTTTGTTTTTACGAATTTTATGGACTTGAAATTATTTTCACAAAGATATCAAATACAGTGTGACTATGATTATGGCCCATTATCTTTTAAATTACAAAAGCTACATTAAAACTGTAAAAATTTCAGTAGAGTTAATTAGTGAGAAAACCAAATATGGGCAGAGATGGGCATACTTTGTTGTATTTATTTCAAATACGCGTAAAAATATTTCAAATACATAAACATTGGCCAGCCCTGCACACAAGTGGATATGTTTGGATTGCCATACAAAGTCACTTCCAAAAATATTTTGTTGCCACTTTTTAGTATTTTACTAAAGAAAAAACTTTTCTTTTCTTAGCAATGTTGACTGTGTATAATCATTTCCAATTTGTTCTCATTTTGCAAGCATATGAATTTCAATTTGATTTCTTCTCTCTGACAGGTTTTTACTTTTTTTATTTCAATAGTTTTTACAAAACTGCGTGCAGATGCCTGCGTCTTACTTGAACACGCTTAATGTGTTTTTGTTTTACAGGTTAATCATTTGTTTTTGTAGCTTTTTGGCTTTCGTTCAAATGCAATGATCATTATTATCATAACACTTCCTAATGAGAAGCCATTTAGTGAAAATAAATATTAAAAAAGTAAGATGTATACGTACAGTCAATCATTGCCTCTTCCTTATTTAAAAAAACAGGACATGAATGGTATTATTATTATGGGCCATAATTGCATCGCTACTATTTGTGCAACTCAATTCTCAATTTTTAATTTTTTTGTGTGAATCCCTTTTTGTCTTTTCTTATTATTTCTCTACTTCTCTTTGTGTTTCTGGCTTTCACTTTTACTCTTACACATAAGAGCATCCAAGTGAGCCCCCTTCTGCTTTTTTTATTGAGCGCCCTATGCAACCTAACTTAACCATACCTGGGTCTTTTGCGGCTACTACAGCACTGCCTAGGTAACTCATTCTCCATCTTCTTATGGTACGACACACAATTTCTTCTTGCCTCTTTTCAAGTGTATATTAATGGTATAATTTTTTATTATATTTTCTGTATTCTAATACAGAATTACGAAATTTTTTTTACTATCTATTTCTTTATTATGCCTATCTTTGTTTCATTATATATTTTTGCTAGTATATTTAAACGTAGATAAGATTTATATTGTTTTATGAAAAGATTATGATTCCGACGCCTAGTGGAATAAAATTATATTTTAAAAACTTATATCAGTCTTTGAAAATATATTTCGAAACTTTGCAAACACATATAAATATCAGGCCATAAGCATGGTCACCTTAAAGTCGTTAACAACATTTTTAAATTTAAAAGTTTTTATACACAAAATTATGCTTTTATTAAAGTAAACTTTATTTATTTGATTAATGTTAATACACTAATTTTTGAAAGTGATAAAAGTCCACGAGTGGTAGTTTTAGTTTCAGTTTCAAAACATTTTTGCAGGACAATGCAAATTGGCACCCTTACTCGTCGGACTTTAATATTATTGAAAATACTATAACATAATAGCAAAGAGGAAGTTATTGCAGGCATAATAGTGGCTTGGTCGACCATTTCATTCGTTTACATAAAATAAATTCTATTCCCAGTCGAATAGAATGCGTTATTAAAAAGTCTTTAAAATGTAAAAATTTTCATAAAATTTAAATAAAATTAAAAATTTTACAAAATATTAATTTTTATTTGTGCTTAATTCCAGAAATTGTGTTGGTTTTAAAATTTATTCTTTTACTCATGATATTCTCATGAGTTATTTATTCAGTACAATAAGTACTGAAGGGGATAGCATACATATATGGACCATTTAATCAGACGCTACTCTGAATCCTCAGTAGGTTACTCCCAACGTTTCTTGCAAACATTAGAGCCTTTATATTGTATAAGCAATTGACTAAATAAGAATTATTAATCAATAGTTACAAAAAGATTCAAATATTCAAACAAAAAACTCAGTAAGCATTGAACTTTTAAATTCCAAATAGAAATTATTACATATAAAATTAAAAATTGTTAAACCGTTTTTTTTATATTCGTTTACAAAATTTTTTTACAAAAACAAAACCAATTTATAAATTAAACCCATTTTTTGTAGTGTTCAATAACAACTAAATTAGTTACCTTTAAATAGAAATAAAAATTAAGTTCGTAACATTTTTTTAGAAGCTATAGCCTTTTGGAAAAATTGTGTTAGGGGGTCCTATTATACCATTTAACTCAAATTGTCGCTCACTTTTTTTTTTAAGTGGACTTATAACAGCTCAAAAAAAATTCACAAAATCTTATGAACTAAAGTAAGCTCTTAATAAAAACTTACTTTTTGGTGACTATGATTATGGCCCAAAGCAATCAATTTTCTATTATTAAATAAAAACTAATGATTTTTCTCATTTTTAAAACTTTATAGTGGCAGAGCAGCGCTTTTATAAAAAAAAACCAGAGCCTTAATGTTGAAAGTTACAACTACTCGTAAATAACAGCGTATAAACAAAATAAACAAACACCAAAAAAGCACTTGTTTTTTTTTCCATAAAATTAAATATGTAGTGGGAACTCTATTTTTTTTTGCAAAATAACATTTTTCTGAACTGAATAACACTTTCCTCACATTCTGCGGTACACTAACTTCATTTTAACAAAAAAAAAAAATTTAAGTTTAACTATTTTTAACACATTTTAATCAATTCTTAATTGGAGCAACTTCCATACAAATGAATTTATTTATACGCAAATTAAAGAACTTTTTTTTTGCAATGACGGTGCTGCCAGTTAAATTAAGAAATTATAAAAACGGGAAAAACGTTTTTAATTCTAATTTATGTATGTAACAGAGAACGGCATGAATGTATGCATTGATTTTTAGTGTGCATTCATATATTCATTGCTTTTATAATGCTTTCATTCAAAAACAATAACAAATGTTGTTGCTTGCCTTACATTCATAATTATTTTTTTGATTGCCTCCTGTAACAGCCATGTAAAAAAATCAAAACTATTCAAACCAAAAATTAAGTTATGTAAAAATTAAAAAAAATAAAATAAATAAATTCTGATGTTTCTCACACTATTAAGAAAAAATACAGGAAACAAAACTTTTATATTATTTCATATTATAAAAATTACGTAATAAGACTTTTGCTGAATATAAGAAGCATATTAAAATAAACTGTATTGCACTTTCTTTAAAAATATAAAAAAGTAGTACTTGTTTATCATAAAAAAAATAAACTGAATAAATACTGTTTGTAAAATTTAACACATATTTACACCTTAGTACAAAATTTTACCATTTTTACGAACCACTTATGTATACATTGTGAATTTCGGTTTTAAATTAGGTGAGTGGCTTAATTTTTTGTAATTTGCTATTCAATTGATAACATAACGATAATTGTGAATTATGAACTATTGTGACTTTCTTGCAAGCTGACAAAGCGTTTTGAGAGGAAGTACTACCAAGCTTGTAAGTAAAAAGTGGCTACTCGACATTAGAAAATATGTGGCAACCGCTTTTCAGCATTGTGTGTATAATACCAAGTTTCCAAACAAGAAATTTATCAATTACATATAAAAAATAAAAAACTAGCACACACAGCCAAAACATATAACTCGCAGGGTAACAGAGTCTGCTCTGCCCAAGAATGATGGAAATACAAGATTACGCATGTAGCACAAATAACGTCACGCGATACGTTTCTACTGGCTAATAATTTACAGCTAAATAAAGAGAAATGTTTTTTTTTCTTCACACAGTAGGCAATCTAGGTCTTACAGGAAATCATGCGTATGGCGTACTCTTGTCTTTCTATCATTCTTGGCACTGCCTCTGCCCCTGCTGTAATAAATTTTTAAACTACTTTATTTAGTGAAAGTCTTTAATATTTGGAATAAATTTTTAACTTACTGGTGAAACAAATAATTAAATTTATTTTTTTTTTTAATAAAACAACTTTTTTTCACTTTAATAATTAATTTAAGCAAAAACTTGCACAGATACTTTGACGCACTAAGAAATTTTTCTATAAACTGAAAGAAAATGTAAAATAAAGTGACGATAAAGAAGGTAGTGCACATGTGCCTCTGAATATTTGGCGCCAACTTTGGTATTATGCAATTGCTCTTTAACAAAGTTGACATATAGAAAATTTTTAAAATGTTGAATGGTAGAACGGTAATACCTCTTCATTAAATATTGTGTATGCTCACAGTAACGGTAATTCACAATTGAAAAATTAAAGTCAAAATGAAGCAAATTTAATACAATACAACAACAACACGACAGAGTTGCTACTAATTTTCTCAACAGCTATTACACTTACACACACATATTAAAAGCTAACGAGTCGCCCCTGCCTATTCCTCTGCTGTGATCAATTTTCGAATTCCTTTCTTTTTTAATATTTAAAATAAATTTTTAACTTACTTGCGTAAAAATAACTAAATTCAATTTATTTCAATATTACTGACAATAAAACAACTTTTATTAAACTAATTTAAACAAAAACTTGCACAGACACTTTCACGTAATAAGAAATTTTTCTACAAACTGAATATGTAAAACAAAGTGACTATAAAGAAGGTAGTACACATGTGCCTCTGAATATTTGGCGCCAATTTTGCTATTATGCAATTAACAAAGTTGACATATAGAAAATCTTTAAAATGTTGAATGGTATACAATACCTCTTTAATAAATATTGTGTGCACTCATTTTAAAAAGTTCCCAGCTAAAGAAAACTGAGGAAAAAGAAGTGGCAAAATCACTACAACAAAAAAAAACTCCATGAATTTAACTTTATCGTCTTATTGAAAGGAAGTTCTTTTTTAATTTTAGTGAGTAAAATGCGCATTTTAAAAAACTATAAAAAGCAATACTAGGTGACTTTTTTGAAATAATATCTTATAGATAGGTTATGTTTAATTTTGTATAATTGTAGTGCTAAAATAATAATGAAATAATTAAAAAAAAACGTTAGGAATGTAAAATCAATTACTATATGGGATTAAAAATTAGTTTTTCAGATTTTTCAGCACTAGAAATATACCAAACGCTTCTTTTGAAATGGCTAAAATGCACTCAAAGAAAATCAATCAATTTTGCTGGGTTTAATTAACTAACCACAAAATATAATAGAATGAAATATTTTAGTCCAATAGATTTTCTTCTTTAAATAATAAAAAAAGAATTCTATTAATATGGGATTTTAATTTTAGATCTTATTGGGCACCCATTTTTTTTTTCTTAGAATCAAATTTTAATAATTTTCTCATAAAATGAAAAAGTTTTTAAAGTACGGAATGTTTTCTTTTTCCACATACCAATCTGCATTACGTAGCGTAACACATTTTTAAATCTCATCTAAAGTAATTTACCAACCGCCTTCTTTATACCAAACACACTTACTTGGAGACACTGTTGTAAAAGCGGAAATGTGTTTGCCATTTAAAATTCTTTTAATTATGACTAAACATAACTGTTTAAAAGAAAAAAAAAAAAAACCAAAACTACACCTGAATCGCACCTTTTTAAGTTTATACAATTTGAAAAAGTCCAAATTCAAATTTTTTAGCATTCGTTGCTTCACCATAATATAATATAGAAACATGAATACATACATACATATTGTATATTGGCTTGTGTGCATTATTACCTGTTAATATCTTCATCTTAAATCATCATTATGTAAAAAGTTATTATAATTAAGCAATCTTTCTCCCATTCATAGTTGTTTTGTATTACGTACCAACGAAAATGACTTTCTCCATGTGCAATACATAGATGCCTAATTATATTTAAAATATACATTTTATTCAGTATAGTTTTTTAGTTAAATAATCTTTGTATACATATAAAAAATTCTTAAGCTTTATTTTCAAACTAAACAATTTTAATTTTAACGTTAAGTAGATACATAAACGGACAAAAGCGTTCCAATAAAAAAAAAAAGAAAAAAAGAACAACTAAGAATAAATCTAATTTTCTTACTTGTTAATGATGTTTGACTCGATTTGAATAATATATTTCGAAATATAGGAAATTGCGTATTATACACTGGAAACCACATCTACAACATTCTGTCCATCCAATCGGTGAAATTACTGAGCTCGCCATCTTTGGCGGAACATTCATAAAACTGAATGTTTTGCTGCAAATGTGACCATTCAAAGTCTTTGCCTTGTTTACCTAAATATACTGTTTTAGTAACGGCATCTTCACCAACGGATTTTAGTTTGCGGCTACGCGTATCACGAACAATATTCCTATATAAGAAAAGCTATTAATTAAATGTTCGAAACTCAGTCAAATAAAACTTACATTTCTTTTTCCAACGATGCCTTAACAACTTGCACACTTTTGGCAAGAGCCAAGTCTTGTTTATTACACAATACCACAACTGAACAAGATAAGGTGGCGGAATCAGTAAGGATGGTGTACAGGGCACTGCATTCATATAGATTTTATTTGTATATATATACACAGTTACAATCATTTTACTTAATTAACTTACTCTGCCAAATCTCGAATATCCTTTTGTAGAGTTACCGAATCCAGTACAAATACAATTCCCTTAGCAGTTTTTTTATACTGATCAAAACATTTTTCTCTTACTCTATAGTGACCAGGTATGTCCACCAGTCGCCCACTTAAACCCCCTATTTTATAGTCACCCACATTTTCTTTTATGGAAGTGAAAGTTTCCGGAAATTTATTGTATAAAACACGCATAAAAATCGAACTTTTACCAGCATCATTTATACCAGTCAATAGAAAATCTCTTCGTGCAAAAGATCTTTGACGTAAAATAAAGAAGAATACTGAAAAATAGAAAATAACTTTTTGAGTTAATTTAGTTTCTTTTTTCTTTCAACTTGAACATACCCAAAGCTATAAAGCCAACAATTACAGCAATCAGTATCGGTGACATATTTAATTTGTCCAGTTGCACTGGCTCTTTATATCTTGTTGTTTGCTCAGTTTGATTCACTTTCAATAAAAGCGCTTGATTTTATTAAAGTTTTATTTGAAACTTAAAATGTTAGGAATAATAATAATTTACTTCTATCCCAGTCATCAGTCAGCCACGCAAGAAACAATTAAACGTCAAAATAAAGCCATGTCAGGCTGTCAATACATTGCCAGATTATAAATTAAGTGCTGCCAGGTTTCCGTTAAAGAAAACCCGTTGCGAAAACTGAATTTAAACTAGACCAATTTCTATTTAATACGAAAAAAAAAAAAAGTAAGCGCTTATTTAAAGATATTCAAATAGAAAATTTCTCAATAAACCCTTATTAAAGAAATATTTTTTATAAATCAGTTTAATCATTATAAAACTGCGGGGGCGTTGGAAAACAATTTGTAGCATTACAAAGGCCTCAATTAAAATCCATAAAAACACCAGAGAAATTAAATTAAATATTTTTATTTGAATCAATACACATACTAGGTACATCGTAAAGATATTGATATTCTATATCGTCGAATAACTAACTATAAAAGAGCAAATTGGTACAAAGTTTGATTAAATAGATTTTAAGGAACAATTCTTTCTTTTTTCAATTTCTTGCTTTAAAAATCAGCTCTACTACGTGTATGTATATTTGCACGATTATAAGAATTAACTGTCGAACATCGTTTTTGTGTATGTAATTATTGATTAATGATTAAATGCATAATTTGTATGTTTTAGTTAAAAATAAAATAATTTAACTGAATTTTATCCATCGCGTTAAGTCTGCAGATAGTACGGTATTTTATATATGTATTATCTTGACTTTAATTGAAAAGTGTTTGATATTTTAAAAGCATAAATTAAATTAGCATATATATTTTTTTTTTTTTTTGATTTTTTAAAATTGAATTATAAGATAAATATAAAATATATAAAAGCATAATTTAATTCTGGAAAAGAGTTCGTGTAAACTCAATGTAATCTAGAGCATCTTTAATGGGTTGTCCAGAGCGGGGTTCAACGTAAGGTTTCATACGCTGTACACAATAGTCGGCCATGTCCTTGGTAAGATTCTGTAAGCATATACATATTGATGTCAATATATTAATATAGTGTGGCAGAATTGAGTTGATTGTAAAGAATACTTACGCAATATAATTCTTCCTTGGTAACGTAGGGACGATCGGAGGCAGTGATAGCGCGGAAAGCATTTTCAATTTCTTCGTAGGATTGCACATTCTCAGTTTCTTTGGATATCATGAAGGCAATATATTCCTGAAGGGAAACATAGCCATCACGGTTGGGGTCGACCACATCTAAAATGGCTTCAAATTCTGGATCAGGCTGGCCTTCTTCTACCATTGGCAGATCGTAGCCGAGAGCACGTAAGCAGGATTTGAATTCTTGATGATTGAGTTTTCCACTCTTGTCCTTGTCGAAATGTTTAAACATCATGGAGAATTCTTTAAGGGAATCTTCAGATACGCCGGAATGATTGCGTGCCTGTATCTGTTGCTCTAAATTATGTTGCATTCTCATTGATAGTTGATCCAATTGATCCCATTGTTGTGCCAGGCCTACGGTTGAATGTTCCGTATAACGATTGTCCAAAATTAAATGTTCCTCTAATAAAGCTCCCAATTCTTCAATTTTCTTAAGATCAACACGTCGTGCTCGTACTTCTGTGGCTTTGACGCGAAGTGCTTCCAGTTGTTGTTCCAAAGAACCGGAACCTTCCATCATAGACGTTCTGTACATAATAAAAAAATTACAACAAACATATATGAAATTAAAATTCCTTAAAAACGTTTTAATATAAATTGTGGTTAACTGTGCTGGTTAAATATTAGCCGTAACTACTTATTTTCATAAATTTTTTTTAATAATAATTAAACAGAACTTACTTATGTACATTTACGTATGTTTATACCAATACCTTTGCAAAATTATATTTACAATTAATTTAATTGGAAATAGTAACGGAGTTCACGCTTTGAAGTATCACTATTAATGTATATTTACGGAAAACTTTAACTACAAAACGAGATCGACTTTTTCTAATAATTATAAACAAATATAATGTAAACAAATGTGTTGTTAACATATCCAGTTTTCAAGTAGATAAGCTTATTTTCAGCACTTAAAATGTAAACAACAAGTTTTATCTCAAACTAAAAGTTGGCACCATTTAGTAGCAGCTGCTTTACACCACTGTAGAATGTATTTACATTGGGTTATCTTCAAGGCACATTTATTTACAAGGTAAAAGCAATCCTACAGCTAGATATTTTTTCTTTCGAATATGCCTTGGGTTTTTATATTGTAGTTTTGAAGTGTTGTAGCAAATAGTAGGATAGAGCTTTTTCTTGTATAAAGATTTTTTAAATTTATTTTATTTTTAAATTTGTACACTCGATACAAGGAACTTTACACTGAAGTGTAAACTCCGCTAATGTTATATGTATGCACTATATCATCTAAGTTATAAGTAACAAGGAACCAGGACAAATTAAAAAAAAAGTAACAGAACATAAAAATAGACTAGTAGGCGTATCAAAAAATAAAAAAAATGAAGGGTCGTAAACTAGATGGTGGTCTTTTTTAATTTTCATTAATAATAAATGTAAGCTTATTTGTTTTTATCAACTATAAAAAAAAAATTAAAACAGATCTAACATTCTATATAAAAGTAAAAAAGATCTGAAGTTTTTTTATTCCATAAGATTAAAAATTTTTTTTAAGTAAATGGAAATCATTGTTGTTAATTAAGACCTAAAACAAAATTAAATTTTCAACTTATTTTTCTTCTCAAACAATAAGCTTCCTAATTTTGCCTTATGAAATTAATTAGTCTTCTGATGATTATAGAAAAAAATGTTCAGTAAGCCAGGAATAAATAAAGATATTTAACATTACGTTTTAATTTCTTTTTTGTATAAATAAATTAAAATTATTTCATGCATAAAGTGGAGTATTTTATGGAAAAGCACTCTTTGTAGAAAGCTGTCCACATTTTAGCAAAAATTTACAAATCTACCAAGAGTGAGTTTCCTTTTAAGTGTAATATGTACGTACATATAAATACACACATATAAAGCAAATGTATATTACAGCACATATACAATTTATAGGCATTTGGGTTAAATTAAAGGAGCAGCGTGTTTTCTGATACCACTACCCCTTCAATATTTTTTTTGTAAAGAAAGCATTGGCCTCGTTTTTGTTTAGAACTCCTAATATATACATACATATGCATACGAAAATATTTATGTACAAAAGAAAATTAAAATAGTATTCGCATCATACAACAAAATTAGTTGGCGGTTTAATTTGCTTTTTGTTAAGTTATGTTAAGAATTGAGTCAGACAACACACATTTTTCTTTCCAAAATTGAGATTGTCAATTTAATGAAATTGAATCAATCGAAGATTAAAAAAAATATATATATATAAATATTATTACCCTTGACCGTTATAACCCAGCATATAAAACCTAGAAAAATTAAAAAGTTGTATGAAATAAATACAGAGTGCCAAAGTGCAAAGAAATTAAAATTGAGAAAAAAATACTTTTTGCCCAAAAACGATTAATAAAAAGTGAATAGATTTTTTTTTTTCAAATCTCTTTAGCAACAAACATACATACGTAAATGGGGTTTCATGAAAACTTACCTAGTTTCGGTTAGCCACTGATGGAATAGATTGGCATGTTTGGCAAATTCTTTGCGCAACTTGTCGTTTTCTTCTTGACGTTTAGCTTCCTTGGCCAATTCTCCATCTCGCTCCTCTATGATCTTTTGCAAGTTACGCCAAGTTTCTTCAAGAGCTTCCATGGTGAACCAGGTATACGGATTGGGTCCAACATTGAAGCTCTTGATTTTTTGGTCAAGTGCAGACAATGCCTTGAAGTCAGCTTCAGCCGACGACAATGATGCTTGGAATTGGGCGTGGGCATCGCGAAGCGCACGAATTTCTTCGATCGAATTGCAACGAACAGGATCGGTAAGATCTTCTTCGGCATTTTCGAACCAAGAATTAAAGGCTGAAGCCTTCTTAGCAAATGTCAAGTAGAGTTCTTCGATTTGGCGGAATTGTTCCTGCATAGCCAAGAGACGCTGTTTGCGCGTCTCGGAAGCATCACGCAATTTCTGCCAACGTGAAATTACATCTTCGTGTCGTTTGAGTATAGCTGGAGATTGTGCATGGTTTGCATTGATAAGTTGATCCTTCAAAGTGGTTATGTTATGAATGCCTTCCTGTTCGAAAGCATTAAGACCTAAACGACACAAGCAAAGGCCAGAAAGAACATAGTTAAAATAAAGGCCAATTAAATATTTTCTAAATATACTTACCAGCATCGAATGTCTCTTGTTTGGTCAATAAAGTTTGAACTGTCGAAAGATCCCGTCCATATTCATCTGAGCGAACGTAGTTCTCCTTATCAGCTATCCACGATTCAACAACATCAGCTTTCCACATGAATTGTAGATAGGCAGAATTGTCCAACAAAGAACCCTTTCGTCTGGCAGCCAAAGCATTTAAATTGTCCAATTTATTGCGCAACTGTTGACATCTCTGGCTAATGGATTCACCATGATGATTTTTGGCCTCCACTAATTCTGTTCCTTGTTCACAGATCAAAGCACAGCGATCTTTATGGGCGGCAAAATCAGTTTCAAAGGCATCGTGTTTCTTTAAGAGTCCTTGGACAGCAGCCATAGAATCACCATAATCATCGACAGACAACAACTGTTGCTTTTCGGTAATCCAGGCTTCTTCTTCTTCTACTTGAGCCAAAAATTGTTGGTATATAAGAGATTCATCCAATTTCTGGCCACGAGTGGCAGCCAAGTTCTTCAATTCAGCCCAAGCCTGATTGAGAGCTTTGAGACGTTGTTCAATCTCTGGAACACCCAAATTAGAAACATCCATTAATTTTTCACCAGCTTCTTGTACAGCTTGAATAGCTGGCTCGTGAGAAGCCAATTCAGCTTCGAGACGTTTGTGCTTCTTCTTTAGATTTTGAACACCAGTCAAATCACGGCCGTAATCATCGGAACCCACCAACAGCTTCTTTTCCTTTATCCAGCTTTCTTCATCTGCAATATCACGGAAGAATTGATGCAAAGTCAGAGCTTCATTCAGTCTAGCTTGGCGATGAGCTGCCAAATTGCAAATGCGTTCGTAGCGTTCATTTATGCTTTGGCGTTTTTCTTGGATGCCAGCACTATCGAATTGGCCACTTTCAACCAATGAATCAGCCTGTTTGTTCATGTCCTTAATGCGATCTTCATGGGCAACAATGTCAGCTTCAACCAATTGATGTTTCTTCATGAGATTTTGCACCGAAGCCAAATCTTTACCAGAGTCTTCGGTGGTGAGTAGAGACTCAACTTCTCCCAACCAAAAGTCCAAATCTTTAACCGCTGCAATGTAAGTGCGTTGCTTGTTGGCCTCCTTAAGTTTCAATGATTTCTCAGTAGTTTTATGGGTAAGGTATTCCCATTGATCGGCAATTTGGGTAAGACGTTTCTGAACTGCATCTTCAGAACCAGAACATTGCTTTTTGTCAATGAGATTTTCTCCCATGGCCAAAACACTTTGAATACGATCGGCGTTTGCAGCCAATTCAGCTTCAAATGCCTGATGTTTTTGATGTTTGGATTGTATATTGGCTGGGTCCTTGTAACTTTCTTCAGTAGCCAATTGCAATTTCTCAGCAATCCAGTTTTCAATCTCATCGGCATCGCGCGAGAACTGTTGCAACGTCTGTTCATCACCCAAACGAGAACGTTTTTCAATAAGACCTTCTTTCAAATGTCGCCAACGTTCTAATACCTGTTTACGTTTATCGTCAATCAAATCAGATGCATAATGATTTTGATTGATCAACGTATCAGCGAGAACTTGCAAAGCGGCAATCTTCTCTTCATGACCATTAATGGCCTTATCGAAATCTTCATGTTTCTTAATCAAAGCTTCTACATTGTCACCCTTATCATCGACATCATCGGCATTAAGGAAGGCTTCACGAGCTGACATCCAAGCTTCTGCCAATTCACAATCACGCATATACAATTGTAAATCAAGATTTTGCTCCAATTGCAAACGACGTTCGGTCCAGGCCTTCTCCAATTCTTCACGGGTCTTGGCCAAATCTTCAATCTTCTCTTTGATTTCTGGCGATGCATAATGATTGGCCTGCAACAATTCTTTGCCAAATTGTTCGAAAGCACTAAAAGTACCAGCACGAGCATCAATTTCAGTACGATGTTCCTAAAGTGACCATAACGGCGAAAGTAATTGAAATGTACAATTTTAATACGAATAATAAATCAATTTCAATTAATAGTTTTGCTTAACAAATTTTCTTTGTTACAACCCAAATGTTAGACAACATTTAATAAACGGATAAAAAACATAGCGTTTGGTTATAGACAATATTCAGATTTACAAGAGAAAGAAGTTATTATTTTTTTTTTTTTGATAGTACACGAGTATATATCCCAGTTGTGGCGTTGTGTTAGAATAAAAGTTATATATGAATTAAAACGTACATTAAATGTACCTCGAAGCAATAAGGAATAATTGTACATCATAAACACTAATTTCAGTTTGGGATTAAGAATTTTTTATTTATTAATTTGAATTTTTATCAATATAAACAGAAAAAGCTTTTAAATGCTCCGAGGCAACATTAAATTTCAACTGCAAGTTAAAGCTAAATGATATACTATGATGCTAAATGTAATCACCGATTTTGTTGCGTTTTTAAATTTGAAGACATCCTTATTTGGCTCAGAAAAGGTGTATTTTCAATGAAACGTTTTTGTGAATTTTTAATCATTCATAAATCTGCTTAAATTTTATGAATTAATATGGAATAGGTATTACCCGTATTAAATTTCAACTAAAAGGTTTGCACGAACTTCAACTATTTACCTTTAAATGTGTATTCTCTTTGATGTGAGAAGTAATTTTGAACTTTATCCTGTAAAGTTCAGATTAAATTTTTCAAAAATATAAAACTTAAAAATTACTTGTAATCAAAAGTTTATTATAAATTAGTCTTCTTTTCTTGATGCTAACTTCAAATATGTTGCACAAAAAATTAATTTTTTATAGTAATCTAGCAGATAAACGTAAGTTTTTCTTTGTTTTTGTTTTTCATATGTTTTTTAATTGCATTTCAATAATGCTCAAAGGATATTCTAATGTAAAAAAAGAAGAGAAGAGAATAAAAAATAATATTTTTGTTTACTAAATAATAAAATGTTGGTTAAGCCGTTTGTTGCCTACTGAGATATAGTTTCTTGTTTAAACATTTGGAAAATCCCTGCTGTAAATGCTGGACCAATTGCTTCAAAAGGCCATGTCTCATGACTTGTCAAAAATATATGGTTACCAATGAAAAGAGAAATTATCACGTAATTGGTAGCAATGTGGTTATGAAATAAATTTTTTAGGAAACATTTTGGAATTGGCATCAAAAAAGGTTAGGCCTATTCTTACAAGTTAGTTATAGTTAAAGTTAGGATTAGGATTTTGGCTAAGATTTCAAGATCAAAATCGACTGGCTAGTTTAGTTCATTGTATTGCTTTATCGGCATACTTTAATATGTCCTTCAAAAATCATAACTTTAACTGTAGGCAACTGGTAATGCTGAGCCTGATTTTTAGATTCAAATTTTACTTATGTATTATGAAAAACTGGCAAATACTTTAGAAATGACTACAAAGCAGATTTAAACGCACGTGAATGAAAAAAGCAGGGAAGGGAAGTTTTAAAGTTAATTTTAAATGGAATTGAGTAACAATTAATATTTACATCAATCAATTATAAACTTCAATTTGAAAATGATAAGGTATAAGAAAACTAGGTAACTTCAAAAGTACAAAAGTAACAAGATAAAAGTTGAAATAACAGTGGTTGATATGAAGAAGTGTGCTAGAGCGAAACAAATAATTTGTTTCCGTTTTTGATATCTCTTTAACACATTGATGACTCTTCACTTTTAACAGGAGGAACTTCAATCATGCAGAACTTAGCTGTCACCTGGTTCTCTTATACTATGGTGTAAAATTTTTTTCCTAAAAAAATAATAAAATTTTAATTCGATGTAGAATGTGACTATCTTAAATTTAATTTTCAGTTTTGAAAAAAAAATTAATTCATTTTAGTATGTGTTTATGGAGTGTTTAAGAACAAACTCTGTTTTTTCAATAAACTTTTCGGATCTATTCTGTAAGCCGAATTCCAAAAAATTGTTCGTTTTAAAAAAAAAAAATTCACATGTTATTGATTTAAAAATCAAAAAACATGGAAAAACCAATTAACACATTAAATTTGAAGGCTTTTTTCATATTAGTAAAATTACTTGTACTTTAATACACTATTAGTTTGGTAAATAAAAGCACCTTTTTATTCCATATTTTGACGGACATCACAAGAGCTAAGTACTTTTCCATAGTAGCAAATAATGTCTGTTAATTTTATAACGCAAAAACTTGGTTTTGAAGTTCAAATAAAAATTCCAGGTTAACTTGAAATGATATCAACACGAATTTTTTACAGAACACTAGTAATTTTTTTCGTATTTGAAAACGATTCGATTTACAGAATAGAGGCGATTAATCCCTAGTTTATTGCCTGGGGATTTTAACTATTATGTAGCCTTCCCCTGGATTATACTAATGGATATTTTTATATCTCGAGCCACATCACTTAATGAAGTGTGGAATGAAGCATTTCAAATTATCCTTTTTTTTTGTTTTAATTGGAAAGAAAATTGAAATCTTTCTTACTTTCAAGGAAAGTGTTTTTTCGGTTTTTATATCATGCAGGGTTTTGTAATGACGGATAAATAACTGGAAAATATGTAACACTAATATTGAACACCTAGCATAATACACATAGGTAAGTATGCATGTGCACAAGCTGCCTCTTCTTATTTTCTTGATAATCATCACTTTGATACAAAGGTTGGATACTTAAGGCGGGTGGGTAGGCACTTATATAAGACGTATGTATGCATGTGTTAATGTGTAATACATTGTTTGTATGTAATATAATTTTTTTTTGGTTTACTTCATTATGACATGATAGGAATGTTGCATATACAAAAAATATACATAAATTAAATGTATTACATATTGACTAATGATGTATGTATGTATGTGCGAATATGCATGAATAAATGTATGATGATATGCTGGCATTAGTTCAGGACTAAGAATCGCTAATATTAAACTAATATACATACATATTATTGCCACTTGATTAGGGAATTAATAAATTTGCTTTGCAAATATGGTAGTAGTGCGTAACAAACATTTTAGGAATTTTTTTTCATCAATTACAAATAAATAAGAAAAAAAAACATTGAAATTTGTACAACAAAAATTAGAAAAAAAAATACAAATGATTTAATTATGTAATAAATAAAATTATAAACTTTGATGATGGCTGGTGAAAACTACCTCTTTTGGTGTTGGATGGAAGAAGCTTTTGGCGCTACTATTTCCATACATATATTCGATTTCAGAACGATGAGACTATGAAACACACACAGACACGCGAGAATTTTGAAAAAAAAAACAAACAAAATAATGAAAATAATAATTTAATGCATGAGAATTTTCTCCAAATACGAGTATGTAACACGAATGCAAATAAAGATCGTAAAAAACATCATGATGGAACGACCGTTTAAATATGAAAATAACAACAAGTTGAGCATGTGTGTGTTTGTGTTGTTGTTTTATTCCAGTATTTTACGGCATATGCCAAATCGCACACGTCACCCACGTTGTATCAAAGCCGACAAACAAAACGAAAAATATAATTTGCTTTAATCAGTGTTTGAAAAATTGGAAAAATATTTGTATATAAAGCTACTTTTAGCCTAAACAAATACACCCTGCAGGTGTTTTCAATTCGTAAATAAGCTGATTTTTATTAAACTTCACTAAGAGTTCAGTGATGCCATAGAATTAACAACATACCTGGTGTCTTTCAATAAGAGCCTCAGCACCTGTAACATCATTTGCTAATTCGTCGGAGGTAACCAGACCCATCATCGAATTGATCCACGCCAAAAGGTCGCGATAGTCACTAAGGAAACGTTGCAAATCGTAAGAGTCCAAAAGTTTTTCTTTGCGGGCTGTGGATTTGGTAATAATTAGGTCCCACATTTCATTTATTTCTTTCTGCTTAGCATAAGTCTGCTCAGCCGTGTCAGGATGCGATTGCATTAAGCGATTTGCCGTCTCATCTAATTGACGAATCTTATCACGCAAAGCGGCCAAATCACGTTCAACTCCCTCGTGTTTGCGTTGCAAAGTTTGAACGCTGCGCAAATCTTTACCCAAATCATCATTGTTGAGAGCGTTTTCTTTTTCAGCAATCCAATCTTTAGTTTCATCGATATCACGATGGAAACGTTGCACTTCGTGAGCTGAACCCAATTGGCTGGCTTTCTCTGCTGTCAAAGTTTGCAAATTATTCCATTTGTCATTCAAGTCTTGCATTTGCGTTTGAATCTTCATTGCTGCTTCAGTTTGACCCAAAGAAGTCAATTGTATAGCAATTTCATTCATATTGGCCAAACGTACTTCGTTAGCCTTTAAATCATCGTTGAAGTCATCGAATTTCTTTTGCAATACCTCAACCTCTTCCAAGTCTTCGCCGACAACATCTGCAATTTGAGCATGATTTTCTTTGTCTTTAATCCAATTAGCGAGATCAGCAGCTTCACGTACTAATACGTAAGCCTTAACAGTTTCATTTAATTTATTTTGACGCTCACGAGCCAATGTAAGCAAATTGTCATACTGAGAATTGATTTGAGCCTGGCGCTTTGCAATTGAATGATTGTCCACTAAGTTTTGTTGACTGGCACTGAGACCAGCTTCAATTTTTTTAATATAAGCGGCCGGCACGAAACCTTGGCGATCGTTTACTTCAACCTTCCACCAGTCTTTGTTGTTAGAATTCAAAAGAGTTAGCACATCTCCCTTTTTCATGGAAACTTCACGGGGACTCTTTTCGGTATAGTCGTATAAAGCAACAACACACTCTTTTCCCGTAATATCTACTACAGGAGTCTCTTGCTGACGACAGTTTTTGGCCTGTTCTTGCAAACCTTGTATGGTATTTCCAAAAGCTTCCAAATCGGAAACCAAAGCTTCGTGTTTCTTCAAGAGTGCTTCTGAAGAATCCTCATCTTTTCCGTAATCATTGCCAGTTGCAATTGGTTCTTTTTCACGCATCCAAGACTCCGCTTCATTCGCATCAGCAAAGTATTGGTGAGCTTGAAGAGAATCTTCCAAGTCCTGTTTACGTTGGTTAGATTTTTCTCTTAAATTGTTCCATTGATCTTGTAAAGCATCTAGCCTCTGGCGTATGTCTTCGCTGGCAAATGGTTGGTCTTTTAACATGTTCTCGCCTGAACTTATAACATTTAAAAGACGTGCTTCGTGATTATTGATCTCAGCCATGACGGCTTGATGTTTCTTAATTAGATTTTGAACACCAATTAAATCTCTACCACGATTAGTAGAAGCGGCAATTGGTTCTTTTTCGCGTATCCATGCTGCTTCATCTTCCAAGTCACGGAACAGTTGCTGCACTTGTAAAGAATCCATTAGATGTTGTTTGCGTTCGGCCATAGGGGCTGCTAAAGCTGCATAACGGGAAGACAAATTAGCCTCTTTCTGGCGAATGTTATCGGCATCGAAATGGCCAGATTCAATGAATTTGTTAGCTGCCACTTTAATGCTTTCAATGCGATCTTGATGGGCCATAACATCAGCCTCCAGCAGAGCATGTTTCTTTTGCAAATTCTGCACAGAAGTCAAGTCTTTGCCGTGATCTTCTGATAAAAGCTGCCCTTCAATTTCGCTCAACCACAATTCTATGTCTTCAATGGTGCGATTGAATTGTTGTTGCTGGCAAGCTTCGTGCAATTTGCATCCTTTTTTATCAGAAGCTTGAACTAATGTTTCCCACAAAACAACAATTTCTTGCATTCGCGTATTGATTTGGTCGGCGGCATAGTGGTCCTTTTCAATGAGTTCAGTTCCTACAGTGGTTATGTCTTCAATACGTGATTTGTTGGCATTAAGTTCATGTTCAAAGTTTTGATGCTTCTGCATTTTTCCATTCAAATTGGTCGGGTCCAAGTAGCTGTCATCGGTAGCAAACTTCAATTTCTCACTCACCCAGCCTTTGGTTTCATCACAATCTCGTTCGAATTGTTGATAACGATTTGAGTCTTCTAACAATTGGCGACGGCGGTTGGATTTTTCCAACAGAGCTGCCCGACGAGCCAACAGCATTTGACGACGTTGGGCCACATCATCAGCGGCATAGTGCTGACCATCAATTAACTTGGTGGCGAATATATCAAGTGCTTTAATTTTTTCTTCTTGAGCAGCCAAACTCTTTTCGAAATCTTCATGTTTTTTGATAAGAGCCTCAACTGAGTCTAAGGAATCACCTAGATCTTCATTGGCCAAGAAAGCTTCTTGTTTTGCCATCCAAGTATCCGCCTGTTCGGTATCACGGTAGAACAATTGCAAGTCCATACATTGTTCGTACAAAATACGCCTGTCTTCCCACAAAGAGAGTAAAGAGCTCTTGTCGTTTTCCAAGGCAGCTAATTTTTCTTGAATTTCAGCGGCTGCATAATGTTCACGTTCAAGTAATTTTTGACCAGATTCTGTGGTTAACTTGAAACTGTCTTCACGAGCATCAATTTCACCTTTATGTTCTTGGTGTCTCTCCAAAAGAGCTTCTGCTCCAGCCACATCTTTAGCTAATTCATCAGCTGAGATAATGGCTTTCATGCCATTAATCCATGACACCAAATCGCGAAAGTCAGCCAAGAACCTATGCAAAAAGTAAGATTCATCCAATTTTTGTTTCCGTTCGCCAGCTTTAGCTTTTAAACTTTGCCAGTAATTGGCAATTTCAGCTTGTTTATCACGAATTTGATCACTGTGATCGGCATGAATGGAACACAAACGTTGAGCCTCTGCACCCAAAGTAGACACTTTATCTTCCAGAGCCGCCAAATCACGTTCAACACCCTCGTGTTTACGCTGCAAGGCCTGGACACTGGCCAAATCGCGACCATAGTCGTCTGAAGAGAGAACTACGTCTTTTTCTGCAATCCAAGCAACGGTTTCATCAGCATCACGATTGAAGCGTTGGATTTCATGAGCTCCAAACAGTTTTTCTTGGCGTACAATGGCCAGTTGTTTTAAACGTTGCCAAGCCTCATTCAAATCCTCTTTACGCTTTGTAATCGTGTCACGATCCGGGTGAGCATCCTGTATTAATTTATCGGCCAACTGATTGACTTCAGTAACGCGATACTCTTGTGAAGCCATATCTTTTTGGAATTCATCGAATTTGCGTTGCAATACTTCAACATGCTCCAAATCTTGACCGAACTCATCAGCTGTAACAAAAGCCTCCTTATCTTTAATCCAAAACATTACCTCTTCGCACTGGCGTAAAAATTGTACAAGAACTAAGGCTTGTTGTAATTTTTGACCCTTCTCCGCCAAACGGCTCAACAGCAATTCCCACAAACGATGCAGCTCGTCAAGACGACGACGGATAGTTTCCGAAGCAAAGTGGTTTTGATTGATCATTTCTTGGCCGGTGTTATCCAAGGAGACGATAGCATTACTATGGGCTGAAACCTCAGCTTCGAATGCTTGATGTTTTTGAATTTTAGCTTGTAAATTAGTGGGATCACGGTACGATTCTTCGCTAGCTGCCTGTAGTTTTTCATTGATCCACGATTCTAATTCATCGGCATCACGCTTGAAATACTGAAAACGTCGCGAGTCTTCGAGCTTCTCGCGCTTTTGACGGGTTTCGATTTTAAACTCATTATAACGCGACAACACTTGTTCACGTCTTTCCTGAATGTCTTCGACAGTTTCAAGAATTTTAACTTCCTTGGGAGTAAAATTCTCCATGTTCGTTCGTTTTTAATAAATTTTCTGCAATTAAAATTGTTTTCAGTTTGCGACACAAAAATATTAATACAAATAGAATTATTTACCAGAAATTACTCTCGTTTATAATACTGTTTCTTTCTATGATGGTCTTTTATGTTCGTTTGCACTTCACGTCTTCTGCAAGAGAAATAAATTGTTAAAAAAATAACATTAAATCAGAACGGCAATGAAATCCAATTAGCACAAGTCAAGTCAAGTGCTAAAGCCGGCGTATTGACTATGCCAACATTTTGTATTTGTGAGTGAACAACCAACGATCAGACAGCTTTCACAATAAACTATAAAATACATAAATATGTATGTATGTGTGTGTGTGTCAATATGAAAAGTTCAGTGCGCTGTTATTACCACACCCTAACTAAATCCAATAATCTACTGAATTGATAAGTATTATGAAAAAAAAAAAAAAAAAAAAAGAATGACCAATGATGATAGGAAATGCCATGTTTTTATTTTACAAAAAATTTATTTAATTAAAAAAATTCTATTCATTGATCATTGATCACATCTAAATATTGGTAACTTATATGAATGGGATCCATGCTATTATTCAGATATGAAATGCTTCTGTTTATTTTAATTATTTATCTAAATAGTAACGAAAAACTATAGTAAAAGAGAAAATGTAGCATCGTGAACGAGGATTTTGAATAAATGCAAATGCATTTTTAAAAATATTTTTTTTTCTCACACTTTATTTACTTTTTTTATTTAAAACTTAGAACAAAATCTTTCATAAAACTAATTAAGAATCAGTATAACATAAAATATAAAATTTTTTTTATCAAATTAAATCAACATCTCTTGATAAATCGGTCAACATGTCCATATATAAAATTGATTTGTCAGTATCATCGTCATCACTGTGATCTCTTTTCTTTCCATTATTTTTACAAAGAGTATTTTGTGGTACATCTGATGTCGCCTTTGCAATAGTTCGTAGCATATTTGAAATTTCATTTAATACCAGTGGACACCATTCATATTTCAAAATTGCTACAAAAAGTTCATTAATATAATTAACTGTTACGATTTGTTTTTTAATCATGATAATAATTAAGTGACCCAATTGATTAAAACACTCCCTTCTAGTGCCAAGAGATTCTATAAATAACTTAGAGAATAACGAATCGTAAATGCAGATGCCGGATGAAGAGTAACAATCAGTAGCATTTTGCATATTAGGATGTAACCAAACTTCACATGCAGCCTCTATTAATTCATCAATTAAATGAGAATAATGTTTAGTTATAATGTTTTGCATTAGTTTTACAACTCCGTTACCAAGTAAATGATAGAGGAAAGAAGGCAACACGTTGTCAAATGATATAATTAAATTTGTTAGTAGAGATACTATTGGTTTAGAGTCTGTGAACCGTTCTACTCTAACTGAGGTGCAATGCAACCAGTATTGCAAGTCATCTATTAAGTCAGATACACTTGGTGTCTCATTGATTATGGTTAACTGATTCGAACCCAGTTGTGAATTATTTTGATTGGCATTGCAAATTTTTTCGGCCATTTCATTTAAATCAGGACAAAAATAATTATCCTTTTCAATGTACCCATAGAACCAATCGTATGCTTTAATAGCAGCTTCCTTTTCAATAATCATGAAATATGTTTTCTTTAAAGCTGGTGCGGTTTCTTCTGGCAATAGACTATCTAAAGCATTGTTGATACGTGCATGCAGGATTTTAGGTATGCACTCATCCCACTCTGCTTTGGCTTTGGCATAAGCTTCACCATAAAAAGTTTTTATTTTATTATAAACCAATTGATATTCAAATGAAGTAATTTCATTGACCAAATTGTCGGCATTAGTTTTCGCTGGTAACAAAACTTTTAATTGTCCATCTTTCACGGTACTCTTGTAACATCTTTCAGTACAAAACTTTATTATTTGCCGAGTGGATGAATTTTGAGAATGCAGAAATGCTTGTATTAAAGATTTCTGAATTTCTTCATCTTTATTTTGGCAGACATCTACTTTTATGGACGGCGAACTGGGCAATTCAGCTATTCTGGTGGTTATATGTCGGTAACGCCCAGTTCTTGAAGCATTCTTTGTTTGTGCATATTTCGCTGGCATTATGGACACTCTGAACTCAGCTAAAAATGGACAAGCAATTGGCAGCAACGATTCCAAATATGGATTCAAGACGTTGATCTGGGATAGATTGCAGTCAAAAGTGTTGCATTTTAACTTACTTTTAACGAAATCCAATTCCGAGGAGTTTTCGTTCAACATGGCTCTATAACTATAATAATGTTCAGCAATAGTTTCTTTTGACTCAAATAACCAACCCAAACACATTTTCATCAAAAACAAGGAGCTGGTGCAAAATGGTTTAGAGCTTTCTAAGCCCAAATAGAAATATAAAGCAAACAATAGTTTTATGGCTTTAATAGAGTTTTCCAATTGCAATGTGATATTATCGAGCATAGCAAAATATTGTACCAACCAGGGAATTGCTATCAACAGTTTATTTTGTTCAATAGCTTGTTCAAGTAAGGCACATATATCGAAGCTGGGTTGCATTAGGGAACGTAGCTTGACTTGATTTTTTTCAACTTTCGACGGAATTGTACTGCAGCTGCTTATGTTGTAAGGCAAAGCTATCGAAAATCCAAGAAATTTGGCTAATATAAGCATAGAGTTTAAAATGTCAGGTCGCACAATAACGTGATCACTTGGCGAGCATTCATTTAGTGACACATTTTGTTCGTCTGCATCATTTTCATTTTCGGTTATATTGATATGATCCAGTGAAGAGTCATTCTGTGCAGCTAGTTGAGCATAAAGTTCCATTTTTAATTGTTCGGCAAAAGCCAAAGACCGGCTTTCTAATATGAAATCACGAAAAAAAGCTTCAGTACGTGGAAACTGGTAGTCTACACTAAATTGGCTGGGTGCTATCAATCGTTGTGTTAGTTTTGATAACTTTTGTTGATCTACATCCAAACCAATTTCTTCCGGTGACGATGTATTAGAGGCAGACAATATCAATTGGGACACAAAAAGTTTCGCCAAATGAGCCATATTAATGCAGTTTTCCGATATATAAAATATTTCTTTAATTTTGGGTGTAATTTCCGCCGAAAATTTCCACGACGGATTTAAATGATTAGATTCCCAAATTTTTAAACATTTATAAAATAAATCCCTTTGGGCTCGAAAGTTAGTAAATTCTAAGTGTGAAGTAAAATTTTCCTTCGAATCCTGTTCGTGCTGGAAGTAAACATTGCTGCAAGCTTTTGAATCGAAGCATAAAGACGAGTCAGAAAATGGTTTATCCGCAATGAGCTGCTGCTTACGCTGGTATATTTCCAGCAAATATGTTTTAACCTCATCAGGCAGATATGAAAAACGTTCGCCAATCAAAACTACGCCCAATGATTTTGCATCTAAAGATGCTAGAGCATTTTTTTCGTGTTCCAAGCATAATATTGAAAAATAAATTGCATTCGTTAAATTCTCTAGCATCGAAAGTCCCTCTACATCTGAACCACTGTCATCCAAATGTAAGTGACCTAACTCATCATTTGTTTTATTAAGAATTTCATTGTTGCTCTGAGGGGCATTCAAGAGATTTAACAGATATGATAACTCGTTTAAAATACTTGTTGTCAAATTTAAGTCAACAATTAAGGTGTAAATTTCGGCTAATGTTTTCAATGAAAGATTACTTCTTAATTTTTGTATATCTAATAAGATTGTATTGAAAGTTTCATTTTCTTTAATCATAGTACTGGTAGCAGCAGTATTGGTCACAGTAGATACTACGGGCAAAGGCACATTTTCAATTTCTTTTGTTATTTCACTGGCATTAAATGCTAAAGATTTACGAGCTGCTAATACGGCGCATTGATTTTTATCATCCAACTCTGTGTTGGATATTTTAAGTATATTATTCTCGTTACTAAATGAGCTTTCCCCAGCAAAAATTGACGAATTATTTATATTTTGTTTCACATTCTTACTTATCGTGATAGGTTGCAAACGTTTTTTTGGCTTATCATTTTGTGGTTTCTGAGCAGTTGGAGTGGTTGTTTTCTTTTTGTGAGACCGACCGGTTGTTGGAGTATTGGAAAAAAGAAAGTCCCCTAAACATAGACTAGTTCTTAAGCTCTTATTAGTAGAACCTGATGATGAGGATGGTCCTTGCGAATTCTTTATCACATTACGATTTATTGGTGTAGAAGTAGTGTTACTATGTGAAGCAACCAAACGGTCAACCGAAGAGCTGAGTTTGGGGGTTGAGGGTAAATCGATGTCAGTGCAAAACTTGCTTAAATTAAGATTGTTTTTAGAGACAGAAGCATGTTTTTGTGGTATTTTTCCAGGTAGGGAGTCTACTCCTTCTCTACTGCTGTTCCCTTCCAATGTTTTCACAGGAGTTTGGCACTTTGGTGTCTCAACTCCATTTGTCTTCATTACATGAGCCTCTGTGTGCTGCCTAAGAGTATTTAGGAAATACACAGCAAATTCTTCTAAAGAGCATAAGTTTTCATCATCGGCTTCAAATTGCTTCAGAAACCATTTACGAAATTCCTGATTTTCGTTTTTAATTTCACATTTAATTAATTTCTTAAGTTTCTTTTCTGGATTGTTGATCATTTTAAAGGCAATAAATTTCGTTGTTGTCGTAATTTTTGTTTATTTCAACAAAAGTGAGTTATTCCATTTAACTATCTGAAACGGGAGATGATAAAAGAGAATTGTTGGTTTGGAATACTGTGGCTACTGGTCGGGAGATTTCTAATTAAATTTTTTTTTAATTTTCATTATGTCATCCCCTTTTTAAAAAAATTCTACTTTAAAGATAACAATTCTAAACAGAATAGATTTATTTAAAGAAATAAAAGCTTTAATGTTTTTACATATATATATATATATATATATATCAATTCTACTGTTAAATTTTCAATCATATACATAACTAGATAGACAGATTACAATATATTTTTACTATTTATTTTCACAGATTTTACAATTTTAGTGATATGTACATAGTATGTAATTATATACTAATATCAAGTGAGTGAAGATCTTTAAATTTTTTTTTTTTTTTTGGAAATTTCCATATACCCCAGTGTGTTGCTCTGAGGGATTTTAGCGACTTCCGCACGAATCATGGAAGATTACGGGATGTGACACATATCATTTTAAAGGAGAGTTCGTATAGATTTGTAATCCACTTCACAAATACTCAGAAAAAACTGAATTATTTTTAAAAATTTATTTTAAATTTCCATATACGCCAGCGTAGTTGCTCTGAAGTATTTTGACAATTTATAATTTAACTATAGTATGTATAATTAGCTTATACATAATTATAATTTCCAAAACGATTGCAACAATTTAAACTCGAACCAAACCGATAGTTCTAAAGAAAATTTATAATATTACATTTTAAATTAACGAACACAGTTTAAAAAATTTAAACACTCTCAATGATCAATTAATTACACATATTTCTCTGCGCCTTCCTAATAGCAAGTAAAGTTCCAATTAACTCATTTATGAAAATGACGCAATTCTTTGCTTATGGAACATACAAACACACATTTACTAATACGTAACATCCAGCAATCAAGTCAGTATGTCAGACAACCAGATGACGAAGAGTTCAGGAAGGGGTAGTATTGCGAAATAAGAACACAGTCAAACAGTGAAATAATACACATTCAAATATACTATAGCATATAAGCAATCGTTGCTGCAGTTATTCATATGGGGGCAATATTTTGTTCGGAAGATGGAAGAGTCAATATTAATTGCCTTTCGTTAAAAACATACCATCCTCTTTTATTAAACATTCCAGTTACTTTGCGGTTATTAAATAAAAAGCTTTAGATCAAATTCTGTTTAAAAAAAGATTGATTGAAAAACAATAAAACACAGGTACAAGTGCATCCTAATTGCTAAATTAGTTGAGCAAGGTAGTACAGACAGAGTTAAAACATTAATCATTAAATTAGTATAAAACATGAATTTTTCCAATTGGAAAGAGAGAAAAACAAGATTCGGTGTCCCGTATTCAATCAATAATACAATTTACACGAATGGATGACGTCGTTTTTTTCACTCACACATACACAAATCTTTGCAAAAAAAAACTTTCATCTGCATTTTTCATAATTTTTTTAAATACTACCAACATATTTACAGGACTATTTTCAACATAATTTAAAAATACACTTATTTATAGTTTTTTTATTATAAATTATTTTGATATTAAATTGACTAATAGTTTTTAAGGGTGTGGCGTGGTATTACATAGCAATTTCTCATATTGATTTTTCACATTTAATTTGTTGGTATTTATTTCTTTAACTAGAACTTCATTTACATAAATAAAACCATTTAAAGTGAAACACTTACACCTTATTATTTCTTTTAATTTTTAATGGTAAATTTCCTTTTTTTCTATATTTTTCCAATTAAATTGCAGAACTTAATTTTCACGTCCAAACTTATCAAGAGCAAAATACAAAATGGTGAACGTGAAACAAAGCCGATTGAGATATTAGACCAACGGCGGTTGAAAGCAGAGTAAGTTTTGGCGGCGTCGCTTGCAAAATTACCATTCAGCGAGCGGTGTGCTTTAAAAAAGTTATGAACAAGGCAAACGCATAATAAATAAATTTATAAATTTTATTATTAAGAAAAATATATCAAGCAAATAACTTTGTATAAACTCAATTTTATAGTCGACAATATATTATATACGAACTTCATTGTTCATTTAGGCCGCGCGTCGGCTTGAAATTTGGAAAATTTGTCGGCGCAGGCTGTTTGTTTATTTTTCTGCAGTCATTGTTTTGATTTTGTTAGAGGATTGTATTCAGAAAAGAATCTGAATAAATATGGATAAACTAGCTAATCAAATTGGTTATTTGGTATTAAAAGAAGATGGGGCAGTTCTTGAATCCGGAGGTGAATTGCAAAATGATGAAAGAAGTGCCAATATCCTTTTAGATTTTATTAACCTAACAGAAAGGTATGACATACTTAGTGCTTTACAGATAATGTACATATATAAAAAATATTTAATTTTGTTTTTTATTTAGTGTCGATGAAAACTTTATACCAAACAGCAGCTGTGAACGCGTATCCATAGTGTACGAAGATCACAGTTATAATATTTGTATGTCCAATAGGAGAATTTACATAGTAAAACTGCGCAACGGTTCGTCAGCAGTTAAAGGTGTTGGTGTTGGAGGTGGTGGAACAATTTCAAGCGGGAATGGTTTATCTAATAATGGAATTTATGAAGATGCTGATGGTATAATGGGTTCAACGGCAGCGTTAATGTGAGAATCCTCAAGCGCTGTCTGTTGCGCCTTCTGCGCCCATAGCTTTCGACAGCGCAGTCCTACGGACAGTGCTTGCAACTCTACTAAGGATAGAACTAGACGTTTTAATTGGAAAACACCATTTATTTATTTAATTATATTGTTTATTTGTCAGCGAATACACCATCTTTAATTTCTTGTTCAAAAATGCGTTCTGCTTCTTTTGTAACGTCCAGTAGTGTAGCTTTCTGACTGAATATCACAACAAATCGCTGGCGCCAGTTGAAACGTCTTTTTACAATCCAAAAATCATTGGTAGATTTAACCATTATTTCTTCGTAGCAAGTTTTATCAGTATCTTTTTGCTGCTTGTCATCTTCGATATTTGAAAAATTGAATAAATCAGCTAATAAGTTGGTAACATTCTGTGGCAGAGAAGTCTTATGTTGTGGGTCATTATCATATAAATTACTACTTAGCTTGAGACTTTGATCATTTAAAAACAAATATTTAGGCGATATGTACTCTATAGTGTTCGTACAATCAATTGATGCAGATGGGGCAGCAGCAGGCGCCTTTAAATTACTAGTTTGCTTCGCTAAATACTCGGCAATATCTCTTGCCAAAATATATAACTTTGATTTGATTTCGGAATTTAAATCATTTTCCATGCCATTTGTTAAGTCAATATTATTTTGAAAAAATAGGCAGAGCATAACATTTGAAACCGGAAATAAAATCATTTCGTATGATGCTAATTGATCATCTCTTTTAAGGTAAATACTTCGAGAATTTAGTGGAATATTCGATGTATCTGGTAGTGCTGCTTCAGTATTTTGAAAAATATACTGATGAAGAGTAAACAAATTATGCGAACTTAATTTGCCTCCACTGAAAACAAATAAAATTTAATTAATTATTTTTACTTTAAAAATACGGTTTGAAACGTACACTACTATAAATTCCTTATAAAATATAATTATATCACTGATCATTGCAAATCTAGCCTTCAGAGAGTCTATGAAATTGTGTACTCGTAGAAATAATAATTTATCCAAAGGCAAAAATTGTAGGGGATTCATGAATTCTATATCATTAGCTGGCAATTTTAACATGGTAATATACTAGAAGCAGAATATGTATAAATAAAGATTTTTTGTTATTATATAAAATCGAATAAGTAACTTACTTACCTTGGTAAAGAAATGTTCCAGTTTTTGTTTTAACGATTCACGAGCTGTCTGTTCATTGCCTCCATATTGTGACAAGATCATATGAAATTTACCATTTTCTAAGCAAAATCGATTGTAACTTTGAATTAGTAGGCGTCTGTAAATGTCATCATGCAATTCAGATTTATGATATTCGGGATATTCAATGCCATCTTTTGAGTGGATTTCCTTGGGAACATTTAGAACAAAAGCAAGCCAAAAATTTGTTTCCGGTTGATATAATAATTGCGTTGTTTTTTCAGTATGGATAACTTCGCATTCGCCAGAGTTTTCCGTAAATGAACTAAATAAATGAAATTTAAACTTTTCTACAAAATTATAAAATATTGTGTAAAAAAATCTTACTCTGTAAATGCTGTAAAGGCTTGACTTAAGCCAACATCTCGTATTTTATCATTTATGTCGATTTCATGGGGAAAATAATACAAAATCTTCTCTTTTTCCTTGAAATAATAAAAATTCGCATTATTTTGATGAGTGTTTTCAAAGTTATGTTTATGTATGTATGTTAAACTATTTTTTATATTACAGAATTAAAAAAAAAGAGATAAAGAAAAAGAGAAGAGAAAAATAAATTCACCTGGCCTTCTTTTTGACCATAAGTTGTATTAAATATATAGAAACTTCTTATTGAAACTTCTATTTTGCGGGGTAAATGATGCATTTTATATATTATTTGTTACTATTGAAATTAATGCAAAAATTTAAATTTATTTTATGTAGATATTGCATTCCAAAAGAAAAAAACAAAACAAAATGAAGAAGAGTTAATGCTGCCAGGTAAATGTGTAATGAATTATGAAAAGATGCCAGAAATAAATAAATGAAATTTCATGTATGCAAATAAAAGGCTGCCACTGTAGCTGATAAAGGTTTGTATCCAGACTGGAAGCAGTTAATTTTTATTGGGATTTTTTTCAAAAATACAAATAAAAATTTGAAATTTAATTTTTAAATTAACAAAAAATTTTATTAAAATCCCTCCTGACTCTTTTAGGTGCTTACATTTATAGTATTGTTAAGTCCATCAGAAAGTGTAATTGGTTAACATGAAACACATCAAGTAAATTTATTATGACTTTAAATTTCTGTTCCATTGCGTGTGTTCTAAAAAAATATGCTCAAAATATTTTCTTCAGATTTTAAAATTTTCACTAGAATGCAAAAACTTTTCAAAGCTTTTGCTGTTAGTTTAAAGTCAATATTTATGCACGTTTTAGTTTATTTGAGTGTTTGTGTGTGTGGGTGTGAGTGTGTCGTACATAACAAATGTAAGGAAATGTAATGTTTATGTTAATTTTTTTTGATAAACATTTTTATGTCTATTCCCCCTAGTTGTTGTAGTACAAATACATAACCCAATTGTAAAGAAGGAGGACTAGGTTAATGGCAAAATAATAAGCAGTAAATTGCACATGTAATTGATTGCAAACTACTCCTATAAGTACATGCATACGTAAACCTAAATTCTGAAAGTAATTGTATGAAAGTGCCACTTGGTACACTTTTTCTTTTAATAAGATTTGAAATTCTAAAAATTTCACTTGTTCTGGCCTACTGTGAGTAGTTGTGTGAAATTAAGCGTTTGTTTATAACTCTAGAAGAGATTGTTGTTATTTTAACTCAATTTACAAAGTCTCCAGTTGCAAACAAATAAAAACTACCAAAACTCTATTAAAACTAACGAAAATTGCACAATGGGTGGCGGTTGGTTGGTGGCTTTTTTCCCTCTTATTTATTATTAAGTATGAACAGGAACATGAAACGCTTGAAAATTTAACAAATATTGAAGTAAGTTATTGTGTGTGCATGTTAGGGCATGTATTAAGGAAAAATAAACTTTTATTTAAATTAAATTAACATAAAGGAAAATGCAGGCATGCATGTTGCAAATATTATATCATTATTTAAGTTGCATAAAAACTTTTTTTTCAATGTACAAAACAATGTTTAACCAACTCTGGCAGCAGTATAGGGAGAGGATGACAATTTTTTTTTAGTGTTTAATACTTGTTGAAAATAAAATGAAGAAAAAAAATATTATTCTTCAAGTGCTTAACTGTTTATGTTAGAATTGGGAAAAAATAAATGTTTTTATATGAAGTAGATAAAAGATAAATCAAGATGAAAATATTGCAAAAAAAAAAGGCAAAACATAATTTAATTTGTAAAAAAATTTCAAACTTCATTTAAAATAAAAATTTTGTTCCTAACAAGTGGCCGAATTCAGCTTAACTCTATAACTAATAAAGTTCACTTAGCAAACGTTAATATCATCAACTAGAAATAATAATTTGCTTAACTTCTAAGCACTGCGGCACTTGGCATTTGTTAATTTCCTTATGTTCACGCTCTTGTTCTTATTCACAGCGAGTTGTGAATACAAAACGCTACAATAATTAAACAATTCAATTAATTTTGTTTCAATTGTATTAAATACACGCACATAACAAGGCTTTTGTTTGAATAAACGTGTTAAAGTAAACCACATCCGTTTATTTCAAATATCAATCAAATACAATCACACTTGACAGTGATGTGAATTTCAACTATTTTCAGCTAGATGTAATGCTTTTATATGCAGTAAAAGGGGGCGGTTTTTATTATTAGGTTATGAGTACTATAAGCCAGAGAACCTTTCTCTGCCCTCATTAATATCTCTAGTACAGGAGTTATATTTTCAATTCACCTCTCTTAAAATTGTATCCCTTATTAGGGCAAGCAATTAAATTAGTAAACTGATGATAAACTCGTAATTTACTTTAATTGAGAAGTGCCACGCCCACTATTACCTACCTATGAATCTCTCAACTAACTGTATTATTTCATAACTTAGTTGACTACATGAAGTTTAAAGGATTTAACTGATAAAGGCCTTTAAAAAATTATAACTATTGTTTTCTGAAAACTGACTTATTAAAAGAATTCAAAATTTTTATTATATTTGTGTTTAATTTTAAGTTTTTATTGTTAAAAACTTGAGTTTTAATATATTTTGTTGTAAAATAAAAAAAGGACATTCAACGCCTATTGCTAATTGTGCAGCAAAATCAATGAAATTTTTACGAAAGTTAGCCAGCAATAAACTACATTCGTATTACAAATAGTTTTAGCTTAGCTTTACGATTAGGACTAATTATTGATTTTTAACTTAAAAAAAAAAACTTTTTTTAAGGCAAAATTATGCATTTCAATCATGTGCTATTAGAAATAGTTGCCAACACGAAAATTTTAACTTGCACACCTGCCTGAAACTATAAAATTATTAGAGAGTAAAACAGGCATTTTGTGTAAACTAACAATGTGTTAAAGAAGTAATAATTAGCAAACAACTGGAGATTAAATTACGTATGCAAAATTAAAACGGCATCAAAACATGAACATGACAACGGATTCATATGGGAAATTAATGCTTATTGACAATAACACTAATACGTGCTTGCTTATACAATAAAAATTAATAACAGTCACGGAAATATACACACAAACACATATGTGGAGCCCAGAAACACACACCAGCACATACCACACATGTATGCACATGCAGCAGTATGGCCAGGAAACTTATAGTAAGAAATAGAGTGATGAATGATTTTAAACTTCCATTAGGATTAATCAGTTCTTCCATATTCACTAGTTTCCTAGCATCTGTTACGCTATTAATTCCAGTATCATATCTGTATTAGCTTACTGTAAAACAAATGTATTCAAATTAACTGAATATAACGCCATGAAGCATGTAAAAAGCAGTTCTAGGACAGCATAATGTTGAAGTGATGGATTTGTTACATGAATAATATGGCAACAAACACCGGTCCTTAGATTTTAAGAGCTGTGAGGCAATTACAATGATTAATTTTATACAATTGCTGGGATAAATTGGTATTTGATTTGAATGAATACACATACAGAAAACAACTTCGGTTGTGGGAACTAAATTTGTTTCTAATCAAAAATTTAGTTGTGTCATTCAAATATTTTAGTTGTAGCATCCAGAATTCGATACTGCAGTTCCAAATTTTGTTTTCTTAAAAATATTTCGAGCTGTTAGATCGATTTTTTATTATCACGATTAAAAAATTCGTCTTCCACAATTGAATTTTCGATTGGAACACTAAAAATTACCCACGTAAGAAAAATATCCGCTCACCAGAAAACTACAAATTTAAATCAGTATGAGGTCTACTGCATTATTGGATAGTCCAATCTAAAAATACTCATTAATCCCAATTGTATGAAGGTGTAGGCTTCTGTAAGCCTCAATCAAAATGATTTTAATGTCTACAGTAAAATGAGTAAAAAATACATGGATTGACTCCCCTATCTGTTAGGAGTCAGAATATATATACTTTGAAGGGGGCAAATGTACAGCGTATAAATTCGTAACAGAAACACAAACTTATTAAGCGGCTTATACACGACAGCAGCATTAAAAAATCATTAAATTTACAACTATTAAAAAATAATTTAATTGTGAACATGATTTTAAAATGTGAACTACATTCGTGTAAGAGCAGTTTGCCCCACACAAACTTAGATATTTTGCAATTTGTAACAATTTGCTGGTTTGTGTAAAGCGTAATTAGCTTAGTTAAGGAAAGTTGTCAAAGAGTAAACATTTGGAGGACTCACAGCGGTGTCCTATCAGTTATAAAGTCTTAAAGCCATACAATAGATGAAAAACTTGTATTTGGGCTTCATACAAAAAAGTCCGAAAATAATAAGACTTTTTTTAATGTGTTTTATATTTTCTAATAATATAAAGGTCTGAGCAGTAGTGTCGAAATAGATCACTAACAGTCACTAACAGAAAACTGCAAAAATCGTGTCTTTAATTGATTATGTATGATTAAAAATTTGTATGTATGTATAATCAATCAAACCACACAAACGAACAATTTGAGTAAAAGTTGTGCACAACAGTTGATTAATTTGTGTTCGAGGCACTATTAGAAATTGATTAATTTCTTATGCTGTTCGACACGACTGAATCTGAACAGCCTTGATTGAAACATTCAACAAAGCCGTGTAGCTTACTCAAATATAAGTGATCGTTGACTTAATGCCTTTTTGTATATTTGAGTTTCTTGCTTTTTAAATTCAATCATGTCGAATAAGAAAAAAAATAAAAACAATCAGTTTTTAATCGTGCCTCGAACATGATTAATTCAAATGTTTCAGGTCTCTGCTTACTAAGTTATAAGGGGGGTCTCTCACAGCAGCTATGTTTTTCGTGTTAGTTTTTTAAAACATTCGACTCTATGACTACTGTGTAAGTCCCTTAATTATTTGAATTGTTATTTTTGAAGGTGCTATAAGTCGACTTTAAAAAAGATTGAGTTAGCGGTAATTTTAGCAAGATGGTATTTTTTTTAAGACAAATCCAGCAAAGCTTCTTGTGTTGTCTGCAAAAAAACACTCAGGGTATAGACAGGAATCGAACCTATGACCCTCAAAGTAGTAGGTTAGTACGCTAGCTACTAATATATGGAGACACCCATTAAAAAAATCCATAAATATATGACTGCTGTGAGCGAGCCTTCATAACTAAGTGAGCAGAGTGCTCAAGTGAACTTATATCAGCTTGGTTCCAAACGGAATCTCGCGGTTCTAATTGAAGGCCGTTGAGCCGCCACGCAACCCTTTATCGGTTTCAAAAATAACAGCTGATTTATTGAAAATTAACTCATTCTTCGTCCAATTATTTCTCGTTTTCTTCTTTTTTTTAATTATTTTATTCCTTTTTATTAATTTTTTTTATTTGACTTTCAGTAAGTTTGTACCACTTTGATGGTATATTATGTGGTTCGTGTTTAGTACCTCAATCAGTTGAATGCTCGTGTATGCTGCTATCGTGTATGAGTCGCTTTACTAACAGTAAAGTTTATAAAAGTAATGCTTTAGCACAGTATGTGTGTGGCTTCTTTGGTATAAATACAAATATACAAGCACACATACACAAACAAACATACAAAGTCTTCTTCATACGCAGTTAACAATTCCCGGTAAGCAATTTGACAGTCAACTAACGAAATAATGCTAGGAAAACAACTGGGATGAATGACGAACTTTATATCCTGAATATTCATCGATAAAACTAAAACACATTTGTGTAAGTGAGAACGCGATGAATGTGAATGACATTTATTACAGAGATATGATAACGAAGTTCCTGTGGCCTCAGCTGAAGTGTGGTTTCAGCAAGACTTCCCTTGAAACAATCTATTTATTTACTGTAACATGATATAAAAAAATCTTACTGGGACAATCTTTATTTAAGAAAAATATAATATTTTTGTATATAAAAACTAAATATTTAATTTTTTTTTTAATTCGTCTCAAGGTTTTTCTTGATTTGTCAAAGTTGTGTACATTTTTATGGTCGGAGTTCCTAAACCAGAAAACAGAGATGCTTTCTGATGGGTATATTTCATTAAAATCATTTTCATGTTGAGAAATCGCTACATTCAAGTGTATTTGAAGTTAGTTGAATTGCCTGTAGGTTACTACAACTATTCATGCAAAACATTTGCAATTGTTTTCAAAGTTCTTGATGAAATTACAAGTAACTTTTTTAGTTGTTTTTTTTAATTTACTTTTTGTTTCAGTTTTTTTCCTTTTCTTTTTTATTAAAATTTATGAAGCCTAAATGATTCTCTTAAAATAAAAAAAACAGAATAAAATGGAATGAAGAAAAAAACATTTAAGTTAAAATTTACAAAGAAAAAGCCAGTAACAAGCTACAGCAAAGATGCTGATTGTAAGAAAAGTAAAATTAAAAAATAAAAAACAAAAAAGTTTAATTAAATTTTTATTGTGCCATTATCCTTAGAAACCAACAGCTACAAATACAAATATTTTATTAAAACAAAACATAGAGTCATAGAAATAGAAAAAAAGCAAGACATGGAGATTTTACTTTAACATCTATAAAGTCATATCACTTTTACCATATTTTTGACAGGCTGGATAATCCGAATGAAGGTAAATCGAACAAGTCGAGCGTCTATTAGCCAAACGAGCCGAGTAGAGTATTAAAATCCAAGCGACTGGAAGGCAAACCCCATAAATTAATTTAATTAATTAAAATAATTCAATATACTACTTTGAAATTAGAATAAACTTAAAAAGTTAAGCTCTGTTCACACCAATCGATGCGTTTGTAATTTCTACATCGTACATAAGACACCCTATAGTGTATATATACTCTATGTCACTAAGAATAGCAGAGTCGATTTGGTAATTTCCGTCTGTCTGTCTGTCTGTCAAGGCGTTGAAATTAACTTTCTGAAAACCCTAGTCAACATACTGAAAAGTTTAGTACAGCAATCTCTCAGTTGTTGTTCTTAAATTTTTGTTTTTAAAATTCAGCCGGATCGGTTCATAAATAGAGGAGCTATGAGTCGCAAAACCACGATTACCTCTTTTTTTGACAATTTTCTGAGTGATTTTTTTTTGCTCATTTTGTCTAAACTACGAAACAGACAAAAAAAAAAACGTGGTAATCAGTTTTATTAGAAATGACAGTTATAATATCTGTGCAAAAAATGCAAGCAATCACCCCAAAAATGGCACAGGAATATAAAAAAACAAACCGAAATTTTAGATTTTTATTAATTTCTGCTTTGTTTTTTTTTGCGCATTTTATCTAAACTAAAAAAAAGTAGTACACAGTTTTTTTATACACCATATTCATGGTATCTGGATCAAAATTCAGCCGAATCCGTTCATAAATGGACTGAAGTCGCTTAAAACATATTTAACGCGGCACTTAATTTTTTGTATGTTTTTGATGTTGAAGAAGAATATGGAAAATGAAAAATATGAATATTTGGCTAACACAGTGAAGGGTTTATAAGAATCGTTACAGCTGAATTTAACTTGTTAATACAAATGAAGAACAGACTCTGGTTTGACTGAGGCTTAAGCACAGTAAACATTTATTAGCTAAAGATAACAAGTTTCCTTTAAGTTCCACCAATTTTAGTTGACCCACTTTTCTTACATACTGCTAGCCACAATAACCATAATTATTTCACAGAAATTATTTTATATTTAAAATTTTCTGTTCAATGGTTGATTTTAAGGACTTGTAAGGACTTGTTGTGGAATAAAATTTCTATTTAAATTCAATTGAATGTTCATTCATTTGGTCATCTAACGTTTCAGCTGTAATTCACTTTATCTCAAAAAAAGGAAAGAAAAATTCAAAACTTTAAGCAATTTAGTTTATCATTGTATTTGTTGTAAATATTTCTTACAAATTGCAACATTTATAGTTATTTGTTTTAACAATTTTATTTTAGCCGTTTTTTTTTTTGATTTTTCAATTTATTTTTCTTTACCTTTTTAATATCAGCAATTTTATTTTTTTATTATTTTTCTATTCACATTCAATACAAAAGAAATAAAAAACTAAATAATAGTGGCGGATTCGTAAAGGAAAAACAAAAAAAAAAAAAAAAAAAAAATAGAGGCGAAGGAGTAAAAGCGATTACATTTGAAAGTTTACTGGTATTCAGAAAGTGATAAGTAAAATGTTTTATTTTTTATTTTTGCTTTAACACACTCCAAGTAATATGAATAGAATTTTCAAGAAAGTAAATTCCAAGCACTTTTAATTAGGGAAATTCCATTTCAAAGCTCAAAAGGACAAGTCATCAAACATTATTAGTTTGTTACCTTCACTCCCAAGCAAGTTGTGGGTTTTTAATTTAATATTTTAGAATTTTTTTCATAAAATTAATAGACCACGAGAAATTCCTATCGAATTTCTAAAGTTTTTTCATACAAAATCACTAAAATTGCGATAGTTTTCACCCGGCATAAAATAGCCCTGATTGTAAATTTTCGCTTTAAAACATTTCAATTGCGTGCTTTATTCTAATTTTCATTAATGCACTCGTGCCCGTTTGTGTGAGAAAGGACTATAACAAACGATTTCTTATCTGCAATTTCAGTTTTGTGTGAAAAACTAAAGAAAAAACGTGGCAAATAATAAAGAAAATTGCAAAACAAAATAAAAGAAACGTATGAGCAGCAGAAATAAAAAAAAATATTACAGAAATAAATGTGTGTGTGTGTGTGTGTATTTGTTTGTGTATGAGTTTCTAAAACAAATAATAGTCCAACAGCAAAGCAACCAACCAACCAACTCTAAGCATCAGGCATTATACTCGCAGCTGTGAGTGTGCAATACTCGAGATTGCAATTTTTCATAGAAATTAATTTTCACACCCACATGTACGAAAAAAAAATGAAGAAATAAAAAGTAAAGAACAAACCTAGGAAATGAAAATAAAAGAAAATTCTCTAAAATATGAAATGTGATATGAGCATTAATTTTTTTTACTTGTTTTCATTTTTTTTTATTAAAGAGTTAAATATACAAGTTTATATAACGTTTGCAAGTACATATATGTGTTTTACATGTGTAAGCAAACTGTAAAGCTGTTAGAAATGTTTGGAATATTTTGTGTGTGTTTTTAAATTGAAAAAGTAAATTAAAAAAAAAATACTCTCATGTAATAAAAATAATATTTTGCAAAACTACAATATAGTTAACGAGTAGCAGTAAATTTGGTAGGTATTTTTAATTGTCTATATATGATTTTGTTTTAATATAAGGATTCTAGTATGTGTTACCATTAAATTTTAATAATTAATAGCTTGTACAGCATTGTAAGAATTAAAAATTTCAATATGATAAATAAAAGCTGATCTTACTCTCTTTCTCTCTCTCTCCTGGTCTCGATTTTTACAACCCCTTCACCTTTGCTATATGTCTGTGTAGGCCTTGTTAGTACACCTACATGGGACGCCAATTAATAATAATGGATCCTTAAAAAAAGCGGCTTCGATTTAAATATCTGCATCTATCCTTCTGTTTGTATGCATGTTGAAATCAATCTTTAGAAGACCTATAAAAAAGTGTGGTATGGCAATTTGTCTTCATTTTGCTACTGAAATGCAGCCCAATCAGTTCAGTCGAAAATCACAACTACCTCTATTTTCAACCATTTTTTTAATGAGTTTTTTTTTGCGTTATTTTGTCTAAACTATAAAGCAGACAAAAAAACAATATGGTATGCAGTTTTATTAGAAATAACAGTCATAATGCCTGTGCAAATAATCAAAAAGATCGTTTCAGAAAAATAAAAAGTGCAGCCAAAAGTTTAGATTTTCATTAATTTTTGTTTTGCTTTTCAATGAACATTTTTAAGCTTAACCTGTGCGTAATGTTTGTGCATACAAACACTAAATCTGTCAATTGATTTTATACAAATATGTGTGTTTTTTAAATGGCTTGAGAGCATTATGAAAGAGAATTTTTTGATTTTTGCCATTATTTTGAAATTCTTTATCTGATATTAAATATTTTATTAAATATCGCACCTTGACTTTCAAGATCTATTGTGCAGCCCAGTTCCTAACTATAATCCGAGACTCCGTACGAATCTCGTAATTGTCTGCCCTACTACCCAAGCAGCTTATTCTGCATCTTGCCACCGCTGGACACTCGCAGAGAATATTAATTAAATAGGTTTGGTTTAAAAAATGTTTGCAAAATTAAATTAAATTATATTTATTTTGCATTCCCATTGGCTATCCTGCTTCTTACAATTTCTTGTTTATAAATATTAATTTAAAAATTGAGTAACTACAGCCATTTCATTACTTTTAAAAATAAATTTCACAGAAATGTTTTTTTTTTAGGAAACGTTAATTTTAAATTCTTGAACTGAACTGAAATGAATTATTTATTTATAAACAATAAAAAAAGGTACTCAAAGAAGTTTTTTATTTTTAATAATATTTGTCATTTACTTTTTTTTATATAATTTTTATTTGTAAGTTTATTTTAACTTTTCCATTTTTTATTAAAGTAGATCGTTTATTAAGCTTATTAAATATATTTTTATAATATGATCTCAAGCTTAATAAACTAGAATTTTTTATTTTTTTTTTATATTTAAGAAGAATGTGGAAAGTGAAGGATCTATAAGATTCGGCACAGCCAAATTAAATTTGTTATTTTCTATGATTTTATTTAAGTCTAGAAATACTGTTTATAATCTAGTTTTGTTTAATTACTCGACATTTTTAATTTAAATTTAAAAATTTCAAGGTGTTCACAAAAGGCGTTGGTGTTGTAAAGGAAGTAATGAACATTAGCAGTTATAACAAACCTTCAACTACTGCTACGTTCCTTTTCCACTTTATTTTCTTTCATATTTTTATTTTTATTTTAAGGGTTTTCATTGCTCTTAAGCACAATTTAGATTTTCTTTTGTATCAGAAAAAAAGTCTTTGAAATAGTTTTGAAAGCAAAAAAGTCTGTGGGAAATAGAAACCACTCTCTATTTAAGTTTTGTATTGATAAATGTTGACATTTTTGGCAAGAAAACTTTAAACATCCATAAAATTTATGGATTTGAACTAAAAACTTTACTTTGCCAAAAATATGTAAGAAAAAAAATGGTGGGAAAAAGTGTAACCCAACTTGTAGAGCACTGAACACCACAAAAGAAAATTCTAAGTACATGTGACCATAAAATTTGTGTGTTTTTTAAATCCCAAAATGAAACTAAAAAAGAAAATTTTATTAAGAGAATTTTCAGCAAACTATTTTTCAAAGCATTTTTGAATTGGAAAATTAAAAATTGTGTTTTTTCAGAAGTATTTTTTATAACAAAAAACAAAAATTAATTCCACAGACAGCAGCAGGCACGCGCAGTCAAAATTTCCTTAATTTTATACAAAAAATTCTTTCATTTAATAAAATAATTTAATTCATGGAATAAAAATATTTTACTAATTCCATTTTTTTTAGAAACAAAATTTGCAATTATACAGGGTGGGCCAAAAGAAACCAAGGGGTGTAAAAGTTTAATAACTTTTTTGTTTATTAACTTTTTTTTATTTTTTCTTTCAGATTATATAATATACAAAATGGAAATTTTTTTACACTAAGTATGAAAAATGATGTCTCTTAAATGACCACCGTTTTCAGCTTCGCACTGATGGGCTCTTTTTAGAGCATTTTCCATAACATCTTTCAAAACTTGTGGCTGTAGCGTTCGAATTTCTGCAACAATGTTTGCCTTGAGTTCAAAGATTGTCTCTGGCTTGTTCACATACACTCGCTCCTTCAAAAAACCCCAAAGAAAATAGTCGGGTGCTGTCAAATCTGGCGATCGCGCTGGCCAAATAATTTCCGAATTTCGAGAAATTATTCGCTCTCCAAAAATTTGACTTAAAAGTGCCATTGTGTCTCGGGCAGTATGGGCAGTGGCTCTGTCCTGCTGAAACCACATACCAGGACTGTTTTCAAGAGCAGGACGTAAAAAATTTTCTATCATAAAACGATACCGCTCTCCATTTACGGTTACAGCACTTCCATCTTCATTCTCGAAGAAGTAGAGCGCAATGACATTTTCAGATGTGATCCCACACCATACTGTACACCTGATGGGGTGCAATTGGCGTTGATGAATGGCTCTTGGATTTTGAGAACCCCAGAACCTACAGTTCTGCTTGTTAACAAAGCCATTCAAATGAAAATGAGCGTTAAAATAATTGATCTCTGGTTTAAATAATAAAATTCTATTGTTCTGGTTCTCTGTTCAGTTGTGAACCTCTCCATTATAAATTCTCCAAGTGTTGTCTATATAATCTGAAAGAAAAAATAAAAAAAAATTAATAAACAAAAAAGTTATTAAACTTTTACACCCCTTGGTTTTTTTTGGCCCACCCTGTACAAGCAAGCATACTTGAAACAGCTGATTTCAAATACTGTCAAGTACCGTTCTATTGTATAACAAAACAAATACTTCAGTGACAATATGTGTTGCACTGTTGTAAAAATTAGAGCCAATGCTTGTTCTGTTGCGTCATTTTTGTATATAACTTTTTGTTCTTCTATAAAAATGACACTAGAAACAGTGATTTGTTCTAGTGTCCAGTAGAGTTTCGCGAATTTCAAATGAGCTTGTGCAGTCCTTTAGTATTGAATCCACAAAATAGATAAATTTGTACATTTCGCTAACGCTTAAATTTTCTCACGGAAAGCAAACGGAAAGATTAAAATTATAAGAAAAAAATACAAAATTTGGCAAAATATCTTTTTTCCAAAATATTTTTATTTAATTTATTTTGAAATTAGTTTTCTGTTTGTTTATTTAAAATTTATTTTTATGTTAAAATATAAAATTTCTTTTTCATATCAACCACAGCTGACATAATAAAACAATTCATTTACAATAAACAACTTTTTAATTCAAAATTAAATGACACAATTCAAAATTACAAAAATGAATAATAACAATTTTGCGTATGGATCGATATTTCTTTCCGATAATCCGCGGAATCAATAATAATGAAATAATTGGATAGAAAAATTTTCTTTATAAATTGAGTGTCATATATCATATGATTTTGTCACATATTCAATTACGAAATGTTAATTGCTTGTCGTAAGGAAACAACACATTAGACGATTTGATGGTTTGTATTGAAAATTTAAATTTAAATGATTTTTAAAATTCTTTTTATTATAGAAAAAAAATTCTTTTTTAATTGAAAAGCCTTCAGAGGCAATTAATTGTAGAGTCTAATACATATTTAAGGGGCCAACTATAGTCCATATGATGAAGGCCTTAATCAAAAATGAAGCCTGCTTTTTTTAAGTACATAATCTTTGCTTTCTTTTTTTTAATGTTTTTTTTCTAATTCTAATGAAACAAATAATGTCAACAATTTTGTTGTACAATAATGTTCAAGGCTAAAAAGTATGTTGTATTGCTTGTTTCTTTGTTTAAAACAAAATAAGTAAACACACCCACAAACATTTTCAAAAAAAAAAACTGTAAAAACCATTAGAGAAATAAATGATTTATAAGCATAACTGCTTTTGGAATAGATTTTCCTTCTCCTACTACTCCCTCTCTCTCTCTCTTTCTCTTCTGCTTGGCTCTGTAGTTAGCTTGCTTTTTTTTCTTGGCTTCAAGGAAAGTATATTAGTCTGCAGATTTTTTTATATTTGTTTTTCAATTTAAAAAAAAAAAAAAAACAAACATATTGTGATTTATGACTAAACTACAGTGCTGGCAATTTATTTTGTTTCGCCAGTGAATCAATATGAACATTTGTGCAAAATTTATTCTCTTTTGTTTATTTACTTTTTTTTTAAATTTGTTCAATTGTGTTATTGTTGTTGTTAAATTAATTATTTCATTATTCTTGCGAGTTGTGTGTTTTTGTTGCTTTCATTTTCATCGTTATGTTATAAAGCAACCTGACGTATGATGAATATGAATCAAACAAATTGAAAATCACTCATACGTCCAGTTGAATTTGAAAATAAATTAATTATGAAAAAATACATATGAAAGAAGAATGTAACAAAATTTATTTATTAAAAACTTTTATTTCAGCTGTTATTTAAAAAAAAGGACTAAGTCCACTTTTGTATAAAAAATGAATTAATGGTAAGCTTGGTAAGTTATAGACTTCATCTTAATAATTCGCTGTTATATTTGAAAGTGGTATAAGTCCACTTTTGTTTTAAATGAGTTAGAGCTTATTATAGCAAGCTTCTGAATAATATTTTTTTTTAAAAGTGGACTTATATCACTTTTATATATAACAGCTCATTTATACTTTGTTATTGCGAGTAGTTATTATTTCACAGATTTTTTAAACAGTTTGATGAATTTGTAAGTAATTGTGTTAAATGAATAATAAAATATTTCAGTTATATAAAAATTTGTAATTGCAGTGAAATCAAATAAAAAACAATTGATGTGTGGAAGAAAATTAACCGCACAAATAAAATTGTTTATGGCAGCTAAATTACATTTTTTTTCTAAAAATTAGCAAAATTAAATTGTACTCCGTAATGCAGCTAATGATTCAAATTTAATTGTTCTTGGTATATAAAATGGTTTTAAACAACCTTAAATTGTATAAGAACCAAAACAGATTTACCATACACTCGCCAAGACAACGCTGCATACATCGGTTGTGAGTATTCAATTTATTTTCTATTAAAAATTTTTATGTGTGTGAAGATAAATATGTCAAGTTAAATATCAAATGCGAAAAAAACTGTTTTCATACATATTCTTCACATATGTACTGAATTTAAAGGGGTTTATAGAAAAATAAAAGTCCAGGAATGGGACCTTATGGAAAACAACCACAATGTATAGGCCTATCATCTTGGTAATACAATTTCTCACAATTGTATTTGTGAAATTTTTTAGAAAACGTTGAAAATTTCCCTTAGTACAAAAATAGCGTATAAGTGGTCTCTGGGGGATTAAGGCTGCTACTGTGGCCATGGGGAGGTCGTCTAGATTTGTAATCTACCGCCCAATACTCAGAAGCTACTTTGGACTATTTTTATAAAATATCAAAATGCTTTAATCTTTATTTTTTATTTAAATATGAGTTAAGCACGTATAAAGATTAAATTTTATTAAATTTTGTTAAACAATAATTTCTTTTAGCTTTTCATTTTCAATTTTTAATTCAAACACGAGTTTTTCAAATGTATTGAATAAAAAAAAAACACTAAAATTAACTAACTTTTTAAAAGTGTAATCAGAAATTAAACAAGAAGCAATTAAAACGCACTTAAAAATAGAAAATAAATCTGTTTGTTTAAAAATGATAAAACGAATTAAAAAAAAAATAAAAACATTTCCTTTCTTCCATTCCAAAACCCAAAACAGCACTTAAAGCTCGTAATGTGAAGTGCATCTTTTCTTTTTATATTTTTAATTTTGTGTATCAGCAACTGAAAGGATACACCAAGGACTGCAACATTTTGTTTTTCAAATAGCAAAAGGAATACGTTTAATAAATTTTTTTTTGCCAACAGTTTCATTGTGATACCCTTCAGCTGCAACAGGCATATTAAACAAATTTCCCATAGAGAATGTGCTTAAAAAGCTCTTATAAAACAAATATATTTTTTATGAATTTGGCTGTTAGAATTTAAAAAGTAAATTAAAAAAAATGGTTGACTTTCAGAATAAAATTGTATCGAATATTTTTAAGTAACAGAGTTGACACCGGAATTAACTAAGGCATCATTTGGAATGCCAATAATTTTTTTTTACTTTACTTTTCAGTGTTTTAAAATCATCACTGATTTGCATTTTCTCTGTTAAAAAATTATTGTTTTTTTAAATTGTTATTTAGTTTTCAAAGACTTTTTATTTTTTTCTTCTTCTTCTATATTATGAAGTGTGTTCAAAATTCGTTACACTTCCAAGAGTTATTCTGTGTTTTTTTGTTTTGCTTTTTAAAAAAAGTGGAGGTTGGCAAAAGGAAACACATTTATTCAAGTTTTATATATTTTTTGTTTGTTTATTTTGCTTTTTATTTTTTAAAACTTTAAATAACAAAAGCTCTCAGCAAATGCCACTGAGAAAACAAAAAAAAGTTTTTTTTTCTGTATGTTTTTTTCTTTAATAAAAATTGCAATAATATTTGAAATGCGAAAACTAATGAAGTGTTTAAAAGTTTACAAAAGAAATAAGAAGAAGTGAATTTGATGGCAAAACTACTTAATATTTTTAATTTTGTTGCATTTTTTTGTTTTGTTTTTTGCACAGAAAGCATAAACATTTTTAAGGTTTGTTTAATATTTCATTTTTTACTTTCATCTTTTTCATTTTTTCTTTTGGTTTAAAGTATGTTTTATTCATTACTGCATATAATTTTAAAACTAGTTTTTAGAGCTTTTCGTTTGCTTTTTGTTAGTTTTTTTTGCGCTTTAACCTCTAGTCTTAGTGAGTTATAGCTGCTGTCATATACAGGCGGGTGTGTGTATGAATATGACCGTTTTTATTCATGAAAACAACTTAACGTTGCCAACTAATTTTATTTACAAAAACTTTTGTTACCAAAAAATTTAGATGTGCTGGAATCTTGAATCTTTTAAAAACACTAGCTTACAAAGTTTAAGTCAATTTTTGGGCCAAAGCTGTGTTTGACTTCAAATCTGCATTTTGTTTCTTTTTCCTAAATAAATTAGGTTACGCGACATATATGAATACTATCTGAAAACGGTAGGTTGTATTAAAAAAACTAAAATTTTGAAACAAAATTTGCTTCGTAATAGAAGTATACTTTTATTAAGAGCTGACTTTTGTTAATAACAATTTCATGATTTAAAATAGTTTTTTAAAAAATACCAACTTGAGTGTGGTTGTGATTACGGGCTATTATTTTTAAATCTGCCTTGTAGTTTTAAAAACTTCGTACAAAAATACGGTTTTTATTCAAAATTAAAAAATTTTGCATTTTCTAAAAATTATTTAAAATAATAGGAGACAAAAATCCACTTCTTTTTTTATCCAAACATGTAGTCTACACTTTTGAATATTGAATTTTTAATTAATACAAATTCTATTTTTCCGTTTGCTCTAAGGATGATACTCAACTCCAGACAGTGATTTTATAATAACAATTTTTTCTTAATATATCAAAAAATTAGTTTTAGGCACTTCCCATTTTTTAAATAAATGAAACAGAGTTTCTATCTTCTGCTTAAACAATATATAACAATTAATATATAAAATTTTATATTTTCATCAAAACCCAAACTAAATTTGTATGAAAATTAAAGTAGAGCACGCCCATTACCACACCCACTTTTAAAATTTTTCTCAAATCGGAGAACTTGTAGACCGATTTGTCTTAGTTTTTTATTATTTTTTCGGCATAACCCAACTTATATTTTATTGAAAACAAAAAAAAAAAAAAAAATTTACACACCCATTACTACGCCTCCTTTTTTCATTTTTCTCAAATTGGAGAACGGCTGGACCGATTTAATTGAATTTCTGTGTATGAATTTGGGTTACGTTTTGGAAGGCTTAGTATCAAAAATACGTGCAGAAGGTGGCTCTGGGGTCGGTATCTGGCTTAGTTATCTATAACCTGTTTTTACCCGTTCTTGCACGGTGCCTTACTCTATGAGTACGATTTCTTAGAGTAAGAAGATCAAATATACAAAAATTTTATATTTTCATTAAAACTCCAAGTAAATTGTTATGAAAATTAAAGTACACCACGCAATTACCACACCCACTTTTAAAATTTTTCTCAAATCGGAGAACTTGTAGACCGATTTGTCTTAGTTTTTTATTATTTGTTCGGCATAACCCAACCTATATTTTATTGGGAAAAAAAATTTGCCCCACCCATTACTACGCCTACTTTTTCTCATATTGGAGAACGACTATCACGATTGGGATAATTTTTGTATTACATATTTCGCATAAACCAATTTATTTTTTGAATGAAAATAAAAATAGACCACGTGGTCCGATTTTTCCTTAATCGGAGTACTTCTAAGGCGATTTGGCAAATTTTTTATTATATATTCGGCATAACCCAACTTCTATTTTAATTAAAAGAAAAACTTACCACGCCCATTTTTAAATTTTTCTCAAATTGTAGAATTTTTTTTCATATGTTCAGAACAACCCAGGTTTTTATGAAAAAAAAAAAAACAAATTTACCATGATCCTCTCTACTTATACTTTTCAAATTTATCTCATTTTGAAGAATGGCTAGACCGTTTTGGCTAATTTTTGTCTTATATGTTCAGAACAACCCAATTTAGTTTTCATGCCAAAATCAAAAATAAATTATTTTTCAATAGAAATAAAATTTGAAGGCAAAATAACGTTCAGCTATAAATAATTTTGTTTATTCATTTAAATGACTTACTGATGCCATGTGCTTGTAATATCAAAGAAAAGCTTTCAAAATGTATACTTTTCTAAGACTTTGATTTCATCAGATGGAGTTTGAGTGCTCTGAGGTTTATGGATATGAACTTAAGAATGTCTCAAGGGGGTTGAATTGCTTTATCTAAGCGTCCAGTTCATATAATTTTCTTGTTACATGATCACAGACTTAAATCTTGTGATGTGTGTCGTCCTTTTTAAGCCTCATGAATTATTACAATTCAGACCAAGAAGTGTTAGTGTTCATTGAATTTCAGCGCTAGCCACCTGACCAATGTTGTTCTCACCCGTTTCAGTCAAACAATCTTAGCATTTTCTCATGTTTCTAAACACTATATTCGTTTTTGGTAAATTGAAAAAAAAAAAAAAAAAACAGACTGAATACATGACAGTTAAAAAAAGCCGGCAAGAGTCTTCGAACTTTGTAAGACAAGACAGCTGGTAAATATTTGTTTACTGCCAGGATAGTAAGTGAGCTCTATAGCAGTGACTATTTGCTGCATAATCTGCAGAAGTGATCAGTGTGATGCTATTAATTTTTTTGGCAGTTGGGCTTACTGTTTGCTTTTGTTTTAATAAATAAATTTCCATAATGTGTTTTTATTAAATTTACTTGTAATTGTTTAGCACCAGGCTAAATTTCAGCAGAAATCCACAGCTGGTAACATTATTTACTCTAGCAGTGCTTCCAACATACAAATGAAGACATAAAAAATGCTCATAAATACAAACTAATTTGAATTTCAACGGTTACTAAATTTTAAGTCAAGTGCAAATAATGTTTGCATTTGAATGGTACGCAAAAAATAACACTTTTCATCGTTCCCATATGTAAGTTATTTTAACACACACACTTACAAAACGAGAAAATTAAAAAAAAAAAAAACTGAAAAAAATTTTTTTTTGGTAACTTGAACAAGCGCAAAGAAAAAAGTTCAATTGTTACAAATTGCCATTGTAGCTTGACATTTAAGCAGTGCAACCACTGCCACCATCATCATCATTGGTGTTACAAAAAAAAAATGGAAATTTCCATGTAAGTGTATGAGTGTATGAACAAACAACACATACCTACTCAAACGCAAACTCAAACATGAATCCATACACATGACGTGCACACACACACAGTCGTACTCGCGTTTAACTGGTGCATATTTTGTGTTTGTAAACTAAATTTTTTTTTTTTTTTTTTAAGAGCAAAAGACTAGTTTAAGCTGCGTGTAGTTGTGCTTTGCAACAAAAAACTGTATTTTCATTTCCAACATTATGTTAGTTGCCAGCTTTTCCACATTCTCTATTTTGTTTTGTTGCTTTTTATTCATTTTATAAGCTGCACTTTTTTTCTTCTTTTGCATACTTAAACTTTAATGTATTCTTCTGTATTTTTTTTTTTATCACAAAAATGGCCCTTGAGTTTAACGTGGCGGCGCCTTTATATGCCACCAGTTCTTTAATGCTTTTCTTTTTTTCTTCTGATAATTTTTTTTATCTTGGAATTTAATTTTTTGTTGTTGTAGGATTTTTATATTTTCGGTTTTAGATTTGTTCTTCTATTTAGTTAAAATGTCGCTGAATTTGTTATGTAATAAAATGTTCATAAATATTCATGTTGCCATTTAAATTGAAACAATGATAAATTTCAGTTTTATGTTCATTTCAAAAAACAAAAAAAATAAAATTTTTTTTTGTTGCTCTTTTTACAATTTAAAATGCACAGATTCATTTGCTCTTTTTCTTTTTTGCAGTTTCTTTTATTATTTTTCATTTAAACGAACGTCAGTTCTAGAGTTTTTTTTTTGTAACATTAACTCAGGGATATTTTTTTGTTTGCATGTAAATGTAAATGTAAAGAAAAACGCTAAGGGGTGATGATGAGTTTCCCTTTTGTTTATCCATGTGTCCTCTTTTTTTTTTTTTTTTTTTTTTTTTTGTTATTGTTGCATGTTGCGAGAGACACTGATATTTCCTTATATTGTTGCTGTGTGTAAATAATGTGAGAATAAAAATTGAATTAATTTTAATGTGGTTGTTCTTGATTGTATATTTATAGTTTATTTTTCTTATTTTTTTAAAATATTTTTAAATAAAACATAATCTGTGTATTTAATAGCAGCTGAGAACTAAATTAAAATACAAAAAAAATTTGTTTTTAAAAAATTATAATAAAATTTCTTTTGTCATTAAATTTACCTCCTCCTTTTAAAGAAAAAAATTTATTTTTCTTTTCAAAATTAAAGTTTTGCTGATATTAATTAAAAAAAAAAATTACATTTTGCTGTAGAGGCTGCCAAAAGAACTTTAAAAAAAACTTTAAAAAGTGCCTATTTTTAGAAAATTAACAAAATATTAGCTAGATGCAAAGTGTATCAGGGTAGTGAAAACAATTATGCCATTCTGTTCTTGCAAGACAGTAAATGAATTTCAAGGCCTAACTCAGTTAAAAAATCCTCCTGAAAAACTCACAAATCTTATACTTCACTACGAGATTCATGACTAGTCTTGCACTGTTTTAATTAGTTGTTGGACTGTATTATTAGAACCCATAATTCATTGTTCTCAAATTCCGCCTTTTAATTGCCATTTATGCAAAACATTCAAGGCATTCCGATCTTGAAACAGAACAAAGGCCAAGAATTCGCATTGTCTCGGGATTCATGACTTGCAGAGTATTCAAACACTTGACATACTCGTATATAAGAATCAGCCTAAACGACCTCGTCAGATTATCTCAGAAAACTTTCACACTCTGCAAGTGACTTGCCCAAGCTTATTTTTAATATTTTTATATTTTCTTTTGAACTTGTCCAAGCGTTTACATTACAAAAATTACCTTTTTCTTTTTTTTTCGATTTCTTTTGCTTAAAATTCTCCATTTTTTTAATTTCTTATATGTTGTTTCATTCACTTACTCACAAAATAATATAAAATACAACAAACACAGGCTACAAGCTTGCGCTGAAAAATTTTTTTGCTTTCAAACCGCAAAAGACTTGCTCAAGTCTCTTGCAGAGTGTGAAAGCTGTGTAACCAAAGAGAAGAGACAGCAAAATGCGTACTATGTTACTGTAATGCATTAAACACATTCGAGACAGCAGAATACCGACTACACGACAACAAATGACGTTGGCTACAAATGTTGCCGTGTAGCCAGCTACTTAATTATTTTAGAAGCGGCAGCAGCAATTGTTTAGGAATGTAAATAAACAGCTGTTGGTTATAGAAAGACATATGTAAGTGGTGCCACGTTCAATTTTTGTTACTGAGGGCATCATTACTTACAACCGCCTGACATTGAGGGCAAACCACACAACGAAGTGCTTGAATTTTTAATGAAAACTAGACTTCGGAAATATTTTTAGCATCACAGTAGGTGTATTTTAGCCGCAGTGACCTAGTGACTTGTTCCCCCCCTAAATCCAATAAAATAAATGAAGAAAAACTACTTTAACTTTTTGTAGTATAACTTGTAGAACATGCGACGGCCTTACGCTGATAACACATTGTCACAACTTGCAAAACAGTACATCCTTACTCTATCCCGAAGAGATAAACATGGCTGTTTTGTCGATATGCCAACATGGTGAGCCAGACCAACCGTGAATGCCTTAATGCAGCTTGCCGCTTTCCTCCAAGGCAGGGTAATTATTTTGAAAATCAAAAATAGTTTCTACTAATTTTAATAATTTTAATTAAATAATAATTAAAAAAACAAATGCCAAAAAAATTTATTTAAATGAAATCCTCCCCATATTTTTCTTCAAGTTGATCTTCTGCTTTAGTGTTTCAGTGCCAAAAAAAAAAAAAAACTGACTAAGAAACTTAAATAAAAAGAAAGAAAAAAATTAAATGAAGAATTGCATTAATTTCTGCTTTTACATTTTTAAAACTGTTAACAGATGTCAGGATTCAAATGAAATTCCTTGGCAGTGTTTAACTATAGCAGTGACAGGATAAATGGCTTAGTATTTTTAAAATGTTGTAGCAGTAGACTAGAAATGCCTTTTCATGTTGTTATAGTTGTTTTATATTAAATTAAATAGTTTCTTTATTTGTTAACAAATTCATTAGCATAATGCCAAGGAAAGTTGTTTTTGTGCTGCTTAAAAAGCTGGGATTAAACCAAATCAAGAGCTAAAGAGAACAACAAACAAGAAAAAGGAAAAAAATGTCATGTTTATTTTTCTTCTAGTTTTTTTAGGTTTTTTTTTTAAATTTAAATACTTAAATTTTTGCAATAAAAAATTTTGCCTTAAGAACAGGATAATCTAACCTTAAGCTGGAACAATCAAGTCGTTTTAATTACAACAATTTTAATTTGTGACGCCAGTTTAGAGATGAGAAAAATAGCAAATGCAAAATATGTGGTTATTCTCACGACTAACATTCAGGACTAAAAATGATTTTTAAACCGTTTTAAATAAAAGGATTTTGCCTATGGTGGCCAAATACTAAGAAAAAGTATTAATATCTTTTTGCAAACTCACACACACACCCCTTACCACAGTTAAAAATTCATGCATTTGTTCGTTCATTCTTTCATTCATTTACGCTGGCCATACACACTCAAGCTTAATGCAACTTTAGTGCATAATTACGGTAGCTTCTGACTCATTTGTCTGTATCAGACAGAGGAAACTAGTATGTGTGATTTATTCAATACCGGAAAAATCGTTTACAATATATGATTAAATTATGTTTGCTTCACGATTAAAAACTAATTGTTTTTATGCTGTTCGACATTCAAAAATACAAATATGCAAAAAGGCCTGATATCAACGATCACTTATATTTGAGTAAACTACTGCGTAGCAAAATAGGGGTGGTTTTGTTTTTGCTTGTGTGTATTGGTATTGAAATACGCGGCTTTGTTGAAGCATATAAATGCTAATGCCTGTATTTGAATTTTGCTTTTTAGCATAATAAAACAATCAAATTCTAATTGTGCTTCTAACATGATTTCATTAAATGCTGTACATGAATTTTACTTAAATTGTTTGTTTATGCGGTTTGATTGATTGATTTGTAATGATGTGATTTTTTAAATCTCTTTTTTTGTTGATTGATCAAATAATTGAATAAATCAAAATCATTTTGAGATTTTTTTGTATTGAAGTTGACTTTGGTATATGAGCCGCATTAATCGTTCATACAAAAATGTTTTCTAAAGCAAAGAATAGACCCATCAAATTTCAATATCAAATTATGCATTAAGGTGAGCTTAAAAAAAAAAATCAAACTGGTTTTGATTTTCATCAAAGTCACACACAAAATTTACAAAAACTGCTCTCAAATGCATGATTGCTATTGAAATTTGATGTGTGTAGCAGCCACTTAACGAGTTGTGTGTCTTTAAATTTTGCGAAAGATAGAAAAAAAGAGTTAACGTAATTTACTAGTACTAATACTAGACTGCAAAACTCCGACCTACTGATAGCTATTGCATTGAAAAATGTGTAAATGTAGTTTTAAGTACGTGTTTATTTGTGTGTGTGTGTGTTATAGTGTGGGCATGTGTGCGGTTGTTTGACAAAGAAAACATTAAAACAATGTGACCGGAAGCGCAAAGATACATCTTATGGTTACGTTTAAATACCACCAATTCTATTCTGACTGGGTTGTTTACTTGAATGGGTCTGCTGGAATACTCTATCTGTTTATCTCTGCCTTGTTGTTGTATTCTTGTTACAATATAGAGCAAAGCAACTTTTATTGTTGTTTCTGCCATGTGCATGAATAACAAGCGACCATAAAAAACTGTTATTGCTGTGAAGTTAAAATAACAGTCACTCGTAACTATTGTTGCAACCCAAAACCATGCTAACCAGGTGAGTTGAAAAACTCAACAACACATAAACAGCCTGTATTTCATGGCTGAAACAAGTTCTTTTTCGAGTTTCTTGTTGGATTTTTTTTTGCCTTCAATTTGTGTAATTGCTTAAAGTTGTAGCAAAAAGAATGTCTGCTTGGGAATTAAATAATTATGAATTGCTGACATTAAGCTTAAATAAGATTTATGTATTTTTAAATAATTTGTAACGAAAATATTTTAATTGGATTATAATAATAAGAAGAGAAGTCTAAAGTGCAAATTAAATTTAGTGGCAACAAAATATTAATTTTCTAGTTTAATGTGCTGTTTACAGGAAACAGCCAAACACTGAAGTTTAAAAATATTTTCGAGTATTTTTCATACAAATTTTTCTTACGATTGTATGTGCCGTTTCTGCAAAACAAGCGATCAACTCGTCTAAGAAGCACTCAATATTCTAAGTACTTTTCATATAAAATTTCCAGACGAAATGATCGCTATGTGCCCCGTGCGTTTGCTGGCTTTTTAAAATTAATTCAGTTAATTAAATGGCAGCAGTGGTTTAAGCAAGCAAATATTTTTCAAGTACATTTTCAATATTTGTGTTTTTTTATTAATTTCCCTTATAAAGTTTTATTTATATTTCATTTCTATCTCATTGATTCAAGAGTTCAACTAAAATATTATACAATTCAGGCCAAAAAAAATTAATTGAAAGCAGGAAAAGCAGAGTAACTGTTAAACGGAAATTATAAATACAACTTTAATTTAATTCATATAGAATAAAAAGAAAAATAAAAAAGGAAAATTTAAAATTTTTTTTTTTGTGTGTAACTAGACCTTGGCTGTATTTAATGTACTTTAATGTGTACGAGTATGTGTGTGCAGGATACAACAAAAAAATATAAGAAACTTCTTTATTTATTCAGATATATATATTTTTTAATATTTCTGTTTTTATTTTTTACTTTAACATTCATTCACCTACGAGTATATTGAAAACTAATGAAATAAATTTGCGATTATTGGGCAAAACTTTTTGTGTGTGTTCGATTGAGTGTATTTTTTAAAAGTGGAGCACTTGAATAAAATTTAAATTTTTTTCAATGACTTTTCAAAGGCCAAAAAAAGTGAAATCAATGAGAAGGTCCTTAAATAACGGCTGAGAATAAAGCAAAATAATGAAAAATTAATACATAAATATGAAAAGAATAAAAACTTTTTTTAATGGAACAGAAAATTGTGCAGGAAAATATATTTTTGTGAATGTGAAAAATTAAAATATAAGATTAGGAGGCATTTAATAAAAACTCATTATAAAATTTTTTTTTTTGTGTTTCATGATCAATTTCAATAATAAGCTTTATTCGCTATAAATAATTTTTTTCATCCTACCTGTATTTCTCGAGATATATTGTTATATAGCAAAAAGAAGAGCTTAAGTCCTATAATTTTAAATAATTCGAGAACTTTATCTGATTAAAATCTCTACTCGCTCGGAAATAAAGTTACCTTTAAATTATGTTATAGCCAATTTTTTTTACCAGTCTTGTTTTTCTTTAATTTATTAACAAAATTTTGTGAAAAAATTAATTTTTTCAAGTATTTTTATTTCAAAAATTATTTAAAAAAAACATTCATTTAAAATCGAAAACGAACTATATTTAAAATTTAGTTTTAAATATTAATACCTGCATATGGTACAAAAAAAAATTAGTTATCGTGCATGTTCTGTATTCCACACGGATGTGAAAAAATGTAGAATTAAATTTTTTTTCTTATTAAATGAAAATTTTTATGTTTTTTTTAATTCTACCAATAATTTTGCGCCCAAAATAATTCAAAAACAAAAAAGGTTTTGAATTTTTCAATTCCGTTTGGATTCGGAGTACAGAACATCACTGTATATATCATTGAATAACTTTTAAATTTAATCACACTTGAAAAAAATTTTAAAAAACTATTAAAAATCTAAAGAAAACAATATCTCAAATTTTGTTTTTAATTTTTAGGCTGCAGTTATTTATTATTGAAATCTTTTACTCGTAATAACTTTTAAATTTATTCACAATTTAGTAGTAGCAATGGGTGAATGGTAAAAACTCTTCAAAGCAGCAGAAATTTAAAAAATTTTTTAAAAATAGCTAAAAGTAACTTCTAAGTATTTAGGCAGTAGATTACAAATCTAGACAACCTCCCCTTTAAAATGATGTATATTTCATTTAGCAAGCTTCTATGGTTCGTTCGGAAATTACTTTGGATTTTATTGAAATTTCCATATACCCTAGTGATGTTGCTCTAAGTGATTTTGGCAACTTTCCAACGAACCTTTAAAGATTGTGGAATGGGCTACATATCATTTTAAAGAAGAGACTGTCTAGAATTGTAATCTATTGCCAAAATACTTACAAGTTACTTGGGACTATTTTTAATTTTTTTTTTAAATTTCCATATACCCCAGTACTGTTGTTCTCAAGGATTTTGATAGTTTCCGTTTTGCATCATAAAATAAAAATTACGAAGATTTCAGAAAATGTTAAAACACTTCCAGAAAGCTTAGAGCGTTCAAATTAAATTCCTTTTTGATTGTGGTAAGTTTTATGGGCAAAATCGAGAATGGTACCTCGGCAAATTTGGGAAAGGTAAAAACCCTTTAAAGCAACAGCACTGGGGTATATGGAAATTAAAAAATTTTTTTTAAAAATAGTTCAAAGTAATTTCTGAGTATTTAGACGGTAGATTACAAATTTATACAGCCTCTCTTTTAAAATGATATGTGTTCTCTTAGGTCCCATGCTTTAAGATAGAAGGGCTTGGTCAAAGTAGATTTCATTCCCCAGAGACCACTTAGACGTTATTTTTGTACTAAGTGAAATTTTCAACGTTTTCTAAAAAATTTCACAAATACAATTACGAGAAACTGTGTTCTTTTAAAAATAGTTGAAAGTAACTGGAGAAAAATTAAAAAAAAAATTTAATTAAAATCTAAAAAAACAAAATCTCAAATTTAATTTTTAATTTTTATAATTGCATCTAATAGCAATAAAATGAGTTATTTGTTATTGAAATTCATTAACAACTTTTAAATTTTTTTTATTTTATTTGGAAAATTAAGATTCTTCTCTGCCCAAAAAAAGCGTTTTCTGTGAATTTTTTTTAAATACTTTTTCCGCTTTCCAGAACGAGTCTTCTATTAATTTGCTTTAATGAAATGAATATTGTCAATTATCTTACTAAACGTGAATGCTGCTATCATGTATTGGCCGGCCGCTCTAGTTGCTTGTGTCCAAATGTCAGTTTTCTCATATAAGTGTTTTCTTTCTATTTAATTTCTTTTATTTAAATTTATTTAAAAATTTTGTTTCATTTAAAGCTGTTCAATTGAACCCAAACAAATTTATTTAACAAAAACAAACAAACCTATAGCCGTATTTAATAATTTGAAAAATAAATGATGAGCATTTAAATCAACAAGGCTTGTCTCCAAGTGTGTGTATATTTTGTTTAAGCCTGAATGAATTTTTTTGTGTATTTATTAATGTTACATACACATCCTTGTAAGAAATACTTATATGGTTGAGGGCAAATGTTTTAATACCACAGAATATATGGGCGAGTGCAAGTAGCAGTTGTATAAAATGTTGTGTCAGCTAAAATTATAAAAGTTTCCAACTTTATGGCATTTCCTTTGCTTTTTCTTTACCATTTTTTGTCGAATATTTTTTTAAAACTTTTTTTTTTTTCTTTTAACGTGTCTTTTTCATTCTTGTCCTACCTTTTGGTTTATAACTCTCTGCTTGAACTTGCACTTCAAATAAATTTGTTTTAGACAATGTCGATTGTCATATTAAGTAGAATATATATTTTTGTTTTGGAAATTTACTTTCAGCTTTGGTTACCTTTGTAACTTGAGTCGTATAAATTAGAAAGAGCTTTTCTTTATCGCACAAGGAAAATTGATAACAAAAAAGTTTCTGAGCTTGAGTTACTAAGAAAAGGTTTTGTTTTGAAATTTTAATATTAAGGATATCAAAAGTTGTGAGTGTATGTGTGTAGGCCTATGGGAATGGAGAAAATATGAAATTCAAAAATTTATTTAAATTAAATTTTATAAAATTTTTTTAAAAATGACATGCGTTTTAGTTAAACAAAATAAATTTGTGTTGGGGTATTTAGAGCTAAAGCTTGTACATTTTAAGGCCCAAATGTGTCAAACTGCCAAATTTTTTGTCACATATGAGTAACACAAAATAAGAGTGATAGCAAAGTAGTTCCCACAGGCATCATGAACCTTTTTAGTGGCATTAATTGCAAGAGATCTTAATACATACAAAGTCAGAGCTAGACAGCTTTAAGAGGAGTAGTTGAAATGACTTTAAATTTTTTTTTTTAATTTTTACACTTTCTAGAGGATTTCTGTGTGCTTTTTGAATTTTATTTGTGTAGATCCTTTATGCTGTGATTTTTTACCAGGCAAAATTTTAATTTTTTTAAATAAAGTTTAACTATTTTGAGAAATCAATCAAATTAAATTGAATTTAAATATGATTTCATTTTGAATGGCATTTTAACTAAATAAAATTGTATACTTTGTGGTTTTGAGAGCTGAGAGTTTAAGAGTTGGAAGAAACAGGCAATTATGATTTATGAGAAGAAACAGCAACAGAAACAATTGCTTAAAGTCATATTTACACAATCTTGCATGAGGACGTTAATGATATTCTAATGAAGCCATTAAGATATTTGAATAATAAAACACGAGGTGCATTCTCTTTTAATGAAATACAATTTTATTTAATAAATAAAACAATACAATTTATAAGTAAGAATATACATTCCTTTAAAGCAATAGTGCTGGGGTATGAGTTAATTTTCCAAAAAAATTTTTAAAAATAATCCAAAGTCTTTCTTTCTTTATCTTTATTTATTTACAAATCTTAAGTTATATTTACATAGTTATGAGATTTTACTAAAAAGTATTACAACAATAGTAATCATAATAATTAAATAAGGAAAGTATTTACTGTCCAATTAGGGGATAGATTACTAAATAAAAGACTTCCTCTTTTAAACGGCTTATGGTTCATCTGGAAATTGACAAAATCCTTTAGATCAATAGCACTGGGCTATAAAGTAATTTCCAAAAATTTGTTTAAATACTCCAAAAAAAAAATTGCTGTCTAATTGAGTAATAGATTACCTCCCTTTTAAAATAATGTTTGTCTCATACGTAAGTTCTTATGGTTTGTACAGAAAAACACAAAATCCTTCAGGGTGTATGTTTTTTTTTTTTACTGGTATTAAATTTAGAAATATTTAATGACGTAAGAAGTATTTGTAGGGGGCTACGTTAAATCATATGTGTTTCGCCATATTTATCTTCAGTCACTTTGCGAGCTCGCGACGTATTTCCAACTCGCTGGAATTACTAGGATCTACAACTGAAAGTCTAATTGGTAATTGTAGTGCTACGAAATATCAACTACGTCTCTGTATATTAGAAAAAACGTAATGAACAACGTTATCGTAATAACTATACTTAACGAAAAATGTAAAGAAGCCGTTTTAATAACTAATATGTTAGTTTATGGTACGACTTGCATTTTCAATGACTGAAGAAAAAATTATGCCTTACTACGTCGCAATTAGAATTACGTTAGAGAGGACCGTGGGTAGATGCTGCATGGAAATTCTCTTTTTTTCGAGATATATTTTTGTATAATTTATAAAGCAAAATTATACAAATTAAGACCCAAATTAGCGCATTCGATATCGTAATTTTCAGTGTTTTTGTATGAACAAATTTTTAAATTTCTATACAAGTTGCTCGCTATCGAATACGGTGATTTGGGCTCAGATTTCAATATTAATGTTTGAAATATAATTTATTAATGCTGGTGAGAAGTTCATCGCTTGAAAACTAGTTTAGAAGTAAATTTAATCTGTTTTTCATTTTACAATTTTTTCTTTTGTTTTTTCCTTAAATTTATGATTTTTAATAATTCACAATAATATAGAAAATTCAAAATATAAAATATTTTTTATAAATTCAAATGCAGTGTTGCATTGGTCCCAGAAGACCTAGGCAAGATTAGTTTTACAACAATTACGAGATGAGTAATAAGTTTCGGATTATAGTTAGGAACTGGTCTTAAAGGTCGCGGTGCGATTATAGCCCATAGTGATAGTAATAAATTTAAATATTATTATGTTTGCTTACAATTTTGATTTTAAACAATGACAACTAAGAAATTTCAAGATCAGTTATTGCGAGTTTGAGGCATTTATTTTGAAACTCAATGCTACGCTTCTTTCATAGTCAATTGTATGTTTTGGAACACTATCAGCACTACATGTTTACGAGTCAGACAAAAAAGAAAAACATTTCATGTTATAATACACGGAATTTTAATATCACAGCAAAGCAATAGAAAAGAACTATTAATAGATTTCAATTGCATTTAGGAATGTAAATAAAAATTTACTGCATGAATTTCTTCGCTTTTTAACTATTTTTCAATGTAAATAAAATTTGAAAACAAAAAAATGTTTGCCGGATGGGTAAACAGTTCAAGAACTGATAATTTTAATAAGAGCCTCGTTGTTGCAAACTTCTCACATTCAAGTAGGTACATGTACCCAGCTTGTTTATCAAGTATGAATTTCTATTTACTTAAATAAATGAAATACTTAAGTAAGCACATACACACCCACATAAAGCTGTTGCTACGCTCATAAATTGAATCATAAATAAATTTTAATGAACATTAGCAGCACAGCAAGAGCCTCCTGGAAGAAGGCAGTTTGCATAAATGAACAAAAAGATTCCCTTCATTGTTTCATTTTAATTATTCATTGTATCAGGATTATTGATTGTGTTCTTACTTTTGTTTAAATATTTACATGTGTGGGTGTGTTTGAATGTGTCTAAAGTAACTTTGGTTTAAATAAATTGACTTTTGTGTGTCTTTAGTTAAATAAATAATGCTGTGCATAGTAAAAGCATTCTATTCGTAACTGAATAACTGCATTCAGCATACGCAAGTTATTGTTATGGCAACCGTGTGAAGGTAAAACAAAAATATATTTTATGGATTTGTGATTGTTTTATGAAATTTTAGTATCACTCTAATGCGATTATAATGTTCTGTAGAGCCAAAGCGATTGACAGAGAGAGAGAGAGGAAAATAAGCGGAAGGAGAGGAAAAGTGATTGTGTTTATTATTTTCTACTAATGAAATTCTTAAGATAATAAATAAATTGCAGTCTAGAAAGTATGAATTTGTATTCTAAAGACATGACCTAAATTACATTACGAAAATAGTTGCTTGAATTTTCTTTCATGTTTTAAAGTTTAAAGAAAGTTCGGACAGCCTTAAAGTGAGACAAAATCCTTATTTTTTTGTAATTTTGTCTTTTATTTCATTTTCATCTTCAGTTTTCAGGGATTGCGCCAGAGGACCCAAATGAGCCCTATTAATCTTTTTCTTATTGGAGCGCTAGTGCTTAAAGATGTTAAAATATGGTTGTGGCTAAACATTCTGCCAATCCAGGCAGTCAATATAAAGTAAGCTTATTAAGGTTGGCTTCAAATATTTTGCACCAGATAGAAAATGCTAATTTAAGTCTTTATTCTGTTTCACATTTCATGTGGAAAAAAATTGACATGAAATTCCAGTAGAAAATTCCGCTGGATGCTAAGGTAGATCAGCGGGGTCCAGGGTCGTATAATGAGAAAACGACTCAACGTTATAATGTTTTTTATTTAATAAAACCTTATCACTAATATTCTAAGTGTAGAACGATGTGTTTCAGCGAATCCGGCATGCAGGGTTCTCTGTTGACGTAGGGAGAGCTTAGTAGCTCACGGTAATTAATTCTTCTACTTACTAACTCCTTCCTATGAACATCAACAAAGCATAAGCTGTTGCTGGTAAAAGGATTCCGCAGCGCACACACAACCACAACGGGAAAGCTTAGGATCATATGCTAAATAATCCCTTTACCTACTAAGCAGCTTTTGTAAAGCTACCAACTGATCAAGCTTCATTATTCGCTTCTCTTTTTAAAACATATACTTTGTAGTTTTTGCGGATCTGTTGTGGCCGGGTTGTGGTAGGCAGTTGCTCTTGGTTTATTTTGTTAAAAAATTTGGCAAGAAATTAATAAAAACTTGGGAAATAATTTGAATTGTTTTTATTTTCTGGGAAACTTTAAGGACTTTTGAAAAAAAATGTTTAGTTTTATGGGGCTAAAATAAAGCTTAATAGAATTAAGTTAACAAATATGTGGCAACGTTGAGCTACTTATGGGCCATTGTAGACTTAACTATCACAGGAGTAAAATCGGTGTGGTATAAAACAACTCCTGTCGTTTTTGTCAGGAATGTCAAATCATGTCCAGCAGGGGTAAGACGCTGAATTAGCAGTAGGATACTTGTTCAAGAAAACCTAGGCATGATTATTCCTAAAACAATTAAGAGATTCGTAAAGAGTCTCTCTGGGCTGCACAAAGATCTTAAAGCTCGCGGTGTGTTTATAGCCCTTGAAGATTATAATAAATAATGTGGCAACGTTGGCAGTAATTTAAATAATATTTTCCTTTATAAATAAGTTCATTCAGACTCAAGTCAAGTTCAGGACAAGCCAATAACAAACATGTTTTTGGCACAACAATGACACTTTTAATAAAGTTTAGTTAACCTTTTCCCCAACAAAATACTACAGCTCTAAGCTTTAGTATGGACTAGCCCATAAGGAAGTAGTGCTACTCCAATTGTACCAAACAAATTTTTTTAAATTCATAAATAAAATAAAAAAAGATATATAAAATAGACACATACATACGCACAAGTGTAGCAAAGCATGTAAATATTGTAACTTGATTGTGAATACAAAAAAATTATAATAATAAAAATAATAAATAAATAAGCATTAACACTTTTTCTATTGTTCACGAACACTCGCATGTAATTTATTTGCAAAAAAAAGTGGCTTAACATCAACAATAACATAACAACTTTGCCACAATCATATAAAACTCTTACAGCTACAAGATTTCTGGTACAATTCTCCACACAACAACAACCGCGCTTTATTTTACCACTACTACAGCTACACTACTATTATCACAAATACCAATAAAACCAAATAACAACTCGTAACGGGGGCAACAAACATTTTTATCAGGAACCACAAAACTAGAGATTTGTAAAGCACTATTCTTATGCTTATTTACGAGAGTATTGTTCTTTTGTTGTTGCTGTATTCTACATTTGCTTCTTACCTCTATTCCAAGCACAACAATATTAAACCAATCACACACTTATGCACACACACTCACAGATAATACAGACAACCCAGCAGACCTGAGGAAAATTGTAGGTGAGTTTGTTTTCATATAACATGTTTAGAACATTAGGCTGCACAAGGCGCCTTAATAAGAAAAACGAAAGGGGATCGCACTCGGGTGGTCTGATATTATCCCTTTGTGATACCTGTGTTAGAGCAAAAATGAAAAAGGATAGCGATAGAGAGATGGCAAAGAACAATAGTTAACTAAAACAATTACTACTTGTAGCCAAGCCAGTTAGCATTATAAACTTTGTTGTTTACAGTGTAGCAGAGTACTACAGTTAGCACTCCCCTAAGTAAAGCTCAGTCTGATCATCCAGTGCAGGGCAAAGGCAGAGTAGATGTTTCTTCTTCTTTCTCGCCTTGACAACTTCTGCAGTAGTCATTTAATGGCAAACCCATTTTTTTCGCATGGTTGACAAAAATGCAGTAAACTGGACTACCTTAAGCCTCAGTAAAATTATTACTCAGCTTGGGCCAGATCAATCTGCGTTTGTCCATTCATTTGGCGTGTGTGTTACTAAAAAGTACTCTCGAGCTGCAGAAAGAAATACGACAAAAAATATGCTCCGGTAGCCTACACCCATCCCTTGCCAGAATATTTGCCCTTCAGTTCCTTACATTATTATCTCTTATCCAGATGAATTTTCGAATATTTTATTTAAGAATATCAGGCACTCCCCGACCATAGAAAATGTCGAATAAGCATCCACCAAGGATATAATTAGAGATCGCTTGTTAGTATAAATGCAAGTATATTCCTGGTAAATATTCCATGTGTTTTCCTTATAACTTATGATTAGAATAAAAATCCCACTGAAGACAGATTGTTTAACAGTCATACCTAAATTGAAGCGGCAAGCGTTTTTTAACTATCAAAAATTCTTATGCTGCTACAAAATGTATGTATCATACCGAAATAGGGCGGTGGCAATGCTAAGCAATTGGAAATCTAATTTTGACAGAGCGTTTTCTAGTGAAGTTGGCTGCAAAACAATTGCTTCTTTATGTTTGTTTGGTTATTTTAGCTAGTTTTTTTAATTTAGCGTTTTTAACTCTATTTTTGTTTGTGTTTAGTAGGATAATGCTTTAATATAAATAGAGCACACTAAAAAATGCTCCGCTTGCCGCTTCAATTTAGGTTGGACTGTAACTTGTTTACTTTTTGACAATGTTCCTCGAACTGCTACCATCAGCAAAAGATCAAAATCTGTTTTATGCCACCCCAGTTACCTGATGGATATAAACATTTGATTTCTCATAAATGCTGCTGTAAGTATTCTTTTTTTACTTTTATTTGAAATTTAAGCTTTTAATTTCCCTTGATAGCATTTTCATCAATTTTCAGAGACTGTCATGAATAATTTTATAAAAATCTGGCACTTTTTGTCAAGCTGTCATTTTAAAACAAAACTTGCTGGGAAAGCTTTAAGTGTACCTACACTCGTGTGTGTGGGTGCGTATTTATTTAAATTTAACACTGAGTGTTTGTGCTTTTTGTGTGTAAATGATGGAAATTTAGTTTTGTGATTTTATTTTATTCCATAAAAAATTTTTATACGAAACAGGATTGAAGCTAAGAAACAAAAAAATAAGATGAAGAAAAAAAAAAAAAAAAAAACAAAGAACAGCAAGAACGTTTCACAGCCATAATTTCCGGTGATTTTTGTTATGCATGTCTATTTAATGGGATTTCTTGTTGTTTCACACTACTGAATACAATAGCTTAAAAAGCTTTTACATGCAAACGAACATTTGCACAAACACATCCACTTACACATTTATTTGTATTCTCAATTGTATTTACGAGTATGGTTATGATATGATGACATCTCAATAGTGTTGATTGCTTGTGAGCGTTAATATTGACGATGTCACGTTTTCATCTTGATTTTTTTCTTTGTTTTTTTTGTTTTGCTGCTTGTGTTTAAATTTTCCTTTTAGCATCTTTGATAAAATAAAAATGAAATTTACGAAGAAAAATCCTACAATAAAAGACAGCAAAAAGAAGGAACTTTATTGAAAGAAATTAAAAAAAAAAGAAGAAACAGAAGTCTCTGCATGATATTTATGAATGCTAAGATGGTACTTTTGTGTATTGACAATCTCCGTAAGAAAAGCTCTAAAAAGTAAAATAAAAAAGGGAACACGAATAAAAAGGCGTTAAAAGGTTTTTGATTTTTTATATCGATACGTGCAGAGATTGAGCAAACAGGCTTAATAACAAACATTTTTGTAAAAAAAGAGCATGGCTAATACTGCATATATAAAAAAAGATGCTTTTAAATGAGCAAGCAGCAAGCTAAGTTTGAAGGATTAAAAAAAAAACTAACTCAGAAGGTTGTCTAGTATTTGAAAAACTTTTTTCGATATTTAAATTTAAAAGCATTTGAAAGCCTAAATAAAAACCAAAATTCAAATCTTAAAAATATCAATCCCATCAGTATTGTTTGCAATGAATTAGCCAACTAGCTTCAATCGAAAAATTAAATAAGGCTCGTTTTATTTAATTTTTTCAAGGCTGCACGCTTGTAGAAAAGCAAATGATAGATTTTTTCTATTTTAAATAATTTTTAAAGAATTAAAAAGTTTTAGTTTTGCAGCAATCAAAAGATCATCTTCTTTTTTGCACTGATATAAATACTTGGAATACGAACTTTCAGGTAGGAATCAAAAGACTTAAAAAAAAACTTATGTCTTGCACTGATATAAAGACTTGGAATACAAGATTCCAGGTTCGTAGCAATCAAAAGACTTAAGAAACATTCATCTATTTTTCACTGATATAAAGACTTGGAATGCAAACTTCTAGTTTGACCGTAATCAAAAGACTTAAGAAACAAGCTTATGATTTGAACTGATATAAAAACTTTAAACAAAAACTTCCAGTTTCACAGCGATCAAAACACTAGATAAACAAACATCGGTTTTGCACTGAAATAAAGACTTTTCAATACGAACTTTCTGGTTCGTGTAACAATCAAAAGACTTAAGACATAAACATATATTTTGCACTGATATAAGGACTTGGAATACTAACTTCCTATTTCGTAGCAATCAAAAGACTTATAAACACTTGAAACAAATGCTGCCAGTTTTTCAACAATCAAAAGACTTAAGACACAAACATATATTTTGCACTAATATAAAGACTTGGAACACGAACTTCTAATTTCGCAGCATTAAAAAAACTAAAGAAACAAGCATTTGTTTTGCACTGGCATAACACTTGGAATACGTAACAATCAAAAGACTAAAGAAACGAGCTTCAGTATTGAGCAAAAGTAAAAGATCTTGAATACAATTTTCGAATTTCATAGCGATTACAAGACTTGAGACATAAATAACACTTTCGTGAATGCTTTAGAAAAAAGTCATTATTTTTTTGATTCACTAATAGTGAAGAATAAAAGTAAGGGTTTTAGTTGTAACCACTAAACTGTTTTTTCTATATAACGGTAAATCCCGAGAGCCACCGGTAGGACTAAAGAAGTTTGTATACATTTTGAATCAAGGTATCGAAATCAGAAATCAGTTTTAGTTTTGGCGACACCAAAATCATAGTTATTGAAGTTAGTTTTTTCAAGCTAAAAAGGCGAAATTATAATTATTTATTGTTACATAAATATTTTGTTTACACTGCCTAGATTCTTCAGGATATAATTATAAATTGGAAGCAAGAAAAATAGTTTTTTTTTTAAAGGATTTCAGAAATATGTTTTTTAATTTAAATTTTTTATTGCTTAAATTCATATTGAATAAATTGTTATTTGGCATTTGCTTCTGCCTTTAGGCCTTGTATCATTTTCATATTTTTCTTTTTTCTTTTATTCCTTAAATTCATATTTTCTTACTTACAAATAAAAAAAAGGAAAAAAACCAAATATTTTCACAGCAACTTAGTACAGCAATAAATTGTAGTTTCTTTTAATTTAATTTTATTTCTATTTCATTATAATAAAAATTGTCCGCACATAATTTATGTTAAGTATTTCCTATTCTGCTATTCAAATAAAATGTTTATTGCATTTAAATAATACTTGATTTATGCAATTAAAATGTCGTTATCATTCTGTGTGACTCTTGTTTCAGTTTCTTCTTCGTCGTTTAAACAACAACAATTTTGTTGCTTACACTTTTGTCCAAACATCAACATGAGAGAATTTATTATAAAACTTGCAAACTTATGCCATGAAATAAAATATTTCTTTATGGCTGTGTGTGTGTTTGTGTAATGGTAGATTTTTATTTTTAATTTATTTTCTAGTTAAACAGGATATTGAAGAATTGTGTATAATGGCCATGATACACATTTAAAAACAAAAGTTAAAATGTTGAGAGCAAAAAAAAAAAAAAAGCCGAGCTCTTCAAGAACACAAGGATAAATATGTTTGCTGCATAAATACTCTTGTGGTTATTTTAAATATGTATGTATGTGTTTCCATCTTGAGTTTGTTTGATTTTATATCAATTCTCGATATAAAATAATGTTATTAGACAAAAGAGGCAAATAAATAAATTTATGTCGATGGGTGTTTATTTAGATATTCAAGTGGAAATAAAATTGTTTTAGTTGCTTACAAGTTGCTTTGCGTATTTGCCTTCATTTCTATCATTGAATTGAGTTTGGCCAAAAAGCACTTCCTGCCACAGCAGTTACCACAAAAACCATTTCATTGTATAATTTACTGCATTGCTGCACAATGGTTTTCTTATTTTATTTTATATCTTGTATGCCTGCAAATGGTAATTTGTGTTTCAATCTTTTCCGTTTGTTTATTTCTAATAATTTATTTTATTTTATTTCATTTTTATTTTTTCTTTTGTTTAATTGGAAAAGTTTTCCAACTAACAATAAGAAATATGTTTTGTATTGTTACTCTATTTTACTTCTTCTTTACAAGTTTTTAATACACAGAAATATAAAATAGTTCCACTGTTAAACTATAAAGTTAAAAAAATCAACACAGCACATCCTTTGGCAGTCTTGGTTACGTTTGTAACGTTTATTTTCACAACAAATAGGATTTTTATGCAGTCAAATCTAAAAGTTTTATGAAATATGACATAAAAAATAGTGCAGAAAAAACAAAACACACAAAAAAGAAATTTAGTTATTAAGAAATTAAATCCAGTAGAACAACTATAGCCGTATGAGCAGTAAAATTAATTTTAGCTCATACGTAGGAGTAACTTAAAGATTTCAATTAAATCGGTACAGCTGTTTAGGAGTGGTAGAATATCAAACACACACAGTGGAATTTTATATATTAAGATAAAGTTTTTTATGAAAAATAATAACAGTGGAACAACAGCAATATGATTTGCTGTCTTTTATTATTCTTTAAATTTTTTTTTTAATCTTTTAGAATTTATTTTTTAACAGCCCCCATAAAATTTAATGCATGGCAACATGATGAGCGAACATAAATGAACCGGGGTCTCAATCAGAAAATTCGTTTGCTTTCGTTATTGTAAAACAAATGCGCTTACTTTTTCTCCTTTTGAAAGCTGTTGTCTTAAATTAAAATAAATTTTTGTTTGTTTTTGTAATTCTGTTCAAGGGTGTCAATTGTTTTTGGCACACAAACTCAATAAAACGTAAAACAAGAAACAAAACAAGGCAACTGTAGAGTCTCAGATTAAAAAAAAGGAAAATTAAAAAAAAGTAAAAGACAAGCGAGAACGGAATATTTAAAATATTTCACATCCAGCGAAATTCAACATGTTTTATACAAACAAGCAACACAAACGCAAGCTTAAACAAGCAAAAAAGGTATGCAGTGAACTGAGTGAGTAGTGAGTGATGAAAAGGATTTAATTTAATTTTTGTTTGTTTGTTTGAAATTGAGAATGAAAAATTAAATCTTGGTAAAGCCAAAGTAACAAAGACAGTTTACAGCAATCGAAGCGTATGTGAGTTTTAATTTTAAAATAGAATTAGATTGCAACAAAAGCTGTAGTTTTAACTCAATAGGCATTACCAAACGCTAAAAGAAAAATAAGCCATAAATCCTATGAATTAATTTTATTAAATTTATTTCATTGAGTTAATAAAATATTTCGTAAGTCATTAAATTTTTTAATAAAATTTAGTCTTTATTCGTGCTTAATTCCAATTTTTCTTAATGTGCAAAATGTATTATTTCTGAAAATCTATTTAATTAGTACAGTGAAAGCAGACGCTACTCTGAAAAATTTGAATTAAGCACTAATAAAGATTAAGTTTTGCTAAACTTTAAACGACCAAATAATTCAATATGTTGTACAGGGTGGCCCAAAATAAGACTAGCTGATGTGAAACACAAATAACTTTTTTATTTTTTAACATAATTTATTTTTTCTTTTTGCAGATTATAACTAAACTCTTGGAAATTTAAAATGAATACGTACAGTCAGTTGCCGACAGCCCAGGAAGAGGTGTTCATAGAAATATACGTACTGAAGACAACGTGGAAGCTGTGCAACAAAGTGTTGCAAATGATCCATCTGTCTCAACTCGTCTCCGTTCCAGCCAATTGGGTATACCCAGAACAACATTACAAAGAATTTTAAAGCTGGATCTTAAGATGTATCCATACCAAGTTAAAATTGTGCAACAGCTTCTACCGCAAGACCCCCAACAACGACTACAATACACTCACTAGGTCTTATTTGGGCCACCCGTTATAAATTTAATTGTTATAATGAAATATTTAATTAATAAACAGAATTTTTTCAGTGAAAAAACAACATTTTTAAGCTTCCAGAATAACACTTTATTAATTTTATATATTTTTAATTTCATTTAAATAAAAATTTAATCACAAAATTATAATTTCTTTTGTAATTAAATTAAAAAAAAAAAGTTAAAGAGAAGTAAAATAGAAACTGCAATTTAAGTAACTGACACTCACTCTTTAAAAAAAACAAATAAAATTTTATTATTAAAAAAAAAAATTAATATTGTGCTTATGGCTAAAATTCTTTTACAAATTTTATTTTCTAATAATTTTTTTCTCTCTCCATAAATAATTTAATCAACAACAAATGCAATTTAATTATTTCTTTGTACCACAACCACAATTATAATTTATTTCAATTTCTTTTCAATCACCAACAACTTGCCAAAAGGCGTTTCTTATTAAATTATTTTTCTATGTTACAATATACACTTTTTTGTTATTTAAAAAAAAATATTTTAATGATTTACTTGCTGCAAACTTACCTTTTCTTTTTAATTTTAATAATTTTAATCTTTTGTTGTGCTAAAGAGAATATTGAATTTATTATTTTATTAAAGAAAGTGAAACAGTATAAAGAAACTGTAAAAAGAAAGACACAACTTAAACAAAAAAAAAAAAAAAAAAAAAAAAATTAGAAAAAATAACGAAAAATATAAATACAAAAATAAAAAAGTAAATTTAGTGTTAAAATATTTTTAATAAAAAACTCCAAAAATTTGTGTTATTTTAGTTTCTTAGACAGAGACTTATTCAAGGCGAATTCATTAATTAATAGAAATTTTTTTAAAATTTCCATGAATCATAAAATAAAAACTACGAAATATTGCGTACATATTTAAACACTTACTGAAAGTTTAGAACCTATAGATTAAATTCTTTTTTTAAGTGATTTTTTGTGTAAAGTCGAGAATGGTACCTCGGCAAAATGGTCTATGGTAAAAATCACTCAGAGCAAGGGTACTGAGGTATGAGGCAGTTTCAAAAAATTTTTAAAATTACTCTAAAGTAAATACTAAGTATTTAGACTGTAGTTTATAAATTTAGATAACCTCTTTTTTACAATGATATACGTTCCATCCCGTAATCTTTTATGGTTCGTTCAGAAGTTACTTTGGATTATTTTGAAATTTCCATATACCCCAGTGCTGTTGCTCTAAGTGATTTTAGCAACTTTCCAACGAACCTTTAAAGATTTTGGAATGGGATACATATCATTTTAAAGAATAGACTGTTTAGATGTGTAATCTACTGCTGAAATACTCAGAAGTTTCTTTGAACTATTTAAAATTTTTTTTTGAAATTTCCATAAGCCACAGTACTGTTGTTCTCAAGGATTTTGGCAGTTTCCGTTTTGCATCATAAAATAAAAACTACGAAGTTTTTAGAAAATGTTAAAACACTTCCAGAAAGCTTAAAGCCTATAGATTAAATTGCTTTTTCATTTTGGTAAGTTTCACGGGCAAAATCGGGAATGGTACCTCGGCAAAGTGGTAAATGGTAAAAACCCCTCAAAGCAACAGCACTGGGGTATATGGAAATTTCAAAAAAATTTTTTAAAAATACTAAAAAGTGATTACTGATTATTTGGGCAGTAGTTTACAATTTTCAACAACCTCTTCTTTAAAATAATATGTGTGCCATCTCGTAATCTTCTGTGGTTCATCCAAAAGTCGTTAAGAACCCTCAGAGCATGGGTACTGGAGTATAAGGCAATTAAAAAAAAAAATTTTAAATACTCCAAAGTAATTACTGAGTATTTGGGCAGTAAATCTGGATGACGTCCCCTTTAAAATAATATGTGTGCCATCCCGTAATCTCCTATGGTTCGCTTGGAAATTAGAAAAACCTCTTATAGAGAAACAAACTTTTCTTTCACCTAAACATATTTATGAATTTGTCATAAATATTAACAAAAATTTTAGAAATATTTAATAACTATAAGCCTGGTAAAAAATAGATTTTCATATAATTTAAAGGTTATTGTATTACCAATTTTTCGCTGTTTTTGTAAACTCAATCAACCTCCCCGTTTTTATGTATAAAGGTATAACTTACTATCATAGGTATTCAATGTGACCATGAAACCATCGGCACCACAAACAAATATCATTTTGCAGGCCTGTGTTATTTATACCGGCAGTGTATATAAGCCGAATTCATGCTTGGTTTCTTAAGAAAACATATAAAAAAATTATGTGTAGCAATAATTAGCCTCAAGCTTAAAAAACAAGCGTTTCCAAAATAAAAAAAATTTTTTTGTCATAATTAATATGGCTATTTTATTAAGCTTGAGGTCTTATTTTATAAATTTATTTTTATAGCAATATTTCGCTCCAATTTGCGTAGCTTTTTCAGGATATAATTAATTTGTTGTTATAAAATTTTAAAGGGCACACCCTTGCATCTTGTCAATAGATACTTCTTCAATAGCATTTGATTAAGCTTTAAATCAGTTACGGTTTCTATGTCAAACACTTGCAGGTTTTGCTCACTGATAACAGGGCATGTGCTGCAGTCATATGAACTTTAATGGTGAGAGTTATCGAGTGTATGCAAACAATTCAATATTAAAAAAAAAAGTTGCAGCTAAAAATAATCTTTGGAGTCAGTTGACGAGAGTATGTATGGGTGTGCGTGTGTGTGTGTTTTTTCATGTTTGCCATGCAAGTTTCTTATTTTATGTACAAGCAGGTTTACAACATAAAATAAAAAAATTTATATGTTTTTTTGCTTAAAGTGCACTGAAATACAAGTAACATAACAGGTGTACAAGTGCAAGTAAATATATACTATATGACTTTAGTTTTGTATGTATGACTGTGTGTGTGCATGTCTATTTTATGCTGGTTGTAGGTGTACATGGGATTTTTCATCTCCCAGTAAACGTGCATGCTTGTCAACCGATTATAATAAATTCTAAACACAAAGTACAAACATTTGATGAGCTCATTAGTCGCACAATACTTTTAAATTTACAAAAGAATCAGTGAATGTATTTTAAGTACCTGTATGTATGTATGTATGTTCATAACAAAACTTAAGTTTATGTATTTAAAGTCTTAATAAAAAAAGGAAAATATTTCTACACAGCAGAATTAATGGATTCATAAGTTTTAACAAGAGAATTGTGGATTTTGTGCAACATTTAAGTTGAAATTTTTATTGCCGCTTAAAGTTAAATAATGGCCTGAACATATTGTTAAGTTTTTACCCTATTATAAAGGGTTCTTTGATGTAAAATGAAAACACAATTAGTTCTCTTTTCTCAACACTTGCCACTTGTCGTCAAAACGACACTTTATTGTTTTTCACACACCTCGTTTACAGTCTAATGTCTCAACCAAAACTGAACTCAAATGAACTCTTCTGGCAATCCCAGTATTGCCTTATATACTGTTTCATTTAAGCAAACTGTAACGCACATTTCAAATCTTTAGTTTAGCAGAGAACCGTCTACAAATTCTAGAAGTTACTGCATACTTCTAGGTGTATCATGTATAGAACAAAAAGGTAAATGAAAATGCTTAATCTAGCAAATTCAAGAACGTGATAGCTATCATAAAGCTTATACACTAACGCAGACATAAATAACACACAGCTCACACACAAGCATTACACTCTCAAATTCTAGGAACTAACATAAACACTGAATTGTTACATTTTCTGCCAGACATATGCGAGTAAATAAAATTATATGATTTTGCATCAGAATTAAGAGTGGCAACTAGTCGTTTGGTCACAGTAGTCACAGTAGACTTATTGCGACACTATCCTAAGTTTAAGTCGGCCATATCAAAAGAATTGTATTTTTTTTTTAGATTTTTCTACCCATAAGCATCTTTCCCTGTGCCCTAACAGAAATTGCTTCAGCTCTTCTTGAGTTATGCGCTTAGCAACATATTTTTACGTTTATAAAATTTAAATACAAATACGACTACAAAAAATTTTTAATGCTTGACAAAATTATTTCACAAATTCTAGTTCATTCATTTAGAAGCAAATAAAATATGATTTAAAATAATTTTAAAAATAAATTAATTACAGTGATAATTCGAGCAGAGAACTTTTACACTAGTAACTTGAGTTGTTTTTTATGCAGATGTCGTTTTTGTCGAATACATTCGGGTGGGTTCTGTATTGGTTGAAATGTAAATAGGCCAGCGAGAAAGCAGGCAGCACAGTTGGTTGATTGGTTGGTTGTTTGGTTTATATATGACCGGATTTCATGCTATCTGTTTTTGCAATATAAAAAAAAAAATGGCAACAGCCGTTCCTGCTAATTTAATTGTTGCAGCGACAATACATTTATATTCATGTACCCCCACACTGCTATTAGTTCCTTTAATTTTTTTTTTGGGCGTTGTAAAATGTATCCGTTTTTAACACAATGTACAAATATTTTGTCAAACACAAACTCACTCATTAAAAAAAAAAAAAAAAAATATGCACAAGCAGTAGTAGTAGAGTTGAAAAACAGTTATGTAGTACACACACGCACAGTTCCATTAATATTCCTCCAATATGCATATGGTGCCACACACTTTGCTTAAAAACTTACAATGACTTTGTCGCACTTCGTATATTTACAAAAACAGAAGACCAACCAGCACTAAAAATTTAACGGAAATGCTGCTTGGCATGTGCATTTGAGTTTAACATCTGCCTGTGTGAATCTTATGCACTTACACCTAACAAAACCTTAAAAAAATAAAATGTTTAAGCGTGAAATGAATCTATTTAGTAGTTGTTATTAATAAGTTAAAAACTTTTCAAATTTAAAGAGGAAATACCCTTCTCCTTTGATAGCAAAGCTAAGCTAACATATTGCACTTTGCAACAAAAATAATTTATTTATAAGGGAAAACAAGGTCTCGTTTGTATTTTGGTTTCGTTGTAAAAACAATATCAGAAAGCAACTTGGCTGCTGAAGCATTTTTGTTTTTAAAATTTTCTTGATTTGTCAAAAAAGACACACATATAATCTTGATATCACCTTGTATGAATTTGCCTTGCATAAAATCTGCTGCCTACTTTCGTTTTTGTGTATACAAGCATTACGCACATGTACTGCTTAAAAATTTTCATAAAAAATAAAATGAAAACTAAAATTTCGGTTGAATTATAGATTTTTCTTGATCAATTTGTGGACCGATCATTTTGATTTTTCGCACAGACATTATGATTGTCTTTTTTAACAAAACTGCGTATCTAGTTTTTCTGTTTGTTTTGTATATTAAACAAAATATATAAACCGATCGGTGTGAATTTTAATAGCAACTGAAAGACAGAAACAACTGACAGATTGGTATGGCAAACTTTGCTGTAGGTCTCCAAGGGACTTGGAAAAGTTGATTTCAACGATTAGACTGACAGACAGACAAACAGAAATCAGTCCACTATTTATAAAGATCCACAATAAATATACTCTATAAGGTGCCTCATGTACGTTGTAGAAGTTACAAATGGACTTACAAACTTGCAGTGAAGGATATAAAAATCACTTAAGTTGACTTGCTTTTTATAATTGTAGCCTAGGTATGATGGGCGCTATATTCGTGCATGTTCTGTATTTAACACAGATTTGAAAAAATGTAGAATTAAATTTTTTTCTTCTTATTAAATGAAAACTTTTATGTTGTTTTAATTCTACCAATAATTCTGCAGCCAAAATACAGCAAAAACAAAATTTAAAAAGTCTTAAAATGGACCACAGAAATTCCAAATAAAATATTCGTATTCGGAGTGCAAGACAGCACTGATTCCCAAATCAATGAGATGCCAATGAAAGCCAATAGTTTTGTAAGAAAAACTTTGAGGGCTTTTACTTTAATAGCCACAGATATATAGATCTTGTACGTGTACCAAAGCTTATAAAATGGCTTTTAAATGAGTCTGGCTTTAGTCATTATTAAATCTGACTGGCTCAGTAGGTCATCATACTCCCTTAATCTTATTCTTCATTTCATTTTCAATTACTTGTGAGTGTTATTTCATATTAATTATTTAATTGCCAAACAATTTGCATAATTGCAAAAACACCTTTATAATAATTACGTTTATTTGTTTAGTTACAGTATCTGGCATTTTAATGCAACTTTAGGTAAATCGTAAAGCGTAAGTTTGGTTTAAAATTCACCTTTCTAAAGTTATTTATTTGCGTTAGCAATTATAAAATTGTATTGTTGCTGTCGTCTTTTTGTTGTGCTAATTAGCATACCAGTTTTATGAATACAAAATGGTTGTAAATTATATGTCGAGGTTTGTGTGTAAAGTCGTATGTACTCGTATGTTGGGTGTTTTATTTGTTAAAATTTTAAACTCACACACATGAACATACACACACACACACACATAGAAATGATTTTGTGCGGTTATGCATGTGCTGTGCTGTTCGCTTCTGTTCGTGTTCTCTTTAATTCTGTCGCTGTTTTTGATTTTTTCTCTCTCTTTTTTTTATAATTATGCTAAAATGCAATTTACAAAATTACTACATGCAAACGTGACTTTAGCAGATCTCTCTTTTTTGTTCTTTTGTTGTTGTTATTATTATTTTGTTTTTCTGTGTTGGAAGAACAACTGAAAACAACGATGTGTGTTGTGTGCGTGAAGTAGCAGAAGCTAAATAAAACCAAGATAATCTACTTTAGTAAATGAGTTAAGTTTATGTAAAATATGCATGTTACTACATGCACGACTTCATGTATTAAACTACAGACATTAACTAAAAGCTTATAGAACTTTATATTTATTTATTTTAATTTTTCTTTTTTCAAGTTAAAAAAAAAAAGAAAAGGAAACAAGAGAAGACTTAATTTGTGTTAAAGAAAACAAGTCGCTCTATAAGTTTATACTGAATTTTTAATACCCTACACCTCATGTGCTGTTTATAGGAAACGAACAAGCTAAACGTAGAAAAATTAAATATTTTTTATGCAAACAATTTTAGACAGACGATTGGATATTGTTTGCTTCGTGTAAACAGCCATTAAAATAAATAATTTCATTCAGATTTATTTCTAAATTAAATTAATTTAAATTTCAAAAATTATTAATGACTTCTGCATTTCATGTAGCTATACTTTTTGTAGGATACCTGACACTGCTAGAGTTTACATTAGTTATGACTTGTGTTAACAAAAAGAACAAAAAAGTGTAAAGCGCCTATTAGACCATCATGTGCGCCATGAGAGAGATAGTGGAAATATCAAACATTTTGGAAATCCTTCATGCGCGGCATGTTAAACAGTAATTTTTTGCTATAACACGAGCTTAATAGCACTTCATCATACCGTGTTGACATGCCGTACATGATCGTCTAATGGCTGCTTAAAACACAAGTAAACAATTTTTAAAATTTCGTGTACCCGCTGTAAATATAAGCGATTTTCAATCACTGATTACAGTTCTCAAGTGGGAAAATTTATACTTTCGTCGTATAAACACGTAGCAACATTCCGTGAGATAATATTCTTGCCAATTTAAAATTTTATAATTGAGTTGAGTATAAGTTAATTATAAACAATCTTATGCATAAGAATGCAGGTTGCACATTTTGCATTAAAACTTAAAAATTTAATAATTTTAATAGAAAATTCTATGGAAGCAAAAAATTATTCCAAAAGTATAATTGTTAATAAACAAAAATTAAAAGCAAATAAAATTACTTAAAAATACAGTTGAATCTTGTTAATGTGAGTTTCTACCAAATTTGTTTACTTTCGCTAAAACGGTATTGAAAGTAATACTTTCGAAGGGACTTGAGTGTTTCGTGGTTCAGCTTATTTCCCTTATACATCTATGACTTTAAAATTTAATTATAAAATCGGTTAGTATTTCAAATTTTTGTGATTAAAAAAAAAAAAAATATTTAAAAAAACTTTCTCAACAACTTGAAACATAAAATTATAGTTTTTAAAAAAATCTGTGTTAAAACAAATAAAAAAGCTAATATAATTTAAAATTTTTTCAATAGCTTCTCTTCCATATAGCTGGTGAAATCTTTCACTTGCTAACAGTTTCATTTGCAAGTTACCAAATTTTTATAAATGTTTCAATAAAAAAATTATAAAATGAACAATAAAATAAAATTCTACAAATCAAGTATTTTGTAAAACTATTTAAATAAATAAATAATAAAAAAAAAGAATTTAATACAGAGGAAATTGTACATATAAGAGAGAAAAACAAACATGTTGTGTAAATTGGGGAAAAATTGCTTAATGTGTTTTTTTTTCCAATTTATAAACCATTTGCTGTTGCAAAAATAAAAAAAAAATGAAAAATGAGAAACGAATATACAAGGTGAGGCAAAAGTCCCGCAACCATTTTGCTTGAGCGTCATCTTGGTTATATGACGTACAAATTTTATTATAAGTATATGTATGCAAAAAGGACCAAGTGAGTTCAGCTTATGTTTCTTACTTGGGCGCTCTGTGTACACTGAGAAATTTACTTCGGTTGGGAGAACTAAATTTGTTGCCAATTAAAAATTAAGTTGTGATAGTCGAATTTTTTAATCGTGATAAAAGAAAATCGGTCAAATAGCTCGATATATTTTTAAGAGAACTAAATGTTTGACTGAAGCATCCAATTCTGGTAGCTACAACTAAAATATTTGATTACCACAAAAGAATTTTTTATTGTCAAGAAATTTAGTTCTCACAATCGAAGTTGTTTTTTGTCAGTAACCTAAGTATACCCCACAAGAACGAGCGGAAATAATGAAAATATTTTTTGAAAATAATTGTTCCATTATTGCAACTCAGCGGCAATTTCGTCAAAAATATTATAATCGTCCAATGCCCTACAAAAACCAGAATTTATATTTTACATGGGAGTTTTCAATGGTATGGTACAGCAGACAGGCCTCATTTTGGAAGACAACGGACGTCTCGTAACGCTGAAAGGTGGCTCTGGTAGTGTTGCAGATTCTCCAGCAACATTAATTCGGAGATGTGGTTCCCAGTTACACGCAGTTTAAGGTGGATTTTGAAAACTCATTTGAAAATATTCCCATACAAAATTCTCCGGTGAAATTAAAGATTTTTTGTTTAAATTGATAATGAGCGATGAAGCCCATTTTATTCTCACTGGCCACGTCAATAAACAGAACCGTCGATTTTGGGGAACACAAAATCCTCAATTAATTCATGAAACATTCTTGCGTCTACTAAATTGAAAAAATTCAGACTGAGATGTTGCAGGATGTATTGAAAAATGCCGAAATAATTTTCCAATCGTAACGAAAAAAAAGATGTAAAGACCAAATAAACTTTTTATGAAAACCAAATTTACTTATTTATTTGTTAGTTTTATTTTACCTTTTTCTTTTAAATAATATGACTATTTTATTAAGCTTGAGCTCTTATTTTTAAAAAATTTATTTTTATATCGATATTTTGCTTCTTCGGAATTTATAATTATATTCTGAAGAAGCTACACAAATTGGAGTAAAATATCGATATAAAAATAAATTTTTAAAAAATAAGAGCTCAAGCTTAATAAAATAGTCATATTATTCAAATTTACTTATCTTTTCTTTGAGCAAAGTTATAAGAAATCAAAATGGTAGCGGTATTTTTGCCCCACCCGTTATAAAATATTATTGTTATTTTTTTTTTGGAAATTTTTTTGCATAATTTTTTTTTATTATTTATTTTTCGATACACAACAAATTATTTGCATATTGACTTTTTGAAATTTACAGGAAACCAATTGTGTTTACTGGAATTATAAACAAACCTAGTGACAGCATAAATTTTGCATACACGTATTGTGCAGAAAACTCATCACCCAATACGCTTGATTGTATTATTTTTTTTTAGACATTTCATATGCTTTGGTAACTCTTAAACAAAAATATTTTATTTTGGTGAAATCAAAATTCACTGGAAACCTTAAAATTGATTTGCTGCTCAAAAAGAGTAATTTTTCAATGGAAGCTTCTCAATTAAATTCCAGTTGCTTTTTTGTGTGACAAAATTATGTTTTTCATAGGAAAATATTTCTTTTAAATTTTTCACAAATATTTTTTCTAATAATTTTTACAACAAATTTTAGCGGAAAAAGGTGTAATAAAAAAAGGATTTCATATGTTTTTGTAGAAATTGTTTCTGTTAAAAATAATTTATTTGATTTAATTTGAAAATAACGCTTGTAGCTGCATTTGATTAACAGTAAAAATTCCACAAGCCGACAAATGTGCAGTCCATATAATTTTCCAAAAAATACTATTATGGAATTTGGTGTGATTTCTAGTTTTACCTTAGTTTTATATAAATTAAATTAAAATAATTTAATATTGAAATAAAAACAATTAAATTATATTTTATAAAAATTATCTCAAGCTCAAATAAATTAATTTAAATTATAAATTGCAAATAAAAAGATGGAATAATAAAATATTATGAATGAAATTACTCCTTTTTTTTTTAATGAGAAGGCAGACAAACTCGCAAGAAAAGGGCGGCTAATAGATTTATTGACCCAGAACCTTTTGCTCCATTAAGCTCAGCTTTAGGGAGTAGCTGAAAAGAGAATCGCAACAATACTGGCTGGAAACAGCAGGTATCAGGGTAGCGAAAACACTCATGATATTCCGATCTCGGAAGACAAAAAAAGAAATTACTTAGCTTGACCCGGTCAGGAATTCAGAATATTGAAACACTTGGCTAATATCAGTTAAAATGATCTGTGCAGGTTATGTAACGAAGTTAAAGAGACAGCAGAACACATATTGTGTCTAATTTGGCCCCGTTTTCGCTACTTAGGAATATTAACTAAAACCGTCGGATATGGCGGACAAACCACCTAAAGAAATTTCTAAATTCTTAATGAATACTAGACTCTAAGAGAATTTCTAATTTCAGAGTAGTGTCACAATAGGTCTATTTTGACTGGAGTGACCAGGTGCCTTGTTCCCGCTCCTCATTCTAATTCTAAAACTTTTTCTAAAACTCAAGGTTTTTACATAAAACTGTAGGTACCAGTACCTGTAGTGCGATTTACTATTCAATTTTAAAGAAAACTGTTTGGTTAAAAATAGTTAAATTTAAATTTAAAGATGTTGTGATTCAGTAAAATTACACTGTGTCACAAAAAAAAAAAAATACCTGAAAAGTGATAAGTGCTGGCGAGTACAAAAAAAATTTGCCAAACACCCCCAACATCTTGAGTTATGAGTAATAAACCAGTAATTGACGTGAATATCAACTGATTTCAAGGAAAACCTTAAGTCCATTGAAATGACATCTGGGCATCTGTGCGTATTTCTCCAGAAAAAAAATTTTTTTAAAGTTTTTTTTACAATTTTTCAAATTTATTGACGTTTTTACGCAGTATATTATATAACTGCACAATATATCTTAAAGGCCGCGGTAGGATTATAGCCCATAGTGATAAAGGAATTATACAATTTTCGTATTTATTTTCAAAATATGTTTATTTATGAGTAAAACAATTTTTTTGTTTTTTTTTTTTTGTAAATCCGTTAAAAATTTACTGAATTATTAAACTTTTTATTAAAACAAAATTGTTAAAGAAATACAATTTTTAGCCATTCCACACAAAAATGTTTGCTTGGCCGTTTTTTTTTTAACTCAGTATCCCCTTGAAGTGATCAGCAGTATTCTGAAATCATTTTTATTTTAATTTTTGCAAATATTTCTGGGTGTTCAAGTTGTGCTAGCGAAAATGTTAGCCTTGTTCGTCACTGAACTGGTACATATTGTCTGGGAAAAAGTTCAAGTGTGAATGCAGGAAATGAACATATTGCAGCCCATTTTATTATATGCACTTGAAAATTTGTTAACAATGGCAACATGTTCGTTACTTTTGTGATTGCCAAGAAAATTTTCAGAAATTGCAACAAAACTCTTCTATGAGCGTTTTTCTACGGAACTTAGCTCGCTCATAAAGTTCTTATGTCTCATAATTATGCGATTTTGAGGTTCAATAAGAAAAAACCTGAGTCATCAGAACACTTAAATAACATAAAAAACATCAGATTTGGAAAGAAAGACATAAATATCTGGTTTTATTTTGGTTTCATTTAATTTGGGGAACAAAAAGCTTCGTTTTTTTTACAAATTGTTTCAAGTATCCTAACTTTAGATGCAGTGGTGGTAGAATAACATACTCAGATTTAGCTAATGGGACGCTTAAAATGTTTTTTCTGCCTATTTGATGCGACTCACGTGTAACGACCTAATATTAAATCAATCTATTTTAATATATAATTTTTTTTTTTAAATATTTCAATGTTTATTAAATAAAAAATTAAATTCCTTAAAATCCTCTTACTTAAAGTAGAGGCCCTACAATTTTTTTTAATGCTGGAATTATAAATTAATTTAGTCGTTAATGTGTTTTAAGTATCCCCACAAGTTTTTAAAAGATTTATTTTATTTTTTTTTATTTTTCCAAGCTTTCATTCAAAAGACAAAACGTACTTCAACGTTTTGTTGGCGTATTTACAACTTTTTTTTCTTGTTTTTATTTTGGGCTTGCTATTTTTTTTATCTATTAAAAAAAAAACTGTAGATTTGCTTTTAGTTAGTGCTTGGCATCCATACTTTAGTAATTTAGTAATTTCTAATTTATGGCCATTAAAATGTTTGCCAAGTGCTATAAAAATATTAAGAGAGAAAACATTAAAAAAATACTATAAAGCACTTCATTCTGAGTATAATTTTTTGTTGTTGTTTAGTTTTATTTTCAGGCTGGTTGTTATTGTTATTGTTATTATTATTTTTATCTAAATACTATTATTTTTAAATAAAGACTGAAATCAGAAAGAAAGAGGAAAAGAAAGAATAATGAAGCTTAAAAAAAGTATTTTAAGCACAAAATCATGTTGAGTAAGAATATTGTTTCAACATTAAAAGTTTAATTTATTTTTATGTGCTAAAAACTCAATTACAATTTAAAAATGATTTCTATTGCCAGCCTCAATTGGTATAAAAGCAACACTGGCTAAAAGAATAGATAAAGAGAAATAGCAAAATAACTATTAAAAAAGTTCTTTTATTTTAGAAACAAAAAAAAAATCTACAAAATTTATTACCATCACAGTAATAATAGTCAACAATTAGTAAATTTTTATTACTAAAATTAAATTTTAAACTAAAATAAAAATATTTTTGTCAAAATGTTAACAATAGAAGCCAAATTAGTGGAAGAAAAAATTAAAATAAAAACAATTCCATATTGAAAGTCTGTTTTATTTGAAATTCTCTTTTTACACGATAGATGCGTTTCAAAAAAAATTCGTGTAAAAATAGAGTTATGAAAAAAATTCTTGTTATAGTTCACTGCACGTCTTACTTCATTAATTAATTAATTAAAAAAAAAGGAAAATCAGTGCCATCACCAAAATAATTTTGTTCATCATCTTGTGAAATTATTTCTGAATTATCATCTCTAACTTGGGTAAAATCGTATTAAAACAAAGAGATTTTTTTTTTATTTTGAACTCTTGTTAAAAACTTCATGCAAGAAACTCTTAAATTTATTTAATTTTACATAACTAAAGCCGTAAAGAATTGTTATTTTCTTAGGTCTCTTTTGTAATACCTGTAAAGTAAAAAATTAAAAGAAAATTATGTAGAACTAGAAAGATAAAAACTTCAATTTAAATATTTTATTAGAAAGGTATAAATAAAAAGTAAGAGACAAGGCTGACCCGTAGTGGAATTCACTATTCAATTTTAAAGAGAAATAATAACCCTAAAATTAACGAACTTGTGATTCAGTAAAAATTTTAACTGTCAGCTGTGTGGCTAAATAAAAGCCCAAAATAAAAGTAAATAGCTCTTAAATAAAAAAAAATCTTAATATATAAAATTCGACTGCACGTGTGCTTGGACCGATTTAATTAAATTTCTGTGTATTCCTTTGGATCACGCTTTGAAATTTTTAGCGTCACAAATACGCATGGCAGGTAGCTCTGCAGTCGGTAGCTGGCTTACTAATCTATTTTTAACCGATCTTTTACGGTCCTTTACTATATGACTACGATTTCTTAGAGTAAGAAGATCGAATATACCCAAACTTTATATTTTAGTTAAAACTCAACTTATATTTTAATTTAAAGAAAAATTTGTCACGCCCATTACTACGCCTACTTTTTACATTTTTCTCAAATCGGAGAATGTCTGGAGCTATTTTTTTATGATATTTTCTACATAACGCTACTTATATATTTCTTCTCTTTTTAATTAATATTCAATATAAATAAAATTTGAAAGCAAAGCAACGTTTGCTGGATCAGCTAGTATATATATTTATAAACAAAAGAGACATTTTTGGTTGTTGTACATGGTAATTTGTAGTATTTTTTGTTGTTGTACACGATATTCAAATAAGAGATGAATTTTTAACTCCTAAAGTTAGCCGAAAATCACTGAATAATGCAGTCGTTAGTGTAAACAGAAAAATATAGAGTTAAATTTAACAGCATGTGGAACTATTAAAACTAAAGCCCTAATCTACATTGAAAGAATTTTGTCATTAAGCCATTGCAAAATTCATGATTTTTCAAACAAAACACATATCATTATACTAATGAACTATTTCATTAATTCAATGATATGTTCATGAATTTAATGAAAATCTTGTGATTTCTCATATAATGTCACATTTTATTAGGCTAATGAAATATTCATTAATTTAATGAAATATTCATGAATTTAATGAAAAATTCGTTAATTTTTCTACAAATGACATATTTCATAAAACTAATGATATATCTCAATTCCATGAAATATTCATTATATGAATGAAATATTCATGAATTTAATGAAATAATTTCATACATACTTGGAAAATATTTCATTAATTCGCTAAAAAATTAGGAAATTAATTTTTCATTAAAACAATTAAAAAATTTTATTAGATTTATGGCACAGTAAATAATAATAACATGTGACAATGAAATGAATTTGTAATGGAGCTATGATCTTCAGAAAGGTGTAAAGGAAATAATAATTTTGATAGAAAAAAATTATTGTATAGCTTGAAATGGCAGAAGTAACAAAATATTATAAATAATTTGATAAAAAAATTATCAAAAAGTTAAATTTCTTTTTGTTTTCTTATTTTTTTTTTTTTGTTTTTAATTATAAATATTATTCAAGCTTAAGATCTTTTTTTATTTTGTAAAGACTTTTCTTTTGAGTATCTTTTTTTTCATTTGTGGTTGCATGATGTAGCTTTCTAATTTCAATTTCCTGTTTTTTCATCAGCATCCGCAATTGCAGTTGATATCTAAAGCCATTTTCTGCTTTCCTGTGTTGCTTTGTTTGGTTTGTATCTTGTCTCTTTCCTTTTTAATTTAACCTTCTCAAAAGACGATACATTTTTTTAGTTTTAAAATTCTTGGTATCTACTCATGGATTTTGCTTTACCACCAACAAAATTTTTTTAAATAAAAAATTTGTTCTTCATTTACATTTGTTATTGTTGTTTGTCTCAAAAATAGCAAAAAAAGCTTTTTTTTGTTGTAAATAAATTATCATGCGTGACACGTTTGAGCTTAATGATGGACTAATGTTAATACACTAAACAAAACACAGAAAAACCCATCCAAAGGATATTTGATGTCATGTTAGGAAATTAAAAAAAAAAATTTATAATAATAAACAAACAAAAAGAGTGGCCCACAATACCAGCCCTTATTGTTCACTTGAATTTAAAGACGAAACAAGCTACTCTAACAAGAGATATTTATTCTGAAAAATACAAGCTAGTGAGTGATTATTAGTCAGACTGTTAAAGTGTCACAGAAAAGCAGGCTTTTGTTCATAAGAATTTATGTGGCTATCGATCTATTCTGGCCGCAGTGACCAGCAGAGCGATTCATTAACTTTTATTACAAACATCAGTAACGAAAAAAAAAAGTATAATGATATTTTATCGATTTCGGTATTCAGTAACGTTCGAAAAAAAATATTCGTTACGATACAAGTCGCTATTTGTAGTGATTATATATGTGCTGTTAACTTCGTTGCAAACTTCTAATATTTTTGTCGGAAAGTTACTGAATAACGAAATCGATAAAATATCGTTATAATTTTTCTTGTCGAATGTTCATAATAAAAGTTACTAAATCGCACTACAGGTGACTAGTTCCGCTCCTGTTACTAAATATAAGTTGGAATTTTAATGTATGAGGGCACACATAGAAAACATGTTGAGATCTTGTTTGAAATTTTTAAATGAAATAATTTTAAAATTTTGATAACAATTAAGTCGATTTACTCTCTGGATTTTTCACAAAACATTTTCAGCACAGATACCTTTTTTTTTATAAGAAAAATTAATTCAAGGAATAATTCAAGGATTATTATTATTTCTATTATTGAAATCAGATTTCTATGCCTGTTGAACTTATTTTTCTAAGAGAAATTGCAAACAGTTTTAAAGTGTGTCAGAAATTGAATAGAAAAAAATCAAAATTGTATTGATGATTTAATAAGCTGCTCTAAAATTAAAATGAAGTTAAAGAAAATTAATTTGTTATTATAATTTCACTGGAATTCAGCAGCTGCATTAATTCCTATAATTTTACATTAAATAATTCAGCTATTTTAACTGCATACAAACAAACAAAAAAAAACTTGAAACAACCACTAGTGTTTAAGTATTAACAGATTCTCAAGTGAGTGGAATTTTGCTAGCACTAAAGAACGTGCACTTCTAATACTAATGAGTAACAAAGTGAATGAACAATTTTAAACATTGAGTGTTTTTCGTACCAATTTTCTAGACGAGTTGATTGCTTGCAATATGATATGAATTTTGTCGCCAGATTGAGCTATTAGAAAGGGGGGAAGTCAGTGTTCTCTTTTATTCATACCTGCTTTCTTTGCAACTCCAGCTCAGTAAAATCTGAGACTAAATTGCGAAATTCGTTATCAAACGATATTTCACTGAGACTAAATTGCGAAATTCGTTATCGAACGAAATTTCATGCTAAATTATATTAAAATTTCTATCGACATCAAATGAACAAACAAACTACTGTTTTGTTTTTTAATGATTTTTTTTATATTTGAAACTCTGCTACTGTTGATTGCTCTGACTGTATTTTTAAGCTTTTGTTTTTCTTATGGTTTTTTTTATTGAATTTTAAATAAAATAAATTATTTATTTGATGATATTTTATTTCATGTTTTACAAAAATTTTATAATAAAATTTACTGGGCAACATACTTTTGTTTATCACTTTGTTACATTTATTTTATTTAAATGACATTTAACAAACTAAATGGTCTAAATTGCTGGTGTTCAAAACAATAAAAATATTTTATTATCTAAAATATTTGAACTAAATAAATATAAAATTGTGTGGCAGTTATTTTTATTTTTAAAATGAAACAAATAAAGCAAAATGAAAAACTTAATGTTGTTGAAACCCAACAAAATTTAATACCGGAAGAGGAAACATATTTTTTAAATTAGGTTTTCTATTACCTACACACACCATGATGCATGTTGCATGTTGCCATTTATATTTGTATTTTATTTTATTTATTTTTGTTTTTATTTTGTAATTGGAGTTTAGCTATACGCCAGGATATTTTAACATTTAATACTGTTACCTGGCTGGAATTTACTATTAATTTTGTTCTCTTATATTTTCAAGTTTATTTTTTAATACGTAAGTCGGTAAGACTACGGTCACATTAAACAAATATTTGTTGAAATAAGCATAACCACTATATTAGCTACATACACGTTTATATACTTTGAAAATTGTAAAATTTTTTTATTAAAATACAACCTGCTTGCATTATTTTATTATTTGAATTAATTTCATGTACTACAAATCATGATGGACTATAAAAATATTTGCCAAAAAGTAGTGGTTACGCTTATTTTGACAAATATTTTTGTAATGTGACCGTAGCTTAAGCATAGAGAGCGCGTATAACAATTTTCAGAGAGATTGATTTACAAATGGACTACCTTATAAAATGGCTCATGCCTTTGCTAGCATTATTAGCAGAGGCGTCAACTAAAGTGGTAAATTAAATATTTCAAAGCATAATTTCAGACTAAAATTAAGTATGGGCACAGTGGTGAAAGAAAATCGTTCAAAAGTGAGCGTGATTTTTCTTAAAGTATGTCGCATAGAGATATATATCGAACAAACAAACACACCAAAGTGAATTTTATTTATACAGATTTTGTTTGCCATAAGAAAATATTTTTACAAGAAAAAATTTTTTTTATTATTTAACTTTTAAATGTAGTTGGTCATTCAATATGTCTAACATTAGACTGATGCTTGCATTCTTGTTGTCCATTAATTAGTTTTCTTTTTTCACTGACCACAAGTTTTAAATTGTTCATTCACTTTGCTGCTCATTAGTATTAGAAGTGCACGTTCTTCAGTGCTAGCAAAATTCCACTCACTTGAGAATCTGTTAATAATTAAACACTAGTGGTTGTTTCAAGTTTTTTTTGTTTGTTTACATTCAGTTAAAATAGCTGAATTATTTAATGTAGATAAAGAATGGTAAAATTATAGGAATTAATGCAGCAGCTCAATTCCAGTGAAATTATAATAACAAATTAATTTTCTTTAACTTCATTTTAATTTTAGTGCAGCTTATTAAATCATCAATACAATTTAGGTTTTCATAAATAATAAAAATCATAAAAATTAATTTAAAAAAAAAAAAAAATTAAAAGGCTTTTGAAGCAATTGGCTGACTGGCAGACTTAAAAGACCAATTGTATAATAAATTGTACATGGTATGTAAAAAGTCACGAATAAAGTTAATAAAAAAAAAACAACAAATACAAAAGTTATTAAACAAAAAACTTATTAAAATTTTACATGCTGTATGTGTGTGTCAGGGAAATGGTTGATGTCTGTACTAAAACCACACTCAATTTTTTTTTTGATAAATTATAGTGGTTACGCTTATTTAAGTTACACTAAATGTAAGCAGGAACATGCGACAGATTTTATCGGTTAGGGAGCAGCTCTTGCCGCGCAAAAATTTAATTTTAATTCATTTTGTAATTTATGTAACTCATGTTATTGTTATCTTTAACTGATGAATAAAAACTTTTTTTTATCAATGGAAAAGTAAACTTTTCTCTAAAATGCACTCACAGAATGAGTATTTGCTGTTTGTTAAGCGAAATACTGCAGCCCCACACAAATTCAATAGCTTCAAACCTCAAGAGAATGTTATTCATGTGTGTGAAGCAATTTTATATACGAGTACGTTTTCATAAATCATAAAAATAAATAAATAAATAAAAAACAAAAAACTTTTCTGAATATTAATGTAACTACGACACCAGATTTATTATGCTTTCACTTCAATTTCTCTGGGGCAGCAACTTGTGTTTAAAAAAAAAAAATTCCAAATTAAAAACAAACAAATTCAAAAACACTTTGGTTTTTTAGTTTAGTAATTGTCTTGTTTCATTTGTTATAATAATGCCCTTGAAGGTTACACTGATATGAAAATATGGATTCGTAAATTTATATTTTTTTATTTATTTTACTTGTTTGTTTGATTTTGAAAGTACAATTTGGCCTTCAAATATGATTTAAATGAATGTAGAAAAATATTTCCAATCAGAAATGTAAAACAGAAGAATTTTTCTAATTTATAAAGAAAATATTTGTTATTAAATAAACCTTTTTTAGTAAAGTTTTGAACTATTTTCTGTTAAACTTATCTATATCCGTTCTACACTATGGCACCATGACAACTCTTTTGTTTTAATGCAAGTGTAATGGTAAAACATTGTTGCAACAAATACACCTTCCTCTTTAATTTATTTTTAAAGCTTTCTAACTATTGTTTGTAAGATGAAAAAAAAAGAAAATACTACACCCTTTTGTAATTGACTTTAATTAAGTGACTTGTTATTAGTTATTAGGTCAATTACATTTTACTTAACGAAAGTCATAAAGGAAATTAAGAGAACAAGACATTCAACGTTTACGCTCTTTTTAATACCTAAAAAAAGAGAGAAAAGTAACTAAATAAATTATTATTTTGCTCTATTTTAAAGTGTCAACTGCCAAAAGCTTTTATTTAAGTTGTACTAAAAAGCTCTTACTCTAGAGAGATACAAAAATCACAACAATCTCATGAGTGAGTGAGTGAGGTGTTTGAAAAATTTTCTTAGTATAAAATATATGCATAGCAAAATCGTCATAACTCTAGTTAAGATTTTCACAATTTCAAATTTTTTTTAGTTTGTTTTCTTTTTCTGTTCTAATAAAGCACTCAGCACTTTGCTGAGCATTAAGTATTTATATATGAAATCAACTTTAACTTTAGATTGATATCAATTTGAGCAAAAAACTTTTATGTGCTGTTTACAAGAAACAATTGGATTAATCATATAAAAAATTTTTTAAATATTTTTTAGTGTTTGCCATGTAAATATTATTTTTTCCCTTGAACATCACCTTAATTTAAAAATGTTTTTTATTTCACCTATAATTTTATGCTAAAAATATTTGCAATTAGAAATTACACAGTAATACAAAAAGAAAGTGCAAATACCTGGGAAGTGATTTTATTTTTTGGAGGAGAGCTACAAGCTTACCATTCGAACAGCCTCTTTCTAAATCCGCTGAGAAACTTAAAATCGGTTGATATTAAACTAAGTTACTGGTTTTGGGGGTGTTTGGCAAATTCCAAAACAAATTCTTGTTGTACTCGGCAGCACCTACCAGAAAAATAATATAACCTACCAAGTATTTTTTTTTTGTCGAATGAGTTTTATCAGTGCAGTAAATAAGTACCAGATGGGTGCGTCAAATAGAATGCCAATTTTTCTATATTAGTACTCACACACACTCTAACTTTTAATTATCACTTTTCAACACAATTAAATAATTATATAGGGACAGTATAACTTACAAACGGTTTTACAAACCATAATATTTATACACACATAATATTTATAGAAGACTCGTATTGAAAAAATAAACAAAAAATGAAAAACGTTTCTTTACACTCCCTGTATGCTGGGCTGCCGTTCTTAAATAATTTTTGTTGCTGTTTTTCTTCTTCTTTATTTTATTGTTACCCTTTCCATTATTTAGCGTAACGTAAATAAACTCCTGAAATAAATAAAATCCTTAAGGGATAAAATAAAATTTATGTATTTATTAAATTTATAAATATTTTTTTTGCCTTTTCTTTAGTTAGAGATTATCTACTTTATAAAAAGTTTTAGATAAAGAAAAATTAAGTGTTAATGGTATAATGAAAACTTTTTGAAAAAAATTAAAATTCAGAAATCTATAATAAATATTATAAAATAAAATTGAAAATAAAAAATTAAAAATTAAAAATTAATAATTAAAAATTAAAAATTAAAAATTAAAAATTAAAAATTAAAAATTAAAAATTAAAAATTAAAAATTAAAAATTAAAAATTAAAAATTAAAAAATTAAAAATTAAAAATTAAAAATTAAAAATTAAAAATTAAAAATTAAAAATTAAAAATTAAAAATTAAAAATTAAAAATTAAAAATTAAAAAATTAAAAATTAAAAATTAAAAATTAAAAATTAAAAATTAAAAATTAAAAATTAAAAATTAAAAATTAAAAATTAAAAATTAAAAATTAAAAATTAAAAATTAAAAATTAAAAATTAAAAATTAAAAATTAAAAATTAAAAATTAAAAATTAAAAATTAAAAATTAAAAATTAAAAATTAAAAATTAAAAATTAAAAATTAAAAATTAAAAATTAAAAATTAAAAATTAAAAATTAAAAATTAAAAATTAAAAATTAAAAATTAAAAATTAAAAATTAAAAATTAAAAATTAAAAATTAAAAATTAAAAATTAAAAATTAAAAATTAAAAATTAAAAATTAAAAATTAAAAATTAAAAATTAAAAATTAAAAATTAAAAATTAAAAATTAAAAATTAAAAATTAAAAATTAAAAATTAAAAATTAAAAATTAAAAATTAAAAATTAAAAATTAAAAATTAAAAATTAAAAATTAAAAATTAAAAATTAAAAATTAAAAATTAAAAATTAAAAATTAAAAATTAAAAATTAAAAATTAAAAATTAAAAATTAAAAATTAAAAATTAAAAATTAAAAATTAAAAATTAAAAATTAAAAATTAAAAATTAAAAATTAAAAATTAAAAATTAAAAATTAAAAATTAAAAATTAAAAATTAAAAATTCAAAATTAAAAATTATTATTTTTATAAAAAAAAGCTTAATTCGTTGCATAATTTAAATAATTCATTTATTTTTATTTTCTCTTTGGTTTCATTATCGGTTTTTTAAAGAAATAAAACAATTTAAATGTTATTTTATTTTCTTAAGCTTTTTAGAATTTTTTTTTTAGAATTAAATAAATTTATTTGATAAAAATGAATATTGAAAAAATTATAATACAAATAGTGCAATTAAATCAAAGTTAAAAACTAATAATAATGAAAATTCTTTTGATTTTATTGAAAATATAATATTAAACTTTAAAAGAAAAAAATTTAAAAAAAAAATAAATAAATCAAACAAATTTCTAATAACTTACGAAAAGTAACAAAAGAGTTTGTAATTTAAGAAAAGCAAAAAAAAAAATATTAAAATTATTAGAAAATTTTTAAATTGGCAAACAATTTATTTAAATTGTCAATTTGGCAATTAAAAGATGGAAAGCTACATTTACTTTTCCTCACCTTAAACCATATTTGTAAAGCAAAAATAAATTGTAAGCTTTTGCTCGTTTGTAGTCAAACTTTTGGAAAATAAATTTGAAAGGTTACAAATAACACAAAAGAAAATATAAAAACTGAAAGATAAAAACAACAGGCAAGCAGTTGTTAAATCCCTGTTAAAAATAATTGCAAATCAAAAGTGGATAAAATAAGAAGCAGCAGACAATAAAGATTTACAAGAGGCACACTAACGAAAATACCAAACAATTTAACAAACAAATAAACGAACCTGACAAGTAAAAAAGTAAGTGAAGGAAAAAGGATTAAGGAATATGAAAAAAAGGTTAACTGTAAGAGATACACACATGCCAACAAGTACAATTGAAAAAATAAACTTTTGATTTTAATAAAATATCAACAAGTAAGGACAGCTTTATTTGCAGTGATTATTTTAAAAGTTAAACCAAATGGGTAGTAAAAACAGATTGAATCACAAAAATTATCAATTAACAAAAGAAAACAATTTTATTTTATGTATTCGATTTTATGTAATAAATTGGAGGTACTCGTGTTGTATTTACTTGTTTACTAAGAATACCATAGCTAGGCCTTTGTAACGAAACTCAGTAAATTATTGACATAGTCTGTTCTAGTCCGGTTGCAATTTCAAAAATCTTTTAAAAATAAATATTTTGTTTAGTAGCGGCTGGACTTAATTTAAAAAACTTTTAGAGTTTACAAGTACCAAATTTCAGAGAAATCCATTGAAAAACAAAGTTTTAATAGCAAAATTATTGAAAAGTGGGCGTGGCTGGTTTTCTCATTTTTATAAAACTTCAGAGAAATTCTTTAAAAATTTAAATCACTAAAAAAATAAATTCAATTAATATTTTTTAAGTGGGCTCAAAAATATAGAGTATATGATAAGGTTTCTTTTGGTAAGGTGTCTCAGAAAAAGTGCACTTTTTAATTTTAAGATAAAAAAAGTGTATTTTGGGACACAGTTGGGGTTTTTTTTATTTATTTTGAAGCACGACACTTTATACGACTTTGTCATTAGATTTGTCGTCACCTTAATTTTTTTAAATATTATAAATTTTAAAGAACCCAATGTTTTAAGAGACTTACTATGTAATGTATTGAAATAAATAAATTTTGAAGCATGATATTTTATAGGACTTTGTTATAAAATTTGTCATAACCTGAACTTTTTTTTATGTAATATCATAAATTTTAGCGAACGTAATGTTTTAAGAGACTTATTGGGTAATATAAAAAAAATTATAAATTTGAAGCATGACATGTTATACGACTTTGTCTTAATATTTGTCCCCACCTTAATTTTTCTTTAAAATATAAATTTTAAGGAAGACAATGTTTTTAGCAACTTACTTTATAATGTCTTGAAATAAATAAATTTTAAAGCATGACATTTTATATGACTTTGTCTTAAAATTTGTCATCACCTTAACCTTTTTTTTTAAATATTATAAATTTTAAGGAACCCAAAGTTTCTAGAAACGTAATGTGTATTGTCTAGAAATAAATAAATTTTGAAGCGTGACATTTTATACGACTTTGTCTTAATACTTGTCATCATCTATAAATTTTTAAATATTAAGAGACTTACTGGGTAATGGTTCTTTTAAAAATATATTCTACACCCAGATTTGTATGTTTATAGAAAATTTGTGGCAATAAAGCAAGAAGTCTGTTTTAAAGAAAAAAGTAATTTGAAATGAGTAAAAATGTAAATGAATACGCCGCATTTGTATTTATCAATAACAATTAAATTCCAATTAGCAAGAAAAATTCTACAATAAAAAAATTCCATTTTATTTATTCTTTTGTTATATGTTACTTTTGAAAGCCCTCAGGTATTTGTATAATATTAATTATGCATTCAATAAAAAAGAAATAAAAATATAAATCTTTTTTTAAAAATGAAAAAGGCTATAAGAAATGAAGCTTTCATTTTTCGTTAAGAATTGCGAACATTCTTTTAGATGAAATTAAAGAAAATGTTTCATTCTAAATGACTTTAAAAAATTATGAATTATTTTTTTTTTATGACTTTTTCAAATCAAAATATAAAATATTACATGCTGAGTTGACATTGTACTTTATAAAATTTTAATAATTTTATTATTGAAAAGAACTTTGCAAAATCATTCCATTTACTTTGGTCATACAGATTTAGCAAAGCTTTTCATCTTTCAAGTGTTTTTGTTTAAGTAATAAAAAAGTAATAAAATAATTTTTTTACTTCATGTTTTCTTTTTTTTTTTTAATTTAATTTTGGTAAAAATACAGCAGCCATATTAAAAGCGAAAAAAAATTGTGTAATTGAAGTGCAATGAAGCATAAACCAATGTGGATTGGTTTGGCGTTAATGTGATGCCAACACCAACACCAATACCCCACCATAACCCCACCAACTTTAACCACCGGTATACAGCGAGCCAGCCAAACGTTTCATTATTGTTTAAATTAGTAGGTTGGATTTTATTTTCTTTTTTTAAGTTTGAAAATATTTTATGATTTTGCTATTTTTCTTTTCGTTTTTTTGCTTCCAATTTTTTTTTTAACCAAACAAACCAAAGAAAATAAAAATTAAGTATGAACAGTGTGATACTCCTTTGCTCTGGGTTTCTTTTTTTTTGGTTCATTAATTTAAACCAAGATTTGCTTGCTGTTAATCAAAAAAAAAAAAAATTTAATATTAAAATCATTTTGCTCTGAGCTATGAACATAAAGAAGGTCGTCGTCTGCCATAATCGGAACTTGAAAGTGAATTTTAAGTAACAACAGCAACACAAAATCTGTGAAAAGAAATCCATCTCTATCATTCAATTGCAAATTATGTTCAAATTGAAAAAAAAGAAAGAAAAATCAATTTAATCAAAGTTGAACCCACAACTTTTATAGGCAAAATGTTATAAATAAGAAAAAAGAGAGAAGAAAAAAATTCAATTGAATTTATTGAATCATTCATTCAATCATTTGCACTGTATCAAAGTAATTGGCGCTTTTGTCGTTATGCTACGCCTTAAAAAAAACAATTATTGTGCTATAAATAATTTATGAAAATCTTTAAAATTATATATTTTCTTTTAGAAAACTTTTTATTATTCCAAATGAGCAAGCAGAAATCAAAGCTAAATTTAATTAGAAAAAAAATTAAAAAAAAAACTTCATTAAAAATATTGTGTAACCATCACATGACAATAATTGGATGAGATGGATTGTGGTTCCTTTTTTTTTGCAATTAATTAACGACCTTCTCCCATACTGCAACACAGAAGGCTACAGCCTACAAACTGTCAAATTATATCTACGAGTATAAGCGATTATTTTGATGACTTCACAGGTACCTACCACAATCTATACAACCTCCCCTTGAAAATGATATATGTCCTATCTTCTATAATTTGTCCGGAAATTGCTAAAATCCCTCAGAGCAACAGCACTGGGGTGTATGTAAATTTCAAAAAAAAAAAAAAAATTAAAAATAATTCCAAGTAATTTCTAAGTATTTTGACGGTAGATTACAAATCTGTCCAACCTCCATTAAACATACTTTTAAATGTGTCATAAATATTAAAAACATATTTAGAAATATTTAATGACGTAAAACGTATTTCATAAATATGCCATAAATACTGAAAATATATTTAAAGACTCTAAAAAAAGTAATGGCTTACGTTAAAATATATTTAATTCGGCATATTTATTTTCACCCATTTATGGCATAAGGAAAAAAGTCGATATTATCGGCATTTACAGGGATTCTTAATAAATTAATTTTTTAACAAAAATTTTTTTGTAAGCATTTTTTTTAAATGTAAAATAGAAATTAAAAACTTAAAGATCCTGTTAAAGTTGTTACGGGTCGCGATCCACAGTTTGGAAGCCGCTGGTCTTGATAGTAGTATATTGATAGGCTAAGTTTCCTCCTACTCTTATCGATTAAAACCTGGCAGCATTTAATTTTTTGTTAATTTATTTTGCTCATACTTAAATACGTTTAATGAAGCCCTTACAACTCTGAGTTCTATTAACCTACTAAAATAAACTGTTTGATGTTAGATTTTTGTCAAACTTCAACATTTGTAAATTACACAACAACAACAATATAAAAGCCAATTTAAAACTTTATTCGGTAATCCGCTTTAATCTGCTATACAAATTCTAAACGTAAAAAAAATGACAGTCATTTTACGAGCAGAAAAAAAAGCAGTGCGGTGGCTTGCAAAACACACTGACAGCTGAAATGTGTTGCAGAAAGAGTTAGGAAAACCAACCAAATATGTTGGTAAAAGTGGCTTTATTTACAATATTTTTTTGTGTGTGAGTGTTTAAAAAGTATCACCAAAATTTGTAACTGCTAGAAAAATAAAAATAGTAACAATTTACGACAGCTGGATTAATCCCTGGGAATATAAAACCATTTATATGAGTAAATGTGTATGTGTGTGTGTGTGTGCTTTTGTGAATGTGTATAATTTAGATTTTATTTTCTTTAAACTTAACTTGACATAGAGTTTGCTACTCATAGCAGAGAATGAAAAACGATTGTCATTTGTAAAATTAACAAAATAAACTAATAAACTCAACTCGTTTACTTAAAGGGAGGCACATAGTTTATGCAATATTTTTTTATTTAAAAAACAGTTTTAGAAACTAACAAAAGAAATATTCTATAATATATAAATAAAATTCATTTTCAGTTTGTTTTTTTGTTCGCTATAAAAAATTTTGTTTTTTCAACAGATTCGTCTAAATTTCTATACTTCAAGGAAGGTAGCCATATACTTTTAAACCGACCGCTCAATGTTTTTAACTTAATTTAAGCCTCAAATTATGCTTTGAAGTTTAGCACCTCGGTTGGCGTTTCTGATAATAATGCTGGCACAAATAGTGAATTTGTATAGGTTTTTTCTCTAAAATTTGGTACATGCACTCTCCAAGGATACCGACTCACGTAATAAAGAGTCGGACAAAAACAGCTAGTACAAAATAAAAAGAAAAATATTTTTCAAGTCAGCAAAATTAATATTTGCCACTTGTAAGCAATATGTTTTAGCTTTATAAGAGCTGTTATTTTTGAAAGTAGTATAAGTCCACTTAAAAAAAAATTAGTTAACTATAATTTTAACTAGATTAATTTAAAGTAGACTTAAAGCACTTTCCAAAATAACAGCTCATATTGTGTAATACTTTTTCAAAGACTTTTTTTGAATTATGGTTTTTAAAAATTTTAATAGAAAATAAAATAATTTCTTTTATAAATTGAAAGAATTTTGCTTTCATTTTGGGGCCACCATTGCAACTCACTGTAGTCTAACCAACTCTCTCTCTCTCTACTCTATAAATCTTAAATAAATTGTGTATGATTGTCTAAATTTTATTTAAACAAAAATGAAAAGAATATTTTTGCAACACACTCAACTCAACTCAGTTTTATAGTTTGTTTAATAGCATGAGCATAAATTCGTATGCAGTGAAATATTTCAAGCAAAATTTTAAATCTACAAAAGCTGTTTATACAAAAAAACTGCATTGGCTGTTTAAGCCATTACAAGCGATAAAAAGAAGGCCTCTGACTATTTCTTTTAGAGGAGGCAGGCCTGAGGCCATATCCCATATATTTTTAACATTTTGCAAAGTAGGCCTCACACTCACTATTTAAGGCAGATATACTAAAAACCTTTAAGCAGAGACTTTAAAAAAATATCAAAGAAAACAAAGAACTTTTAAGAGGGTGTCTTTTTAAAAAAGGGGTTAGTCGCTTAAACTATTTTTGGACTAAGTCAGACTTAAACAAGTATTTCTACGCCTAAGTTTTTGAAATATTCGAATAGCCTACCACTTTTTTTTTTTAAATAACGTTACTGTCTGACTTATCACCATCACCCAGCTCAAACAGCTAAAGCTACGAACTTGACATTCGGTGAGCAGGTTCCTCTCACAATGTGTAAGACAAATAAGAACGTTTCTTTTCAATTTCTAATATTAAGGGGGTAAAAAAAAGGTAAAAACGAAACAAGTCGGATTTCTTATATCTCCGAATCTATTACAGATAGAGCTAAAATTCAAGCCACAAAATATTCTACTAAAAAATTTAGCGGTTGGACATTTGGTACTTTTTTGCTTTATGTTTCAAAGTAACAATCAAAGCAAAAAAAATTTAATTATTTTAGTTTTTTCTTAAAAAAGTTTTCAATGCATCTATTGGTACTTTTTTGAAATTCGAGCAAATAAGGGGTAAAATATGTACCTCTTTTTACAACTATTGCTAAATATGCAACTTTATGTAAATTGATGCAGCATATAAGCATTTTATTATAAATTTAAAACACCCAATAAAAATTAATTTCAAAGAAAATTTCATGGGAGAAAAAAAGTACCAAAGTACGAAGTACTTTTTATTTTTTAATATTAACAACAAGACTAAACTCAAACAAATCAGCTCAAAATAAAAAATCAAAATGGTACTTTTTATCGCTTTTAATGGTACCTTTTGATATGTTATTATTAATGAACTTAGAAGCTATTAGACTAGGCAAGATGAAAAACATTTAAAGTAGGAAAACGGTATTTTTTTTTCATATACTGTAATGGTACTTTTAGATTTTTTAACAATAACAAAAAAAAAAAAATATTTTTAAATTTATATTAAAAATTTTTATTTTTTTTAAATACAAAATTTCAAAGCACTCTTAGCAATGATTAACGAGTATTGAATTTGTTTTTTTACTGCAGCCTATTTGATAGTTTTTTCTCTTTTTGCTTCTAAAAATAAATTAATAACTTCATGAGTTCAATTGCAAAAGTGGAATTAAAGTAAATAAAAAGAAAAGAAAAAAAAAATTAAAGTTAAGAAAAATGTACAAAAATTTCATTTAAAATTTACTACAAGCAGGAATTTCTTTCTACCAGTTGGTAAATGTTAAATATATAAAAGTTGCTTGTTATAAATTCCTTTAGTTAAGAAAATAAAAAAAAGGTAAGGGTCTTGTTAACGATATTTTCAATTAAAAATTGCAGAAATATTTACTATAGGCAACCATGAATGCTATACATTAGTTGTACAAAACAGCATTCCCTTCTGTGCGTTTGGCATATTAATTAAAAGTCCGAAACAATACACGCAAAGAAAAAATATGGTTGACTATTTTCACCGCAAACATAGTTTGTTCTCCTCAAAAGTATTATTGTAAATTCGAAGCATCTAAACATTATTTTGATTTCTATAAAAATATTTCTGCTTAATTTTATTTTTGTTACGTTTACCGTCATAGTTATACGTGTAATTGAATTTATTAAATTGTTTTGATAAAATTGTAGTCGAAACCGTAAATATGTTTGTAGTAAACATGTTTTGATTACCATAAACAAAATATATTTAATTAAATGAGAAAAATATGGTTGAAAGTAAATTGTGGTTTATTTAATCTCTTCCCAAATCATCTAAATAAAGTGAGTATAAAACCAAAACTGAATCGCTTTGTGTCTGAAGTGCTGAGTTAATGCTTCTTAACTGCATATGTCCTAAACCAAAACCAGATCGAGTCAAAGTCACAGTTGAATATAATAAAAATAATAAATGGAAAGTTAAATTTTGAATAAAAACATTTTTTTTGTTATAAAATAATTTATTTAAAAAGTTTTAAAAAAAATTTACTGAAAAATTTTTTTGGAAAAAATTTATTGAAAAATATTTTTTTTTTTAATTTTTTAAAAATTAAAACAAAATAATACTTTTTTGGACTTGGCAGCTTTAATATATTTGATCCAAAAATTGTATGGTTGCCTCAACCATATTTTTTGTTGCGTGTACCCAACCCTTAAAAGTACATTCTGCTTTCATAAAATGTATGACCAAAACCAACATAGTTTTAAGGGATTAAAGACATAAAATGTTTACAAAGGTTGGCTTGGAAAAAATTCCCTGGACAGACCAAACAAACTGTTTTGTCAGTTTACTTGAAATATTAAAATTCAAATCATAAGATTTTTATTAAATATTCTAAATAAACTGTAATATATGACAAGCGCAATGTTGGTTGGTTGTTTGTTCGTTTTACACGTCCACAGACTAACAAATAGAAGCAGGCGGGTTCGGTTTGACAAAAACCATCACACCACTCAGAAAAAAGAAATTGTTGAAATACCATAAAGGTAAAAACAACAACAATAACAGTAAATTAATACCGAAACCATAAGTAATTTAATTACTTTAAATACGCGTAAAATCATGATTTTCTAATTAGAACCTTTATGTGGCTATGAAAAGGGAGTTGAAAAAGGGTTCAAAGGCTTACCAGCATAAATATATTTTAAGAGAGCAAAGTATTTTACACTGCTGTAAGTCATTTTGCAGCCTGATGGACTAACAAATTTGGCTGAGATGGCCAATATTTCTGAATATTTTTTTTGATGCTCTATGATCATGCACCAACTGGAAAATTATCTGTATTTCAAATTCTATTGAAGTTTTTTCTTAATTTTTTTTTTTTTTTTTTTTTTTTTTGTAAAATATGATATTTTTGAAGAGGCGGCTGCACACATCTTATCACAACTTTGAAACGACCTAAACAATTTTGTTACAAAATATTTCAAGAAATTTTAAATTAATTTTCTTTAGATAATTTTTTAGAGCAGTTATTATTTTTCGTGTTATTAAAAAAAATTTTGTAAGAAAATAAATATTTTTTTTAATTATGAAATATTTTTTTATTAAAAAATTTTTTTTAAAATAGAAAGTACCCAATAAAAACTGATTTTATTATTTAAAATTAAAATCACTTATAAAGAAAACAAATTTAATTTTAAAACACTAAAATCCATGAGTAAAAGTTTAAGTTATCAATTTGGGAAAGCATTTTTTAAAATTACAAAGCTTTTTTTGCTGCATAAAAACTTTTTTACGTTTTTCATTGAATTGAAAATTATTATTTACAAAATAATTTCAAGTTTGTATTGATTATTTGGCAAGAGTCGGATAGAAAAATATTAAAAAAAATGAAAATGAATCAATTGTGTCATGTACTCGTATCGAAAACCATAATTTTGCAGTAGAATAGAGCCAATTAAAGTTTGCAATTTGCTAACAAAGCTTTAAAATATTTATATTTTTTTTAAATAATTTTACTGAGGGCAAGGTAAGGGATTGAGAAAAAATTATTTTATTAAAAAACAAATTAAATTCGGCTGTGCCAAGTCTTATATACCCTTCTAAATAATTACTAAATGGTTAAATAAATAAATTTTGAAAGCATATTTTTTAAATTAATTTTTGCATATTTTGAAATTTTTAGTGCATGAACTTCCTTGCCCTGCTCACAATTTTCCTCTGGACTATATTTTGGTCTTCTCTAAAATTGAATAGAATTGCAAATAAATAATTATAGTTTTTGTTTAAGAGTGCATAAGGTTTTAGTAGGTTAGCATCATTGTAAAACCTGCATTTAAGGTAAAATTTTATATTCACACTTACATGTAGGCTTGGTGGTTTGTATACGAAAGATATTTATTTAATAGGCAAAAGTATTTAATAATTTTAATTGAAATGCCTGTGTGCTTGTATGCTTACTAGCATAATTTGAACACATGCTTACATATTTCTTTAAAATTAAAGTGACTTAAGGAAATCCTGTTATGTGTATGTGAAATCCTTTGTAAGCTTCAATAAGTCTCTTTAAAGGAAATGAAATCAAGTAAAGTAGAAAAAGAAAAACAAAAATTAAATTGTAATCAAAATAACAGGCATTATGTTTGCATATAAATTTTATATTTAATCTTAAGGCTCATTAACTTAATTCAAAATTCCAAGCCACAAAAAAAAATTTCTTATTGATAATGATAAGGAGGAAGCAATAATTTAAAAGAAATTAAATTTTGTTTTGTAAATTATAAATAAAATTTTATATTTTTTCATGGTAAACAATACGGGCATAAACTCTGCAAACTGAAACAAGAGATCATATCGGAAGTTGGTTTCCGCTTAAAGGCCTATTTTATGAAGCAATTAGTTAAAAGCTTTAATATTTTTTTTGCTTGCAATTGCTATGAAAGGTATTTGTCACGGGATTCTTGACTGGACATTGCAAAGTATGGAAACACTTGGCGAATATGAAGATCAGCCAAAATGAAGAGACAGCAGGACACATATTGTGTCACTGTAATGGTTTAATTTGGACCCGTTTTCGCTACATTATCGGACATGGCAGACAAATCACCCAAAGATATTTCTGAATTCTTATTGAACTAGACTCTGGGAGGATTTGTAACTTGAAGTAGTGTTACAATAGGTAACCAGGAAACTTGTTCCCGTTCCTCATTCAAATTCAAATTCTAATTCTAGGTTATAAGCCACTCGTCATCGGTCACTGTAATGGTTTAATTTGGACCCGTTTTCGCTACATTATCGGACATGGCAGACAAATCACCTAAAGATATTTCTGAATTCTTATTGAACTAGACTCTGGGAGGATTTGTAACTTGAAGTAGTGTTACAATAGGTAACCAGGAAACTTGTTCCCGTTCCTCATTCAAATTCAAATTCTAATTCTAGATTATAAGCCAGTCGTCATCGGTTGATCAATGCTATGTTGCAGAGTTAAATTACCTTAAGTTTGTCAATGGCCTACTCCTAAATATGCCTTCTTTTAAAGCAGCCACAAACATACTCGTACAACTAAATTAATGGTTATCTTGTGCAGATAAGGAAGAGCTGTCTGTATAGGAATGTTATTTAATTTTTAATATTCATATAGAATTCAAGGTTACAGAATTGCAATAAAACGAGCACTAGGTCAATTTACTTCGCATGTGTAACATATGTGCAATTGTAATGTTGCTTTTGTATTTACTTGTTGTTTGAAAACAAAAGCTACTTTTCGATTGATAAAAAAAATTGAAGAAAAAGTTATAACCAATTTTGTAATTACTTTTCTTTGTATTACTCGTATTATCCGTCTAATATTCCTTGTTATTCTGTTCCCAGCAAAGTGTAATTCTTTAATATTTTTATGTTTTCTGCCAAAGAAAAAAAATTAAAAAAAGAATATGAAGAATGAAAAATGTCTTCTTTTAATGAAAGAAAGAAAGAAAATGTAACACAAATAACAGATTTACAATGACGATTTGCCATCTAATAATCTTTTTTAATGCTTAAGTCACCATAAAGTTGATTGAAAAATAATTGAGAATGTATAAATGCTAGCAACACTTGCTAACACACACATACTTTGAAATGAGGATATACGATTACAATTACGGTTAAAAAAAAAACCAAAATGTAATACCAGAAATAAATAAAACAAAATAGAATTTGAGATCTTTCAGATAACTTTAAGAACATGTGTAGGGTGTTCTATTATTTAAGAATTTCGAAGAAATTAAATTGAATTAAATTAAAATTGAGAGAACAATTTTATAAGTTACTAAAAAGAAAAGAAAAAAAAGAATAATTTCTTTTACCAAAGCAGTGTTTGCGTTTAAGACTAGTTTGGCTGTTACAATTGGCAGCACTGGTGCCAACTGTAGAACAAATCTGTTTAGCTTAGTGGCAAAACATATGTATAGAGTTGCAATTGACTAGCTCGCAAGTCAACGCAAGGTTAAAGTGACTGGTTTGTTACATAAACTGGTCTTTATAACTTAAGGACTAGTCCAGTGATATGTGCTATCGGTCGCGTATTGTGACCTTTGAACGTACGTACGTACAGGGTTTAAAGATCTGCTGCATAGAAATTACCGCCTGCTTGCGTACGAGTCTATCAAAGGCTCTAAATATGGTACTACACGTTTTTCTTATAGTTTTGCATTTGATTGCCTGGATTTGGCTGGTAGAAGCATAGAACATATGTGTGGACAATCTATGATCTTGACTTGGATTCATCTGAATCTTAATGACTCTACCGACTACATGGTTCCCCATATATACGTTGAAAAGTTTTTCGAGGTGGTCTTTTCTTCCAGACGGGAATAAAAACGTGAAAAACACACTGACGGATTTACGATGATCTGCGGTATGGGCTCTGGAGTTTATTGCGGAGAACTTGGCATACGACTCTCATTCCAACTTCCGGGTAGGATTAATGTATTCCAGGAGGACATGCTGACAATCAAAGCGGCATGCAATCCTCTGTACGATAGTGGTATCAGGGGAGCTATAACCAAGCGGCTCTTTTGGCACTTCAGTAGAATGATACATTCTCTGCTTTAGTGGGCTGTGTTATCCAATCGGGGACATCAGGCTGACACATCTATGATTTAAATTTCTGCACACATCGGCTTTATTGGTAGTGAGTAGGTGAATAACTTAGCTAATGCTGCCTCTAACATGGAGTCTTCTATTTTAGAGGCAGTCGCTGTAATGCTTAGTAGCATCAAGAGCGGCATTCCTGACAACTACCAAAAAAAAAAGCGGATACCAGATATTGGAGTCTTGAAAAGTGTAAGGTTACGTGTCAATTATAATGCTCTGCTGAGCTGGTGAGCAGGAACATAAAGGACATTTCAAGATTAGCGGTTGTGATAACTGGTCACTGGACGATCGGCATGCACTCCAGCAGGCTACGACTGGCCTTCAACGAAAACTGCTGCAGCTGCAGGAGACAGTCTTTCATCTTCTCTGAGATTGCCCGGCTCTTATGACTTCGAGACACATATTTCTCGTTACACATCTAAAACACTAACTACCTAAAACTTCGGGAGTAAAGTTAAGGGACCTTCTCAGATATCTTAAAGTCACGGGGTGAATCTCATTCACTTTACTTGACCAGTAAGTGGAGCAAAACAGAATCTTGGGATTCTAGTTGAAGGCCGTTAGGCCGCCAAGTAAGCCAACCAACATAATCTGTTTAAGTAAATTTAAAAATTAATTTAAATTAAATTAAAACTCTTTTTTGGTGTTTAATATTTTTTTAAAGTTTCTTTGAAAACTATGTACTACAAGAACCGGGTTTTAGTTATTTAAAATTAAAATTGAATGCTCTAGAATAAGATGTACAATAAACAGAGTCATATAAAATACAGACACACACATATACAAAAATATCCAACAAGCTGTTTGCTTTAGCAGACGACATTTAATAAAAATGCTAAATAAAAATGTAAAAAAGAAAATATCTAATCCCCAAACAAATATTTAAGAAAAAAAGAATTTATGGTAAATTGCATATAGACACTCGTACTCTTACAAAGAAATACACACACACACACACACACATAAGTCCACTTGTCAATATAGTTAAATATTTTCGGTAAAAGTGTGTGTGTTTCATATAAATAATACTCCTGTATGAAAGCCAAAGATAACAAGTAATAGCAAACGATTGTATAAGAATGTCTCTCTTTCTCTCTCTCTCTCTTTCTGTGTTAAAAAAAAGAAAGCAGTTGACTGCCTGCTGCTTAAGCAGGTAACATTTGCCTTAACCATATATTTATTTAGCACTTGTATTACACTAGTTTCTTAAGCCTACTCTGGCATACAAGAGAAGATAAGTTGGGTGTCTAGTGTCAAAATATAACAAATAATTGTGCAAAATGTTTAAGAAAGAATTATATTTGTCATGGGAGCATATACGAGTAGTATGTATTACATGTTGTACATGTTCTTATTTAGAATAAACAAAGATGAGAAAATAAATAAATAAATTTTAGTTAAGAACTTCAATTCCAAAGGGCAGCAAAACTTTCTCATCAAAATGTTAAACACTTAAGGGTTCTTCCATGAAAACGAATTTATTCGTTAAAATGTTTTGCAAGTGAAATACTTTTGTACTCAAATGGGAGTATGGTGTCACTTAAAATATATTTTTGGAACAATGTTGTGTAGGCGTGGTTTCATTATTATTACTATGGACCAGAAATCCAGAGCTATTGTGCAGCCCTTTTTACAGTTACAATCCGAGGCTTTTTAAGAATCTCGCACAGCATATTGGGCGTGGTTTTAAATGCTTTATTTTTAAAAAATTTTTGGGGTTACCTGACTTTAATTAAAATTTTTTAAACGCTTTTTTATGTAGTATTTGAATGGTTGAATTACCAGATTTGGTTTTAAGCTACGTACGTGAGACAAATGCTACCTAAAAGATGTACACTGTTCTAATGAAATATCTAAACTTATAACACTGCTACTTTGACAAGCCTTACCCAAAATATTCATCGAGAAATCTGGGCTTTAAAGAAAAAAAGTCAAGCACTCACTAAGTTATCTTCTCCTTACCGGCAGAAAAATAACTGTGGACATGTGCATAGAAGGAATTTTATTAGATCCTGTTCAGCTAAATGTGAACAAAAGCTTATATTGTTTTTGTTTTCGATACAATTATTCAAGCGAACTTTCGTTCTCTTTTAGCTGCACAGGGTCTTAGTTTGTTGACATGTGTGCTACTCTTCTAGTGACCCGTAAGCCTAGAAATATCCTTTCTATTCCCACTCAGCAACTTATGAATAAAAACTCTTTCTATTACATAGAGTCAAAATTTATAGCGCGGTTTTGCACAAATCGAGTGCTTGGGACTAGAACCCAGTCCTTTTTATAACATTGAGAGATAATACTTCTGGTAGCACTAAACAACATATCAGTTAAAGACATAAATGTCTTTGAGTCAGCCACAGAAATATTATGGTTCAATTTGCATGAAATTATATGCTAAAAATTTATTTAACTGGTTGAAAATTTGAGCTGAATTGCAAATATTTACCACAGAAGTTAGCCAAAGGATTGTATTGGGACTCCTACATCTAATCACACATCCAAATTTGCTAATGATACAGCGTTAGGTGATTAATAAATAAAAATACGTTCTCATATTTATGGAAGGACATACCAAACTAAATATAAACATTAATGGAGAAAGAGCACCCCCACATTCAATGGCTAAATATCTCCTTTTGCCGCTTATTTCTATAGAAAAGAATTATTTAGTTAAAATAAAACTTAACGAAAGTTTTTTCTTAATTAATATAGCCATTTTATTAAGCTTGAGGCCTTATTTTATAAATTTATTTTTATATCCATATTTTGCTCCAACTTGAGTAGCTTCTTCAGGATATGATTTTTTTTCTTAATTTTAACTCATATAAATAATTGTCTTTTATTTTTTATATTTAAAAAACAATTAAATTTTTTATATCCATAACTTTAAAATAATTTCTATCAAATATATTAATTTTAAAAAATTTTCTGCAGACATTTTATTTCCTATTTTTGTATAATTTTAATTCCTTTAGCTGACTAAGTTTTAATCATTATTTTAGCTGTGAATTATAAGAGTAGAAATAATGACTAGAATATTTCAGTTGGCTGCTTAAATAAATAAAAATTCTTTTTATTACAAATAATTACAAAACTACAATTGCAGCTGCATCCAGACTGGAACACAACACAATACAATGGCGAAATATTAGGGAAAAGGAAATAAAACTTTTTTTTAGTTAACTGTTGTATTTAATATTTCATTGTTGTTATTTATCTACAAAAAAAATATTATAAAATTAATTACCTACAATGGAAAACAGAAATATGATATGCTGCCACAATGTCATAATTCAAAATAGCTGGTTGTTGTATGAATTACGAGTATTATTACAAAATATTGAAAAAAAAAATCCATTAAAAAATAAACCTAAATTACAGCTACAAACATTTTTTATCTATCAACTAAGCCAACCAACGCGATGACAGCACTAAACGATTGAAAAAATGTAATTTTGACAACGTGAAGTTGGCTGCGAGACAATAGTTTTTTTTTTGTCTTTGTTGACCCTTAAAAAACATTTTAGTTAATTTTTTAATCTAGTTTTTAAAATCTATTTTTCTTTTTCTTTAGGGGTAAAACCCTCTAGAAAAGCTGGATTTAGATAAAAAAAAATTAGATTTGATATTACTGTTGAATATTTGCATCTGTTCAAAAACAGTTTCTTTTATTCTGCTTGGGAAATTCAACCTGAAATCCTAACACTCGTCTTCAGCCGTACACTGTAAGACTGGCTACAATTAACTCTTCTTTCATTTAATTAACTCCTTTTCTATGGCATTATTAAACTTTAATTATCTTGCCAATTATCTCGCACAAAGTTCGTTAGGAAAAACCTTTTTTTAACACAATTTCAATTTACTCTGATTCACATGAACGACATTTTTGTTTATATATTTTCGTAAATGATATACAAAACAAATAACACAACAATTGAAAAAAAAAAAAATAAGTAAAATCACCAGAAGAAGAAATTTAGCTTTGATGCGGAGAACACCAAATCTTTAAGTATTATTTTTACCAAAGAAATTCTTATAAACTAAGTTGATTATAGCCAGCGTTTCTAGATTTAGCCTTTTTTTCTTGCATTTAGCCTTTAGCTTTCTTCTGTACAATTGATTTTCTATTGTTACAATTAAAAGATTCAATCATCACAACTCAATTTTTAACAAATCCAATCCAAGTTGTTTTCTCAGTGTACATTATGTGATACATCCGCTCACAATTTTTATTTTGTACTTGTACATCTTTGCTACACGGATGTGATAAAGAAAAGAAAAATATGCCAACAGTTGAAAAGATGTCATTAACCAAAATTTGTGGGTGGCATACATACAAATACATACACACATTCTTCTAGCAAGTGAGTATGTTAAAATGCATGCAAACAATAGATTGTGACAATTACCGAAAACAATAAAAACAGAATAGGAGAATGTAAAATGGAACAAAGCAGATAAACTCAGTGAATTATTGTATGTATAATGATAGCAATTATAAATCCATTAATGCTTGTATTTTTTGAAGTAAAAGGATACACAAAAGAAAAAACAAATAAAGAAAGAAAATCAAAATAACAGAAAGAAATATTATGTAAAGTAGTCATGCAAAAACAATTTTTTAAATTTCGTTTCTGAGGCATGTGTAGCCTTAAATAAAAGCCTGAAGTATAAGAATTTTTGTTTTGCTCTAAAATAGTTGCTATAAGACTTCTGAGTAGCAGGAAAATTTGTTTGATTATGAAAGAAAAGTGTTGTATTGCAAAAATATATTTTTTATTAACTTAATTAAGATTTTACAAAATTGAATTTTTATTCATACTTAATTCAAATTATGTTGGTATACGAAATTCTCAACATGATTTTGAAAAATTTTTTATTTATCAAAATAAGTGCTAAGAGAAAAAACATATCTATACAGCTGTTTCATGAGACGCTACACTGAATCTTCAGTAGATTGCTCCCAAGTCTTGGTAAATTCCTGCCCAAACATTTGAATACTTAATTCACTACACAAATCGACCAAATAAGTAATAATTTAATAATAATAATAATGGGTCATAATCATAGTCACACTAAAGTCGGTATTTTTTAAAAACGACTTTAAATTCATATATAGCCTACTTTATTGTGACTATAATTAGGCTCAATAATTGTAAGTTTTAAAATTATTTTTCTTGAGAAAGACACACGAAGAAGTGACGAAATATTCGAATATAATTAAACAAGTGTGCTGAGTCTTATACCCTTCATTGCGTTAGCCAAATATTCTTATTTTTCACGTTCCATATTCCTCTTAAAACACTTCTTTCACAATAAATTTGTATAAAAAAGACGCAATATTTTGAGTATTTGAGCAACAGATTACAAATTTTAAAAAATAATTTAAAATAACTTCCGAACGAACTATAGAAGATTGCTAGATGAGACATATATCATTTTAAAGAGGAGAGGAGTCTGCGGTCCAAATACTCAGAAGGCACTTTGAACTATTTAATTTTTTTTTTTTAATTTCCATATATCCCAATGCTGGTGATTTTAGCGGTTTTTACCATTCCTCACTTTGCCGAGGTACCATTCACTATTTTGCCCATGAAAATTAAAAAAATTTAGTCTATAGGCTCTTAACTTTTGGAAGTGTTTTAACTTTTTCCGATAGTTTCTTAGCTTTTATTTTATGATTCAAAACAGAAATTGCCAAAATCCTTGAGAACAACAGCACTTAGGTACATGGAAATTTCAAAAAAAAAATCTAAAAATAGTCTAAAGTAATTTCTGGGTAATTGGGTAGTAGATTACAAATCTAAACAGTCTCTCCTTTAAAATGATATGTGTCCCATCGCTCAATCTTTAAAGGTTCTTTGGAAAGTTGCTAAAATCACTTAGAGCAACAGCACTGGGGTATATGGAAATTTCAAAATAATCCAAAGTAATTTCCGGACGAACCATAGAAGATTGTCTAGGGGGACATATAACATTTTAAAGCGGAGGTCGTCTAGACTTATAATCTACTGCCCAAGTACTCAGAAAAAATTTTTCATTAATTTTAAAAATTTTTTTAAATTTTCATATACCCTAGTGCTGTTACTCTGAGGGCTTTTAACAACTTCCCGGCGAATCATAGAATATTTCGGAATGGAACACATATCATTTTAAAGGGTAGGTCGTCTAGATTTGTAATCTATTTCCCAAAGACTCAGGAACTGCTTTGGATTAATAAAATTTTTTTTTTTTTTTAATTTCCATATAGGCAGGAAGCTACTGCAATAGCAACTCCTTTATCTTTACGGATTAATCAACAGCCTAAGTTTTAGGCTTCTAGTCTGAAAATGACATGCAACCTTTCATCCCATTTTTCAACCCTTTATAACATTTTTTACCAATTAAAATGTAGTCGACTTTAAAGTATCATTTAAATCGGTTCAGTAGCTTTGGCGTGAAAGCGAGACAGGCAGACAGATAGACAGTTAGTATCAATAAAAATCTTAAAATTAACGTAAAAAAATCGAAAAAAATTCTCTTTAGAAATTGTTTTCTTTTTTGGATTTTTGAATTTCTAATTGAGTTTTTTAATAAAAAATTTTTTTTTTGTAATTTATTGTGTTACAAAAGTTTTATTTAAGTTTTACAAAACTTATTCATTTTTTATTCCCATTAACTAGAAATAATTGCATAATAAGTGTAATTTAGTAAATAAATCTTTATAAAATCAAATATAGAAAAATTCTACACCACACTTTTCCGCAATAATTTTTGGTTGCTTAAAGAAAAGTTGTTCGTTACAAAATAACTTTATTTAATGCAGTGTAATTTTTCTTTCTCTTTTTTTTTTCTTCTGCCTTCTTTTTTTGTTACTTTTGTAAGAATATTTCTTGAACAATTTTCTCTTAATTTATCCCTTTTTAAACCACAGAAACCGCAAAACTACGAACATCTTTCAATACAAAATTGTCAACATTTACAGTTATTACTGCAGTCACATGTTCAACTACAAGAATAAGTATCATTATAGAGAACAAAACACAGCAACAGAATACTTATGCACACACACACACACACACACATCCACACACGCATACATGCAAACTAATGCATTGAAGTTTTCCTAACCACATAATCAAGCGAGTATTTCTATTTATATGCTTTATGTATGTAGTATTGCTACAATTCTAAACACATGTACAGACCCACACACACATAGATACACACACGTAATCATTTACATGGAGAAAATGCAATAGAATTATAGTTCTATGGTCGAATACTGCAACAAAACAACTAAACGCTGAATGTGCAATTCAATACATTAAATTAAATAAATAACGATGTCAATCTTTAAAGTCATTTTATAAAAAGTAATAAGTAAGAGGTTAATTCTCACATATCTTAAGACCAGGACCACACAAGGCAAGTTTAGTTGGACAATTCGTTCTTAATTCTTTTTTAAAATTGTCGTTTTGTTTTGGCAATTTTAGCATTCTCATTCAGTCATTCATTCAGCCTTCAAGCTATCTGGCTTCTTTTTTTACATCTTTATAAAAGATACGAAGAGAGAACAGTAGCGAATTGCCGAGTACGAGCAACTTTGTATCTCTTTCCATTCTCCTTTCCCCCCTCTAGAATTGCTTAACTAAAATTGCTTTATGTGTCTAATGGTCTACTGGTAGATCACTTTACCATGTTTTGAAGAGTATGTGAATCAAAATTTAATTTAATTTATGGCAGTTGACTGTCAAAGTTTATTTTCTTTTTAATTTTTTTATTGATTCATTAAATCCAGCAGATAAAGCAACATTTTCTAGGCGAGTTGAGCGTTTGTATTGCAGCAACTTTAAGTAGAATTATAATCAGGACCCACTGCCGCCAGAATAAACCTATTGTAACACTACCTTCATATTACAAATCTTCCCTAAGTCTAATATTCATTAAGAATTCAAAAATTTCTTAGGGCGGTTGTAGATAGTGCTGTCCTAAATAACAAAAAAACGAGTTCAAATTAGACCATTGCAGGTTATGTAACGAAGATGAAGTGACAGTAGAACACATATTGTGTCACTGTAATAGTCTAATTTGAACCTGTTTTCGTTACCTAGAACAATATTACCTACAACCATCGAACATGGCGGACAAATCACCCAAAGAAGTTTCTGAATTCTTAATAAATACTCGACTCTGGAATGATTTGTAACTTGGGAGTAGTATCTATTTTGACCGCAGTGACCAGGTGACTTATTTCTGCTCCTTATTCTAATTATAATTCCAGACCATTACAGTGACACCGAATTTGTTCAATAGTCTGGCAGTGTTTTAGTACTCATGCTCTGTAAAGAATCCCATGACAATGCCAATTCTAAACCGAATTAAGACCAGTTGTATTTCGAGAACAGAATGGCATGAAAGTTTTCGCTACCCTGATAGCCCTAGTCTCCAGCCAACAATGTTCCTATTCTTTTTCCAGCCACTTGCACATAAAAGTCATTACACAAACAAAAAGTTTCACACAAAAGAAAATTTATTTATTAGACTTTTTGAACTGTCGCTTTAGAATTATATTAAAATGCAGTCATATGCATGTGTGTGTGTGTGTGGTGGCTATAAGTCAGTTTATGTAAGCGTGTGAGTGTAATTTAAAGCACTGCAGTAGCGTTCAGTATATAAAAAGCAAAGAATTATTATTATTATTATTAAATAGTTACAAAAGTATATTTTTTCTATGGTTTTTGCTGAGAGAAGCAACTTTATGTTCGATTTCTGTTTTTTCTTTCATACTGTCCAATTGAAAAAAAAAGACTCAGTTACGAACATGTGTAAAGGAATAAAAGAAATCATTTGTATGGATGGATTCAATTGAAGATAATTTTTAATACTCTTTTTTTTCTTTTGCTACTACTTGTTCAAATCACACACAGATAAAAAAAGTTTGAAAATTATTTTCAAACAAAAAGAAAAAGTTGCTAGAGAAAATGTGTTGCAGAAAATAGTATTTCATTTAAGTTTACTAAAAAAAAAAATTTTTTTTAATAAAATGTCTTAATAAAAAGTGGAGTCTTTGAAAAGATGTGAGCAAAATGTGCTATCATCGAGCCCATGAAACAATTTCATTTAAAATTTTCATTGGTTTAATGAAATATTTCATAAATCATACGAATTAATGAAGTATTTAGAATTTTAAATGAAAATATTTCATTAGTCTAATGGAACATGTCGTTATTTCAAAAATAAAGATTTTTTCATTAGACTAATGATACAATTCAGATGATCAATGAATAAAATTCTCTCGCAAATAAGTTCCAGCCATGAATTGAAGTTACCAGCAAGCCAGATTTCAATCCTTAAAAACTTTTCTTGAATTTAAAATTCTTACCCTAATAAAGTTAATTATTTTGTTAATTAAATATTTTAACAGAAATTATTATTCTATTTTATTTTAGCGGTCGATTTAGCCATGCCCATCTATCCATCTGTCTGTTTAGTCGTTGAAATCAAATTTCTAAGCTTCTTAGGTAACATAGAGAAGAGTTTAGTCTAACAATCTGTCAGTTTTTGCTGTCTTCAGGTTTGTATTGAAATTCAAAACAATTTATTCATAAAAAGCGGAATTATGCATGAAAAACCCTGACTACCTCTATTTTTTTATCCACTTTTTAGAGGGTGTTTTGTTTTTTTTTGTCTAAAATTTTAAATCGGGGTATACAGTTTTATCAGAATTGCCAGTCATTATGCTTGTGCAAGAATTTCAAACAATCAATCCTTAAATACGAAATACAATCGAAATTTTAGATTTTCCTTAATTTCTGTTTTGTTTTTTATGGAAATTAATTTAAAAATTAAGTTGTACATGTTTGAAAAAAAAACACACACTACTATTAACGAAAGCAAGCGTATGTGGGCGCACACACGAAATCAGGCAATTGGTCTTATAAAATTGTGTGTAATAGCATTACGAATACAGAAATCTTATTGAAAGAGAATTTCTTGATTTTTGCCGTTAATTTGAATTTTTGTGTATGAAATGACATATTTATTTCAGCATTTGAAATTAAATTCAATTAAATTTATTTTAAAATATCTTTCTTAATTTTTTAAAAAATAAAAATTGAATATCTAAAAACCTTTTATTCCTGGAAAGAAGCTGCCATTTTTTATGCTTTAGAGAAATGCCTGTCTTAAGGCAAAGACAACAGATACAGTTTGAATTTTTAGTTTAATTTGTGTAAATATTATATTTATTTTCCTAATTAAGTTTTTATGAAAATTACCACCACATAAAAGCTTTAGCTTAAGTTGTGATTTAAATAATTAAATATTTTAGTTGTTTGAAATCTTTTTCATGAAAAATTTTTGAAGGTGTTTGCTTAACTTCCCATCTATTTTTATGCTGTGTTTGTATTGTATTAAATTTTTAGAAAATGCCAACAACAATAATAACAATTGTAACAGACAAACGTAAATTATTAAATCGTGCATGAAATTGGATTTTAAATTTATTATAGAATTTCACGGCGTTTATTATTTCTCTTTTTCGATTTGTATTTTAAGCTAAAAAATTGAAAATTCCCTTAAGAATTTTTTTATTCAAACGCTATTAAATAGAAATTGTAAAATTAAATTATTGCACACCATGTTTTGCGGAAGTAAGTGTCAGTTACACTGAAAGAAAATTGTTTGATAAGTCCCCAGAAATGATTTTAATGAAATTTTTCATTAACTGAATGAAATTTAATTAATGAAATTTTTTTATTAAAATAAAGATATTTTAATTAAATTATTATGATAACAGTTTTTCATTATTTTAATGAAATTTTTTCATTAAATTTATGAATTTTTTCCATTAAATTAATGAAAAATTTTCATTAAATTAATGAACTTTTTTCATTGAATTAATGAATTTTTTCATTAAATTAATGAAGGTTTTTTTTTATCAAATTAATTAATGAATACTTAGTTAAAGCGTCTAATTTTTTTCATTCAATAGATTGCATTACATTAATGAATAAATATTTCATAATAAATTATTTCATTAAATTAATGAAATTTTTTTTTTAAATTAATGAATTTTTCCATAAATATTTTATTGCATTAACAAACTTGTTTCATTAAATCAATGAACTATTTCATTAGTCTAATGAAACATGTTAAAAAATATTAAAAAATTTCTCTCAGTGTAGAAAAGCTTTAGATTAATATTTTAATGAGAATTTAAAATACCTTTTAAACCCAATAAGTAAAGAATTAAATTGATTAGTCAGACGCAGTTTATTTCATTAAAATTACGAACAAGCCACTTTTTTATTTTGAAGCAGAGAAGGAGTTTTCCATCTCCTCCGCTTGACTGTCATCGACCCAGAACGAGCAGAGGCATAATCTAACTGTAGTCCTTTGGTCAAGAAGATAGCTGAGTCTCCCTTAGTGGCTAACCAATTAACCAGTGCTTGTCAAAGCAGTGACGCTAGTTAGCCTAACGTCTGACCAATAATTCTAAATGGTTTCAGCCGGTGCATTGGGGCTCGTTTCTATCAGTGCTGTTCTGTATTCCGAATCAGCATTATTTTTTTTTTTCGAAAATGGAAAAATGCGATTTTCCTTTCGTTTTATTTCATCTAAAAAATGTTTAGTGGAATGTAATTTATTGTTTTAACGTCAAGAAATATATTAGAAAATATGTGAAATTGCGAAGAGCTAATTTCCAAATATTTTCATTACGAATAATTTCACAAGTCCACTCGTTTTGATTTCACACGGAACACAGAATAGCGAGGTATGTTTCATACCTCAGATCACTGCAAGCCTTTACACCACTTCAAGGTGACTACTAGTACGTTAGAAGGCTAACTAACATTAATTAGTTTTTAATTTTTCTGCAACTGTTCCCTAAGTTATTATTGTACTCTATTGCATCAAATACTTCCCTGTTTCTATTTTAAAACTGAATTGATTTAAGGTATTGAATTAATTGAAGGAATTAAAGCAAAGAATTTTTTTTTATCAAAGGAATTAATGTATTTTAACTGACACACGCTTTCCTTCAGTAATAAGAAAAAGGAGAGAAAAAAACAATGGATTTTATAGAGCCATCATTAAAACGGAAAAGGACACTTGCATTTTGTATGTAACATTGTAAGTGACTCTGCAAGGCTTTCAGTAACAGTCGCCAGCACCATAAAACTGACATAAAATACGAGTTATAAAAAATTTTGAATATTCCTTTTGGCCTTACTTGCGTGGGTGTATGTGTGTTTACAATATGAAAATATTTGTGTTTCTTTACTTTAACTACTACAAATTGCTGACTACCTTTTTAAGTCAACAAGGTGTGTGCTTGTGTGTTTCTGTTTGTATTTTCTTTTGTGTTCTTAATGCATATTTTCCGACCAAACTGCAATGCCTTTTATAACCTTAAACATTTTGCAAAAACATTCAGCCAAAAAGAAATTAAACGAAAAAAAAAATGGGTTTTGCTTTAACTTTTTGTGGAATGGTTTGGTGTTGCTTCTGTTTTACTGTTAGTGATATTCCACATTGCTTTAGTAAAGAATAATCAGCCAACCATCCAATCCGCCAGCCAGCCAGCCAGCCAGTATTTGCTTGTTAGTCCTCTTTAGTGGATACGAGCATAATTCACGTTGTTGTGTTTAATTTAAAACTCACTTGAGAACAAGCACCATACCATGGCGTAGCGTTAAGGAAACAAAACAGCCATGCAGCCAACCAAACAACCACTATAAATCCCTTAAATGTATTTTATTTATAATTATTTAATTTTTCTTTTTTGGTTCTCGCTAAAAATTTTTTAATTCCACACAGCACCAGACAGTTTCGTTTATTATTTTGTTGCCTTTGAACTTTTTTAGTTTACAGATGACATTGATAAAGGTCTTTAATAGTGTTTAAGACACACATTCTTTCATTATGTTAGAGTTGTGAATAGAGTTTTAAAAACTATTTTAAAGTTAATATATTTTAATAAAATTCTTTGTTTAAGCGGACTTTGTTAATCTATAAACAAGTTTATCTTTAAAAGAATTTTTTTCTTAAATATCTTATTTATTATTTTTGCTATAAGTTCTAAAATTCAAAAACTAGCCTGTGTCTATATAACGGGAGCATTGAAGACCACTACGATTGCTGTCCTTGAAGTTTTGCCAATTCTTCTTCCTATTCATCTATTTCTGCAGAAAGAAGCATTACAATTCAAGGCAAAACTCATTTTGGGAGATGATTCTCTCTTTTTCTAGAGAAACTGCTGAAAAACCCTGAGCGATCACTGTCAGACCAAATACAACTTAAACGGATAACTTCAGTGCCATATTGTTTAGGAACAAGGTTAATTAAGAACAGACTACACCCAAATCCGGTACCAGGTCACATGTATGGCACACAGATGGTTGATAATGTTAGAGCAGGGTATTTGGTCAAAGGAATGAGTCGAAGGAACTCAAATTTTCAAGTCGAATTTTTTTTTTTTTTAAACAATACAAATCTTTAAAGCTTCTTAGCTTGTCAGCAGAAAACTCCCAGGGTCTAGGAAAGAATCGAAACTGGGACCCCCAGACACTACTTACTAATCTAAAAGGGCTCTGTCTAAGAAAAGAACTTGAAAGAGACACAAATAACAGTCACTTTTGACAGCAAAGCGGCATTACAGATACTCAGTGCTTTGATATAAAATCGAAAATAGTCTAGAATTTCCTAATAAGTGTCAAGTCATAGTAGTTATGTAGATAATGAGAAGGTGAGAAAAGGTGTGGCTAGTAGTTTTATTCCGAGAACGTTCTTGCAGCTAAACTAAGCTCAGATTTAGGAAGTGGCTGCAAAGAGAATCTCAAAAATATTGCTTGGAGATAAAAGGTATCAAAGTAGTGAACACATTCATGTTATTTTGGTCTCGGAGAAGAACAAATGACTTAGTAGGCCTGAATCAGTCAGGAATTCGCATTGTTACTAGATTTATGGCTGGACATTGCAGAGTATTGAATCACTTGGCAAATATCAGAGTATGAGTAAAAAAACCTCTATAGGCTATGAAACAAGAACGAAGAAACCGCACAACATATATTAGGGCTCTGTAATTTACTTAGGTCTGATATGGCGGACAAGTCCCCCAAGGAAGTCTATGAAATTTTAATTAATATTACTTTGTAGCATGAAAAATAGAGCCACGCCTACCTTTTAATGAAAGAAGTTAGATGGATGGATTCTGCAATCTTTAAAATTCTTGTGAAATTTAATACATAAACTCTCTTTATGCTATAGACACAACTAAGACGAACAACAAATTCGTAGAGAAAAATTCGTTGCAATAAATCGATCAATGAAATTCAATTATGACAATGTGGTTTTTGTTACTTTTCCATAAAGAAACCGGTTTTGTCTCATTTAGTTTAGTGAACTTTAAAACATAAGGTCTCTTTACACCTAGAATTCTAACTCATAAGGTAAAGCTTCGGGAAAGACCGGGTAAGTAAACTAGTAAATAAATAAAATTTTTAAGGTTTTGTGCTTTTATCAAAAAAAAAAAAAAAAAAAAAAAAAAATTAAAATTACGTAGACTTATGGAAAACCAGGTGACACTGAGAAGCCAGCTGAATCTTGCATGATTGAAGCACCTCCTGTCAAAAGCGAGTAGACATCGATATATTAAAAAGAGATCAGAGACGGAAACAAATAATTTGTTTCGCTCTGGCACACTTCCTGATATCAACCAGCGGAAATAACTTTTGACAGGAGAAGCCTCAAAAGCAATAACAAAATTGTATGTTGTTATTTTTGTATTTTTGTAGTAACCTGGTTTTCTTATACCATGCGTAGACTTTAAAGTAAAATTTATGAAAATATTATATAAAAAATTTCGCTAACGTTGACTTTAAAGTTTACGTTTATTTTTATTTTTTTTTTTTGGGTAGAGGGTTTGCATTTTTAATATAGAAATAATGGGCCATAATCATAGTCACACTAAAGTCGATATCTTTTTCAAAAACCTCTTTAAATTCATATAGTTCTTACGAACAAAAGTCAGCTCTTAATAAAAGCCTACTTTTTTGTGACTATGATTATGTCCCAATTTATTTCAATTTTAATTTTTGCTTAATTTTGACAGGGGTTTGAAAAATAAATTTCTATAATTTGAAAATATTTTTTTTATAAAAACTCCAAAGCTTTGAATTTTTATTTATTTAGTTGCAGAATAAGAATCCAAAGAAATTAAGTTTTCAATTAATATTTTATATAAAACATTCTGAAACATTTTTTTTAAATTATAATTCTTCTAAAAAATATTGTGGAACAGTTTTCTCTGCTTCAAATTGTTTTCTTTTACCTCATTTTCTTAGAAGATTTTAATTTAATTTTATGTAATGAATTCAGTCTTAAAGTTTCAGTATTTTATTTTATTTAATTATTTTTATGACTTTCATTTATCCAGTAAACTATTTTAGCACAACAAATAAGAAATAAAAATAATCAAAATAAAACTCAAACATTTTAACGGAAATTAAACGCTAACCCATGAGCAAGAAAATAAACATAAAAATAGAATTGAAAGAAATTAATAAAATATTCAATTTTAGTTTATGCCACTGAGTTGTGATTAGAATTTTGATTTGAGTTTTTTTTTTGTACACATTCCAAACACTCACACACACACATTCTGAATGTTTTTTTTTATTACCAACAGTTTTGTTATTAAAACACATTTTAGATAAATCAAATTAAAAATCAACTCCTGGCAAAGAAAAACAAACGCAAGAGAAATTATGCTTTGATTTGGGTTTCTTATTTGCAAGAGGAGAATAAACGTTGGTTGTTTGCTTATTTTGTTAACAGTTTTTCAATGATTATAAAACTAAAAATATAACTTTCTTGCTAAAATTATGCACATGCTCTCAGAAGACGTGACAAAATTTATAAAAGCAGATATAAAATTCAAGAATTTAACTTTTTTGTTTTTGAATGCTCGCCTGACTTAAAGGAACTGAAGGAAGAATAAAAATAAAACCAAAAAATTTTGAAAAACTTAAATAATTTAGTTATTTCTATGGCAATGATGATAAGCCGCTTTAAAAATCCATGCTAGAAGTCCTAAGAGCTTTTCTTATAAAATTATTTCGGTGCTAGCAAACGGTCTTGTTTTCATTGCCATCTCGTTAATGTGCGAACATCATCCCTTAACCACACATTAAAATAATTGAGATAATTTTTACTAAAGCCGATTTAAGCTGTTTGTCTGTATTAGAACATATTTGTTTCAATTGACTTAACATTGTGTTTAAGCAATAATAACACAAGTCATGCAATCTGAGTAGAAGGATTTAGGTGAGCAGCTGCATTTTAAGTCTTATCTCAACAGGGTTGAATATCAACTGTTACTTCGGCTTAACATCCACGTGATATAGGTAGCAAACACACACCCCATGAAGAAAACCTCAATAATAATTGGCCACATATTGTGAAACGTCTTCAGGAAGATGGACACTAAAAGGAAACCAATGCTGTTTCCCTTCAAACATCAAGCATTGAGCCCCATAGGCTTGAAACGAAATTCAATCCTCAGACCTCTGCACTTAGTGTATTTATTAGTGAGCTTTTAAGCCAACAATCTTTTGAAGCTTATTTTGTGATACCAGTGTATTGTGTGACTGATCGAACTTCGATATTAGCCTTCTACCATTTTCAAATTCTTAGCAACTCAGGGTGCTGGCGTACTCTTTTACCGCATTTTTAAGATATATCAAGACACCCTGAGTTCACTTACATGCAGCTCAAACATCATCCATTAAATTCCATAGTGTTGCAAAGAAATTCAGTCTGCAGACTCATGCATTCAATGTATCAATTAGTAAGCAACGGCTCTTAGTACAACAATAAATTAAAGCTTTTTTAATACCAGAGTGTTGTGTGATTATATTTAATTGCTGCCAGCTTTTCAAGTTCTAAGCAGCTTAGCAGGTAATACGCGCTTTCTTTTACCCCAATTTTAAGAGACATCATGGCTAAAATTTCGCCAAGAAGGCACATCCTTAGAAGACCTAAGACACATATTGTAAAACTGTCCATCATTATTCACCCAAAATTAGTACAATCAGTTTTATAGTAAAAACCATTTATTCCGAAAATTATTATTTTTATACACAACAATTTTTGTTTCTTAATTTCCATATTTAATCTAAATTTAACCAGCCAAAGTTGTGGTAAAACATTTAAATTTTCATATTAAAATGTTAATAAATTATTTATTTCGAAAGCATTACTTTTATTATTTAGCCTGTTGATGCTGCTGTAGTTTAACTGGCTGAACAATAAAATTAAGCAGAACATCAAAATTATGGCAGAAATAAAAAAACCAAAGAAAACGATATGAAGTATGACAAACTGAAACAATTTTAATTTAAGTCGCTAAAGCATATTTTTTATGATTACGATTACGATTGCTTTATTTCTTTATTACTTAGCTTTCATGTGCTCTTGTATATAAATTTTTAAAAACCATTCGGCCAGAAAAAAAATTCTTACAGAGATGATGAAAAAGGCCACAGATATTCATGACAAATCAACAATCATCACACACTCTTCAAAATATTTAAACCAGTGAAGCCCAAACACACAATTTCTATAAACAACAAAAATTTACACTGTAACTGGTACCCACATCAGGGATGAAAAGTAAGGGAATAACACACAACTAACAAAATATAATTATTTTCTTAGAGTTTTTCATATATTTATTTTTAGAAACTTGGTTTTCTAGATTTCTATAAACAGCACAAAAGATTTTTTTTTTTGCAGATTTGGATACTGCCAGATCGTCTTCATTTTCTGAAAGCCAATCTAGCAGCATTTAATTAAAAATGAATTTTGCTTTATGTGTTCGAAACGACCTTTGCAAACCTTTTTTAAAAAAATTAAGAGCGAACGAACGAAAGATCGGCAGGCAAAAGGACCGACAAAGATTTTTTAAAAAAAGAGCGAAACATTTCGTTCAATTGGATTCGTTCGGTCATGACGGACGCAGATTTACTTTCAGCCTATAACCTTCTAGATAAAATCAAACTGTAACGGCCATTTTAAATCTGGCCTTTTGTATAATACTAATATTTATAGCCAACACTAATACACATACTAATGCTTGTATTCAAAGAAAATTAAAGTAGACTTGAAATCGATATTTTTATGAAAAAGTTTGTCATAATTTATATTTGAAGTCATTATTAGTCTCTTTGAATACCAGCCTTAACATTTTACTTTATAACTCACACACAATCCATACAAAAATACAGTTTCTAAGGAAAAATAATACAGTGGGACAACAGCTAAATTTTGCGTAACATTAAATTGTGTGACTCTAATCTGTTGTTTACTGAGAATAATAAGGGATAGCATATCCATATGCGCAATTTTACGAAAGCTACTCCCATCTATGAACTCAATTCTTATTTAGTTAATTGGTGTAGCAATAAAAGTACTTGTATTCAAATGTTTTGCCAGGAATTTAACTAAACTTGGGAGTAGGTCCTTGACGATCGAAGTGGCTTTCGTGAAATGGTCCATATAATACCTCTCTTATCTTCTCTCCCTTAACTTTTTGGTATGTTTTTAATATTTCAGAAAAATATTAATATTTTGCTGACACAGTGACGAGTATACAAGACTCGGCACTAGCGAATTTAACTGGTTATTTGAAAGATTTGCTATGAACCTTTCAGAAGTTCTAGATTAGGCTTTAATTTTTGAGTCTAAGCTAACAAAGAGCTAACATAAAAAGTGTTGTTACTGTTAAAAAAAATCAATTGAATTACTAACCCAAAAAGAATATTTAAAATTCGTAATATGAACCTAAAATGCATCACTTTTCCTAGACTCCCTCTAGTCTTCAAAAAAAAATTCAAAATATTGTTGAAATAATCAAAAATAATTTGAAAAGATTTTTAATTGAAGAATATTAAAAAAAAAAAAATAAATCTTTCAGACACTTTGTTATGAAATCCTCCCTTTAATTTGAGTGCATTAACTAAAGTAAAATTAAAAAATATTTTACTTGTAAAATAAGGCCTCTCTGCTGACATCCTTCTCCTCATTTGCTATTCATCGTTGAGCATTAAATATTCACATTTATGTGTAATAAACACAATCAACTGCATGTTTTATTGTAAAACTTTTATTGGCAGTTTGTATATGTGGTTATTAAAGAAATCCTTTTTGGTTTTTACCCCATTGCATTTTTGTTCTTTTTTTTTTTTTTTTTTTTTTGTTGCAGTTTGGTGGTCATCATTGTTGCTGGTTTTCATTGTTCATATAAATTTCTTATTTAAAATTTGTAAAACAGGCATTTCATTGCCTGTCTATACATCTGGGTCTGGTTGATATGGTCAATTTATATGTTAAGTATAACTTTTTGTGTTGTTGTTGTTGCTCTTGTTGCTGATGTTGCTGCTACTGCAATTGCTTTTGTTTCATTTTGTTTGTTTTCAAATACCCAGTATAAACGAATTGTTACCACAACTGTTGCAAATAAACGTACAGTTTCAAATGCGTGAACTACTTTTGTAGCAAAATTGTAAAACTTAACAAAATTGATGTAAACACATTTGATATATACGAGTACGCTTACTGTGGTTCCTAAAAAATCTGGAATGAGCCCAACATTTAAGTTAAAGTAGCACGTGTCATATTTTTAGCAATCCAGTGATAAAAGTGGCTTGTAAAATGCAAACATTTTATTACCTGTTTATTAAGAAAGCTGATTACGCCTTCAGCAAGTCATTTCTCTGTTTGCAAAATTCAGCTGTCTAGATATGCGTCATGGTTTTAAAACCAATAAAATTATTTGAATTCGGTTAAAAGAACATCATAAAAAGTGAATTTGTTTTAAAACAAAATACTGTTTTAAGAATTCGACTTATAGAATAGGGCTGATTATTATTAAATATAATCATGGCTTTTAATAGCAGCGTGATCTGAAGGAAGTCCAATGGAAGATTCTTCAGAAATGTCGTAAATGTTGTGAAGTTCATTTTATCTAGATTTTCTGGGGCCTGATCCAGAATTCGACTTACAGAATAAGGCTGATTATTATTAAATATAATCATGGCTTGTAATATCAGCGTGATCTGAAGGAAGTCCAATGGAAGATTCTTCAGAAATCTCGTAAATATTGTGAAGTTAATTTTATCTAGATTTTCTGGGGCTTGATCCAGAATTCGACTTATAGAATAGGGCTGATTATTATTATATATAATCATGGCTTGTAATAGCAGCGTGATCTGAAGGAAGTCCAATGGAAGATTCTTCAGAAATCTCGTAAATGTTGTGAAATTCATTTTATCTAGATTTTCTGGGGCCTGATATATTATTTTTTCAAGCAGAGATACTGGCCATCGGGAAGGTAGGTAATGGGAGAACTAAAGTCATATTCATGGATAGACAAGTGGCTTCTCTAGCACTTCAATTTGCTTTAGTTGGTTAACAAAGCCCTGCAGTGTTATCCGACCTGATATATCCTAGGATACTTCCAAACAGCGACTTCATTGGCAAAAATCAGATAGTAAATGGCCAAAGCCTGCTTTCACATTTAGGCTTGTATGCCAGTGACGATGACTATACCGCTTAGTAGCATCAGAAGCAGCATTCTTGAACACTATCAAAAAAAGATTGATAGCAAAAGCAATTACTCAAGACATGCAAGCTTGCACGCGAAAAACGCTGCGATCAGTTGTTGAGAAGGAACAGAAAAGGTATTTCTAGACTAGAGGCTTTGATAACTGATCACTGGGTAATAGTTATACATTTTGACAGCTTGATACTACCTTTTAACGTAAACTACAGCAGCTGCCTGACACTTGAGAGTAAGTAGACAGTTTTTCAACTACTCTGTTAGTGTACGACTCCTCTAACCTCGAGACACAAACTTTTTGGTTCACATTTTCTAGACGGCCTACTTGAGATATCAAGAATAAGATGTTAGGGAGTCTTAACGCCATAGGGCGGGTCTAGATCATTTAGTTACTCTGTTGTTTAGGTGAGTAAGTGGCTGAAAATGAAATCTTGCAAATCTAATGGATGGCCATCAGGCCGCCGCATAAAGCAACCAGCCAACTATCTCCCTTTCTAAGTAGCTCGTTCCGGAGCATGTAAATTTCATTGATAAAGTCATTGAGCATACAATGTCCTATCAATAGTTAAGTACAGAGTTTTATGTCATCTCTGCTCCCTTTAACTGGCATAACATTCGCTTAAGGTCACTTGTTGACTAGAAAATCTGATTTTAGAAGCATGTAACTTAGTGAAGTTGGCTCTACTGCCTATTGTTATGGCTTGCAGCGCTGATTTAGTTTGATATGGAAGTGACCTTAGAAAGAAACGTAATAATTCGTTATAGTTATGATCTACCCTAGCAGCGTTACCTTAAAGTTTCAAAATTTATTTAATTTAATTTTACAAATCAACTCACGCTAAAGAGGTTCTACGAAAATCTATTCCCAAAACATAAAAGTTTAAAATCTTTTTAAATATTTTAAATAAATATTTAAGTTTTACAATACGCTAATAAAAAGAAATATTTTTCAATAGGCTTAGCAAGTTTTGGACGCTGGTAATCAGGAATTGACATGTAACAACATTTACATCAATAACCAGAAAAGACTAAAATAAATGAGGCTTAAATATTTAAGGGAAATTTCAGCAGTAACTAACTATTTGTTGTTGTCAGTCTTCCTCTGCCGTTTAATTGTATAAAAATGAAGCTGATGTTTTTGCTTTTTATTTGTGGGGTTTGTTGTAATGTTTGTATGTCGTCTATGGTTTGTAAAATCGAAAAAGCATTGCAAACCGCAAATGGTCACCAAACAATTGATAACTTGAAATTTGTTTAAAATTTTAAATGAAATTTCCAAGCAAATAAATTAAAATTCACCCCATTTGATTTGACCAACACTAATCCACTGCCTTTAACCAAACTTGATAAAACAAATCAGTTTAAAATAGTTTCGAATCATTAATTGTAATTGCCAAAAGGAAAGAAAAAACAAAAAAGAAAGAAAAGAAGGAAATTCTGGCCCACACATTTTTTAATTTATTTGTTTTAAACTAAGCTCTGCCGTTTGGTTCTTGAAAAATGAGTTTTAAAAGTTAAAAATTGTAGTTAGTCAGTAATCAGTCAGTTAGTCGCTCAATAGGCAGACAGTCGGTGAGTCAGCCGTTCAGTCAGTTAGCCAGTCAGTTAATCAGTCACTTATGTTACTCCCTTAAATACTTTTTATAGTTAATTTTTTATTATTTCAAGCATTTTTTAAGCTTTTAGTTTTACATAAAATTATGTTTAGGAAATAAAATTTTTTTTATGGAATTTTGTGTTTGTTGGTCTTTAAATCCCATTTCGTGTTAAACAGGTACATTAAGAAAATGTCTTGGCCATTTAAATAATAATTTTGCAACGGCCCTAAGAGAGAAAGGTAAGTTAGCAAAAACAAAAAATAATAAAAAATAACGTTTCTATGTAAAAACTTCATGTATGCATTTTTACAAATATTGAAATTTTCAAATTGTGTCACGTAGAAAACTTATACACTTGCACGTGCCTGCTGATGACTTTTATAGTGACACTTTTATAGCGACACTATGTGATTGTCATTATGGAAATTTTTTTTTTAACATTTTGTGGTTAAATTTTGTGAAAGAGGAGGGCTGATGTGTTTTGGTTTGCCCAATATTATTACCGCTTTTAGCTGGTGTGTTTGGGTTTGATTATAGATAAAATGATGACCAAAATTGTTGAGGAGCAAAAAAAAAAAAAAAGAATGTCTCTAAATGCGCTTAAAATAAACTAAACTAAATTACTGACAGCTTAATAGATATAAAATATTCACATGCACATGCATTCTTGTATAGCTGAGCGCACATAAACTAATACACATGCATTTTAGTTAAATATTCACACATGGCTATTCACCTCAAGCTATTTATTTATACACGTGTTTGAGGAGGTACTTTTAATTTTTTTCGTTATGAATTTTAATTTTATATTTATGCATTCATAAGCGTTATACAGGCTTATAATGGCTTTTTGTTTTTGCTAACTAATAAAAAAAAAGTTGTTAAATTCATTTTATCACTTCAAAAACAAATTTGAAAATTTTGAATAAAAACATGTTCATTTAATGAACATAATAAAATTATTAAATTTATTTCATGTGAGTATATGTGAGTAATAATTCAACTTTAAAAGTTAAATTATTTTTTACATTTAACTTTATTGTTGTAAAATATTGTTTCTTGAAGTCTTAAGCTAGAGGGGAAGAACTTTAGATTTGGGTGTGTTTTGTTTTCAGTTTTATAGTTTTTAATGAAATTAATTTTTAGTTGCTTTTTTGTTTATGTGACACAAACGAGTTTGGTAACAATAAACGTTTGACAAAAACCCGTTCACAGGTTCAGTTTCAGGCAAAATTCGCAAAGAAAGGAAACGAAACAAATTGCAAACGTTTCGTTTTATATTTTTCAGAGTAGTATTACGAAACGAAACAAATATAAGCGTATTATTATGGAAAGCTATAAAACTAAAGGATTGTATTGGCTTCGTTTTATAGTTTATCAGTATTAAAATGGAAAACTACAAAACGAAACGATTGTATTTATTTCGTTTTGTAGTTTTCCAGAGTATTAATATGAAAAACTACAAAACAAAACGTGAGCATTTGTTTCGTTTTGTAGTTTTATAAAGAATTATTATAGAAAGTTAAAAACGAAATGATTGTATTTATTTCATTTTGTAGTTTTCCAGAGTATTATTATGGAAAACTACAAAATGAAACGTTTGCATTCGATTTGTTTCGTTTTTTTTTTGCGAACTATGGTTTCAGGTAACGAAACTTTAAAATATATGTGTGATTTTAGTGCTTAAAAAGGAGAATTTACTAGGGATATTTTCCATTATTTTTGAAACAGAAGTTTCTCTATTTCTTGCCTATAAAGCAAGAGCCAGCAAATTTATTTGAAATGTTTTTTGTAGCTAACATTTGGCTGTTGCTTTACTTATTTTAGTCAAGTCTCTGGTGATATTTGAAAATTTTCTTATTAAAATCATGATCGCTTTTGGTCCAAAGCAAATTATGTGCAAATTGTGGAACAATCTTGAAAATTTGTATGAAAATTATTGAAAAGCAGTTAAAAAAAATATTTTAGATGAAAAATGAGCATCTCTGTAACAGTGCAATTTTTAGATTGAATAAAATTTTTTTCCTCAACTGTCAGCTGATAGCATATACTTACTCAGACTAATAAAAACAACTCGTAATAATTGTAATGTAGCAAAGTGAAGTCAATGACACACTTTTCTATTTGAATGGCTTCATGAATGGGTCTCAGAAAATCTTCATGCAATCCATAAGAAACAAATGCAGCCACAAAGAGCAACTGTCGCAATTGTGATGACTGTGTTAAATAAAAATTTTAAAAAATTTTCTGTACTTGCAGTAGCGATATGAAACGACAATCATTCTTTTATTAATGGCCACCACATTGACTCAGACTTTAAATAAAAAGAGACTCTAGCTTACGTTCGAACTCAAAATTAAGTCTTTAAGAATATTGAACAAAATTTCCATTTAAACTAAATTGAAATTTCGATGGATATGGAATGTCGTAATTTGCCCCCTCAATATTAAATTGAAATATAATATTTTCTATAAAAAATATTTTACTCTGAGTTTTTCAAAACAAAATTTTGATTGTAATTGAGCGGAAAAATATTCATTTGAATAGCAGCTAAATATTTTATTTAAAAAAATATTTTTTTGTTTCAAAAAACTGCTAAAATGCTAACAGTAACATTTTGCAGCGAAGTATGTAAATTGTTTAAAGTGGCATATGGGTGAAAGAAAACAAAGTGTTGGAAATTGTTTTGCCACCTATAAAATAAAAATAAAATAAAAATTTATTTGAAAATGTCTGTTGAAATAAATGTAAGCCTGCAGGTCAAGTTAACCAAACTAAAATTAAAAAAAAAAAAGAAAAACTAAAACTGAAACTATAACAGTTTGCCCTTATCTGCATCACATAACATAAAAGCCACCATCATTATCCACTTTATCATCACCCCGCCTGACTAGTTTAATAGCGACTAGTCATAGAGCCAAAAACAAAAACAATAGTTTTGACACAACAAATTACTAACACAAAACAAGAAACAAAAATTTTAGATTAAAACTTCACCTAAAAAATAAACAATAAAAAAAGAGGCGATAACAAAAGAAATAAATGAATGAAAAATGTTTCAACACTTTAAGCCTCTTATCGCAACAGAACATGGTTTTATTGTTTAAACTTTCATGTTAAACACAAGACTTAAGCCAACAACGCTGCGCAATTGTAATTTAATTTTTGTGTGATTCTTTTAGTTTTCTACAACGAAATGAAAACTTTTTTATTCAAAAAAAAAAAAAAAAAAACAGTTTGCTGGCATTAAAGCTGGCTTTTTGAATTGAATGTTGTCATATCCAGAAAAAGGTTTTTAAAACTATTTAAATATTAATTTAAAGCTGTCTAAACGCATATCAAAAATAAAAATAACTGAAAACATTTTAGTGAAAATTAAGGAAAACCTTACGAAATGTATTTGACTATAATTCATATTTATGCGATAGCATATGAAACACTCTCCAACATGATCTCGCAAATCATAGACATTTAAAATTTGAGGAATTTATTTTTTATTTAATAGCCTGTTCAGACATAGACGTTCATTGAGCAATTACGCCTTTTTCACAATTATCACTTTTTCTAAGCTCAATTTACCATACAAATTTCCATTAAATTTAAAAATTGAAAACAAAATCAAAATACAACTCTGTGTTGTGAACTTAAATATCAATTCAAAAATAAGAAAAGAGGATATTTTCAGTATTTCGCAAAAGAAGTAAAGTTTTCGGTAAATAAATTTTATAAAATTTTTATTAAAAATAAAAATCAAAGAAAAACAAGATTAAGTGGATGGAGGGTAGTGCCATAGAGCTGCTTTATTTGTGGCCAGAGCAAAAAGAGGAACTTTGTGGTCAACGGAAAAATGGGCACATCTACGCTGCAACTGCAGATGAGCTATCCAAGCTTTCTTTAAATTTTTTAAATAATTTTTTTTTATCAATACACAAACAAAGCACACAGCACTATCATTTGCTACATATAAATGAGCGATAGATTTGCATTTAAAACAAGAAATACCTATTTGTTTTTTAAATGATTTAATTTAAAGGGTTATCAGGTTTTTTTCCTCTTCAAAAAATGCTACAATATCTTATATTTTCAAAAAAAAAAATCCTGCAAACTAAGTACTTAAGTAACAGTTAATATTTTTGCTTTCCTTGTTAGATTTAATTAGTTGTAATTCTTTTACAAAAAAATGTGGTTAAAAAACCAATCAGCCAACATTATTTTTAACAAAAATCTACCAAAAAGCTAAAAATTTTTTAAAAAAAAAGTAAGTGCAGACAAAAAGACTAAAAAATTTATACTCAACCGCAATGCAAAAAACTTAATGAGCTTTTAAAATGTGTCTGTTGTAGCTACTACTCGTATTTTAATCCTCAAATTGACCTCTTCGTTTCATTTCTGTGTGTATGTGTGTGTGTGTGGTCAAACGAGATTTAGCAACATTGTGCTTGATGTCATTTTGGAAAACAAAAGAAAACATGATTTTAAAATCTTCGCATTCTTTCACACAGGACTTAAGCCGGTTATAGCTTATGAGTAGAGAGTACATTTATGTCTTTGTGCTAAGTGTGTGTGTGTATGTGTATGTGTGCATTTATGTGAAAATGAAAAATAACAATCGCCTACACTTAATATTATTTAACCCAAATAAGGTTTTGGGGGTTAAAGGCTGAAAATTTTGGTCAAAGTCATAGAAAAAGTTTATTTAACAGTATAGAAGCGGAGAAGACAGTTTTACGGGCCGAAATACATGCTATTGAGCTCTGCTTAGGACAAGAATTTGAGAGACACTAATAACAATCACATCTTTATTCACTTTGCCAAAGGGGCAGCATTACAGCTACTCAGATAACATCAAAACTGTCTAGTCCTTCAGGATTGCAGAGTGGGGATGTAATGAAAAGGCGAGAAACGTTTCATTTATGCTAAAGAGTAATGTGGACTGTTTGTGAGCTTTACAGAGCTCAGACTTATAGAGTCGCTGGAAAGCAAATCGAAAAAATATTGACTTAAGGCAAATGATATCAGGGCATCGAAAAAATTTATGTCATTCTGTTCTTGGAAGTCAACAAATTACTTACTAGACTTGACTAGGTCAGAAGCTGTCATAGGATTCATGACTGGGCATTGCAGATTATTAAAACATTTGGCGTAATATGCAGGGACGAAGAGCCAGCAGAATATGTACTGTGTCACTGTAATGTACACCTTTTCCTTAATTATTACATCATCTCCTAAAACTGTCTGACATGCTCACAAATCTTCCAAGGAAGTCTTTGAATTCTTAATGAATATTAGACTTAGGGAAAATTTGTGAGTTGTGTAGACACAGTGATCAAGTGACTAGAAACCTGATCTGGATTTTAATTCTAAGGCCTCTTTGTGAATTCGATGAAAAAGATTTTGGCATTAAAAAACTAATGTGAGACAAGCTTACGCAAGCATATGAATTCCGGAATCAAACTTTTGGCATACACAAACATTAAAATTTTTATTAAGATGTCACAACTGGATTTAGAGAAAAAATTTTATTCTGTACTTTTAAAAGCGGCTGATGGCTTGAGATTCTGCTACTTTTATTTATAAACAGCGAATACAGAAATATTTAATACCTAAAAGAAAACAAGGCATGCCTGTAGATGTAGAGTTAACCCTTGATCTGGAAAGTCTTACTAAAACTATTTTTTACGTGAAAAAGATGGCTTCAATACTAAAAAAAATATTTGAACTCTAAAAACTTTTTTAAGTAAAGTAAATTTTTATCTGCACATGAAATTTTCAATTTGGCGTATCCTTCAGCCCAAGAACATTAACATTGTTAATTTTGATAGCCTTATAAGGGTTAAATAAAACCAAAAGCCTTTTTTTTCAACATTAAATGAAAACTTTGTTATTTCCGCAACAGTTTTGTAAAAAGTTTTTCTTGTTTTTTTTTTTTTTTTGATTTTAGCTGAGTGGCATTATAGCACATCTTCTAATGAGCAGACTTATTAAAAGTTTTATTTAAACACAGTAAAACCTACAAGTTACTGTTTTTATTTCCTTTTATTTTCATTGCTGTGACATTTTTTAAAAACTTTTTTCTTTGGCTTAAAAAATAAACTTGTGTAATCACATATTGAAAGTCATTCAAAATGTATTTACTGTTTTTCTTTTAGTTTGACTAACAAAATTGGTTTTTGCATTAATAAAATAAAACAAAATTAAATAGTTTGTTAAATACGAGTACAAGATCAAAAAGCGAGTGGGTGTTTGTTTGAACCGATGCAAAAAGCTTATTTAACGCAACATTTGTTTAATATCAATGTTTATTTACACACATACTGGGAATTGTATGCACAGGAGCGTGTATGAATGTGTGTGTGTGTGTGTGTGTGTTTTCATTAGTTTTATTACAACTTTGAGTTTTTTTTTTCTATATTTATTATTTATGCTTTTGTTTCGCTTCATTTGCCAAAACTAAACATGTTTTGTACAAGTTTTTTTATTGTTATTTCGCAGAATTTTTAACGAGAATAGCAGGCCATGTTTTTTAGCCATCTTTAACAGGACGTGCTCAACTGGGCATAATTTTTAAAACAAAAATCACTTGAATCATGCAGGACATCATCAATGACACTGTCATGCACTCCGTCAGCAACAAGAAATTTTTCATAAGAACAACAATTCATATAGGTAAAGAAAAAAAAAACCTAAATGATTTAAAACAAAAAAAAAATACTTCAATCATGTAAGGCAACACCAATGACGTTGTCATGCATTCTGTCATTAGCAATTTTTTTTTTAATTTTATCAAGTACAAAAAGTAACGATAAAAATCGCTTTAATCATGCAGGACAACATCAGTGACAGTGTCTTTTACTTTGTTTTAAACGAATTTTTCTTTTCAATTCTAGTAGTAAAGCAGATTATTTCTCTAAGGCTACTTTAACATAACAATTTTAAAAAAATTCCTTCAATCATATATGACAACATCAATGACAGTGTCTTACATTTTGTCTTGAAAAAAAATTTTTTTTTTTTGCCATTTTGAGGAGTAAAACAAATTATGTCTTTAAGGCAACTTTAAAAAAACGATCAGTGGCAGTGTCTTAAGCTTTATTTTGAACGAAAATTTCTTTTTTGTAATTTTCATGAGTGAAGCAAGTCAAGTACTGAAGCCAAATTTAATAAAATTAAAAAGCTTACAGTTGGAAGACAATTCGTAAGAATGTTCCATCTATTTTTCAAATACACCAACACTGTTTGGCGTAATACACCCCCAGACCCTTAAAGAGCCACCGCCATTCTGTTACTTTCACGTGGTGTAGATTTGAGGGATCACGTTCATGAGATTGAAACCGGTTAGTAATATCGGTTTCTAATATCGTTTGTTTTATATTTTTTTATTATTATTAATATATTTTTTAATATTATAAATCAATTCTAAGATTAAGTTTGTTAACGAGCATTGATAACTGTGACCATCGGCTCGCAGAGTATGAGTAGGAATCGAACCGGCACGCACCCATCAATTTATTTTTTAATATTTTTGTTATATTTCCATCAGAAAACATGTTTTGGAAGTATAGCCTTACATTTTACGCTCTGCTGGTTAGTTTTATTAATTTTTTTCAAACCAAAAAAGGTGTTTAGAATCAATTGGGGTAGCGTAAAAAGAAAACCAAAATGCATGCAACTGGTTTTATAAAAAAATTCTTGGTGTGATATTGGACTAACTGGAGTGCGAAAATATAATTTTTTTTAGAATTTTCACTGCCAAAACACTGTTACACATCTAGCAAAATATCAAATAAACGTACAATAAAAAAGAAACAAGAAATAAGCCTTTTTATGTATGTGCGGCAATTTTTTTTTATTTGCTAGAGTTTTTCATATTTCCATATTCTCATATTCATTGAATAACTTTGTAAATGTTAAAAATTGCTTAAAGGAAAAAAAACTTTTTATTGTACTTGCATCGAATTGCTGAACGTATAAGCCCTGGAGTATTATTATTGGCATTTGCCAGCTCTTTATTTCGCTTCTTTGCATACTTGCTAGACCTAATAGGCTGAAGTAACAAAAAATGTTGAATTTCTTTTTTTCTTTTTTCGTTAATATAAAACGAAAGAATATTCCAAAAGTTAAAAAAAGAGTATGAATGCCTGAATAAGCATTTCGCTGTTGAACAAACAACACTTTCGACAACAAGTTAAGCTGTTTCCATTAGAAAACTTTACAAAAAAATAATAAAAAAAAGTTTTTTAATAAAATTTAATATTCGTTATAAATAAATAAAAAAAAAAGTAAATAAATTTCAACTCCTTTGCATTTTTGTTTAAACTCAGTCATACAAAAAAAAAAAAAAAATATTATGGGTATTCATTATTTATTTTGGAATATTTTCCTAAATAAAAATGCTTTGCGGAAACACCTTTAAACGAAGCCAGATAACAATATTATGAACGTATACATTTTCTTCAAAAAGATAAAAGTAAAAATCTTTATTAAGACTTCCAGTACATTTTTTCTTTAACATTTTTAGCAGATTTATACAGCATATATTTTTTTTTGGTCTGGCCATACCTATAAATTATTTTTTGAAATTGTTACCAACCTTCATCCATTCATCAATACATATTGAAGGACGCAATATTGAATAGACTCCGTATCAGCACTCCACTAAAATCTTGAAATTTATTCATTTACAAATAGAATTTTAATTGTTCAAAAAGCCATCCCTATAAATGGTCACTTTATAAAGTGGCTCATGTTCTTGCTAGCATTATTTTCAGAGAAGCAACCCAAAGTGCTAAATAAAATAATTCGGTACGGGCACTTATCCTTTTCAACAGTTTTGCGTGAAATTCATTGAAAAGTGGGCTTAAAAATGGCCGTGAGCAGTTCAAAAGTATATGGCGACCATTGTTGGAGTATAAAGACTATACTCGTATGTACCAAATTAAAAACAAATCCATTGGAAAACCAACAAACAGAAAATTAATTTTATTTATAAAGATAATTGAAAAGATAAATTTTAAATATTATTTTGAAAGCAAGAAATGAAAAAAGTAAACCTCAATTATTATTCTATTTGTATTTTTTTTTAGTTTTTGCATTTACTTCAAAATTTTTTATAGACGACAGAGTGTAGGCTAATGTCGTTAATGTTGTCACACATGATTTAAGTGATTGTTATTAGGAAAATCATTAATATTATTAAAGGCTTTAAATTAAAAAAATGCACAGTAAATAATTCTTGTGAATCTGTTTCAATTTTATTGATAAACTAGAAGAATATTACAGCTTAAGCAGTTTAAGTTTCCAAAAACATATCAAACCATAAAGTTTTATGAAAAAAGCAATTGCAAATTTTATTTTTTATAAAAAAATTGAATAGAAAAGCAAAATTAATGGAGTCACTGCAAGAAAAAGAAAATAAGTTACAAATGGCTTTATAAACCTAAAGCAGATGTGTCATACAAGGACACACAGCTAGCAAGTTAGGTAATGGGAATGAAAAGTGTTATAAATATTTTAATAAGACAGTTTAAAGTTTAGATTTTTTGTCTATCATTAACAATAAAAAAAATTGATTATTTGAATTGAACTTATTGGAATGTAAACATTTAAGGCTGGTATTCAAAATGACTAATAACGACTTCAAGTAGAAATACTGACAAATTTGTCACAATATAGATTTCAAGTCTACTTTAGTTTTCTTTGAATACAAGCAAAAAAAAAAAATTGTTTGCTCAGTGTAACAAATATTTTTGCAATTGCAATTCTGATGGGTTTTTTTTTTGTTTATGAATGTTCGTAGTTTATTTGTGATAGGTAGTGCTTAGAAGGAAGCAAGAAACATGGCTTTCCAGTTATTAAAAAGCAATTTTGTATATTTTTGTTTGCTGTCCAGAAAACAAACATGATACATTTTTAAAACAAAATTAATCATGTTTTCTTTTACTTTTATTGTGGGAATGAAAAATATTTTTTGTTTTATTGAAAACACATTTCTATGGGCCATTTGAAATTAAAGTTTTATATTCTGTCTTAAATTCTGAAGCTATTTAATTGATGAATGAATGAAATGAAGCAGCGAATAGCACAGTTTGTTTTACTGCGTGAATGAAAATATTTTCATTCATAACTGAGTCGACTTAAACACGATAGCAGAATGCATGTATAAATCCAGTGTTTATGCGAGTCCAACATTTTGTTTGATTGTAGTCTTTGCGATATATTGCTAATGGTAGCTGGCTGCTGGTGTTGTGTATGGCAAAATTAGCTCAGTTGACAAAAGTTGCTTAAGAGTGAAGAGCATTGGGATTATTTGAGCTGTTATTTTTGAAAGTGGCATAAGTCCACTTATTGAAAAAAATTAGTTAGCGTTATTTTTTGGTAGGATGCGGTCTATATCTTAATAAAATTGCTAATCTTTTTTTTCTTTTAAGTGGACGTATAACACTTAAAAAAAACATCTCTTTTATTGAAATTTAAGACATTTTGTGATTCAAACATGCTTTTCCTTTTAATTTCTTCCTTTTTTTTAAATTATCAATAATTATGTAATTTAATCAATCGATCTTTTTATAAATTTTTATTATTAATATTATTCAAGCTTAAGATCTTAATATTTCTATTAATTATTTTTTTTAAATTTAAATATTTGAAAAATTTTTTTCTATTCATAACGATCCATACAGTAATTTTTTTTTAATGAAGTAAATATTGTCCCAAAGTGATGGTATGTTATGTGGTTCAAGCTTATTAGCTCAATCAGTTTATTTGCTCGTGCATGCTGCTGTCGTAAATGGGTCGCGAAAAGAAAGTGTGCAAGCTTGCTGGAGAGAATAAGCAGGCTTGCCTTACTTTAAAAGTTTTTTGAACCCTACACGTATTATATTAAGGCAGAAGTAATTATAAGCCGATATGACAGTAAACTTTACTGAGAGCTGCTAAAAGGTAATTGTTTTTCAATTAGCACATGAGTAAAATTGCTATTTTATATAATGATTCCTGTCGTTGCAGTCGACTAAAAGTCAAGAGCTGTGTGTGTGTTTGAAAATGGGTAGCTCATGTTGTTATTAAAAGTGTAGCTGAAATAAATGCCACAATATAAGACTTGTAAGATTTCTAGAATTATTTTAGTTAGTGTACTGGGCTGTACGTTTTGTTTGTTACCTTCTTACATTATCACAAAAACCAAAGTGTAACGATGTGTATAACACTTAAAACTAACAGGAAACTTATACAGTAATACAGTTATAAATATAACGTATTCTACTTTATTACTCACACACAAGCATTATAAAGAGTGATTTTTTTGCTATTATCTTTTTGGCAACACTAGTTTTGACAGCTCACGCACGTTTTGTATCTTGTGTCACTGTCAAACATCTTCAGTTTGGTCTATAATTTAATCATGAATCGTCTTACAAACGAACAACGCTTGCAAATTATTGAATTTTATTACCAAAATGCGTGCTCTGTTAAGAAAGTTCATCGCGCGCTTCTTCCATTTTATGGTCAGTTTAATCGACCTACTGAGGCTTCTATTCGGGCTATTGTAACAAAATTTCGCACCAAATTTACATTGGTGGACATTAAACCACCAACACGCTTACGTAGAGTGCGAACTGAAGAAAATATCGCAGCCGTATCGGCCAGTGTTGGTGATGACCGTGAATTATCGATTCGGCGCCGTTCGCAGCAATTGGACCTCTGTTACTCCACTACGTGGAAAATTTTGCGGAAGGATTTGGGTGTGAAGCCTTATAAGATACAACTGGTGCAAGAATTGAAGGCAAACGACCTACCACAACGCCAAATTTTTGATGAATGGGCTCTTGAAAAGTTAGATGAAGATCCACTTTTTTATCGAAGAATTGTGTTCAGCGACGAGGCTCATTTCTGGTTGAATGGATACGTGAACAAGCAAAACTGCCGTATTTGGAGTGAAGAGCAGCCAGAAGCATTGCAAGAGCTACCAATGCATCCACAAAAAACAACCGTTTGGTGCGGATTATGGGCTGGCGGCATCATTGGGCCCTATTTCTTCAAAGATGATGCGAATCACAACGTTACTGTGAATGGTGAGCGCTACCGTGCGATGATAACAAACTTTTTTTTGCCCAAAATGGAAGAGCTTGACTTGCATGACATGTGGCTTCAACAAGACGGTGCCACATGCCACACAGCACGCGAAACAATGGACCAATTGAGAGGCGAGTTCGTTGAACAGTTTATTTCACGCTTGGGACCAGTCAATTGGCCGCCCAGATCGTGCGATTTAACGCCTCTAGACTATTTTTTGTGGGGCTATGTTAAGGCTAATGTCTATAGGGACAAGCCCGCTTCGATTGACGCACTGGAAGCCAACAATGCCAACATTATTCGTGAGATACCGGCCGAAATGTTGGAAAGAGTATGCCAAAATTGGACTAAGCGGATGGACCATTTGAGGCGCAGCCGCGGCCAACATTTGCATGAAATAATCTTCAAACATTAAATTATATCGACCCAACTATCGATCCAAATAAATATTTCATGCATTTTTCTGAATTTTATGTTTTTTTTTTTTTTAAATTTCCGATAGTTCTTATAAAATCACCTTTTATATACAAATTCTGCAATAAATTACTTTATCTGTCAAACTAAATACAGTTTCTTATTAAAAATTATAACAGTGGGACAACAGCATGATTTTTCGTAACAATATTATGTCCTATAAATACTGGGTGATCCTCTGGACTAGGGGGTAATGTGCTAACTTGCCCTAACCTGGCTGTTTTCTGCAAAAAAAAAAAAAAAAAGCTTGAAACTTTGCAATTTTAATTAAATAAAATTTCTTCTAATTTGTTTTGTTTTTAATGCCTTAATTTTGTAAATTCTTTTAAGCTGTTTAATATATAACTTCTCCTTCACTTATACTTAAACACTGTAAAGAAAGTGCTGGCCAATATAATTTTTATATTTTAGTATTTTAAAAAAGTGACTAATAAAAAGCATACTCACTCTCACTTAACAGCAACTTCCTTGTTGTTGCTTTGTAATTCTATAAAAAATAAAGTTATTGCTTCTGAAAAAAAAAAATATCTAAACCAACAAATTTTAATTGATCTATTAAAGTATAATTTATTTTTGTTAATTTACTTTTATTGCTAAAGATTTTATGATTTAAACAATAAATTTTATAGCAAAAACAATTACTTTTGTAATTGTATTTTTACGGGAATTGCATTTTTCTTTAGAGTTTTTATTTTTATTATGTTGAAATGTGTGCGGATACACTGGTGTATTAAAAGAGTTTATTTAAGGGATAAAAAACATATAATGAAATCATTAAACAAGTTAATAGATCAATAATGTTTTTGTTTCTCAATTGAGAAGTAGCAAACAACTGCAGTAATACCGTAAAGTGAATTGTGCACAAGGCGGACATGCACAAGTAAATATTTATTAAGCTTAAATTAATTTAATAATAAAGTAAAGGATTCATTTAATAAAATGTTCAGTGGACTGACAGACAAATAGAGGAAATTTTAATAAAAGTAAGAATCAAGGCATTGTAGTAGGATCAGTCGAAAGGACTTTTGCAGATTAAGTAACGAAGACTAACACATATTGGATCACATATCACCCAAAGAAGTCTTTGGATTTTTAATAAACACCAGACTTAGGGAGGATATATGACAAGAGAGCAATGTCAGCGTAGGCCGCGGGGCCCAGAACTAAATTACGGCACTCGATGTAAATGAAAATTTTGAAAGATAACCAAAAATGTCTTGTTTCCCACTCCTAAGTTCAATTCTAAAACTGGAATTACATTTTTGACGTTTTATTAACAGAATTTTTTTTTTTATTTTTGCAAACTTTTTGATTGAAAAAAATTTAATAAATTCGAAAACTGTAGCAGAGAGTTGTTAGAATTAGAATTAGAATGAGGAGCGGGAACAAGTCACCTGGTCACTGTGGCCAAAATAGACCTATTGTGTCACTGCTCTCAAGTTATGAGGTGCTGAATTTTTGGCTTTCGAATCAAATATTCAGATGGAGAGTTTAGAAAATTACTTAATATTTGGATTTCTATTTAATGTTGTGAGTTCTTTTGTTTTTTGTACAAATAATTTCTGACGTATGAGCGATATTGCCAATATACCTGAAATTTAATATTTATCATACGCTCTCTATTACTATAAGTTACCGATAGTAAAAGTTAAAATGTTAACAAGCAGCCAAATTTCATTGAAAAATTTTAGAAGGTTATTTTCTCGACAAAATCTATTTAAAATTAAGAAGGTGTTATAACGGGTCTAAATGTTTTTGCTCGGTTTTGCCGGCGGTGCACCAATTTTTAGAGAAATTCAGTTACAAAGAGAATTTTAATTGTTTAAAAACGCATTAAAATAAATATAGCCTGCCACTACTTTATAAAATGGTTCTTGTTATTATCAGACTGAAGTGGTAAATAAAATATTTCAAAGCATATTTTCACGGGCACATATCTTTTTGAATAGAGGCAAATGAAAGTCTTTGAAAAATGAGCGTAAAAATAGGCGTGTCGGTTTTAAAATATATTGTGATCTTCCTTGGAGTATAGAGACTATATATACCATATTTTTCATCAGTAGAGGTTTTATAAAATAGTTCGGACTGCAAAATAATTTCCTTTGCTAAAATGTAAAATTCAATTAAATCGCTGTTTATGAATTAAAATTAAATGACAAAAAATTCTTTCAAATTCAAAGGGCCATAAGCATAGTCACATTAAAGTCGATATCTTTTTAAAAACGACTTTAAGTTCATATAATTCTTATGAACAAAAGTCAGTTCTTAATAAAAGCCTACTTTTTTGTGACCCTGATTATGGGCCTAAGTTTTTAATTAATTTTATAATGAAAATCTTGAAAAGGGAAAGCATACCTATACAGCTGTTTATTCAAACGCTGATCTGAGTCTTCAGTCTTGTTAAATTCCTGGCCAAATATTCGAATATTTATTGTGTTATACCAATCAACCAAATGAGAATTTAAATCAATAGGCATACAAAATATTAAACAAGAAAATAAGAAACTAGCAAAGTAAGCATTGAACTAAATAAGTAAAACTTCCCAACCAACAGATTAAAAAAGTAATAGAATCATTCTATTTTTATTTCTCCCTTGATTGAACTTGTGTTTACATTTTAATATTCTTAAAATTTGTTTCTTAGAATTTAAAAGCTAAAAATGTTTTAAAACTAAATGCGATAATTGAAGATTTTTATATTTGTATTTCTCTAGCTACAACTTATTTGCAGCTACTGCTACTATTTATTTAATGCTGCTGCTGTTGCAACTGCTGGTTTGTCTTTGTCTAAAGGATTTCCTGTTATTATTATTATTTGCTGTTTACATCATCATTATTGCGATTGTCATTATAAGCATTGCAATCATAATTAAGCAAAAAAGACAAAAAACGAAAAAGAAAAATAGAAAATAAATTCAAATAAAAAAAAAAAAAAAAAAACAAAATAATGAAGCTATTGCGAGTATCATTGGCAGCAGTAGCTGAAAAAAAATTTTAAATAAAAGAAAAGTAGGAAATGTTAAGAATCTAAAGTGAAATTTTTTTGTTTGTGCATTAGTATGGGTGTGTGTGAGTGTGTACGTGTACTTGTTCGTAGATTGTTTTTAATGACTTTGTTAATGACTAAAAACTATTTCACTATGAGCACAATTGCTGGCTGTTGATAGTTATTGGAGGTGGCCACAAGTACCGAGTTAATGACGACTGTTACAATTGATTTTTTTTTCATATTTTGTTATAATAAATTATTTGTTTTTAATAAATAATTTATTTTGAAACCGCACTGTCAATGAAAAAGAAAACCAGAAAAGTGTTTATAAAACAAAAAGTTATTTGAAATAGAAAAAAAAAAAAAATAAATTGAGTACAAAAGTGTGTCTGTGTGCAGCATAAATTTAAGTGACATCAAAACATTTTCACTCACTCTGGTGCTTATACAAATATTTTGTATGTGTGTTGACATTTTGTTTTGGGTTTTTGTTTCTGGTATTACATTGTTTTATGAAATTTTAGTTGTTGTTTTTTTTTTTTTTGTGAATGTGTATGTGTGTGTACTTCTTGCTTTACTCAATATGTCCTTTCTCTTGTGTTTAAAAAGTATTCTTTAGTTGAAATTGACTGACTCACATATTTTTTTAATTACACCATTTAAACGTTTGTTTGCTTGAAAAAAAAAAACACGAAATGAAAACTTAACCTGATTTATAATTCACAACGAGGTTAGAAGGAAGTGTATTTTAGACGGATGATAAATTGTTACAATTTGACAACGACAATAGTGAGATAATGAATGACAAGTTTAATACAAAAAAAAAAAAAAAAAAAAAAAGAAACCCAAAGTAATTTGCTGGAAAAAAGTAGTAACCAGTGAATAAGTGGGTCATAGAAATAATTGAAATATGAATAGAAAAGTTTTCATTCCAAAAAATTTTTTTTTCTTTTTTTTAATTGGAAAAAGTTTTGAATAACAGGTAAAAAGAGAAGAATATCAGTAGAAAACTCATGTATGCATTTCTATGCAATTTGACTAAACAAATAATTTGATTTTTGAAAATTAAAAATTTTTTTTTTCTTTTTGAGAAAAATTTCCATTTCAAAACTCAAAATCTTTGTAGTCTAAAGAACCGGCCGATGGAAAGGCACAAATAGCACATTTTTGTACAATTTGGAAAAAAAATTTATTAAAATATTTTGAAAAATATTATAAAATATGTAAAAGAGAAGAGAGGAATAAATATATAATGGGGAATAATTATAGTCACACTAAAGTCGGTATCTTTTTAAAAACGACTTCAAATTCATATAATTCTAATGAAAAAAAATCAACTCCTAATAAAAGCCTATAGTATACTTTTATGTGACTATGGTTGTGGCCCAATATTTCTATTCTTTTGTAAAATGTTGTTTGAGAAATTTATTTTATTTTCTTGTTTAAATTTTCTGATTAAAATTCTCATTTGTTTGATTGGTATAACAACATAAGTATTCGAATGCTTGGACAGGAATTGAAAAACACTTGGCAGTAACCCACTGAAGATTCAGAGTAGCATCTGATGATACAGTTGTTAAGTTAAGTAAACAATTTTTTGAAAATTCTCCATGAGAAGCATTTTGCACACCAAAGTAAATTGGAATTAAGCGCGAATAAAGACTAAATTTTATTTAGAAAAAAAAATTATTTTTTATAAACCGAAAAAGAAAACATTTTTGAATTTAAAAACAATTTTTATTATTTTTTTTCTACTTCTTATTAACTAAAAAAAGAAAGTTTGTTATTCCATAAATGGAACACATTATAAATTATATATATCTTAAGCTAGTTGACCCGGCAAACGTTGTCTTGCCTTAAAATTTTTATATATTCGATCTTCTTACACTAAGAAATCGTACTCTTAGAGTAAAGAACCGTGCTAAACCGGGTAAAAAGAGGCAGTAGGCAAATAAGGCAGATACCGACTATAGCGCTACCTGCCGGGTGGATTTGTGACGTTAAACCTTCCAAGATTATACATATAAACTTTCCTCTAGAATCACTTTGTCTTTTAAAAAAACTACATCAAAATCCGTTGTGTAGTTTTAAACATCTAAGCCTACATACAGACAGACGCGGGAAGCGACTTTGCTTTATACTATGTAGTGATTCTTATAAATAGCGAAGTTGATTTAGCGATTTACGTTTGTCTGTCTGTCCGTGTAGTTGTTGAAATCAACTTTTGTAAGTCCCTAGAGGACCTACAAAACAGTTTTGTACACCATTTTATTACTTGCTTCTGTCTTTCAATTGCTATTTAAATTCAGCCGGATTAATCCAGAAATGGTGGAACTATGAGGCAAAAACTGCGACTAGCTCTTTTTTTCGGAGTAGTTTCTTTGAGTATTTAATTTTAAATAAGGTTTGCAGCGAAAGTCCTAAAGAAAATATAAATAAGTTTGATTTTATTAACAAATTTATTTGGTTTTTTCAATTTTTTTCGTTATGATTGGAAAAGTATATCGGCTAAATGGTGACCTTGATTCGCTATACAACTTTCGTCTCTTTTTAAGACATTTTTCATGACATGCTGCAACACTTCTGTCTGATTTCATGACGAATATTGTCTTTAAGATGTTAAATCATTTGGAGCTTTTTCACATAAACTTTTGATTTTAAAAAACTCCATAAGAAAAAGTCTGGTGTTATAAAATCCAGAGATTTGGCTGGCCATGCTAAATCGCTACTTCGTGAACTTAGTCTTAGTGGAAAAACGTCACTCAATAACTTAATAATTCAACGAGATGTGAGTTTTGTGGCCCCCTTCTTACTGAAACCACATGTCCTCTAGTCCTTGCTCTTTAATTTAAGGCACAACAAAACTTCTAATCATGTCTTGGTACCGTTTACCAGTAATAGTAACTCCAACATCTTGGTAATTTAAAAAAAAATAGGGGTCAATGAATACCACACCATACAATTGTTTTTATAGGAAGCAATAATGTTTCATGTACATAGCTGATATAAGAAAATGTAGTATGCAGTTTTAGTTGTGCATAAATTTTTGTTATAAATTTTAAAAATAGCAACTTCAAAATAAAATGCCTAAATTGTTTTAATTTTTCATAGTAATTAATTCTGAAAGAGAGTTTAGATGAAATACAAATGCTTTGTTGTCCCAAAGGGGGCTTGAACTAATTTTTTAATTAAAACAAATAAAACGTTTTAGTATGACTTTTATTATGTCCTGGATTATTAAACAATTTTTAGGTATAACATGGAATGGTTTTGGTTGTATTGGCTGGGTTTCAATAGAAAATATTGCAAAATTATCTCTGTAATCTAAGCACAAGAGCAACAGCAACATCGATTATAAAATCATAAAATTTTTAAGCAACAATAAAGGACACAAGTGCCTTGCAATCTCCATAATACTTAAATCTGCTTAGCCATAACAAGTACGAGTATATTCTGCTCACAAAAGCTAAAATCTAAAAGTCTTGCATTTTGTATTCTTAGAATTTTCAGTTTTGTTTATCAAACACTTCAAATTGCAGGTCGATGTGTTTTAAAATTTCAAACTTTTTTAACTTACATGTGTTGAACACACACACATCAGCTAGTGCTTTAAAATGTTATGTCCTTTGTGGTAGGTTTATGATTTTTTTTTTTAACAAAATGGCTGTCAGTTATAGAATTCAGCATTAAATATTAAATAGGATTAAAATTAAAACAGTTAAGTTTCTAAAGTAATGATAGACAATTAAGATTAATTTCTTATAATCACAATTCAAATAATTATTATAGACTTGTTTGCATTCATTAACTCTAATTTGTTGTTTACTTTTAATTGAGTTGTATCCTGCAGGTTTTGTAAGGCCGCAGTACAAATTTAATATTGGCAGCAAAAGCATTTAATAAGTTGTTGACAAAATTTAACAAAATCGCTTCAATTTGTATAGAAAACAAACTCTCTAGAAATATGCATGACAATATTAAAGACATTGTCTTTGGAAATGTCATCAACAACATTAAAAAAAGTCTTAAAATTTAATTAAATTAAATAAAACTAAATACGTAACAAGCAAAACCAAAAAAAAGTTACTTCGATGGAGACTCGAAAAAATGGAAGAAGATGAAAGTGGAGTGATACTTGTAAAAGAGGTCATATAATTCGCTAGCGCAAGAAGCTACACAAGAGAGAAACCAGAAAGGTAAAGAAATTCATTAAGAGCTAGAATTAAAACAAAATAACAAAGGAGAAGAAAAAGAATTCATTACGACCCATGAACAACTCAAAAAAAAAAAAAAAAAGATATAAGAAGAAATAAAGGTCATTAAGACCCATAAACGAAGAAAAAATTTCATTAAGATCCATAAACGAAGAAAAAGGAGAAAAAGAAGAAAGAAGAAGAACAGTACAAATGTTGTTCAGTCTAGTTTTTATTTCCCTAAAAAAATCATATCAAATGAAAAATATAACACTTAACGACTGCTTTAGCAGAATATCAATAAGTAAAAACATATTTTACTTTCATTCCAATACTTTGCCTGTAGATGAGTGTTAAAAGTCTACTTTAATTTTCCTTTAGATATTGACACCATCTTATTTAAATTACCGCTGATACATTTTTTTTAAAAAATAACAGCTCAATTTCGTTGTATGAATTCTTTTTAATTTAAATTAAAAAAATAGAATTTTCAAAATTTTTTTTTTTCGTTAAATGAAAAAATAAAATAAATTTTGTATTACTTTTTGTTTTCAAAAGAACCGCAACTTCGTGGCGTGTTGAATATTTTAATGAAATACAATGTTTGCTCAGTGTTAACATTTTACATAAAAAAATTATTTGTTTTGGCTAAAACGATAAATAAATAAATAGAATTGTAATAAAATACTATTCTTGATTGCATGAGTTTTTGTTTTAAGTTTTTTTTTTATTAAATTTTGCGGTTTATGAAAAAGTAATAAAACGAAATTTATACATAAACAAAAAGAAAGTTCTTTGCACTACAACCACAAGAATATTTAGGAAATATACAATTGGAAATCATAAAATTAAAAACAATAAAGGAAACAAAAATGATTATGGTTGACTCTGGTTGATGGCATTGCTGGTAAATCTTGTTAAGATTATCATGACACTCAAAGAAACTAAAGGTATTAGGCATCATTTGATGAAACTAAATTGTTTTCAAAACGAACAAAAAATTATTTTTATATTAATTTTATGATAACTTGAAGCAAGAGTCCCAACAAAAAAATATAACTTCCAAAATTTGTAAAACAATAAAAAAATAAAAAAGAGTTGCAATCAATAAAATGAAGGAAAATTCAAAATACCTAAAAGAAATGAGATTATTGAAAGCATGAGTGTTATTTTCTTTTTTAAAAAAAATAGAATTTTCCCTATTTAAGAAAAATAATTGTGAGCTGCTTTTTTTCGCACATACTTACTAGAAAACCTACTCTGGTGATGGAAAAGAACTTTAAAGTCATAATATCTTAGAAGGACCATTAGTTGAAAGCAACTTCTTAGTAGTTAGAGCTTCGTTGACCATTCTAAGCAGAAGAATGGCAATACTGGAGCAGGTATCTATTTCCCGAACTTTAAAATGGCTATTCCTATTAAAAAATTTCCTTCGATCTGTCAAGCAGAATTTTATGCTATCCTATGTTTTAAGGAATGTTTGAGGAGAAGGACTAGAGGGACACCCATATACTATATATCAAATAGTCCAGGTCTCACCTGAGCTAAGATCATTAAATTTAATGGATTGTCTATCATCTAATCTAATATTGCATTGAATTTCAATCTGAAAAATTGCAGGCAGACCGCTTGGCAGAAAGAGAAGCGGCATCGAAAGTTTATAGGACTATGTGCAGACTTGACGGAATGTGCATACAAAATCATGTAAATTCGGTTTCGTTTTCGTTGTCCCAAAAATCAGTGGATCCATTATCTACTTTGTGCAGATTATCGAGATGCACATCCCAGAAAACACGAGCATTTATAACAAAACTGATCTCAAACTCCCAACGGGATTCACTGTTCATTGTGATCTTAGATATCAAAAGTGTACGATTGTTACATGACGTTACAAACTTAAGTTAATGTAACAGACCAGCCCGAAATATTTAATAATTCTAGTCACACAAAAGTACCATTTATAAGTCTTATTAAGTATAAAGTTGTTAAGTCGAGGAGCAAAGTTTTCGTTTCCACACGAACTTTGCTCCGGTAGATGTGATCATCTTAGTTATTAATATTATTTTAGACTGTAGTTAGTTAGTTGAAGCCTAAGCATTTAACCTGAAGTTTGTGTCATAAGTCTTTGTTCACTGCAATACTTACAGTTCTTTCACTGCTGAGTGAATTAAAAGTTTTTGCCTTAAGTTTTTCTTAATCAAGGATAATATAGATTTTTGTTTAAGAAACACGTTTTTCGTAGAATAAGAATAAAATTAGTAAAACAAAATGTAGGAGTTTATAGCGATCTGAGTTTACTACCTCATGTATTCAAGCCTTGGGTACCTCTAACAAAAATTTTTTATTTCAATAAGATATTGAAATACAAAATTTTCTTTTAGTATTAAATAAAACCAGCTGGACTAAATATTTTATGATTAATTATTTGCTTGGGGGTAAAAAAAAAAAAAATATTTGCTATAGTTACACCTGCTATCAGAACATTAAATTAAAAGAAAAAATTGTTAAATAAAGGAAATACTAGTTTTTGTTTCGAAATTTCTATAAAATGTTTTTGGACAGCTTTGGCTAGATATTGTGCTTTAAAATTTGTGGAACATGTAAAAGAAAATATTTCTTTACATTTTTGTTTCATAAAATTATTTTAAATGAAAATCGTTTATAAATTATGAATTCAACTTTAAATATTTAAATAAATGATAATAAATCAAAAGTTTTTGAAAACAATAGAAATACTTAACCATTTACATTTGTTGTTTTGCTTTTAGGAAAAAAACAAACACACTAACATTAAGACTTGAATATTAAATTCCTTTCAAATATTTTAGTTTCCATTTTATACCCCCCCTTTTTACTAGTAATTAAAGCCCTTTTTCAAACAATTTTAATACTCTATAAATATTTCCTTAATTAGTCTTCCCAAAATCATAAATTATAGAAATTTTCATTATAAAATAGTCGACAGCCCACACAACACATTTACTCCTACACAGAGTAACATCAAAATATGTACATGTAAATGACAGCAATAAGTAATTAGTCATGCTAAGATTTTTGTTTCATTTTTGCTCAAAAAAAAAAGCAAAAACAGATAGAAAAACTTAAGCAAAACTTACACAAATGAAAATGTGGTACAAAACAAGTTAAATGTGAACTCACATGTACGTTCATATTAAGTATGTATGTGTACTTAGTTTTCATTAAATGTAAAATGTATTTATTACCTTTTTTGTTTAATATCAGCAGTCAGTAGCCAGGAGGCGGCAGGTGTATATTTGCCTTAAAAATAAAACACACTCGAACAGCATTTACAGTCTACAACCTCAAGTACCATAAAATTAAATGGAAAAAACAGGAAAAAAATTAAAAATAAAATTGACACTTCATATGCCATTAAATTTTACCATCTGTCAATTTTATAGTCTGTAACCATTTTCCAATTTCAACACTTAATATTAAATGATCTGCACAGGTATTTTTACAAAATAAATTGTTTGAAAATATATTTTTCCACATGAGTAAATAACTAACTAAAAGAATGAAAAACAAGTTGTTTTTCTTTAACCCTAGAAAGATACTCTCAGGTTTTTGGTGAGTAACAGATCCAGCCAAATTAGCACTGCAAGCGTAGAGTTTTTTAGCGTCCAGCCTAATAAGACTCACTAAAAATTAAAAAAAAAAAACTAAAACCGCCAAATGCATCAAAAATAACTTAAATGCCATTACTAGTCAACAATGACAAAACAAAAATTAAAAAAAAATTTTTTTTCGCTACCTAACGGGCTGTCAAAAATGCATTTTCCAACTGCTCAGCGTTGTTTTAGTAGTATTTCGACTGGCTTCATACACTTTGTATAAAAATCTGAATTTTTGTTAGATAAAAAACATTTTTCGCTTTGGTTAAGATTTGGCTGTAAAAGCCAATATTCGTTGCAACGTCAAAGGTGTTATTTAAAACTATATGAAAGGCTACTTGGCTTACATGGCGGCCTAGAATCGCAAGATTCCGTTCTGAACGATAAGCTACTTGAGAACAAAAAATATATCAAGTTGAAATAAAAAAGATATAAAGAACGAACTGGGGGTTACTCTCTATTGCGATGCGAAAGAAAAACCATTCGCATCTGTATGATTTTTACATTGAGTTGCAATGCGTTTTCTTTCGCATCGCAATAAAGAGTAACCCCCCTGTACATGTGTGAAATCAATTCGACACAGAAATGATAGCCTAAAATCAAGGCTAATGAAATTGAGCGAAATTTTAATGCTTTTGTATGAAATAATAGAATTTTAATAGCATTTGTTGCAAAAAGAGTGCGACGATTTCATATCACTGAATGAAATTAATTTCATTATTTTGCTGGCGATTTTTATTTTTTATAAAAAAAAAAAAAAAAAAACTCGTAAGCACAAAATAAAAATCTCACTACGAGCGAATTGAAATGAGTTGAAAAGCTACTTAATCGTAAGCAACTCGCTAAACACTTCAAATTAATACAATTGAGAATATCGCCGTTATTGTTGACTATGTCTATTATTATCATCACGTTAAACGCTTTTAAAAATCAATTTTGAGCGCATTTTTTTTGAAATTTGTTACACATAACTTCGCTCAAGATCCAATTTAGTTCTGTATTGACTTTCTGATATTTTAAAAATTATATAGTCAGCGCTACTTGTTTAGACAGAACAAAAAAAAAATAAAACTAAAAGTTCTTACATACCTGCCAAATATCAGAGAAGCCAATTTTAAATATTTAAAGCCAGACGAACGATAATGGCCCAATCTTCTTTTTATTTGCAAATAGCAACTCTGGATTTTAAGTGTTTTGGAAATTTTTTAAATTGTTTTCTAACAAAATATTGGTTTTCAAACGGTATTATTTTTGTTGGTATATGGAAAAATTGTTTAAGAAAATTTAAGTAAAAATTGACTTACTGAAGCAATTAACTCAATATCTTTATTAATACGGTTTAGGAATGGCAGGGCGCTATATTCCATAATTAAGCAGATTCCAAAAAAAAAAAAAACACTTATTTGGCTGGGATCGAAATTATTTTAAGAAAAACAACTTCTAATGGCTTTTAAAATTGTTTTCCTCTAAACTGAAGTAGGTTGACGCAGCACTGACAATACAGGAATTTGCAACACTGGACATAAGACGTTAAACTAAACGAAAAGCTAACGAAAGTAGGAGTCATCAAATTGCCGTCGAAAATCGAACACTATATTATAAAATAAAATAAATTATTTTATTTAAAAACTTATAAATTTAAATAATCAATAAATTATTTAAACAATGTTAATATTTAATTAATAAATAAAATAAACGAAAAGTAGTTCTTCTATATTGTCATAAATTTATGATAGACAGCCTTATTATGAGTGTCGTTGTCGTAATAGAATTGTAGAAAAACTAATTTAAAGTAAAAAAACGACGCTGGAATTATACGAAGGTACGAGGTTAGCAAAAAATTACCATGGACAGCGAAGGGAGTTCGTTAATTGGGTATTGGAGAGACAAGATGAAAATGCTGATTTTGCCCATAAAATCATCTTCAGTGACGAGGCCCATTTCCATCTTGATGGCTTCGTCAATAGGCAGAATTATCGCATTTGGGGTGAGAAAAATCCTCGAGTGATTCACGAGAAGCAAATGCATCCTCAACGTGTCACTGTGTGGTGTGGTTTTTGGGCTGGAGGAATCATTGGACCTTTTTTTTATGAAACTGAGGCAGGTTTTAACAAGACGGCGCCACATGTCATACAGCCCGAGAAACAACTCAATTGCTGCATCAGTTATTTACTTAAAATTTAAATCTTGAGTTCTTGTTGGGACACCCTTTATTTTATTTATGAAACCTTTTATTTTATACGATATAATAAATAGTTCGCTGAATGCGTTTGCTAACTCCCTTATGGTTTACATAAAAATATTAAGCCTTATCTAGCTTTGATAATAAAAGTTTCCTCTCTCTCTCTCTCTTTGTTTGAGATTAGCTGTCACAAAGAAACGAATGAAAAATATTAAAATATTCTCGATTTCTTTTATAAAATTTTAACTTAAATAAAACTTGGAAAGAATAAACGAACTCTAAGATTAAAAAAGAAATATTTCCAAAACATTAAAAAAAACTGTAAGTAAATAATTATTAAAAAAGGCACTCTGGAGAAATGTTGTGAGCAAGAATTGTAGAAAATAAAATTAAAACAAAAATCTTTTTCTTTTACTTTTACTAGACTCAGTAAACAACATTTTACTGCAGATTTCTTATACCAAATTATTTTAAATAATAATAAATCCCCAGCGTTAAATAACAAAATTATGCGCAAAATATTTTTATTAGGTAAACTTTGCTTTTATATTGTTTTTCTATGTTTTCTGTTCTTCTACCAGGAAGGAGGGTTGGTAAACGTAAAATAACGGTTATTTCCGTTAAAACGGAAGTGTTAAAAATGGCAAAATTTTTTATAATTTTTAAAATTGCATGTGAATAAATTATAAAAAAAATGCCGACAACAGTAGTGGGCAAATTTATATTAAGAGACATTAAATTTATTTTTTTTTTAAATTTATTTAAGTGATTAATTTAAATTATTTTTATAGTTATTCTTTTTAAATTATTTAATGCAAATCACAAATATTAACTTTAGTAATTGAGTGAGTGCTCTGAGAAAACTTTTCTATGATAACTAACTATTCAAAATGACTAGTTATTTCAGTTATGGCAATTTCATATTTAAAAAAAGCATTTAGAGGCTTGTTGTCATGCTAACGTCTCCAACAAACTTTCCAAGCCCAACTTTATTCTCAAGGGCTCACAGTCCTTTGTACTACAAACAAATAGACTCTTAGCAAGACAATAACATATTTTCCTTAGTAAATATTGTTGAAAACTTAAGTCTTTTTCGTAACTCTAAACTATTATTTCAATCACAACTTTTTAAGCACAGCCTGATACTATAAAAAATAAGCAGTTGAGCACAAAAATACTAAAGCAGCATAAACAAAATTTAAGCACTAAAGCTGCTCTATTATTCCCAATAATGCTGGCAGAGAAATGCAATTGCTGAGCCCAAAACTAAACAACACCCGCCATAACCAAGCACAACTGAAATGCATATTTTATTACATGAGTGTATTAAATGCACGTGAGTATGTGTGATTACCTTGATGTGTATGTGTTTATATTCATGTACTTGTATTTTATATGCATAAATATTTACACTTTTAATATGCAATTGGAAATTTAATTTTAAGCATGTGGTGGGATATGAGTAGATATCAAGGATCAATTTAAATTTATGCAAATATTCAATTGGCTTGTCCAAAACAAAAACAAACAAAAAATAAATATATATGCTACAAGAGTGTCATATTAAAGCATATTTTTAATTGAAATTATTAAACAAAATTTATAAAAAACTTAAGTAAAAGGCAGTGACTTAAGAAGAGATTTTGAAAATGTAACTTAAATATTTCAAAAGAATTTGTTTGGTGAACTAAAAATATAATTTTAGTGTAAATCTGTAAAGATTTATTTAAACTAAAAACGACTCAGAATTAGAAAAAATATATTTTGCAGCTCTATAAAACAAAGGAAAAAAGTTACACATTCACCTTTCTTATCAAAATAATAGAAAATAAGATTAAGCTTTCAGCAAGTTATTTTTCTGTTTAAAAAATTTAGCTGTGTGTCACGTCAAGTCTAAGAACAATTGAATGTAGCAATTTAGACAATGAGCTCTTGAATACCTTAAGGAGCTGTTTGGTTTACGTTGCGGCCTAACGGCCCTCAATTGCAATAGCAAAATTCCGTTTTGAACCACCTATTCTCAAAGACTATCTAGCCATAAACTGACCTAGATCCATCCCGTGACCTCCTTACTCTCGGACGACTGGCAGCTGCCACAGTTTTCATTGAAGGTCAGTCCTAGTCTGCTGGTCATTGATTCAATGAAATATTTCATAAGATCTTTGATTCTTTAATTGACTTAAAGAAATATTTCATTAAAATTTTTTCAGTGAAATTAAAAAGTATAAAAAATTTAAGTCTTAACAAATTTTCAGCTTAATTTTTTATTTAACTAAATTTTTACCTTGTAAATTTAATTTAAAAATTATTTATTCATTTTACTTTCATATATTATGACTCTGTTTTTTTGCTGTTAAGCCTGATAGCTAATGAAAGTAATGAATAGCCTCAATCAATTGAAAGTGAATGATGTTATTAATCTAAGCTGCCAATAGAAAAGCCAAAGAAATAGAAACACAAACAAAAGAAACACAAAAATAAATGAATAAAAAGAAACTGTAAGAAAAAACAGGTTTTTTGTTTTTGTTTTTGTTTTCACTTAAGAGTAATTGTAGACATTAACCAGTTCATGATGTTGTTTATTTAGAACATGTTAAAGAAACAGTAATACCCCTACAAGCAGGGTTGGCAGCTTGTAATTTTTAATAAAAAAAAAAAAAAAAAAAAAAAATTGTGATATTAAAAATTTATCTTTTTCCTTAATTTAATAAATATTGAAAATATTTATAAACAAAAAAGCTTGTGCTGGTTTATAAATTCTGTTTGCTTATTTATTTTAAATGTTTTTTTATTATTTTGTATTAAGCAATCTACTTCAATGTCAAACAAAATGAATTTTAATTCTTTTTCACAAATCTTATAAACCGTATTATAAGAGGATCTATTTTTTGCACCAAAAAACTTTTATACAAAACAAATATTTGTATTTTCTGGTACTTCTATGCCACCTCAAAAAGCAATAAATTTACCTAAAGCACCAACTTTTTTTTTCTATTCTATTTTGTATTTAATTAAATTGCTCAATTTAACAAATTATAACAAATTTGTTTAAAGGTAAATACAAATAATGTTTCTTTGCTGTTATTTTGGTTAAAAACTTGTAAAAAAAACAAACAAAAAAAAATATAAATCACTATCATTATTACGTTTATTTGTGGCGTGTTAAACATTTCGTTTTATTACAAAAATAGTTTTTCTAAAACCACACCAAACTCTCTACACATTATTTGTTTGTAAAATAAATTAAAATATAAAAAAAGTATTTTTTAGAGCAACCAAAAATTACTAGACAGAATATCACACCGAAAAGCTGTTTTTGGCAAAAATTTTCAAAGGAAAATCTCCATTTTGAAAGCAGATTGTGCCATCTTGTTGTTTAGACGAACAACAAAAATTCAGTCAACATGGCTAGATTGCCTTTGAAATTCACTGTAGTAGAAGCTCCTAACTACCGACTTTACATCTAAAGCGGCCCATACACGACAGCAGCATTCATGACATATCTTAAACTAGAGCAAAATTTATTTCATTAAAAAAAAATTAGGGGAAAGGTGGTTATAAATAGCGACAAAATATTTTGTTTTTGATTGTAAAAGTATTTTAAATACTAAAAAATAATAAAAAAAAAAAGAGAAAACATGCAAAAAAACGTTTTTAAACGAAGCAATGCCTTAATTTTCGATTAATAATGTTTTCACAGAGTGTAATATCATTGTGTGACGGACTCACTCACTTCTTTCTTTTTTTCTTTCTCTATCTTCTTTCCGCCCCTTCACTCTACTATCACTATCTCTATACAGGTATCACAAAAAGACCACGTCAGAGGACCCAAGTGAGCCCAGCTCTGTTTTATTTCTTTTTCGGTCGACCTGTTAACCTAACCTAACCTAATATCATTAGCAAATCATCAAAATTCATGACCCAACCACTACACAAATTCTTGATTGCAGCATGTATGTTGTTGTCGTATATGGGCCGTTTTACGAAACAAAAAAAACTTATTTTATATCAAAAAAGCTGTCAGCTATCAACTGACATTTAGTGTGATGTAAAATAAAAGTGAATGACTCTTAAATAAAGAAAAATATAAAGTATAAAAATAAGAAATTTTTGGTTATGGCACATGGTATTGATACCAGTTAAAAATAACAGAAAGTCGAACCCTTAAAAGTTACTGAATCGTCATAAAGAAAAATTCATTCAAATTGGTAAAGCCGTTTAATAGGAATTCAGTTACATACGAGTACTCACGTACAGTAGATTTATATATGCAGGTTGGGTCATAAGTCACGCATGCCTGAAAAAAATTAAATAAATTTTATATTAAAGATATTCAGACACACAAGTGTCTAAATCTCATATGTATCTCGAGGGTCTTAAGAAGATAAAGCAGCCTTTGTAAATAGAATAATGGATAAAGAAAAAATCTCGTGTTTGTGTTTTCAATGCAAATGCACCAAAGAAGTCATCATTTGTTTAAAGGAACAAGTCCGTTGAATAATAGAAATTCAATCTTAAAACAAAATATTTAGATTGCTTTGTTAAAAAGTGGGCATGGCCAGTGCAAAATTATAGGCAATCTTCTCTAAAGTATAAAATACTTTTTCATAAAAATCTATTGAAAAAATAAAATTTTAATCGCATTGAAGAACTTGTGCTATTGAAAAGTCGAAGAAATTTATATAGCGCATATAAACATCGTAATAATATTTATCAAAATTGATATTAAATTATGCTGTTCAGCTGGGCACCTATTGATATTAAAATTTTTAAACAATAGACGTAATAATTGCTTTCATTCATTCACTTTTGTTTTTTTGTGATTTTTTTCTGTTTTACATTAAACATGAATAATATTGGCATGAAATTGAAAGGCAAAGTATAAAGGACATTATTTTCTATTGTGTAAGAAAAACTTTTATATGAACAGAAATGTATTCAAGTTAAAACGATATGGGAAATGAATGCAAAAAAAAACAAAATTATCTCCTTAACACATTTTACATGCTGATTAAAACAAAACGTATCGTTTCATTATAAAAATTTCATTTAAAATTAATTTTATTTATGAATTTTGTTAATGTATTTTTAATGGCCTTTTGCATAACACCAACTTTGGACAGTTGTCATTTTCAAACATTTTAACAAACAAACAGACACACAGTGAATATTATAAATGACATTAAAATTAAAAAATAAAAGAGCAAAACAAACAAAAAGACAAAGAAAATAAATTTTAAAACTCAAAAGCACACCGGAAACCTGAAGGCAAAATTAATGATACATTTTTAAAGTAGTGGGCTGTGTGTGGGCTTAAATACAAGAAAGAAACATGATGCATCACAATTATAATACATTATTATCGTTAATTAAACATTTGCTGTAGTGAAAAACTTTATAATTTATTACATTACGTAAAATTTAACAAAAGAAAAAAAATTAATTTAAATTCTACTGTGTCGTATCTCATTCACACTTAATCAGAGTGGCCATATACATGCCATCCATACAAAAAATACTATAGAGAGTAATCGCCATGACTAAATTCGAAATATTTTGTAAATCATAATAGAAGCTAAGTATAAGCTAACTGTGACCTTTAAGATAGCCCACAGTGAGATTCCTAAGGAATCATTATACATACTCGTAACTATTTAGATGGTTTGGGTCAACTCTTGTCTGCAAAAACCACCCAGGGACTAAGCAGGAATTGAAGCTGCGGCCTCCAGACTAATCCTTTTCGAGACCCAGAATGTTATTTCTAATTGTAAAAGTGAAAAACTTCAAAAGGTTTTGTTGGTTTCTATCGACATTTTGGCTTCTGTTCTAAAATTTTTTAAATGTAACTTAAGGCTTTAATGAAATCATATAACGATATGCCAAAAATTTAAAACAAAGAGCAGCATTCATATAAAAAGTTTAAAAATAGCCCTTGAAATTTTCTTTTTAATTTAAAGGAATTCATTCTCCAACTTTTGCAAACTATATAAAATTTTACACTTTATTTTGCATAATTTTTTTTTTTCAATATTCCATTATAAGCTATGCTTTTAAAAACATATGCTATTTAAGCTTCTTTCTTACTTAAGTAATTCAATTATTTTGCATTAAAAAGCAAAAACCATTCGCACAAACTTGTGCAAACCATAAAATACAATTGAAAGCAATTAAAATAAAAGAGGGAACATTTTAAAACAACTTGAGGGAATTTAACTTCTTTCTTAAAAAAAAAAAAAAAAAAAATAAAATAAAAAAAATTCTGAATAACTCGTATATCCGTTAATTGTAATGAGAATCACTGTTAATCAATTAACAGTTCATTGTTAATGCGCATTGTGCTTTGAATTGCTTAAGTGTATGCGAGAGTGTTTGCAGGGGCGTGCGAGTGTAAACGTAAATGTATTTATGTTTATTTACAGTTATCTTCCGACTCTGCACGTACTTGTGTAAATGCAATTACATAAAATACAACTACAAAAAGTATTATAAGTACGTGAGTGTGTGTGCATATAATATTATTGCAATTGTGGTCTCTTTTGCAAGTCCCAAGGCTAACAGCTTTTATTTGTTAAACGCAAATGGTTAGACAGCTTTACAAACAATTTAAAATTAAATAGAAATAACAAAGCTAATTTAATAAATTAAATTTTTTTTTTTAAATGAATAAAAAACTATAAAGAAAATTTAATTAAATAAGAAACAAAAAATAAAAATAAAGTATTAACAGTTTCAGCTTAATTTAATTAAACGACATTAATTTTTTTTCTTAAAAAAAATCAAAACAATTTTTTTACTGTTACCTAATTGACAATGAATTAAAAGTAACATTTAAGTATAATTTTGTAAAATTTAATTCCCCGGGAATAGAATTGCTCTTTTTTTATCATAGAAAATTCTCTGCTTAAAGGGATTTTTTCTCGCATAAAATTTTTATTAATAAGTGAATTTCTGCAAACTAATAGGGCCACTCACGAAAGCAAAAATGCTGCATTTTTCGCAATTTGCATCAAAAATACTTTAAGCAAAGAACACTGTGTATGTTTTTGCTTAATTTTAAATAAATCAAAAACAACAAACACTTGTGCAATTGATAGATAAAGTTATAGTTGCCAAATTTTTTTGGTGGACAGCATTGGGTGCGTTTATAGTGTAATTATGCAGGTGTGTGCATTAGACAATTCGCCTCACAGTTGATTTATCCCAACTTGTCAAAACTGATTTCCATTTACAATTAATTAATTTTAACTTACCTCCAACGATGAATTCTCAGCCATGAAATACATATTATTTACTTTTATTACATTATTTATATAAATAAAAATGTTTGTTAAAAAAAAATTTCTTGAACAATTTTGACAAATTGGTAGCGTCTGATGAAACAGCTGTGTAAATGCCTACTAGTAAACAATCAACAAAAGATTCATTCATTTAAAAAATACGTTTCGGGATTTGTTTTGTATGCAAATGTACGTTTGGTATTGGTGAATAACAAAAAGGAGACTGTATGTAAAGTCAATCGTTTTGTATTTTTTTTTATACAAGTACATTGTACAAAACGATTTAAAAGATTTGTGACATTCCAGGAAATGTTTAGTTTCCACTTGAACTCTACTCTAAAATGACTTAATAAGACATAAGCGATTTTTCCACATTGCGACAGATAGTTAAACTAAAAATAATTCTTTCCCAGCCTCTCTTATCATTCAATGTACAATCCATCACATGCTGGTTTAACTCTTGCAATAATTAATTTAAGTAAAAAACAAAAAAAAAATAAATATTTAAAATAACTTTTCAATAAATAAATAAAGAAAAAATTTGGCAAAGCTACAAAAAAGAAACCATTCACCTATTTACTCGTATTTGTGCACATTTTATCACAATTCACAACAACTAAAGAAATTATAAAAAAAAAATTGAATGAAAAGCAAATAAATGAATTTGTTTTTATGAATTTTAAGCCTTTATAAGCATTTTCATACAGTTTTATAAACAATTTTATTGGCAGGCAGTTGCAATACAGTGTACATTTGGCAATTTAATTGGAATTTTAGGCTTAAATAAAAAATATAATTTAACAAACAAAAAAAAAAACAAATTTAAGCCCAGTGAAAATAAAATGAAGGTAAACTATTTCAGAGAAAGGCAGCAGATTTTATTTTTTCTGTAATAGATTTAAGTAATTTCAATTCTATATTCATTTTTCGTAATAAAAGTTACTGAGTCGCACTATTGGTGTTCTTATGCTGTAATAAGTGAAGAGAGAGAGCAGGATATAACGTGAAAAAAGCAGAAAAAAAATATTTTTTTAAAAGCAGCGCTTTAAGAATAGTTCTTAATAATTTTTACAATTTTCTAATTAGAAAATTTTTGAGCTAGTTCCTTTTTCTGAGCTTCAAAAAAAGATGTTAGTACTTGAGAGTAGCGTCACAATACATCTATTCTGTCCGCCACGAGCAGTAGTGCGATTGAATAACTTTTAAGGGTTCCATTTACTGTTATTTTTAACTAAACATTTTTCTGTTTGCATTAAAGAATGTGTGTTTCAGTAATTCTTGGTTAACTTTAAGAAATAAAAATTCACCGAAGATAATAACCAAAAAGGCTACAACCTACCATGTACAACAACCAAAAAGGGCTTATTTATTATATTTTTTTTTACAAGGTGGGCTAAAAGAAATCACCCTATTGGAAGATGCTCTTATATTTACAAATGGCGGCCAATGTCAAATCTGTTTTGACATGGAGCGATACACTCCATTAATTTATTCTAGTCGTTAGCAATTGAAGTTCCCGAGCAGTAACTCAAGACTAAATGCATGACTATGAAAATTGTATAACCAGCAGCTTGAGTCACTTTTCTTTTATTAAAAAAAAATTGTTTTTATCACTGTTTCTTTATAAGTGGTTCGGGCTAAAGCAAAGTTTGAATTAGTGCAAACCTTTAGCACTATCGTGGTGTTTGCATATAAATTATAAATCAGTGTAAAATAAATAAATGAGTAAATTTACGTTTTGGTTTTCTTTTTTATTATTAAAATTTTTTTTTGTTCTTTTCAGCAACTTTCCATCAGCATCTTTGTGAATTGTTGTCAGAAAATTCATGGCAACTTGAGCTTATAAAAGTTGTAATTACCCCCCGAGGCAAAATAATGTAAAAAAGACAGGCAGCTTTTATGTATATATGTGTTAATATATTTATTTTCTTTACATACTTTTTTATTTACTTAAATTTTGACTATTTTTTTTTTGTTTTTTTTTTTTTTTGTTAGAACTCTGATGATAAAAAGATTAAAAAAGTTTTTCTGTTATTTAATACACTCAGATTTTTGCAACGAAAATAAAAATAAAATGAAACGTTTAGTCAAGTTGACTATACGGGAAAGAGATAAAAAAAGAGCTAAGGTGGGTTGTCTCACATGGTTCCTTTGTGTTAACTGTAGTAGAGCAAAAGAACAAGAAGGTATAGCGCAGAATAGAAAGAGTTTGCAGTGAGAAAGCAAAAGGCTGGGAAATTAAAAAGCAAAGTGAAGTTAAAGTAAAGAGCAGGCGCTGAAAAAGTAAACTCGTCTACGATCTGTTGCTTTTCATGAAACCATGTAGCTCAAAGACACCTTTAATCAAAAGTGTTGAGTTATTGAGGTAAAAAATATTAAAATTTTAATTAAAAAAAAATATTTTTTATTTTTATTTATTTGTTATATTGTTTTCGATCTTCAATTAAAATTTTTAAATTTATTTAGCTTAATTATGAATACACTTTTGCTCTCTGATAGACTAGTGGGTAGTGTACCAGCTTATCAATCTGGGGGTCGCAGGTTCAATTCCTGCGATGACTCTGGGTGTTTTCTGCAGACAAGCACAAATGCTTCATGGACTTTTGTTGTTTATAAAAAAAAAAAAAAAAAAAAAAAAATACACTTGTGGCAGTAACTAATTGATTACAATTTACGAATAAAATTTTTCTCTTTGTTATTATAGAAAATTTTGTGATTTAGATTTTTTTTAAATAATATTTTTAATAGAAAAAAACCGTGGGTTAATATTCATGATTGGGCTAATTGAAACCCCTAATCAATTTCTTTATTTTTCTTATTTTCTCTGTGCTATAACTGGTATTATTTTTTTTTTAAGAAACACTTGGAATCCCTGCACTAACATGGAAATTTTACTCTTTTTTTTTTCTAACTGTTTTCATTATTAACCTGAATTTCTTTGCAGTCTATTTGTTACGTTTTTCAGAATAACATAAAAAGGGTCTAGTCTTTGACCGTGATTTTGATCAATTATGAGCAAAATTTTTCCTAACCAACTTTTGTTTAAATTTATTTTTTATTCTATTATTTTTTTTTAACAAAATATTAATCTTTATTTGCGCTTAATTCCTGAAATTGTTTTAAAATTTATTCTTTTACTCATGATATTCTCATGAGTTATTTATTCAGTACAATAAGTACTGAAGGGGAGAGCATACCTATATGGACCATTTCATCAGACGCTACTCTGAATCCTCAGTAGGTTACTCCCAACGTTTCTTGCAAACATTAGAACCTTATATTGTAAAAGCAATTGACTAAATAAGAATTATTAATCAATAGTTACAAAAAGATTCAAATATTCAAACAAAAAACTCAGTAAGCATTGAACTGAATAAATAAATAAATTTCCCAACCAACATTTTAATATTGAAAACTATATATTCTATTTTTATTCTTCTCTTCTCTTTTACATTTGAATGCCAGGTGGGTATTACTGAATGTAATTTTTTGTTTTGTTTGATATTTTGCTGCTTTTCAAGTTCGCTGTGAAAATGATTTTATTTTTCTATTACGAAAATTCTGTGATAGGTTCTATTTTAGTTAAAAAATTAAATTTGCTTATGAATTTCTTAATTAAATATGATTTTTGTTTTTTTCTGTGTAGTAAAGCTGATCATTGCAGCCAAAATAAACCTATTAAGCCACTACTCTCAATTTCAAAATGAATAATGAAAAAGTTTTCATAGGAATTCTTCACAATATCTACTGCACATCTAATTTATTCCGAATCATAACAAAAATTTTTTAGACAGCAAATAAATTATAAAAACTTAAATTTGATGAAAAACTTTTTTGTCACATAAAACATTTGCACACATTTTTAAAGACAAAAATGAAATTTTAAATTTAGAAATAATTTGTTTTTGTCTTGTGTACTTTGTCACCCTGAGTGCTCTTCTATAAAATATAAACACCAAAACAAATTAATTATTTTTATTTGCTTGCAAACTAATTTTTATGTTAGACAACAAGAGCAAACATAAACTGCAATAAATAAATTACAAAAACAATTTTTAGCATAAATTAAATTCTTTACAAAGTTATTGCTGACTTTTGACTTTTTCAATTTCTTTTATTAGTTGACACATTCCAGCACCTGTGACAGAGAAAAATACTTTCAGCTTTACTTTTTCGTTTTTATTGCTTTCAGTACTTGTTTTCCATTATAAAGTAAAATTTTATTTCACCTAAAAAACTACAAGAAATTGATTTTGCTTCTGTTATTGTCAAGTTTTTATTTTATTTTCTTTTACCTAGTGTTTGCTGTTATTGTTTTTAAGTTAGTTAAATGGAAAGTGCAGATTTAGAAGGGAAAAAATTGAAAATAAAATTGAATTTTTGATTCATTTACGTTAAAATAAATTTTATGGCATTTTAGTTCTCCAAGTGAATTAAATTAGCAACTACAAGATTACACAGACTAAGCAAATCTAATTCGTAGGCACACCAAACACGCCTATTTTTAAGAGTTTCGTAAAGATGGATGCACATGCTTAATTAAAGCCTGAAATTATGTTTTGAAATACTTTATTTGTCACTTTAGTTGGCGCCTCTGCTAATAATTTGAATGATTAAAATTTTCCAAAAATATAAAGGACTAAGCCGAGCTAAATTGGGCAGAAACATTTAGTTTACAATAATAATAATTTAAGTTGGGTGCTGCCTTAGAGTCGACCCTCGACTCTATTATTTTCGGCAGACAATCCACAACGCATTTGCAAATTTTTGTTGTTAAAAAAAATTTAATTTTATTTTGAAACTTAATTTTATTAATTTTCTTTCGCCCTTTTTTTTTGTAAATATCGTTGATTTCAAAGTAAAATTTTTCTAGTGCGAGGTTTTTAATCCTCAAGAAATATTTTTCAAAATTAAATTAACAAAAAAAAAAAACAAACAATTTTAGCTGCTGTTCCCCTTTCTTCCCCGCACATGTACAATTTTAATTTATTTAAAAATATTTTATTATCTGACTTAAAACATGCTTTCACACACTAAGCTTGTATTACAGGTTATTAGACAGTTTATTTTCTAACTAACTCGTACGAATTAAACGTTAAATGTTTCTGCAATTGTATTGTGTAATTGTATGCAAAATAAATATGAATTGTTTTCCAACATTATTTCGTTCTGCAGGTGTAAAAATAATTTAGATTTTACCAACTGAAAAGTTTCCTTTGTTTTACAGAAAATTTACATACCGTAAGCATCAGTTTATTTTGCAAAATTTAGTTTATGCGTGCAGAGAAAATTCAACATAAAACAAAATATAACTTTTATCTAGAATTGAAAAAAAAAAATTATTTTGTTGTTGTTTTATACATACAATAAAAAAAGGGAATTTATTTAAATTTTTCATTATTTTTGTGCTTAATTTTTCTTCATGAAAACTGTTCTGGATTATGAGATAGAGAGAACTACTCGCATTTAACAAGTTAAAGTGCCTGGGGCATTAAACAAAATATATTCTTTTTCTAAAGTTATTAAACACTCAATTTAACGATTCTATCAGAAACTTACAATGAATACTTGTACACGGCTTGTGATGTTGGTGTTTCATTTTATTTTTTCCTTTTAAATTGAGTAAAGGGCTACATTTTAGTGGAACATTTTGTTAAAACCGCTTTAAGGCTAAACAACTTGAAAAGCGTTTTTCAAATTAAAACGCTTTTTATTCAACTTGGTTGTGGAATATGACAGCAAGAGCGATATAAATCAAGTAGCTCATTTCTTAATCTGTCATAAAGTAAAAGTGTAACTAAAAAACCAAAAAAGTATTCCCATAAATCCAACCATCGCTGGTTCTATTGCCTTGTTACTTTACTTTTTGCATTCAAGTTTCTTAAATTTAACTCTCGAACAAATCGACAGGTGGATTTTGATTACAAATTTGTGTTTTTGAGCAATGACTTTTAAATCGATCAATATTTTTTTTAAACAGCTCTCATTATGTGGTAGAGTGGGAAATTGGCTATTTGTGGTCTCTTGATACATACAGCCAGAGAAAAAAATTACCATAAACCACTTTTGACGACGCATGGCATTCAAGAATTCACAACGAATGGTAATAAATACCATCTGGTATTAAAATAACAATATTTGGTATCGAAATGATACCATGCTGTTGTTGAAATGACAACGTTCGTTAACAAGTTGTCAAAAAAGTAAAATCGTAGCTTTTTTCTTCATAGCTGTCGATTTGTATACGCTTGTTGAAAAATTTAAAACATTTGTTGTCAATTAAATTGACAACTTGACGATGTAAAAATTACCACAAGCGTTGTTGATATTGCAAACGCAATTTTTAGCTCAGATAAGGGCTTTATTTCGACTAAAACGTAGTCTATTTGGCACTCTGCGTAAATAGTAACTAGTGCTGACTAGTCTTGCAATTATTTTTTGTTTTTTAATTGCAAAAAATTTCTTCACATATTAATAATATTTTAAACCATTAATTCTAGCTTAAATTTCAGGTAAATTTTATTTACGGTCAGCTATCGAATGCAATAATCCAGTGATCCATCTAATTTGGGTACTGTTTTCTAATCCTTTTCATACAAATATTTTCAAATTAGTTATATAGATGGAAGGTACTTGTCAAACCCTCCTTTTTGTTATCGCTGTTAATAAATATTTCATTTCTTTCAGCAATTTTTCATATTTTTCATTTATTTTGTTTTTTCTAATGGTCGATCATTAAAAATGCATGAACAAATGCTGTTGATAAAAATCAAATAAATAATATATTAAGGCAACAAAAAAAAAAGCCAAAAAAGGGGTCAACAATTTATGAACCCGCTTTAAAAAAAACACACAATATTGCGGACCCTCTTCATAATATTTACACTTGTCATAAATAACGATTAAACTGATTCCCTGCTGTATGCAAATGCACACACACACACACACACATGAAAATGGTATAGTCTGGTAGCTTGCGTAAAGAGTTTACTGATTTGATTCTTGATGTTGGTTGTAGGGCAAATAAAATACTTTAAATTAAAATACAGTCACGTTCATATTAAGCAACAATAAAAAATATGCAAAATTTATTGGTTAAAAGTCTTTAAAGTCTGTTTGCAATTATAAATTATTTAATTTATTTTGATTGATTTTGATAAAAAAAATTAATTCCAAAGAAAGGAAAAATATATCAAACAAAAAATCAAAACTAGTAATTACACAAGATGAGAGCAACTTAAAGCTGTTCCTATAGCATTCTGTAGGCCAGTTCGGTTTTTCAAAGTGGTGACCGTACGCCACATGGGCTAAAAGAAATCATCCTATTGAAAGATGCTCTTATTTTTGCAAATCTGGTTTGACATTTGTGAACTAGACAGATGTAGAATACATGTGAATAAGCCATAGAGCGATACACTCCCCAAGAAGGCGGAATAATCGAAGTGGATGATTTAAAAAAAAAAATCATAATGAGCGACGAGGCTCATTTCTACCTAAGCGGGTAGGTGAACAAGCAAAACTATCGTTTCTGGGGCACGAGTGGTGCACGAAGAGCCATTACACCCACTCAAAGTGACTGCATGGTGCGCTGTTCACGCTGGAGGAGTCATCCGGCTGGTCAAACGACAACAGTGGACGGTGCGCTTTATAGGGCCATATTAACCGAGTTTTTTCTACCACAATTGAACGGGACTGAACAACGGCACACATTTCATTTTCATTTAGAAAAAAAATGAGAGCCAAACAACATTGAATGACTTCTTTTGGCCCACCTTGTAAAAGCATTAATTGAAAATGTTGCTTCTATTTGCTAAAAAAAGAAGTGCGAAATTTCGCCAAAAAATTTCTTTTTAATCGTGTCTAAAATAAATATTGTATTATGAAAACTAAAGCGAAAGTTCTTGATTAAATAATACGACTTTTATGCAAAAATTAAGAAATTTTTAATATGGACAAAATCATTTAAAATAGAAAAAAATCCACTGTATTTTTATTAGAGCCAACAGCTGCATAAGCAGCGTTGTCAGAAGCCGGCAAATAAATAAACTAGACTGGCTAAAAAAAAAGCTAGAAAAATCTAAAACAGCGCGATTTTTTTTTCTTTTTTAAAAAATTTGCCTTTACTTGACTCAATTTTTCATAATTTTAACAAAAGTAGGTGACAGCTGTCAAATTTTAGAGTTGCCACTTTCACAAAAAAAAAAAAAAAATTAAGCTGCCCTTTTACTGAGACACTTATTATATGTCACTTCTTTAGAGCTAATTAAAACAAGTTAAATTCGGCTGTGCCTAGGCTTATATACCCTTCACTGTGTTAGCGAAATATTAATATTTTTCACTTTCCACAGCCTGCTAAAATATCAATAACATGCAAAAATGTAAGGGAGTGAAGATAAATATGCCGAGTTAAATATATTTTAACTTAAAATCTGAAGTTTTTAGTATTTGCAAATACAGTATTAATGGGATATTTATCAAATACGTCTAACGTCACTAAATACTTTTATAAATATTTTTAGTAGTAGTTTAGCGGAGGTCCTCTAGATTGGCAATCTACTGTCCCAATACTCAGAAGTTATTTTGGATTATTTAAATTTTTTTTTTAATTTCCATATACCCATGTGCTCTGAAGGATTTTGGCAATTTCCGTTTAGCATCATAAAATAAAAATTAAGAAATTTCCCGTATATGTTAAAACACTTCCAGAAAGCGTAGAACTTACAAATATCATTGCATTTTAGATTTAGTAATTTCCTGTTGCAAAATCGGAAATGGTACCTCGTCAAAAAGGTTGAATGATAAAAACCCCTCAGAACAAGAGTACTAGGGTAATAGGTAATTTAAAATTTTTTTTTAAAATAATCCAAGGTAACTTCTGAGTATTTGCACAATAAATTACAAATCTAGACACCCTCCCCTTTAAAATGTTATGTGTCCCATCGCACAATCTTTAATGGTCCATTGGGAAGTTGCTAAAATCATTCAGAGCAACAGCACTGGGGTATATAAAAATTTCAAAATAATCCAAAGTAACTTCCCGACGAAGCATTAAAGATTGCTAGGTGGGACATATATCATTTTAATACACAGAAATTACTTTAAATTATTTTTAATTTTTTTTTTTTTTGAAATTTCAATATAATCCCGTGCTGTTGCTTTGAGGGGTACCATTCCCGATTTTGCCCATGAAAATTTCCAAAATCTAAAATTACAAACGGAATCCCAAAGTTATATACGAGTATACCCTTCTTGCTTACAGTAAATGGTATAAAAAAAGAAGTAGAGACTTGAAAATATTTTTTGCACAGTTTTCAGTTTTTCTAGCCCATAACCATTAATCCTTGAGTTATCACATCAATTGAAGGTATTTAGGATAAAGCTAGGGATTTTATTAATTCTATTTTGTTTTAAATACTGAGCCAGTCTTTAAACTTGAAAGCTAGTGGCTCATTCTAGCTGTTATTTCAAAACCAACTCAAATTAAAATTTACCTGTTGTTAAAATACAATTTGTAGGCAAAATGTTTTCCAAGTATCTTCTCAATGTTTTACTTATAATAACAACAAAAAATTATTGTGTCGTACAACTCCATTATTTCCATAAGAAAATTACATTTACTTACACTCCCAAAGATGAAGTTTACTATTTTCAAAAATTCCATCTTGATAATCTCATTTGCATTTTCTAGTGAAACGTGTAAAATTTCTTAATAAAATGAATGTATTCCAGATGAAGAAAATTGTTTTAGCTTTGCAACTATAATTTAATAACCTGCCAGGTATTTTCATATTATTTTTTTGTTCTTTTCTTAAAAAAAAAAATATATTTTTAGCAAGATAATGCGAGTATTTACATAAATAATTCAAAATAAACACGAACTCATAGCTAAAGTGTTCATCACAAAAAAAAAAAAAAGTAATTGGGGGCGAGGAAGAATTTATAAAAGTTAGAAGAGGAGTTTATTCTTTGAAAATTAAATTAACAGCAATTAAATAAATTCTTTTATTAAAATATCAAGTTCTTTTTGCAGCTTAATTAAACCTTTGAAACTATTTTTTTTAACTCATTGAATATTTATTAAATTTTTTTAAGAAAAATTTTCAATTTACTGATTTTAATGGTTTTTTCTGTTTAATCTTTCGATCCTTCACACTTTCTCTTAAAAAAAAAATCAAATCAAAAATATTTTGTTTTTAATGCATTTCTATGCTGCTTGCCTTTTTTAATTTTACTCTTAGTAACTTTAAATGCAACACTGCTGGTGCTTAACAGTTATGTTTCAATAAACTGCTGTCAAATTTTTATCAAGCTGCTTCATTTAGTTTGTGTTTAGCAGCTATTAAGAACAGAAAACCTCGTGAGGCTTAAGAAAAATGGAAAGAAGTGAATTTCGTGTGTTGATTAATTTTTATATTTTGGGTAAAAAAACTATCACTAAAGCCAGGGAAATATTTTAATGAATACTTTTGGAACTCTGCACCTTTAATTTCAAATGTTAAGAAGTGGTGTACTGAGTTTGCGTTGTGCTCGTACCTCAACACATGTGACAAGTAAGTTCAGGCCGCCCAAAAAAGTTGTCATGCTAGAAATTCTTTATAAAATTTATTTAATAAAATTGGACAATCAAAAAATTAAAATACGTAGAGTGGCTGAGACTGTATGCATTTCAACTTAGTGATTACCTCACATTTTACACGCTATCTGGGATTGCTCTTACTCGACCATAAGCGCACCGGTGGGACCACTTTAAAAGAGTGTTCAACCACAATATGGACAAGTTTTTATACCGTAAACAAAACATGACTCCATCACAATACCCCAGAGACCAAAAAATAATAAAAACAAAAAGTTTCATCAAATGAACGTTAGTCAAAACAGGCCAAGTTGGTTCTGTCAGCCATTTTTTGGAATACATGCAGTGTCATTCATATAAATTATGAATGATTTCCAGAAGGCAGATTTAATATTGATTTAAAGCTCTTAACATAAATAATTTGCGTTAAAAATATTTTAGATTTCCATTCCAATTTAGGTTGGTCTGTAAGGTGTCTGCTAAAGTTTAAGAAACAAAAATTACATGTGCAGCCACAAATGCCCTTTTCAAAGGATAATTTTATTTAAAAATTTTACACAAAAACTAATACAAAGTAGAGTGATAAAATTATTTTTTTACTTGAATTCAATTATAAAATCAAATGTTAAGTGGAAATTTTGTTTTACCCTCAATTATGTTTTATTCTTTAAATAAATAAAAAAAAATTTCTGTTGATAATTCTTTTTTAAAATACAAAGAAAAAAAAAAGAAACAATTTATTTGAACTGAAAATAATTTTCGCTTTAAAAAGTTTTTAAGCCAACTGGTAAAAATTTCTGCCACAAAAAAAAAATAAGCAAAATTTCTGCAATAGTTTTTCCTGCGCAGTTTTATTATTTTCTTTCTCTTTAACTATAATTTTATTTCAAAAGCCAAATTCCTTTACAGCATAAGGATACGTGTTAGGCAAATATATTTTCTTATAACAAATAAATAAAATGAAAAATTCTCTGGAAATGTTTTAAAAAAAATAAAAATAAAAATAACTGTAAAAATAATTCACCTTCAGCTCTGCAGTAACTTTAAGCAATGAACAGCATTTCTTGCTTTTGTTTGCATGCGTGCAGGTGTTTACATTTACATATTTGCCAGCGTTAAATATTTTGCAAATATTTTATTTATGGTTGAATTAGATTGTTCGGTGTGTTTAAAAAAAGGCATTTCAATTGCTGGCTTTCCCATTCCGTAAATTTTTAACAATAGCAGTAGCACTAAGTTATCTTAGAATTAAAAAAAAATATTTGTTGACTGTAAATTAAAAGTATTTTAAGAAATTCGTTAGGGTGTTCAGCATAAAATTTTGCAAAGGCTTTAGCCCAGTAAACTTTTATATGATAATACCAGACAAAAATTTTGTTGCAATGAAATTGTTTTTATTGTAATCTGGCTTCTTATTTCTCACAAATTTTTTTTCATTGTAAATTTATCTTGAAATCTTTAATAATATCTTTAATAACGATTTCAAGTAGAAATTTTTACAAATTTTTCATACAAATTTTGTCATAATATCGATTTCAAGTCTACATTAATTTTCCTTGAATACAAGCACTTGACTTTCTTTTCTCATTAAAATTTATTTTTAAAAATTCTAAATGCATAATTAATACCTTTTTCTTATTATTTACTAGTACATTTTAATTAATTACAAACCAATCAGGAACACTTACACACACACACACACATGTTTTACCTGTGACACTTGTTTCTGCTTTTTGTTTTGTTTTTCATTTAACTGTCAACACGATCCAGGCTAAAACCAACTTGTCTCCACACAACATTTATGGTATGTGCTGTGTGTTCGTATATGTGGGTAAGCTTGTGTGTGCCTGAACATGTCTGGTATTATGAACATGTCGATTGTAGTTTGCAGTTTTAAGTAATTAAGGTCTCACGTACAGCAATAACTAGAATTGTGACCTGTGCCTGCTCATCTCCTTACAAATAAATTATATCAGCAAATTGGAAGCTTTTTGTTTTTGGTTGGACTTCAATGAGAATTATGCCAAATTTTGTGGCATCAGCAGTAACAAAAGCAACTAAATTTCTATTAAATTGATTAATTTAGTTGATGCATGGCTGTTGATTAACAAATAAACAGCTTGAAATGTGTGTTGCTTTAATGAAAGTCTTAATTAAAGAAATTTTGTTTTCAAATTAAATTCATTATGAATTAATTCTTAAGGGCTCTGTTCATTAATTCCAATTTTGATTTAGTTTACCAAAAAAACAAAACGGTTTCGGATGCTTTAAATTTTTGTTTAGAAAATTTATTAAATTAAAAAAAAATTTAGGCTAAATTGTTGTATTCGGTAGCGAGCAACTTCTATCATAATTTTTAAAGTTTTTCAAGCAATAAGTCTAAAATTTCCAGCGTATATAACGATTTGAGTCCTGTTGTTTTATGTGACAAACTGAGTTGAAAATGATGGTTGTGGAAAAATCCACGACAGCCGAGATTATGAGATGAAAGCTAAAGCTGAGCTTATAAAATAGCAATAACATATGAAACTCAACTCAGAAAGTTGACTGAAAAGTAATAAAATCTCTTTGTACCTGTAACAAACTAGAAGTGTTTGGAGTTTAACTGGTAGAAAGAACTTATGTCTGCGAAGTCTAATCTAAGGCTTAATTCTAATACCACACCTGACAGGACTTTAATCGGAATTAGAAGCGGAAACGAGTCAGCTGGTCACTGCTACCTAAATAGATGTGTGGCACTACTCTAAGAATACAAGTACTTGCTTAGCGTAGTATTCTATTAACACAATGTTCCTGTAACTTTAATCGATTGTTTCTATAGAAAGTATAAAAAGTATAAAAACTTGAGCAAAAACTTGTGCTACGACGCCTCACCGAAGACTTACTTTTAGCAACAGCATGTTTCTATAACCTGATCTTTTACACAAAGTGAGAAAAACGTCATTTGATTGCAAAAGAAGGCCATGACCCAAGGATTGCATGGAATGTAAAAAGTGTTACCCAAGTGAGAAGCCATGTCCAGATACAAGGCTTCCAACTGTTAGTCTTGTGTTGTTTTTCACACGTCTTGTATTCACTAGCGCTTTAACAGCACTGTGAGTTTGAATTTACGGGCTTACAGCCACTTTAAGCGTCAACTTGATCTGTATCTTGAGACCACAGTAAGCCTGATTTTAGTCTTAAGTAGATATCGGTAAATATGAGATGTATAACATGTCCCTTTTAAAGCTTAAGCAAAGCCAAATATGGCTTAAATAACCTTTTCAATGAAAATGGCTATTTTATTAAGCTTGAGGTTTTATTTTATAAATTTATTTTTATATCGATTTTTCGCTGCAACTTGCGTAGCTTCTTTAGGGTTTAATAAATTTATAAAATAAGACCTTAAGCTTAATAAAATAGCCATTTTAATTAAAAAGAAAAAGGTAAAATAAACTAACAACTAAAGTCCATTTCAATGTTTATTTATTTAGTACTTTTATTGACTTAGCCATCGCAGATTGTACTAACCTATAAATCTGAGGTCGTAATTTAGATTTCTGCAACTGATAGTCAGATTAATACGTTCTAATTGAACAATTTATTCTAAGATTTAGTTTCTAATATTAAATAAATAAATAAACTGCTTTAACTTTAATAAAACAATTTTCCGTCAGAGTAAACTCTTGATAATTTCAAACAAGTTAATTTAAGTCTCTCAGGTCTCTTAAAGTTATTTGGTTTTTTTTTATCAAATTAAAATTTTTAAATAATATTTTGCTAGCCTATGCTCTGCGTTACTTTGAGTTGTTTTATTGACAAAAAAAAAAAAAAAAATCAAATTAATTGAAATTTTTCTTTATTTATTTGGAGCTAAAATTATTGACTGCTGACTGTATTTTTTTTTTATAAATTCTTTAGCTAAAAATATTTCACTTTCTTGTTATAAAAAAAAAAAATATATTTTTTTTCTACTTTTCAAAATATCAGCCAACATTTATTGTGTGTTGGCTTTTTGTTTGTTGTTTCTTTGGAAAATTCTTTTTGCACTCACACAGTATGCAGCTTATGACAAGTATTTGCTTATAAAAATCTTTTAAGACTTCTTGAATTACTGGTTCATTTTAGGTTCTTCTTCTTAATACTTTAGAACTCAAACTTGACAACGATATTCACATCTTATGTGGTACAAATATGTTCTCTTCTTTTTTTTTTTGTATTAATATTTTTTCAAATGTTTTCTGTTTCGTAATTCTTTTTCCAGCTTAAGCATTTTTTTTTTGATGAATACTAGCTTAGACGTACTATTTAGAGAAATAAAACAAGAGATTGTTTGTTTTTTTTTTTTTTTTTTGGAAAGAAAATATTTCAAAGCACCCAAAATATGAAACTGAAAGACACAGTTCACATACTCTTCATAAAATGCACTCAAACTGAAAGAATAGAATTTCATGAAGAAAAATTCTGGCTTAGAAATTCACGCAAGCAATTTTTTACGTGGCATTGTCAAAAACCAAAACAATTTTTTATGTTTCTCTCTTTGCATATCCAAGTTGGTTGTGCTTATGCAGCCCATACACACTCAAGTTCAATGCAATTTCAGTGTAAAAGTACATAAATTAAAGTAAATTTAAATTAAACATCAAGTTTGTTTTAGCATTTAACTTGTATTGCAATTGAGTGTGTAAAAGCCGCATTATTCGTTTAAAAATTATAAAGGAATATCTGAATTGCTGAATATGAGTGCATGTTTGTGTTTATGTGTATGTTTTTTGTTAGCTCGTATTTATTTCATTTTATTTCATTTTATTTCTATTCTTGTCATTTATATTTTGACAGTCTTTTTTTTAAAAAAATTCCATGAAAAAACTTTTATAATTCAAATTTTCTTAAAAAATTTAAATATAAAAAAGTGTCAGTAAGAGTAACTTAAAGGCTTTGGGTGAGGTTACAAAATTTTTTATTTAATCAAGATAATATAAAAGGTTTAATTTTAATTGAAATTTATGGAAATTTCATTAATCACAATATTTTATTACCGAAAGTGTGCCATCACATCATTTTAAATTATTTTAATTTTTTTTAAATGGTTACAAAATAATTTATCTTTTGAACAACAAAATTTATAATTAAAGATCAATTGCGACAGCAGTAATATTTCTTGGTTGTTTTCATTTTAGCTTTCAATTTATTAGTAAAGCCTGTCAGGCTAACAACTAACAGAAATCATATTTATTTATATTATTTTCATTTGCTTTTTCTTTGAGACACAAGAAGAAAAAAAATATTTTTCATCAATTAATCACATTTACTGTCTGTAAATAAATTATTTTCTATTTAAAATAATTATGAAATAATAATGAGCGACTTTGTCGGTAGGATTTTCATTACGTTGTCTGTCTAGTGAAATGATAAATGCTTTTAAGAGTTTTTGCCAAAAATTCAGTGTGTTTGTTTTTAATTAAGTTTTACTTCAAAGCAAAGGTGAAGCAGCCTCATAAACTGTTTTATTAATTAATTAAATAGCAAAGCAACAAGTCATAATAGAAAGCAAAAAAAAACATATATTAAGGAAAATTAAAATGTCAACATTAAATTTAGTTTAATAGAGAACGTTGTTATGAAATAAAAAAGAAAAGATTTATGTTTTAAAAGACTCCTTCCATTTAACTCTATTAAAAATGTTTGCAAGGGTGTTAAATTTACTTTGAGACTATGAGTCTATAAATTTTGTTAAATTTGAACAGAAATTTAATTTAAGCAAAAATATATTTATGAAACCCCTGACACATAAAGAATTTTAGTTATTAAATAAAATAAAATTTTAGTTTTTTTTTAAATTCTATGAAAAATAGTTTCAATTCTGGGAATTAACTATCCAAATGCCGTCGAATGGATTTTCGAATGTCTTATACTAAAAGAAAAATATGTCATAAAGCCAATGATTTGATTTTATTAGAATTCTTTCTTGCAATCAATGAAATAATTTATTAAATTACTAGCTAACTAAACAAACTTTGTTTTGCCTGCAAATTTTATTTATATTGAAAAAAGAAAAGAAAAATATAAGTTGGATTACGCCCCACATATATTAAAAAAATTTGTCAAATTGGTCTAGAAGTTCTCCGCTTTGAGAAATTTTTAAAAAGTAGGCGTGGTAATGGGTGAGGCAAGATTTTCTTTTTATTAAAATATAAGTTGGGTCATACCTCACATATAATAAAATATTAACTAAATCTCCGATTTGAGAAAAATTTAAAAAGTGGGCGTGGCATATTTTAATTTTCATAAAAAATTAAGTTGGGTTTTGACGAAAGTTTAAAATTTTTTTGAATGAGATCTTCTAACTCGATCTTCGGAATCGTACTCATGGAGTAAAGGACCATGCAAGACTGGGTAAAAACAGGTAGTAGATACATAAGTTAGACACCGATTGCAAGGCCACCTGCTGGAAAAATTTGTAATGTTAAATCTTCTAAGGCTTAAGCCGAAGGCATACACATAAACTCAATTAAAGCGGGCCAGCCATTTAACAAGAGTACAATGTCAAACTTACGTGCAGTCGAATTTTATATTTTAAGAAGATGTAAATAAATCAAATATTTTCTATTATTTCATTCAAATAAAAAAAAATTTCATTTAATTAATAAACATTTCAGAGTTTTATTAAAAAAAGATTTTCTTAAACGAAATTCAATAACACAAATTTTATACTCTTAAAATTAGTTTCTTGACTATCAAGCACGTTGTGCATTCCACTTTGAATTAAATTTCACTTTCATTCTATTACTTTTTTTGTTGGTTATAAAAAATCTTAATGTCAGAATTGCAGGCGAATTGGCGCATTCAATATCAAACTGGTTTTATAGAAATTTTTAAGCTATAAAAACAATTTTTATTAATTTCATTCAATAGCAAATGCCATGATTTGGGTACTTAAGTTTTAATGAACTAAACTACCAGTCTGGGGGTCACCGGTTCGATTCCTACTTAGATCTTAAGTGCTTTCGTATTGGTTGATTTATTTTTGGCCAGATTCAATTTTAGTTTGTATTTTCATGATTTTTTTCTGTCAAGCTATTAGGCCTACATTTCCTTATGAAAATAAAACACAATTTTTATTTCATATTGTCCCGACGTTTCGTGAATTTTATGTTCACTTTTTCAAGGGATCTTGGCAGACAAGCCAAGAAGCTTCGCTCATTTGTGTTGTTGTTTAGAATTTTTTTTTTTTTTTTTAGTTTTGAAGTCTTGAAATTCATTTTGTAAATGAAAGTGGTCAAGGGCAGAGAACTTAACACTTTTAAAGTCTGTTTGCTAGACACATTGTACCAAACAAAATTTCATAAGCATTAATTCTGGGCTAATAAATTGATTTGTATTCGAAATTAGCACAAACATTTTAATATTGGTTTTCAAAGACGGTGGGACGATATATTCCACCATTAAAGAGATGACATTGAAAACAATACCACTTACTAGAATCGTAATAATTTTATAAAAATAAAAAAAAACTTTTAGGGTTTTTAAGGTTGTAGTCCTCTAACATAACAGCTTTTACTTATTTCCATAGAAAAAAAACCAAATCAAAAGGCATAAATAAACACACATACTCTGCTACAACATTTTTACATTTTTTTTATGTCGGATTTTACTAAAAAAAAAGTTTAATGTCTGTCTACCAGACTAATGAAAATTAAATTAATTTTATTTAATAAGTTTTACAACTGAAGCGAATGAAGCAATTTATTAAGACGTAAAAATTTATTAGCTGGTAATTTTGTCAAGATTAAAAACCATCCCAAATACAACCAACTACTAAACAAAAATTAATTTTAAAGAAAATACAAAATAAGTGTTACATCAGCCCATAGTTTTTAGGTTACAAAACGTATTTTAATATGGAAAATACATTTTATAGATAATTTGTTAATTGCAGAGTGTGCAAAGAAGCGAAACGAATGCGTAGCTGTACTCTGAAAAACTTCGAAATGAAACGTTTGCATTTGTTTCGTTTCGTTTCTTTACGAACTCTCTGTTCATATTAGTGATTTTACTCTGTAAGAATTCTAAATTCGTAGACGAATATAAATACTCTAGAAAAGTCTACTTGAGATGTGATAACCAACTGTGCTTTTCAAATATTTTTAATACATTTTTTTTTCTTAGCAATTTTCATTTATTTATTTAATTTATTTTCATGTTTTTGTCTATCTTTAAAATAGTCTCATCTTTTTTATGTCAATAAGAAATAATTGGCTTTTTATGACCGCTGGCAATCAAAGTATTTTAAGAGTATAATTTTCTTTCTTTTTTTACTTTATTTTATTTTATTACATTTTGTTTTTTTGTTTTTTGTTTTTTTTTTGGTATCATAAGGTTTTGTTATATATTTTTTTTTCCAATTCTTGGTTGTCTTAAAAAACAAACTGATGAGAAAAAAAATCAAAGATAATTTTTGTGTGTATTAAATTTCTTATTTTGTTATTGTTTAACAAATTTCAGGTCTAAATAAAAATAATATCATTACTCGTCATAACAATAAATAAAGACATGAATTTAAGTACGGCCAGCCTACTTTCTCTTAAAAACATTATCTGTGCTAAAAACGAAAAAAAAAAAAAAAATATAAGACAACAAAAGTTCTCTGAAACTGATTTGTATTTTCAAGGAGACACTCAAATAAATTATTTAGCAAATGCGATTAATAATAAAATAAAGTTTTTTTAATAACTATTGAACGTTATCACTTAATTTAAAAGTTTTGCAATTAAATTGGCAGATAATTTTTTATGTTTTTTTTTCTATATTAATTTTTCTTTGTTTTAAAAAATTCCTGATAAATAACTTGAAAATAAAACTGAAATGTGAGGGAAAGCAGCTGCTTGCAAGGAAGAAATTACAACAAATTCTAATTAATTTGTAGAAATTAAAAAAAAAAAATTAAAACAAAATCTTTTCGAAAACAATTTAAAGAGAGAAATCAGCAAAGAAATGCTGCTAAATAGATTTATTGAAATACACAAGGGAAACACCCTAAAACTGCAACAGCTTTGGAATTACTTTAATCGTTATTTATGACAAGTGTAAATGTTATGAAGAGGGTCTTCAATATGGAGTTTTTTTTTAAGGGCTCATAAATTATTAACTCCTTTTTTCCCTTTCTTTCTTTTGCCTTAATATTTTATTTATTTGATTTTTATCATAAACATTTGTTCATGCATGTTAAATAATCAACCATTAGGAAAAATGAAATAAATGAAAAATCGGGTGTCTCAGTAAGAGTGCACTTTGTGAATTTAATATAGTTTTTTGTGAATTTATAAAAGTGAAGTCAATGTCAATTTTTGGAAAAAGTCCTCTTAGTCGAAAAACAGCCTTTTAAATTTCTTCATGAATACACAAAATTGTTGAAAATCTTCTGGCCTACCTTAAGAAACCACTGTCTTACCTTTTTGAAGATGAGGCTAAAATTGTGATGACTGTGAACAGCAGGAAAATGATCACGTGACACACAATCGAAACAAAACAATTTATTTTTTTTTTTGCAACAACACAAATTCGCGAAGTGTTTTTGTTTGTCTGCAGAAAATAAACAGGATCAAGGCAGCAAAAAAAAAAAACAGTTCTGATAGGTTGGCACACTAGCAACCACACGAAATTAGCAGTCTTACTAAGACACCTTTTTTAAACAGCGATAACAAAAAGGGGAGCTCGCTTAAGAGATTTCCATTATATAATTTTAAATAAACATTAAAATATTAAAGTAAAGAGCTTTTTAACACTTAACAAGTGACTTGCGCAAGTTACTTTTTAATATTTTTATATTTCCTTTTGAACTTGACCAAGAAAAATTTACTTTTTATTTTTTTCCTTTTCTTTTTCTTGAAATTCTAATTTTTTAACAAAAAAATACAAAATACAACAAATAAAAATTAAACAAATTCTTTAACACACACACAAACAAAAAAAAACAAAAAGAATTACCGACTAAAAAGTAAAAATTATCTACAAATACAACAGTTGCGCAAGGCACTTGCGAAAGTAACTTGCAAAAGTCACTTACCAAGTGTGAAAGTCCTCAAAGAGAAGAAAATTACTGCCCACCAATTTCTCTTTTAAATGTTTTCTTAATAACGTCTTTATTCTTTAACCAAGCCACTGCTTTCGAAGTTGAACAAGATCTATCAAAATTTTCAAATTATTTACTGTAAAAAAGTCAAAATTCGACAATTTGTTCCCAGCAATGCAAAGAAATAATTGCCAAATAAATTCAGAAAATAATTGCTTTTTTAATATTTTGTAAGCACTAACAGAAGCAAAAACCTTAAAATTTTTTCTACTACCATTTTTCTTAAGGGCTCCATACACGACAACAGCATGCTGGTGCAATCACTTGATTCATATTCACATTTCATGTGAATGTGTTGTGAAGTATTTCTTTTATAATCATGCGATTTCTATTAAATTTTAAATTGAATTTAATTGGGGCACTAATTACTTGGCACTCATGACTTCTAGAGATGGCAAAGTAGACTTACAAAATCGGTGATCGGCTTACGATATTTTGTTTATCCATTACAAATAAGACAAAAATTGTCTGAATCTTTTAAACACCTTAGTAGCCATTTTTAAACTTTACTTTTGAATAAAATTTTTACTTTTTTAACTAAATTAATATACACTGTCACGTTAAGTGCGGGTAGTTTGAAAATTTTAAAAATTTTAAATTACTAGTGGCATTTTTAAAATAAACTCACCAAATTACATTTAATTTAATTTTAACATTTTTAGAAAATTTTATGTATGAAGCGGATATTTGTGGGACAATATTATTTGTGTTTGTAGAAATGTTTTACGCCTCGTGTAAGAATGCAAGTTTATGTGTGTGTAAATGTTTTTTTTTTCTTTTTTAATTTTATGTCCATTAAATATTTTTTCATCAGAATTTATTAGTCACATCAAACAAGATGCAAAGCAATAAAATAAATTAAAATAATTTGCTCTATTTTAAAAAAGTTTTTTTTCCAGTTTTTGCAATCTACCAATATTTATTTTTGTAATAAATTTTTTTTGGATTTCTAAATCAACTTTTACGAATTTTATTTATTTTTTTTTACCATTACTTTTTGCTATAGCAATTGGTATTAGTTATTGATAAAATGTTGGATTTAGCTGTAGCCATAACGGCCAACATGCATACATAAAAATGTGGCTTAGTTTAGTTGCTGTTTTAAAAAAAGATAAATAACAAGCTTAAACAACAACCCTGCAGTTGCTAAATATCAGCTTCATCCAGTAAATAAATATAAGTTGCAGCTATAAAAAAGAAAAGAAAAAATTTATTGCCATAAATAATTAATAAATTAATTTAAAAAATGAAACATTTCAAAACACACAAAGTGAAAAAAAGATGTCATAAAGTTTTATGCTGCAAAAATGATGTGCAATTTATTTTTTTTTTTTAAATAATAAAAACTCTAACTTTAATAAAATTTTTCGTTTCTAAAACTAGTTTATATTTTTGATTCTACATTGAAGATTGAGTGCAGGAATAGTATCAAGTAATAAATTTCACTATTCCTTGCTGTAGCAACCTTGAGAGAACAAAACAAATTTAAACAAAACATTTTCAATTAAAATAAAAATACAAAACTTTTTCATTTTAAATTAAAACAAATTAAATTTTTATAAGGTAAACCCATCAGTTTGTCTTTTGTTTGAAGGCGTGCTTTTTGAAAATCGCTACACTTACAGTAGTTGAAATTGCCTCTAATGCAATTTTTGCTTTATTTAATGTATGAAATAAACTGTATAAAATAGTCATAGTTTTTTATCTGGTCGTAAATTAAAAACTAGAGCTGCTAAAAAAAATTCAGCACACTTTAATTAAATGAAAACGAATACAAGCACTCTGTGAAATTTTACAGTGCTGACCAGTTTAATCTATTTTGAAAGCCAAGTATCAAGGCAAGTTCTCCAACTATTCATAAAATAATGCTTTTATTGGTTCGCTGTGTCCCATCAAAAACTAAAAATAAAATTTTCTTTTATGTTTCTTTTATATTGTAAACAAAACTAACATTCAAAAAAGTTTGTTTCTTAAGTCTTTTGATTTTTAATGCAAAACATACAAAATCAAATCAAGTTTGCTGCTTAAGTCTTTTGATTTTAATGCAAAACATTCAAAATCAAATCAGGTTCGCTGCTTAATTCTTTTGATTTTTAATGCAAAAAAAATTCTAAATCAAATCAAGTTTTGCTTAAGTCTTTTGGTTTTTAATGCAAAAAAATTCTAAATCAAATACGGTCCACTGCTTAAGTCTTTTGATTTTTAGTGCAAAAAATTAAAAATCAAATCAGGCTCGCTGCTTAAGTCTTTTAATTTTAATGCAAAAAAAAAGTTCAAAATCAAAACAAGTTTGCTGCTTAAATCTTTTGATTTTTAAAACAAAAACCGAAAATTTTTCATTGTTAACTAGCGTAATATATTAAAATAAAAAGTGCTTGTAAGCTATTCAAGCAGTGCTTGTGCAGAGTTCTAGTATATATTAAATGTTTGTTTTTGTAAAATAAAATTCTCCTACTAATATCGTTAGATGAAGCATTCCATGTCACGTATAAAATTTTTTTTATATATCTGCGAAAAAATTTAAATCAATTTTCTTATTTTTAAATTTAGCAAATAATTGTTTAAAATTAAAAAAAAAATTTTTTTATTATTAATAAGCTATAGGCATTTCTGAAGAATTAGTTAAAGCACTCAACTTCACTATATCATTACCTTAAAGTAAAAATAGAAGTTGAAAATTTTTTTAAACTAGGTTAGGTTGCACAGGGCGCGCCAAATCAGAAAACGAAAAGGGCTTCACTTGTGGTCCTTTTTTGTAATACCTGTATATGAGGAAAATGAAAAAGGATAGCAATAGCAATTATAAAAAAGCAAAATTAAAAAACTGCAAACTAAGAAAAGAAAAAATAAGATAAGTGCGTCACCTAAGCCAAATGCTACTTCAAATGAAGATATAAAGCATGCCGACCTCTGTAGTGAGAGTCTGCAGGTGGAGCTCTAAAAATTTCACATTTTTTTTACTCAATCACAACTTTAATAAATTGATACGAATCTTAAAGTGCTGAATTTAAATATTTTAATTAATTTTAAGTCTTGTTCAATTCTTTATATCCGGTTTTGCTGTTGCCTGCTCTTGTTAAAAAGGGGTTTTTTGATAAATGTATAATACAAGCCAAAAGCGAAATTTATTATTTTAATAAAGAAACTAATTGCGTTGTAACTGTGCAATCCAGTTCATATATATCAAAGGAAGAAATACCAAAATAAAATACAAGCAGCAGGGGAAGGCAACAGTGTGACAAACTACTCGTATTTCAATATGCAAAACAAGTGCATACAAAATCAAGCTTATGGCAATGTTTCCAATAACCCAATCAATGTTGTAAGTGTGTTGGTGACTTTATGTAAGAGTTAGTTTTAAGCGTTTAAGTGTGTCGGTTTCCACAGTGAAAAATCAGTGCAACAGCTACAACACGATTTGAAGAATATATTACTTTGACTGGCATTTGTGTGGTAAACCCCGACTACACTTGATTTTTATGGTTGTTATACATTTCTACGTTCTTCTTCATTGTCTTCTGCTTCGTTTAGCTTTTTTTATTTTTATTATTTCATTTATTTTGCTTTCTTCCTTTTCATACTTCATTGAGATTGAGATTGTCTATTGTATAAATAGCATCATGTTCGTTTGTTGAATCGTTAATATTTTCAACTTGTGTTGTTGTTTTTTCTTTATTTTTTTAAGTTTCTTTATTTCCTCTGGCAATGCAAATATATTGAAATTGTTTTAAACCGCGTAAACCATAACCACTTACCCCATTACCCCCACAAAATATCAACATTAACGCCAACTTTATTCTATCACCATAACCAGCAGAGTCTACAGACTCATCTTAGCACTTAAACTTTAACAATCCTTTTGCCATGCAATATTTTGCTACCCGTTAACTTTCACATCATAGACTAAACGAGTTGGTTCATGTTGTGGAAAAACATTTGTTTAGAAATCTTGCTAAGATTGCTTTCTTCCTTTCTTTTTTTATGAAGAGCCATTAGTGGTGGCATGAAAACCTTTTAAAACCAGCAGTAATACAAGTTATTGAGTAAAAGAAATCAATTTATATGTAAAACACTAGGAGTTTTAAATATTAAAAAATGAATCTTATTTTGCTCGTGCTAAACAAACCGTTTTATTTTTTGTGCGAGTTTTCTTTTTTATTCTTTTAACTTCATGTTATATAAAGTCATGCTTCTTATTGATTATATTTTTAAGTTACTGTTTACTTTGGACCAAACATTATTGGTCTCTGTGTACTACTCTTTTTTTTTTAGTTTAGATAAAATTGCGCAAAAAAACAGAGCAGAAATTAATAAAAATCTAAAATTTCGGTTGTTTTTTTTTTTTTTTGAAATTCTTCAGCTATTTTTGAGCTGATTGCTCACATTTTTTGCACAGATATTATGACTGTCATTTCTAAGAAAACTGTTTACCATTATTTTTATCTGTTTCGTTCAAAAAACTCACTTAGAAAATGATCAAAAATAGAGGTAGTCACGGCTTTCGACATCTAGATCCACCATTTATAAACTGATCCTTCTGAATTTCATTAGTAAAAATTTAACAAAATCAACTGAAAGATTAGTATGCTACAGTTTTTTGTACGTTGTCTAGGCATTTCAGAAAGTTGATTTCAATGACTTGACAGACAGACTAATATCGCTATATCGGCTTAACTGTGTGTAGGTAGCAGTATCTTGCTGAAACTACATGTCGTCTACATAATGCCATCAGTTGAGGCCACAAGAACTTCTTTTTCATGTTCTTGTAATTAATGTCAATTATAGTCAACGCGATTTCCGCTTCATCTTCAAACATGTAAGGCTTGACTAATATTCGCATCAGATAGTTGATCGTTGTGGGTGAATTTTTTCTCTCATTTATTGTATGATGATTTTCTGAAACCCAAATTTAGACATTTTATTTATTTTCGAAGTCACTCATATGAAAATGTGCTTCATTGTAAAGGGTGGTTAAATTGTTAAGGGTATTATTGTCATTTCTTTTTATTATAATAATATGGTATAGTTCAATTATGTATGAAATAAGATATCGGCGACTTCGGCGGCGCATCTCCATTCGATAGTCCAAATTTTCGATGATGCTGAGGCATTATTGAGGTTCTATGCCGTTAATGTGCCGAATTATATCATCTTTTAGCTCTTGAATTGTTGCTGGTTTATCGGCGTATATAAAGAAAGAAGTCCAACGGTGTCAAATCACATGACCTTGGTAGCCAATTGACATCGCCCATTTTCATAATAAACCGGAATAACTTTCACGCGTTGCTCGTCTTTCCACGGTGCTAATTGAATTAGTCTGAAATTGAGAAATGTTTTTTTTTTTTTAATTGGCATTGACTTCACTATGCTCTAATTATATAAATGGGAATAAGCATATGTGACAGCTACTTAATGTCAGAGTTGCCAGTTACACAAAAAATAACATTTAATTTTAAAAGTGCACTCTTACTGAGACACTCTCTAATTTCTCTTTTTAATTTGACTGTTTTTAATAGACAGGACGATATTAAATAACAAGAAAAAACCTGTAGAGCGATTCAGTAGCTTTTATTACGAACATTCGTAACGAAAAAACAAGTATAACGATATTTAATAGAATTCGTTGTTCAGTAACGTCTTAACAAAAATATACGCTACAATAGAAATTGTTATTTGCGATGTGCTGTTAACTTCGTTGGAAACTTCTAAAATTTTGTCGGAAAGTTACTGCATACTGAATTGGATATAAACTGTAATGAAATTACACATTATTTCTCTTTATATTGCCCTCCAAGACTCTTAAGGAATAATCGTATATTTGAAGAAGATTTTCATAGAAGCAACTATTCTCTAAACGAGTAAATTGCACGGTGTTTGCACTTAATAAATAGCTGTAGACCAATTTTAATTTAAGCTATACATTGTTTAAAATATCCTTATTCAAATATTTTAATTTGGTAATCTGTAAGAATTTAATTCTGTAGATACTTATAAAAAAAATATCGTTATACTTAATTTTTCGATACGAATGTTCGTAATAAATATTACTTACGAGTGTTCTTATCAAGACAATATAGTAAGAAAAACTTAATGCAAATTCGTCTATGAGAAAAACTCTAATTGGTTTTATATTTTTAAACGAAAAGCTGCAAAACGTGTTGTATCATATTATCTGGAACTTTAAATTGGATACCCTAAAACCCTATGCTGACTTGCCTTTCTAATTTCTGTATTTATCCCACTTAAGCTTCTTATAATACTTACACTGAGTTTAACATAAAACATTTTTCCCACACACAAAAAGCTAAGAAAAAACCAAAAAAAAAAAATTATTTATTACATGCACCCAAAAAAAGCAAAACTCATTTAATATCAGAGTAATTGAAAGTGATTTATTGCCAACCCGTTTCTTTCTTTCTTGTCCCATGAAAATTTCATGTGTGGTATGTGACATTAAACGAAATATTCAGAATCTCTACAATATTGGCAATTCCTTTTATTTATACACATCATTTATATGCAAATACATAAATTATATTAATTTCTTTTTTTGTTTTGGTTTTCTAGCCCAAATTTTTTTTTGAAAAAATTCTTAATTTCTTTTTTTTCTTTTTTGTCTTATATGCTCGTTATTAAATATTAGTTTTAATGGCAGCAATATTTACACAAAAATTTCAGAGACAATAGACACAAGTTTTATATAAGCAACTCTCATGTACAGGCTGCCATTTTAACAGTCTGTGCAGGAAAATTTTGTATGGCTGTGCCTACAAAGTTTTCTTTTTTTTGTGTGCTTGGCAAACAGTCAAAATTATTTTATGAACTACAAAGTGCTCTAGAAAGTAGGAAGTCTATATAAATTTTAATATTTTGCATAATTTAGTGTGCCATAATTCTCAATTTGATTTTAAAGTTTTATTTAAAGTTGGCAAGCACATTTCAACACAAAGTATTTGGTGAAAATACAATAAGAAAAAGTGGGAGAGAAAGGCAGTTAGAATAAGTTACTTTTCCTAAATCCCCTGAGTGTGCTACCTACATTATTAAAATGTAAAATGTAAAAGTAAAGTTATTTAAACACAGCCTGATAACAAGAATATAATGCCTGCAAGTTCTTAAAAAGAAAGTAATAAAATCAGTTTTTTTTTTTAACTTAAATTGGACTTTTTTATATTAACCAAAAGGAAGCAAAAATTTTAAATAAAATAGAAGTTTTGTTTTGGTTATAAAAAACACAAGGTGAGGCAAAAGTCCCGCTACCATTTTGATTGCGCGCCATCTTGGTTATATGACGATTTAACCATTGTGTTGCGGTATTTTATTATAGAATGAGCAGAATTAGTGACAGTATTTATTGAAAGTAATTGCGTCAGAAATCAAGTCGATATCTTGAAAACTAATCAAAAAGGTAACCAGTTCTACTACCATTTTTTAGTAGAACTTTTTGGTCATAACTTGCTTAGTTTTCAATATATCGGCTTGATTTTTTTTGCGTTGGGTAGATAAACGTATTTGCTTTAATTTGAAATTTTTTTATTATTTAAAAAAAGCAGCAAGCTTTGACCAAAAAGGAAACAATATTTAAAACCACCTTATTTACTTTAGTTTTTGTCATTGTCAATGTCTTTTTGATTTTTCATAAAAATCATAATGAATTTTACGCGATAGTTTTGTTTTACTTTTTCTTATCATTTTTTTGTAAGTGATTTAGGTTTTTCTAGGACTTTTTTCTAGCTCCTGGCAATGCTGTTTAATTTTAAAGGAGTTAATTTACTAAGAACTTAGTCAGCTTAACCATATTAGGCTACCCTGGTGAAGGGTATATAAAATATATAATTCTCGCAAACCCTTTCTTTAAAATAAAGCAAATTACTTTATACAACATGAATTTACCCCTATAAAAATATTCAATATGTAAATCGAAGTTTACTTAAAGAAACTTTTGTTGCTCCAGAATTTAAAAATTAACTTCTTTGCTTTACACACATTTGCATTTTAAATGGTAAACGTATGTATACCAATTGGCCTTAAAACTTGCATTTCCCCCCTTATTTTCTGTTGGTATCAATAAGTGAAACCATTTTCATTGTTCTTAAATATAAAATTACAGTTTAACAGCTTATTAACATAAAATTTATTTTATATTTAGCCAAACAAAATTACAAACTCATTACACGAGCACATACAGACATAGTATATTTTAAGTAAAGTAAACTTTAACTACCCTAAAGGCTATAAAAATCTTTAAATTATTACCCATTTCCTTTTACAACAGATTTGTATGAATTTTAAGATTTACGGGGTAAATCAAAAGGATGATGGGGAAAATCTGTGCCTTTAAAACACTTACAAACATTTTAAGTATTTATTAACAGAAAACGAGTACTAGGTCAGTTACAATTATGTACAAGCGTCTGTCTTTACATACAACGAACTGTAAAATAAACGCAGCATGAACATGAAATTTATATTTTTTCTTCTATTATATTCGATAGTTTTTTTTTTCTTTTTGTTAAAGAAATAAATAAAAAAGTAAGACATTAAAATAAAAATTCAAAAAAAGAATAAAAAGGAATTTACTAAAAATTGAAATCATGCGCAGTTGAAACTGAAACTTGCATTTATTTCGTACTAAAAATTTTCAACTCATAAAATTGTATCCAAAAAGTAATTTTAAGGTTCAGATTTAGTATAATTTCATAGGTGACAGAGTTTATTTGAATATCAGGATGATGAAAGGATGTTTTCCTTTTTTTTTTAGATTGAAACTTAAGGCTGGTTTTTTTGTCTATAAAGTTGTATTACCTTATATACTCGTATATGCTATGTGCTAAACACAGAAAAAAAACTTGGGTTGTAAGACCTTTAATTTCATTTAAATCAAAAATTCATTTGTGATAATAAAATTTTTCTGTTGTAGCAATCAAAATTCGATTACACTGTTATTTCAAGCTGTAAGAATTTTTGATTGGAAATAAATTTAGCTCTCACAAGCGAAGTTGTTTTCTATGTGCAGCATTTTTTATATTTTGTTAACAGCATGAGAGGGCAATAGATAATTTTTTTTTTCTAATTTCAATAATAAATTTTTGGCTTTCGAACTTCAAAAATAAATTTTCTGACTTCTAGATTCAGGACTGCCATGAAGCCCACTACTGTACTCAATGAAACGTTGTTACCTCCCTGGTATTCACTAGCTTACCTAGAATTTAGAATTTAGATTTTGTTGCTTTTAAAATCAAAAGCTGTGCATCGAATTTAATATTTTTTTAAAATTATTTTTTGTTTCTTTAAAAATTTTTTGGTTTTTGTTTTTTTTTCTAACTAACATTTTGTGGTGTTTTTTTTTTTTTTTTATTTTTTTTATGTATCGAAATCAGCCAAAAACAAAACGCTTCAATAGCTGGCAGAGCTGAGTTAATATTTTTTTTAGCTTTAAATTGGTTTCAATGAAAAACATTTTTTAATTCATTTTAAATTAAAAAAAAAAAAATTAGAATTCTTAAATATTTTCTTTACTTAATTTTCTGCAATATATTTTTGTTGTTTTTGTATTTTATGATTAATGTTTTCGCACATTAAGAAAATTTAATTTCAGTGTTCTAACACTGAGAGAAAAATTATTAAGATACAAAATGAAGATAATGAAAGTAATTATTTGCTACATATTTTTTTTTTTTATTTTTTTTTTTGGATAAAAAAAAATCCGGTTAAATAGATGACACTCTTAATTTTGCCTAAATTCAGATTTTGGGTAAGGATTATTTGTATCAAAATTTTGATTTATTTCATTGCAGATTTTTAAGAAATTTTTTTAAAAATATTTTTGAAGAAATGAATTTGAACTGAATAAAAATTAAAAATTTGATTAATATGAAATTTTTTTTAATTAAATATTTTTTCATAACCTACTATTTCGTTATTCAAAAATATTTATTTTCTGAGTAGCTTTTTAGTTACGTTCCATTTATGACATGAACTCATAATGAAGCTCGTTATTGTTAAAAACGTGATCTTGTGATTCCAACAGACATTTTTTGTCTTTTCTTCTTTCTGTCACTGTAAAATAAGCAGCGATTTTATTTTTAAACATCAACCAAACTATATTTTGTGGCAAGCAGCTGCCAAGTTACTTAATGATGATTATTTTATGGTGGTTTGATTCATAATAATGAATGACTGACTACACAACATCACAATAATGCATGCCAGGCACTTAATAATCTTTTAACTACATACAACGACGCACAAGTGATATGTTTGCGAATTATGGCATTCCAAAGCAATTAAATGAGAATGTTGGTACAATAAAGAATGAAAATTATAATTAATTAATTGTTAATTTTTTCATTTAACTAAAATTAATATTAAGCTGTAGTTTGAGTATTTCAAAACTATTTCATTTCATTTGGCGTATTGATAAGCTAAGTTTTATTTAAAGCATAAATAAGTAAATGGGTGAAAATGGTAAAATTAAACATACAAATCTTTCCTTTTTAAAACAGTTTTATTGAATTTGATTTTTTAAATATTTGCTATTCCACAAAAATCACTTTAAAGAAGTCATTACAAAGTAAATCTTATTTTCTTATTTTAATTAACTTTTCAAAACTTCTTTCTCATTTTTTTATGTGTTTAGGCTTAACAAATGATCATGGTCACTTGGTTTGCTTATGTAGATTTTTAAACAGATTAAATTGATTTTATTTGTCAATAATATAAATTAATTGAGTAGAATTTTAGACTTAATACCAATTAAGGATAAAGCTAATGGCTAAACATTGACGTTGAAGCGAAATTACTAACAACCAACACTATCTTTGTGGTTAACCTTTCGTTAAAGTGACGGTATCTTCATTCGAATGCATTAAAACCACAGCAAGCAAGTTAATTTTAATTTAATATTGATTTGATTTACTATTAAATCAAAATTAAATTTTAGATTAAACTCAATTTTAATTTAAATATGTTGATTAAAGTTTTTCAATAGTAAATAACGTGATTTGGTCTCTCTGTTGAATATTTATTTTTTTTGATTCAGTTTAAGTCCCTAATTTGTCTTTAATTTCTAATATTAAAAAAATTAAAAGGAACAATTATGAATTTTTTTTGTCTCTAACGTTGTTTTTTTTATGAAAACGCCTATAATTCTGTTTGTTTGCTTGTTTGTTTGTTTTCATAAAATAATAGAAAATATTCTATCTTTCACTATTGTTACGCTCAATGTCATTTAATGCATTGTGAGTGAGTATGATTAAATACAAAATTAATAACAACTAACAACTTTTCAATAGAGAAATTTTACAAAAATAAAAAAAAAATAAAATGAATGATTTGTACTGAAATGAAATGCATGTTGTGAAATGCTTACAGCGTTTCTTTTTACTCAGCTCAACTCAAAATTCATCTCATTTCCATTATTATATTTTTTTTTAACAAGGGACAACAAAAATATGAAAAAAAAAACAAAAATATGCCAAGAACAATTGTCGCCCTTTAGTAGGCAAGTTCTTCTTGAAAAATTATGAACAAAAGTGAGCATCGCCAATCGTCGAATCATCAACAAAACTAAAGCTTAAGCAGGCTTAAAAAGAAAAATAATCCTACGGCTTGTAATACGAGTAAAAATAATGTTTGCAGCTGCAGTGTAAGTGTGAAAGGATGCCGTTTCTCACTAATTAAAACTGTGATTTTTTGCAAGATGAAAACAACAAAGAAAAAGCTAAAAGCTTGAATACACATACACACACACATAAACAATATGAAAGCTGTATTCATATTTACTGTTGTTTTTAATTAAATTAAATACGCTGCACATGATATCGAAATAAAAGTAAAAAAAAAATAATTAAAATCAGCAACAGCATAAATATTACAGCAAACAAATAAAAAAAAAAAATAAAATGAAGTGAAAAGGCTAACAAAGCCATTCAGTAATTTTGCTAAAAAAAATTAATGAAAAAAAAAAAAAAATTTATTTAAATAGTGAAAGTAAATAAAAAAAAATTATAAAACCAGCCGAGTAATTAAGTGATTTAAGACATCTAAAAAAAGATATCTAAAAAAATACCATGGTAGGTGGTATGTGTACTTAGAAATTTATGTCTCAAGGCTAGAAGAGCGGGGCACTCCCAGAGAAAGTGAAGAACTGTCTGTTTACTTTGAGGTGCCCTATAACTGTAACAGTTTACGTTGAACGGTAGGCTAGGCGTAACAGATTGCCAGTAATCAGTTATCACAGCCATCAGTCTTTAAATATCTTTCCTATTTCTTTCAATAGCTGGAGAGAGAGCTTACCCTCACAGCGAAAACATGTTTGAAGCGCAACCTTGCACCTAGATATGGCCGATGCATATACTCACTTTTATCTAATGGCGTTTTCTATTCTCAAAAAGCATTCTGATTTTAAATTTTATAATATTTTAAACAGGGTGCCTAAAACTGCACAAAGTTAAACCTTTTTTATGGTTTCAATACAAAAAAATGAGTTTATCGTGCAACATTTTTATATGTTTACAGCTGACACAAAAAAACTTTCCACCTAAAATAAAACAAAAATTAATTTTTGCTTCAAAAGTGCCCAATAATGGATTTTTATGAAGAATATCTTGACGGAGAAAATGTTGAATCTCCTTTTTTATATAAATACAAATTAAATAATTTTTTGAATTTTATAAACAAGTTGCTTACACAGTTGTAAAAAAGGGCAGTATCTCACTCTCATTCATAAATTGAGTGCAAAACATGTACCATTTTTGCATCTTTAATAGGCGACATGTTGAGAACAGAACGTGATATTATATATTTTTGACAATAGAACGCAAACATTCTTGGATGATAGAATACTCGTATATGCAACACTTTTATTAGAAAAGAAAACGCCATTAGAACTCCAAAATCAGCATAGAAATTATGAATCTGAAGACCGTTCACAATTTCACTACAAAGAAATTTTGAATGTCAGATAAACAAAAAAAAAAAAAAAAAAAACAAATTTGCCTATAAAAACAATAAATTTACTGCCTGTTTTTTTTTTGATTTTTATTGAATATACAAGCAAATGTTTGTGTTATTCTTGGTTTCAATATAAAAAATATACAAATGAAGGTTTTATTTTGTTTTATAAAAACAGTTTTTTAAAAACAAAATTTTGATTTTAAACTTTTTGGGGAGATATGTATGACAGACAGTAAATTTTTGGGCATTTGCTACAAACACCAAAATCTGTTAACAAAAAAAAATACATAAAAAATAAATAAAATATTTCTCTCTTGCTGCATGGTAAAAAATAGCCTAGAGCATTTTTTAATAACCATAAAAAAACAGGCAGGACAGTCAGCCAGTACAAGTACGCAAGCTGCTAGTATACAAAACTGAGCCAGGAAAACAACTTTTACTTGAAATCAGTTTAAATGTTGTTAAATGTTATTTGGAAAAAACCAACGCACCAATTTTTTTTTTTCTCAAGCATGAAACAATTGAATGTTTGTTTGAGTATGTATGTGGGCAAGTGTCCTGAACTTTATTTTATGTAACCGGAAACAATATCCTAGCAAAACATAATTTTCATGTGAGTCTGCCTTGTGTGCGCTTGATTTTATGTATTTAAAAAAAAAAATTAAAACGGAAACTACAAAAAGTAACAAAGTTTACAATAACATTAACAATAAACTTACTTTTCAATTTAAAATCTTAATTTTATTATAGGAAAAAAACCATAAAAAACCTAAAGAACAAAACAAAACAGCCCCAAAAAATATTATTGAACTTTCTTCCTATGCAAACACAACAACAACATCTAATATAAAAATTAAAAACTTCTTTTTTAAAGTATTTATTTGAAGTACTTAAGTCGATTTAATTTTTTTTTCTTAACAATCACTTAAATACGATATTTGAGCTGTTATTATGAATTAAGTAGAATTTTAGTTTGTATAGAAACAATTGTAAAACATAAAAGAGTTTTTGCGTAATAAAGTCGTTTTGGTTTATGGACTCAGACCATATAAATGTAACAATTTTGACAAATGAGGAAAAATTTGAAGCGCACAGCTGCTTTCTTGATATCATTTTGTATGAAAAAAAAAAACATTTTAAAGCAAAAAAATTTATTTTCCTACTCAAATGTCAAGATCTGCTACAAGCGGTGCACTATGTTAAGACTCTGTTGGGAAGAATAATCTTGAGAATTGCAGTGACTAAATCTTTCACAACCCAATGTGTAGCAGTTTAAAATGATTTCAGTATAAGCTCCTTATAAGAATTTCAAAAACTAATCACTGATTTTAAGTCAGTTAGTTAAAGCTGACTTTTTAATTACAATAATATCAGGAAAGGTCTGCTTGCCAGTTAAAACGAGTTTCATTCATTCCATTCATTCTTTCATGATGATTTAAATTTTTTTTTTATTAAAACGAACTCATAGATTTTTCACTATTTTGTTTTACAACCTCAATTGCATTTCACTTTTTCTGCTTTGGTTTCCATTAAATGTCCATTGTTTTTAAATTTTATTCTCGTTATCTTAGTTGCCAACGCGTTTTATTTTTTCTGGTTGTAATTTTTATGCTTTGGATTGGTTTCGCTTGGTTTGCTTATTTGCTTTTTATATGGTTCCATGCAATCAGAAACTCTTTAGAGAATAAATTGTTTGTTTGAGTTTTATTTTATTAAGGGAATCTCTGTTTAAATTATAAATCCAGTAAAAGTTTTTTATTTATTTCCACATGATCGTCTGCAGCAAGAAGTTTTCTAAACAAAAACTGAAAATTAAAAAAAGAATTTTTATAAAAATTACTTAAAAAATTAAAAAACAAAAGAAAAAGATTTTTTCTTTTTCTGTGTTTTCATATCAATCAAGATCTACAAAACCACTACCTGCAGTAAAATTTTTAGAGAAAACTTGTAAACAACTTCGGGTGCTATTAGTTAAAATTTTAATAAAAGTAATTAAATTTTGCAATTCGAAAATACAGTCTAAAATTTAGTTCTTTTTACCGAATTTTTTTATAACAACAAAAAATTCGTTTATCATTACAAAATGGTTTTTTTATTTTTTAGTAAGGGATATTTAATTTTTTGTATAGCCAGAACCCACTAAGCTAAGGAGGCCCAATACAACTGAATGTTATAGTTTATTACTCATTTGATTCTTACAACCGAAGTTATTTTCTTAATGCAGCCATAGTCAGATTGAAGTATATTTCTTTAAATCAACTTTGATAATACACAGAGAAATAAACTTCTGCTGTGAGACTAAATTTTTTACCTAGAAAAAATTTAGTTATGATAATCAAATTTTTTAAGTTGTAGCAACCAAAGTTTTATAATAAAGTACAAAATTTAATTTTCTTAAAAATATTTCAAGCTATAACATGGATTAAATTACTTCAACTGAATTTTTTAATGATAAAAAATTAAGTTCTCACAACCGAAGTTGCTTGATTTAAGTAAAAGTCATTTTTAAATAGGCTTATGACTACTGCTTTTCTGCTTCTTTTATAGATGAAATAAAATATATCTAAAAGAAGAAACAATTATTAAATTACTTAAATTATAATGCAGTTTTATGAAAGTTTGTTGCGGAAACTCCTAAAAAGTACGAGTTAACCCTTAGACACATTCTAAATTTTTGGCTTATTTCTGCTATGTAGTAACGTGACCTTCTACTAGAACATTTGTCTAGCAGTGTTGATAGAAATATCTATCACTGCATAAAAGAAAGTTTCTATCAAGTTCTTAAGGTCATTGTAAAAAATATGATAGAAACTTTTGTGTATGAGTGTTGTTCTTACACATGAATCAAATGCATGTCAACATAAAAAACATGTAACAATATTAGTGAAAGAAATGAATATGTGTTAGTTTCTATCAGACATTGTCATCATTCGGGGAATATTTTTGTAAAACATTTTAATCCTTTAACTCGTAAAACTATCTGCTTTTTTCAATAGAAGTAAAAAAAAATTGAAGAGTTAGAGGGTTAAAGTGTTCATAATGTTTTGCATAAGTTGGATGCAGATTTCATATAACTAAAATAGAGAATTCGCATACATCCCTACTCTGACTCACCATTAAAATTTGAAAAAAAAATTGCTTTAAATCACTCTTTGCCATAGCGCCAGATGTAAATTTTCAAAACGCTAATATACGTGTATGGGGTTTAGTCCCCTCTAGCGCAATTAGTGTTTAGAACTTTGTTATTTCTGTGGTAGTAAGGGGAAAACAACTTAAATCGGCTTAAATAAAAATTGACTTGTTGTGGCAATTACTTGAATGACTTTATTATTGTGGTTCAGGCTTGGTGGGTTGATATATTTAATAATTAATAAATAGCAATGAAAACAAAATTAATGGCTGGTATTCAAAATGACTAATAACGACTTCAAGTAGAAGTTATGACAAATTTTTCATACAAATTTGTCACAATATCTATTTCAAATCTACTTTAATTTTTTTTTTTGAGTAAAAGTATATATTTTTATTTAAGATGTATGCTGATTTTTTTTGCTGACTGTATGCTCCTAGATAAAATAAATAACTTTAATCAAATAATTTCCTTAATTTTCTTTGACTTATTACACAATAATTGTAATGATAAACTGTTAACATGTTGGATTATCTTAATTTTCTTAATTCAAATACTTAAATTTGATGATGCTTTCCTCTTATTGTTCATTTGTCTATTTTATCAGGGCAATCACTCAAGTTAATGGCTTGACTTCAACAAAAAAAAAAAATTATATTTTTTCTTCTAGAAGTAGAAGCCTAACAAAAGTTAGTTTAGTGGAACGTGCCAATTGTTAAAATACTTTCTATCGCAACAATATCAGCAACAAGAATCATAATAGACATTCCAGAAAAGCAAATAATAAATAAATAATATTAAATGAAATTGATAATGATATTAAACAGTTTATGAGACCTTGGAGGATGAACACTGAAATCATTAAGTGCGCAAATAAAACTAATACAAAATGTAATAAACGGAGAGTTGGCCAAGAATCCTGTACACAAAAAACAAGTTGTAGAAACTTTATTAAATAATAAATATAAAGCAGTCGATGGATGGCCAAAGTAGCCAAGGCTTTTTAATTAAATTTAATCTTAGAACTAAATTGTGAATATTAAATAAATAAATAATAATAATAACAAATGAAGTAGAACTTGTACTAAATTGTTGGCATACACTAGGAAAACAGCTTCTAAATATGCGCTCCTTCAAGAACTCAGTTGTTGGTTAGCACCACAATTATATTATACAAAATTATAATCTATAGATGCTGGTGTTAGCATAGGCTTTTCATCACAACTAAACCATTTATTGTGTGTAGTGCCACCGCTCTACAAAATAATTATTTATAATAAAACTAGCTGACCCAGCAAAGGTTAAGTTAGGTTAGGTTACACAGGGCGCCCAAATAAGAAAACAGAAGCTAGGCTCACTTGGGTCCGCTGATGTGGATAGCACTAGAGTTAGAAGAGTGAAATGAAAGGAAATAAATAAGAAGACAGATAGAGAAGGTGAGTCCGTCACTCCAGGCAATTGTTACTTCTAACGAAGCCATGTAGTATGTCGACCCTTATAGGCGATAGCGCAGTAACCCATTGCAGACGGCGCTCTCCAAAGTGAAGCATACGCCGCACCTCCAGGGCAAGACACCGGCAGAGAAGGTGTTCTACAGTCTTTGTCCTGACAACTTGATGGCAAACCCATTCTGCTAGCATGGTTCCCAAAATTGCACATTTTAGGAAGAGCACAATGTCAAACACACGTACAGTCGAATTTTATATATTAAAATAAAAGTAGTGATTCCAATGAAAAATTGAATACACAGTATTTTTACTATAGCTTTTTTAAGAGAATATTTTCTCAACGAATTTTTCACGGAGTCTTTAAGCCGATATGGCTTCTTTTAAACCTTTGTTCTTCAAAGTAACATCTTAACAAGAAAGAATATAAATATTACACTCTGGTTTCTAAAGTTTCTTCTCCTAAAAATAATTCCAAACCATCCTAGTCTACTTCATTAATAACATAATTGCTGACAGGCAAAACATCTGCTTCAAACGCTTTAATCTCAGAAATAAAATTTTTTTCTCTTTAATTATTTGTGAAATTTGTTTTTCCATTTAGAATAATGTCTTTTTAAGAACGCTTACCGAAATAATAAAAAACTAAAAGAAATAAATTTAATTTGACAAGGCACGTTAACAAAATGATCTCTACGTTGTTAATTTGATAAAGTTTGTTAACAAAATGACAACATGCGTTGTCAATTTGACAACGTTTGTCAATAAGTTGGAGATTTGACAATACATTGTTTACAGTTCCACCAGGTTCATTAAGAAGTTAACAATGTGGGTTGGCAAAAAGATAGATCTTTTTGCTAAGTTGACAAGCAACCAATCTTTGTCGATTTGTAGACGCTTGCTAAAAAAACACTTGTGATCTATAAAATAGAACAAAATTATTAAACACGTTACTGATTTTTCAAAGCGATTTTTGGCTTAGTGTATGAGATCTTAACAAATTTGTCACCTAGTACTGCATTTTATATTTTTTGTTTGGTAAAAAGCTTTCGAAAATTAGCAAAATCCTTTCCAATGACACACTAATTTTGAATTTAAAGGTTTTTGCTCAGAAGTAAAAGTACTTCTACTAGGCAGTTGTAGTGATATTTCTGCGCCTTTTTCTTTATTTTTTTTTGCGGGAGATTATAACTAAAATTTAAAAACAGTAAATGCAACAAAATAAAATCTTAAGAGTGATAATAATTTTAAGCTTCAATTATGCCAAACACAGTACGTGGGCCTCTCGTTATTGATAAAAATTTTAAAAAATTAAAAAAAAAAAAATTTCTAATGATACAGAATGCTTTGCATTGGCGTACTTTAATGCAGCAAATTTAATTAAAAAATTACTTTCATTTTTGAAAAATCCTTTAACTTGTTGCTGTTTTCTGCAAACTCAATTACAGCCCTCTGCTCTCAAATTTATAATGTTTATTATTAAAATGAATTGCAACTTGAAATTACACATTCATTTCAGTTTCGTAAAAAAAACTAAATTATGATTTACCAACACTTTTATCATTTTACGTTATCAACAGCAACAGCAGGAAAAAAAGCCACAACAATAGAAGCAAGTAAGTGTAAGGAAGGAAAACAAATAATATCTAAGAGCTACAATAATCTGCTATTAATGGAATAAGTTTATTTCATGCTAAATTTACCATAAATAACAATTACAAAGACATGAATATTTGTGGCATAGCACATGTACTCGTATGTTCGCTTGAGCTCTCCTTAACAGAAGATATTGTGGAGGTAGTGAAAACATATTTATAACACAAAAACCAAATAAAAACGTTGTATGAAGTGGCATTTATTTATAAGCCACAATTATTCCGGTAAGAGTATCAAAATATTTTAAAACCTAAGTTAAAGTAATAAGACAATTTTTTTTTTATAAATTTTACACAGCTGCTGGTTCTGGTAAGGAAATTTTCTTCTTCCAAAGAAATAACAGAAGAACGCTTGTGAGAATCGAATATGTTACTAATCGATTTTTTTTTGAGTTTTTGCACAGACATTACGACTGTTGTTCCTAACAAAACTGCGTAAAACGTTTTTTTTTTCGTATTTTCAGAAATAGATTGAAAACGTTTGGGAATACGTTTTTAATAAGTATATAAAGTTAGAGCTCGGTTTAGGTTTTTAATTATAATTTAAGCTAATTTTAGAAAAAGGTGAAATTGGTTGTTAAATGACAACTTGTTGTGTGTACTTTATGTGTAAGGTTTCTTACTCTTTTGTAGCTTACAAATTTATAAGCAATGAAACCTTTCTTTCCAGTAACTGGCATTTTCTATAAATTAGAATTTTGTCCAATTCAAGATTGGAAAAAGGTAGTCAAGGTTTTTGACTCTTAATTCAGAAAATTATGAACCGATTGGTATGCTTTACTTTTGTGTACGCTGTCTAGAGACTGCAGAAAGTTGATTTCAATGACTACACAAACAGAAGAATATTGCTAAACCGACTCCGCTTCTTATAAGGTGTATAAATTACAAACGGAATTACAAACTTATTTATACCCTTCTTACTTATAGTGTATAGGGTATTATCATTTGTATAAGCAAGTAGTTCACCGAGCTGTAAAAAGGGTATTAAGCAAAACTTGTACCAATTTGCATCTTTTACATGCAACATAGTGAAAAAGAAAAGCGATGCTTAGTTTAAATATTTTTTACATTTCTTTTGGCAATAGAACACAAGCATTCATAGATGGCAGAATATATGCAACATTTTTGTTAGAAAAGAAAACGCCATAAGTTTATTTGTGAAAGGCACAGTTCCAAAATGTCGAAAATCAATTTAAAGGTAATGATTTCCTTAAAATTAAAAAAACAATAATAAGCCACGTGTTGCTAAAACTTGCTGCTAGCAACTCACCATTCACCACTTTGTTAGGCCTCAGACTGACAAAGAGGACATCTTTCTTATAACAAATAATAAATTTTCCTGCTAGTATCTTTCATTTGTAAAGATCAATAATTTCATGTTTGAATGTCAACACACACACACACACACACACACATATATATATACATTTTATAATTAAAAATAAACATGATTTTTCATGCTCTTTTACAATCTTTAAAGATTATGGCTTATAATCATAGTCACACTAAAGTCGGTATCTTTTTGAAAACTATTTTAAATTCATGAAATTCTTATGAACAAAAGTCAGCTCTTAATGAAAGCATACTTTTTGTGACTATGATTATGCTTCTATGTTTTAAAGTAAATGATTGTCATTTGGTTATGAAGAGAAAATTCCATAAAATTCTTTATAATTTTCTTATTAGTCTGTTTGTTTATTTTCATTTATTATTTGATTTGTTAAATGCAATTAAAACATTTTGTAACTTGTTTTCCTTGTTTTTGTTTTATGATTTTCTTTTTTATTATTGATTTATTTTTGTTAATATTTAATTAAAATATTAAATCAACAGACATATTTAAATCTATAGTAAATTAGGGAGACATTTTTGTTTATTAAAATGCTTGTAGTGCTTTTTTAGAAGATGTAAAGAAATAAATAACGAAAAACTCTCTTGCTATAAATTTCTCTCGCGCAGACGATTTCTTATCATTTAACTTGCAAATAATCACGTTCGTTACTGTTTGGTACTGACTTCAGTTTTGTTAACATAAATGCGCACGCTCGGTATTTCTATTAAACAAATTTTTTTTTTTTATGAAAATATTTTTTCTTTTATATCGAATTTACATTCTTGATTAGCCTCTTTCAGTTTTAAGAACTTCGCTGTTACTTCAGCAGCTCATCAGAAAAGCCTAATTATAAAATAAAAATATTTTAATTTTACTTAAACACGCAAACTGTGACTAAATCATTGTATCCTATGAAAATTTCTTTTATTTTTCAATCGTGTTCAATCGATATCGCATACATCACATGGGCTCTGATTTCTTTCAAAAAAATTTTTATTTATCTAAAAAATTTTATTTTTCTTTAAATGTAGCATTTCACTTCAGTCGTTTTGAGTTTAAGAACATTTCTATTCCATTTCCATAAGCATTAAAAGCATTTACTGCATCGAAAAAAAAAAAGTTTAAACAAAAAGAATTTACAGCAAAAAAAAATTAATTTTCTATATAAAAAAACAGAAATTGAAATAAAGTTTGTTACATTGTTTGAACAAATATTTAATTGAATTTTAATTCAAAAGGATTTCATATGTCAGACGAGTATATTTTTTAACAGGTTGACACACACCCACTGAAAATACATTAGCGTTTTAAACATACACATGAAAACATACGATACACTCTGAAATACTAAAACACACACATTAAAATAGCAATAGAATTGTTTAATAAAAAAACAAGTTAAGCTCAGCTATGTCGAACCTTAAATACCCTTCACCATAGCAGCATGCATGGGCAATCAAAAGGTTTGATCGTGCATGGGTATTTTGATATGTATTCTTTTGCTATTGTTGTTGTATGACAAAAATGACCTCCGGTTGAATAAAGTTTTCAAAGAGCAAACGTCAGGATACGACGTCTGAAAAATATTATTTATTGAAAATTAAATTATTTCTTGTTCAAATAGTTTTTTGTCTGTCTTTATTTTTTTCTTTCACAATTCATATTAAAAACTCTGCCGCTATTCATAACGATACTTTCAGTAATTTTTCTTTAATGATATAAATATTTTGAGTATTCGATGGCACGTTATGTTGTAGTGCCATCTCTGCACTTACCATATCCTATATAAGAATAATAAGTGACACAAGTATAAATAAGAAGAAAATTATAAAGAATAATAGAGGGAGTCTATCATTAAATGGGAAGCAGAAAAAGTAGCTGGTCTTTTATTTAAGAAATATTTACAATTGATGTGCCAACAGTTCAGTTCGAGCTTAATAAGTTGATTGAGCGCGCACACTGCCCCTTAAGAACGTGCTTTCATGTTTTAAAAGCATTATTGGTTACGTGGCAGCTAAAAACACATCAGTAAGACTCACTCTTAAGATTCCGTTTGGAATCATAGACTTGTCAAAACAATATATGGCAGATTTATTAAAGGAGCTAGATCTACTTCTTAATTAAATCAAATTCGTATTTGATTTCAACGCAGGCTGATTGCTAAGTCGACTCTGCTAACTTTAAGAATCTAATATAGAATAGCATATCATACAAACGATATCATAAACTTATTATACCAAGACTAAAGGTTATAAAAATTGATTAAAAGCTAGAGAATGGTAACAGCACACCACCATCTACAGCTACAGACAAAAACGTGCTGTTTCATATTCATATTTTTCACACTTTACTCTCATATAAAATAATTGAAATATAATCTTTACAATAAAATTTAATTTAGTTTTATTTTATTAAAATATAAAAACTTAATTCAATTAACTTGATTTGATATTTAAAATACAGCGCGGTGAGCAAATGATTAAAAAGTATTTAAAAAAAAAACTCTTGTTGAATTACAATTTTTAACATTGAAAAAATAATAGTTTTTTCTTTTTTGGATTAAAAATAAATTAAGCTTTTATTAAGCTGCATTATTAACTGCTGCTGCCATGGCAAGATTAGCAAAAGGCTGTTAAGACTTTTTAATATGAAATAAATTTTGAATAAAATTTTCAACGGATTGAAATTTAAATTTTAATTAAATAAATTCAAAATAAATTAAGTCAACGAGGCAACTGCTGTATATTTTTAACCAGAATTTTTAGCTATTATTATAACTAAGCCCTAAATAACCAAAGAATGTTACCGCACAGATCTATCTAGATGGTTTTTCGTTATTATTTTTAGGCTAGATTTAGCCTTTTTTTCTAGCATTTAGCCTCGAAATTTATGATTTAGACTGTAGCTTTTCTCATAGCCTTTTCTAGTTTTCAAAATAGTTTTAAACCACCTTTTTTAAAACAAATCATATATAAACACACTAAGACTAAAAAAAATTCCTGAACACAAATGAGATTGTTTTGTAAACTTCGGACTGCATAATGTTAAATAGAGTTGCTACTACCTTAATTAACGAAGCTGCTTTAAAAAAAAAAAAATTATATTTGCTTTGGAAGGCCAAAATATTAACTCAAATTAACTAAATATGTTCGACATAATTTTGATATGTCTGAGTAAATTGATAAATTGGTGCACTTTATTCTTTGCAGGTGCATACATCATATCGAAGTTTTATTTTTCAAAACACATTTTTCGAAATGCCTTAACTCTCATTAATTTATCAATTTAAAATTTAGTTGTCCAGTACTAACGTTTAGCTATGCTGAGGTTTCTGTCATTTTTGTACGACAAAGCAAGTTTAATATCAAAATAGCAATCAAATTGAAATAAATTAAATATTCGTGCATGCTCTTTGTTCCACACGGATTTGAAAAAATGTCGAATTACATTTTTCTCTTCTTGTTAAATAAAAACTTTTATGTTTTTTTAATTCTACCAATAATTTCGTACCCAAAATAAATCAAAAACAAAATTTTCAAAATCTTAAAATGGACCACAGAGTAGTTATAAAGTGCTGAATTTTGCAATTCCGAAAAAAAAAATATTCGGAATACAGAACAGCACTGAATAATTAAATTCACTGAAAAGTATTAAAAGTATGGAAAACGACCTTATTTTCTTTCACTTTTTAATATTTCATGTTCTCTTTTTAGTTTTTTTTATACAAATCATAATTTTTCTTCTAATAAGACATGAAGGAAATTTTTACATTTTAAGCTTTAGCTTTTTAAATTTTTTCTAGCTTTTTTTTAGAGCAATTTAAATTATTTTTTCCAGCTCCTGGCAATACTGGTTGTAAGTAGACGTTAATGAGAAGTAATTATTAGTTAACAGCAGGACTGTGTTGCCTTTAATTTCTAATATGAACTTTAAGTGTTGGAAGTTGCCATATTTTTGATTTTATTCCGAGTTAAATTGTCAAAAAAACTAAGAATTTGCTACTAAATATTTGTAACTAACAAAAGTAATCACAAAATAAAAAAAAATCATTAAAAATATTGTATTGGTTATCATTTTGTGATATTGTATTAACCTAAAAAAAAAAATTAAAGGCAACTTTATAGTCCACTTTTACAAAAAATGATTATAACTATTTGACAGCTTATTGTCAAGTTGTAATAATGGTCTTTTTTATTGCTTCTTTCTTTCCTTCGATATTTTTGCAAGTTAAAAAATCAAATTTTGGTTTCTGTGTTTAATATAAAATTTTTAGAAAATTACTTTTTTAAGTAAAATTTAAAAATAAATTTTCTTTTAGTGTTGTGTGTTAGTTAGCATTTTGCAATTTTCTTTAATTTAAACTGTTTTAAAATGCAAATAACGTTTGTTGTTGACTTGAGAGTTTACACTTTGCTCTTTTGCCACTTTTGATTGTTGCCTGCTGGCGACATAAAGTAGTTTTTAGCTTTTTATAGTTTTACTATTCCCTGCATTTTACTATTTTTATTTATTTATTTATTTTTTTTTTTTTGTATTTTGTTTTGTTTTTTCTTTTTTGGACGTGGGTTTTTCTCTACTTCTCTTTTTTTTGTAACACTTGAATGGTTGCCTGCATGAAGTTTAAAGGTAATTTATTTTAAAAAAATAACAAGAAATTAAAAAATAGTTTTTAGCTAAAGAGTTATACCCTTATCTACAAAAAAATGGTATAGACTTTAAGTAAAATTTATGAAAAAATTATTGGAAAAATGTTGTTAAAAGTTTAGAGTTTAAATAAAAAATTTTGAATTAATGATAAGATCTCGGGCTGCTGATTAATAACAATAATTGCTACTAAAAAAATTATAAAAAAAGAGCCAAGATAAATTTAAGTATCAATTTCATATTTTTGCCTTAAAAAAAGTTTAACAATAAAATTTTTATTTGGTGTTCATCGTCAACGCGTCAACACTTCGCCATTGTTGGGCGCACCATGTTATCATTATAAGTATAGGCTTTGGCCTCTTTTAAAAATGAACTTGCACTGTACTGTATAGACACTCATGCAATTTGCAAGTTTTTTCGGCTTTTTCGTAGTTATTACGTAGTAGGCAGGGTCAGCCTATATTATAATTTTTTTAGCTTAAATTTATTGGGCCATAATTATAGTCACAAAAAAGTAGGCTTTTATTAAGAGCTGATTTTTGTTCATAAGAGTTTTATGAAGTAGTTTTTAAAAATATACCGAGCTTAGTGTGACTATCATTTATAAAAATTAAATTTTATTTGTTTGCTTTCTATATAAATCATAAATCATATTAATTTTTAAAATTCTTCCTGTTCACTTGTTTTGAACGTAATTTTTGCTTGTTTGCATTTAATTTATTAACGTCATGTCATCATTTAATTTTATTTTAAAGATTTTAAATATAATTTTGTCATATTTATAAAATAATAAAAAAATAAAAAATTTAATTTAACTACAGCGAAATTCATAAAAAATATTTTTGTTTATTAGGCAAATTTTCTAGGGGAAATTTTTAATGCTGGCGGCAACGTGTAACTCAATCGAACATCAGCCAAATTCAGGGTATAATTGAGCGCTTTTCGTAAAGAAAACAACTAATTCTATTACAAGTTGAGCTATAAGTTTTTTAAAGAAAGCAAATCAACCCAATTACATAGTAATGCCAATTCCTGTTTCACACTTTTCCTCTTTTGAAAATTTTTTAAAAATTCAAAACTAATAAGGCTACCACATTTGTTAAAAAAATTTTCATAAATTTTTTTTAAATATCTATTTCTAGTCTATTTCATTTCTTTCTAAAATTGATTAATTAAAAAAAAAAAAAAACTCAAGACTTGAGGTAAAAGTTATGAGAAACTTTTTAAAATTTTTTCATAAAATTTAACTTAAGTTTACGTACATTTTTTTTAAATAAGAAGACAGCAATTGCGAAATATAAGCTTTTAAGCTTATGGTAGATTTTAATTGCTTAATGTTTAATTTAGAAAATTATTTTTCTTTTCAACTTCTCAAGCATATCGCTAAAACATTTGCAGTCTTTTAAAGGTCTAAAGTTAGTATTCCTTAATTTCCTTTTTTTTTCTTTAAATTTAATTTATATAAACGAGTAGAGATTTTTTTAATTATTTATGGAAAATATTTTACTTGTTTAACAAACGGCTTAAAACTATTTTGGTGTTTATGCAGCTCATATTCATGAATATTTTTTTTTTTTGTTTAATTTTTTCATTTCACTTTGTTCACACCGGTTTATTTTATGTAATTTTTTTGGTGGTGTTGCTGTTTAGTTTTATAAATATTTTTAATTCTTTGGATTTGTTGCAATCTACACCTGCTGCTTAGCCAACATTAAACAGCTTTTTGTTGTTTTGCGGGAAACAACATACTCACATTCTCTTACTGTGTTGTAAATACATTTTCAATGGTTTTGGTATTGGGAATTTTTTTTTTTTTTTTGTGATGAAAATTAAAGCTAAAAACCACAAACACAAATTGCATTTTATATAAAATTAAATTCTAAATAAGTGCCAATAAACAAATTGTTGCTTGAGCTGGAAAATAAGCAAAATTTAAGTTACTGGTAGTTGAAGCTAAAAATCAATTAAAAATTATTATTTCTGTGTTAAAATGAAAAAACCTTCATCATGATTTGTATGAAAAAAACTCAATTTTTGTATTTTCCATAAAATTTTTTTTAAGCGATTGGATTTGTAGTTTGCTACAAACAGCATAATAATTTATATTTTATAATGAACGACACTAGTAGAACTTCATACCATAACCTGCAACTTCTATTCAACTTCAAACCTGTAATTTTTTTTAATTTTAATTTTTTTTTAACTCTTCCGATGGCATTTGAAATATTTTTTTAATAAAAGCTCGTATTACAAACTATTTTTCAACTTTTGTGTTTCTTTTTTTTCTTAATACAGGGTGGGTCAAAAGAAACCAAGGGTGTAAAAGTTTAATAACTTTTTTGTTTATTAACTTTTTTTTATTTTTTCTTTCAGATTATATAATATACAAAATGGAAATTTTTTTACACTAAGTATGAAAAATGATGTCTCTTAAATGACCACCGTTTTCAGCTTCGCACTGATGGGCTCTTTTTAGAGCATTTTCCATAACATCTTTCAAAACTTGTGGCTGTAGCGTTCGAATTTCTGCAACAATGTTTGCCTTGAGTTCAAGGATTGTCTCTGGCTTGTTCACATACACTCACTCCTTCAAAAAACCAAAAAGAAAATAGTCGGGTGCTGGCCAAATAATTTCCGAATTTCGAGAAATTATTCGCTCTCCAAAAATTTGACTTAAAAGTGCCATTGTGTCTCGGGCAGTGGCTCCGTCCTGCTGAAACCACATACCAAGTCTGTTTTCAAGAGCAGGACGTAAAAAATTTTCTATCATAAAACGATACCGCTCTCCATTTACGGTTACAGCACTTCCATCTTCATTCTCGAAGAAGTAGGGCCCAATGACATATTCAGATGTGATCCCACACCATGAATGGCTCTTGGATTTTGAGAACCCCAGAACCTACAGTTCTGCTTGTTAACATAGCCATTCAAATGAAAATGAGCTTCATCACTCATAATCAAATGTTAAAATAATTGATCTCTGGTTTAAATAATAAAATTCTATTGTTCTGGTTCTCTGTTCAATTGTGAACCTCTCCATTATAAATTCTCCAAGTGTTGTCTATATAATCTGAAAGAAAAAATAAAAAAAAATTAATAAACAAAAAAGTTATTAAACTTTTACACCCCTTGGTTTCCTTTGGCCCACCCTGTATAAATATTTTTACTTTACGGAACACAGTAGAGAAAACAGCAGGAGAAAAAAACCCACAAAAAAACTGCACTTTAATAAAACTAAACAAAAACTCTGCAGGTTGGAATTAAACTACAAAACAATTAAACTTTTTTTTTGTTTAAAGTTTATATTAAGATTATTGTCTTAAAATTTATAAAATAAAAGCAAAACTTGAGAAATTTATGTTCTATTACAGATATCTAAGGAACTAATAAACTAAAAACTATGAGTTTTTGAAAAAGAAAATTTTAATTTGTATTTTAAGAGGTAATAAATTGCATTAGCACTTTCAAGTTTTTAAATAAATGCCAAACTTTAGTTTTAAAAGAATTAGGAACACTTTTCACATGAAAAATTATGTTTATTAAAGCAAGAAATCCCTTTTTTTAATAGAATTATACTGTCTTAAAAGGATATAGCGTTTTTGGCGTTTTATTGCTTATAAAAAAATTTTAAATAATTCAAGAATGTTGTATTTTATAGTTTAGGCCGGGCTTAATAACCTTCTCTTTGCAGCTATTTATAAAACTGGAAAAAGCATTAGAGAAAAAAGCCAGTGTTAGACATATTCAGGATTAAAAAAAACCAAGAAACCCGGCCGAAAGTCTGTAAAGCAAGAAAAACGAATTAAGCGTAATTATATCAAAACCTTTGCATTGCTAATCATATTTTGGGTTTTATTTAAAATAATCAAGTACTCCCCATAATAGTATCAAAATTAAGACTAAACGAAATAGTAACTTTTTAAATAAGAAATGCACTAAAGTCTCAAAATTGTTGCTGTTTTTTTAATACACTAAAAAAAATATAAATTGAAACAAAAATATTTCTTAAATCCTATGAAACGGTTTCATTAAATTAAGGATGAGTTGAAGGCCTAAGATGCCATTGCTCCCCCTTTTTGTCCTCTTACCTTATAATTTATAATTATAATTTAAGAGAATAAATAAATAAATAAATATAAATCTTGTTTATTTGACCTTTTTTATCTGAAAATAAATAAATAAATTTTTCATTTCATTATAAAATTATTTTCCTTGAGAAAGACATACGAAGGCGTGTCGAAATATTGGAAATTAATTTAATAATAATTAAAATATACAAAAAGACCTAAAAGCTTAAAAAATATTTATTTATTTATTTTTAAATAAATTAATTAATGAAATTTCCCTGAATTAATGAAAAGTTCATTAAATTAATGCAATTTGTCATTATGTTAATGAATTTTTTTTTAATTCATAAAATCATTTTTAAAAACTTAAAAATATTTCATTGAGTTAATAAACATTTTCGTGAATTTAATGAAATATTTCAATTCATTATGAAAAATTTTATTAATGCAATGAAATACTATTTAAAAAAATTATTTTATTAGTTTAATATTTAAATATTTCATTAACTTAATTAAATTTTTCATTAATTTAATAATATTTTTCATTAATATAATTAAATTTTTTATTAATTTAATGTACTGTTACTGAAATAGTCTAATGAGATATTTTATTGATCTTAAAATAATGAATTTTTTTATAAAATTCTCTCAGTATACTATTCATTTGAAATGGGCTCTCAAAAATTTAAATTAAAAATTGCATTTAAAACAAATTTTAAACAATTTTTTTCCTTAATCTATAGTGTCTTTATTTACAATAAAACAGTAACTTCTTTTTTTTCTTAAGGCTTTCCTTAAACAAGCGTTAGCACTTTATTTTTATTATATTTTTTTTTTTTCATTAAATTAATGCATTAAAATTTTTATTTTTATAACATTTTCTTCATTTACTTTCTTTATTTTTATACTTTTTACTTAATCCTTTTTACTATCTTCAGCATTTCAGTACTTAAAAAATAAGAATCTAGGAAAATATTTTAAATTTTGTTTTGTATTTTATCTTCAACGCAACAGCAGCATATTATTTCCATCTAAAATTTATTTTAATAAATTCTGAAAATCGTCTTAGCCAACAAATATTAAAATATCATTTACCAAGACATTGATATTATTTTCAGCGAATAGTTGAAAGGATATTAATAAAAACAAAAGTAGAAAAAGAAAACAAATAAAACGCTAAAATATTTATAAATAAAGAAAGTTTGATAGCTACTTATATGTAGTCAGGATTATAAAAATATTACAGAATTTTTTTAATTTTTCAGTTACTTGGATTGCAAGTCTTGTGTAACTATTTATCAGAAAAAATTAATTTTATTTTATAAAACGAACTTTTTTGATTTAGAAAATTTATTTCGCAAAAGCTACTGGCTTCTGGTCACTGTTATTTTTTTTTAAGACACAGATCATGAGTTCTATTTAATACAGTCTGTTAGCTAAATACACCTACTAGACAAATTAAGAAGTTGCATAAGAAAAAATGCAATCTTACTAACAACCCAAATGCATGCAAATGCGACTTGTATTTATTACATCACTAGTAATACACCTTTTCCAAGAATAATTTATGAGCAACGCTACGTATGAGTTTTATTTTATTTAAATTTAGCTAGAAATATAAATCATACGCATGATAGATAATTTATATGTAACTTTTACTCGTAACGGCTTTATAATACTTCCCAGCGAAAAAATTTTCGAGGCCTCATGCTCGCTTGTCTGCTTAGCAAAGACGCTATGGAAGGCCCACCTGTTTCCTTCTAAATGCATAGGTTGTTTTTGTTGTTGTTTAATTAAATAAAAAAAATATGGTTGAAAATTCTTTTTTTTCTTCTCTTTTTTAACAAAATAAAAAATAAAAACTTAAATATTTAAACTTAACTGATCTTTGTAGGTGATGTGGTTGAGTCGCTAACTAATACTTCTTAATTTCATATGTCCTGGTAGAGTCAAATAATATCGGAAAATAATTTAAAGAAAAAATTAATTCAAATTAATAGACATGAAAAAAATCAATAGAATAAAAAATTTTATTGAAATGAAAACTATTTTAAAAAAGTTCTATCAAAATTATTATATATTTTGATTTAAAAGTTTTTAATAAAAATTGGGCCATAATGACTTTAAGTTCATATAATTTTTATGAACAATAGTCAGCTCTTAATAAAAGCCTACATTTTTGCGACTCTGATTATGGCCCACTGTGTATAAAAAATTTAACAAAAAAATATAGGCCCTGACTGGAGGTTAAACCTGAGCATCTGCAGTTGAGAGACATTTTTAATATTTAGTTTAAAAGTTTTTTGATTAGATGCAATCACAACGCCTTTTAGAACACATGTTGATGAAGTCCTGCTAACAGCAAATTATACAAAAGGCCTTGGCTGGCAGGACATCGTATGTAAAATATGTATGAGTATGGAGTGCAGTAAGAAGTCCTTGTGTCTGATAAATACAGACTTCTAAAACACCTGCTTACTTCTTTTTTTCGTGGCTGTGTTGTTATTGCTTAATTTTTTAGATTTTTAAGTAGATTTAAAAAGTTTATAGAGTTCGGCTACATAAAGAAAAATTCCAAAACGTTGAAATATTTTTTATGTTATTGATAGATAAATTTTCAAAACTGTAAAAAGTGTGACATGAAATTAACATTTTAATTTAATAATTTTATAATGATTTTGATTTTTTAATAAAAATCTGCGAATTTAAAATTAAGAAAATTTGGCTACTACATATAGTGAAGGGTAATAATAATATAAGATTCTGCTAGACTTAATTAAATTGTTGTTTTAATGTCGTGAATATTATGCTTGTATGACATTGTATTTATGCTTTTATTGCAGTCTTTGTTAAGGAATAAGAAGTGAAATGATATGGAAGCAATTGTGGTTTGTTTATAACAAAATACAAATCACATTCATACATGCATTAGTTTATGTGAATATATATGTGAGTTGTCTGTGTGCTTATAGATTTAATTTGCTGATGGACAAAGAAAAAGCAAAATATTGGAAATAGATTATGAAGGCAATTTTCGTTTTTCTCTATTTGCTGTTTTTCTCGATTGATTGCTGCTGTGAAATCAAACTCAAGCAAATATTAAAGAGTTTTAGAATAATTTAAAAGAGCTAATAAACTAAGGAATTCATAATTAATTACGCTAAGCTGTTTTAAGGTATTTAGAAAATTTATTTAATTTTTTTTCGTTTCATCTACTAAATAGAAATTTAAGAGAAAAAATAATGAATATCAAACATGAAAATCAATCTTTTTTCTAACTAATTTAGGATTAAAGAAAAACAAATTATACAAATGATATTTAAATTATGTTTTAGGAGCCAACAAAACAATTTTTTTATTATTTATTTAAGTCTATGCCTGCTCTAGTTACAAGTATTTAAGAATAAGATACTATTTATTACGTTTTAAAACATTAATATTTACAGAAAAATCAATAAAATGGAACAGATCATTACAATTTTTAAAAGATCAGCGTCGCATAATTTGTTTAAAGGCATCTAAAATGAAGCGCTGTAAAATTTCGAGTTGTTCTTAGTGGCTCGGTAAAGTCGCTTTGTTGAGCAGAAATTCACACCACTTAGAATCATTTATTAAATTTACCTTAAAACTCACATTAAACATGAATCTTTTGCTTTCCAACGTCTGCAATTTAATTGTAGGCAGTCTTAAAATAAAAGGCTGTCGATGGGGTTCCAATTTTAATTTCCCAAACAAAATAAAAGAAACAGATTCAATACTTTTTTTCACGCAGCTAGTAAAAGAATACCAAATAAAACATACTAAAGATGAGTTTAGTCTAATTCCTTAGCCCAATATTTTATAAATACAGGCACACCATAGTGATGTGTTTATTGAAATTTAATTCAGAGTCTAGAAGAACTAATAAATACAGAAATTCTATTAATAATTATTATTATTATTGTGATTTATGAGTAATAAAAACCTGCAGGACTTAGATATTTGTATATGCAAATATGAATTCAATGGCAAGGTGGGATGAAAACAAGCTACCAAGCAGAGACTTCTTGTATTCATTATCTAGAAAAACAGACAGGCATCGCCAAATCGACCTCGCTTATATATAGGGTGTCCCAGTAAGGGTGCATATTTGATTTCATGTTGCAATAAATCGCTTGATATTTATTACTTATAATTATTTATTAGCTTTTATTTTATTTTATTTTATCCGTTTTTATTTTCCAAAATTAGTTCTAAGTATTTTTCTGTAAATCTACATTCTATTTTATGACCAATTCGGCTTTACCATCATAAAGTTTGAATGAAACAAAAAATAATAATTTAAAAATTAATTTAAGTACATAACTCGCCCTGTGTGTCAGTCAGGCGGAGCAGTATTACTGAAACTACATGTCGTCGCGATTCAAGCTATCCAGTTGATTCTACAAGACTTCCGTTATCATGTTCCTATAACGAATGCCGTTCACAGTCACCACAATTCCAGCCTCAGCTTCAAAAATGTAAAGCCTGACCTAAATCCTCACCAGACAGTCAGTTGTTATGGTTTTTTTTCTCACAGAATGCATGAAGATCTTCCGACCTCAAATTCGGATATATTTTGTGTGTTCATTCATTTCATTGGAGAAGATGATTTGCTTTGACTTCTCTTTGCTTCATTACCCACTTAACGAATTCTCAGCACCGCTATTAATTTCGTATTTTATCGAAACATGTCTTCTTAAAACTCCATAAAAAAATCTCTCTCTCTCTTTCTCTCTCTTTTGCAAACAAACGTGCTTTTCTTTTTAAACAAAAAAGTGCACTCTTATTTTGACAACATTTATAAGAATCCAGAAAATCTATGCTTTAAAGTTTAGGTGGCACATGTATGTTGCAGAAATTACAAATGGCATCACCAACTTAAATATGTAGATACACCCTTCTTACTTATACTCATGAAGAGAAAAACAAAATTTCATTAAAGATATAACTGTAAGCATTATAAATAGTAGAACATCCAAAAACTCTGCAGACATTAAAGTCAATATTAAAGCAATAGTTGTGGTGTGTCTAAAGTTCTTTATACTTCTTTTCTAGTTATGCTGCTAGTTCGTTAAAACAAAACCAAATTGCTTGCAGAGAAAACAAGAAGCAGGAATGATTAAGCATTGTTACGTGAAACTAACACAATGAACACAGATTTAAGAAGATTCGAACAGGGCTGGGAAACAGAGACTATAATAACAACATAAAGAAGATAAATAAAAATATATTTATCTACTAGTAAAGTTATATGCAACCATATATATTTACACACATACCCAGGCACACTCATCTGTGTTCTTAGTTTTAGCATACACAGACTGGTAGCAAGTTGAGTCAAGTCGAATTGAGTGCATAACAATGAACAATGAACTATAGATAATATTGACTTGAGCTTGAATTATTTGTCTGTATTTCCTTCCTTCTTTTCATTTCTATACCATTTATTGTTTCTTTTTTTTTTTTTTTGGAATTTTTTTATTGCCAGCTACAGCAACCAAAAAAAAAAAAAAAACAAATTGTCGTAAATTATAAAAGTTACAACTGCAGTATTCCTTTTATTTTTTATTGGGATCCAGTTAATAGTTACAGTGTGGGACTACATGAATACATAAGTTCAAGTTTTAGTATTCTTTTACTAGTTGTAAAAATATCTTGGAATTTCCAAGTCAACAAAAGCTATAAAATCACAAGCAAATTTATGCAAATGCATGTTTTATTGGAAAAATATCACTTTTCAAAATGTTATACTGCAGTAAAATGTATATAAAGAAACAAATCATAACGACAATAAACAATTGCACATAAATTTCTGTTAAACCAGATAACCATTTTATCATACCAAAGGGACTTGCATAAAAAATAATAGGCAGCGATGAAAGCGTGATAGCTTAGAACTGTCAAAAGTGGTAGGGGCTACATCGAAACCGAGCATTAATTTTAGGTTTCAATTGAAACCAATTGGGTCCACATTGACGCCTTTTGTACTAAATGAAAGCTATCAAAGTTTTAGGTTATTACATCATTGCTTGATGTACAGTGATTTAGTCTTTGTTTTTGATGTAGCTTTTGGCCTGGCAAAAGTATTATAAAGCAAAAAAAACACAGCCTTTTCGAGCAATCAACTACTGGCTTATTTTATTTATATTATCGTTCCATAGCCCAGTTTCTAACTATAGGGTGGGTCAACCGAAACACACCATGTGAATTGTAAGTAAACCAAAAATTTTCTGAGAATTAAATTAATATTTTTTATTCTAAAAGAAGCATCTGCGGCAATTATGTGTGAAACAATTTCGATGACATACCTCTATCCGATGGTCCATATTTTCCATGACTCTGAGACATAATTGAGGTTCAATACATTAGCTCACGCTTTAGCTCTTGAATTGTTTTTGGCTTATTCACTTACACTTTTTCTTTTCAATAACCCTAAAAAAAGGCCTTCAGTGTCAAATCACAAGATCGTGGCGGCCATATAACATTGCCATCACATGAGACAACACGTGAATTTCACGCACAAAAGAGGCATTGTTTTGTTGAGTGTGGGGAAAGTGCAACCATCCTGTTGGAACTCCATATCGTACAGGTCCATTTCCTTGCATATATTCTCATCAGTGTCAAATTTGAGGGCTCTGCTGTCACACTATCGCCAACAGAATAAATATTTTCCACAAAACGAACTGGGTGAGCAGGCACAGGCATTTTTACATTTGTTACAGACCCGGTTTGCTAAAATTTGAGCACACTTCTTCTTATTGTGGACAGATTTGGTTGATTATTTTGACCAAAAAAAAAAATCGCGCAGTGCACGATTCTGATTTGAACTTCCATTTCTAAAAAGAATTCAACTATCTAAACGCCCTGCTCAATTTTGTTTCTCTTCATGGTTGATTTTCTTTAAAAAGAAAAAACAAATTAAATTAAATAGCAAACTTGACGTTAAGGTGTGTTCACAAGTAACATAGTTTGAACCACACTTTACAATCCGGAACTCCTTAGGAATCCAAATAATTGCTGCACCATTTTGCCTTTTGACACCAATATCCCGTCCTTTAATCAAACCGAGTTTTTTCATGTCTTAGTTTAGTCAACAATGACCTGTCAGCAGTTTAACGTATACTTCCCTTCCCTTTCCTTGTATTAAGCACAAGTAAAAAAATTTATGATTTATGGCTACAAAAATTTGATCAATTGGGTTAGTACAAGCACACCAAAAGAACTCTTATTTCATTAGAAATTTATTGGTAATTAGGATGTGTCATAAAATATATTTTTTTTTTAATTTAATGTGTTTTCTTGCTTACAAAAATATTTGTGGAAGAAATTTTGCCAAAGTAATTTTAACCCAGAATTTCAAGTGTTGATTTTTATTAAAGATTTTATTTATTTTAATGCTATAGTAACTTAATGGAAGTGTGATTTCTAAGCCAAATACTTACACCAGAAAATTATTTTAGAAAAAAAAAAAAAAAAAATATTTGCTTCTAATAGGAGCAAAATATCCTTCCAGATCATTCAAATTTGCCTTAATCATAATCACAGAACTGTAGGACTATGTGCCCGCGCTATAAAAACTAAATCTCAAACCCTAAAAAATAAATGTTTTTCTTCAAAGATTTTTCTTGACTGACATACAAAAAGAATCAGATAAAGTATTTCATCAAGGATTTATTTTTAAAATAAAGAAAATTTTTCTATTCTTTTCAAAAAAAATTTTACGTTAAAAATAAAAAAAGAATAATAGAGGTATATGAAATCAAATCAGGCATACCGCAGAAAAGTGTCTTATTTACAGTAGATTATTAACTTTATAATGTTTTTTAAGTCTAATACAAACAACATTAGATTTATGGGTAGTGTGCAGGTTTGATTCCTGCTTAGATCAGGGAATAAATGGTAAAATTACTGCATAAAAAAATCATTAAAAACATTCACCCACTCAATAAATATGTCCTTTACTAGACTTTAACATTAAATTTATAAATTGTAGGGCCTGTATTAATTGAACAGAGTTTATCTGTAATGCAAACCAACGGATTCTATAATAACATTTGCATCCTTATCAATAAATATTTTTAAACATACAAATACTTGCATGTAAATACTAAAAAGCAAGTTAGTACGTACTTACAGTTAAAATACCAACCAAATACAATAATAATTGTTAAGTGTTTTGTTAGAGAAGCACCAGCATTGTAATACTTGCAAATCATTAAATCAGCATAAAATCCCATACAAATACTTGGATATTTTACATTTTGAGAAAAATTACAAAAAAAATACGATTATGAAAATGTATTTTGCGAAATGCAAAATAATATTTCGTTATTGTAGTTGAATTATTTCAATAAACCTCAAGCAAACTAACATTTCAACCAGTCATTCAGACATATTACTATTGAGTCATTATAATGTTACGGATTGAACAGTCAATGCATTGTTGCGGTAGATGTTGCAGATTATTAAATTATTTGAAATTATTTATGAAGTGATTTATTGTATTTATATGCAACTCATACGAGTACATGGTGCTATTTGATAACTTTAGCAATACGAGTACACCTCACAATAATTTATTCATTGGAGTAGCAGAAAGTTTTGGGGAATAATTGTTTGTTTTGCAATGTAACAAGAGACTAAACCTAAGAAAAAAAAAATTAAATTTTAAAATTAATTTGAATATAAAGTGTTGGTAATCTTTTCCAAGAGATTTTATTATTTGAAATTTTTGTTTTTAGTAATAATTATGACAAGATCCTTTGCATTTTGCTTGGATTTCCTGGGTGTTTTATGAAGTTGCATTTTTTTGGCTCGTGGGAGTTAGTCTTCATGTTTTAAAAGTAGATTAACAATAGACTCTTAGCACACGATTGCTGGAGACCCCAAGAAGACTCATTAACTTAGGATCGTATTAAAACAGAAGTTATTTGAAATGCTAGTAGACTTCAAAATCAACATTATTGACTCATTTCCACAAGAATAATATTATTTTTTGTATTATTACTAGAAAATATGTAGCGCAATAATAAGGATTTTTTTTACAGAATTTGTTTTCATTGTTGCAACTCTAGGCCTCAAATGCAGCTAATTATCTTGTTCAGTGAGAGGCTTGCTAACTTTCTGGGAGTCAACAAGAAGTCTAAGGCCGGACAGTCTCAAAGTATATGCTTTGAGGTTTCGCTAAGTAAATCACACAACCTGCATTGGCTGCTTCTAATCAGCGCTACCATTTTAGCTTTTTTAATCTAGATTTAGCTTTTTTTCTCGCATTTAGCCTTAAAATTTATGATTTAGCCTCTAGCTTTTTTCCTAAAATTTGTTCATTTTCAAAATAGTTTTAAATAGACTTTTTTTTGCAATTTTTTTTTGAGGATGGTGCAAAATTTTTTTTATAATTTTTGCAAAAAAAATAAAAAATTTTACTGTTTGGCAAAAATTTTTTTTGTTTATAAAAATCATAAATATTATTTTGAATTTTAAGCAATATTTTTTAACTTTTTCCTAATTTTTTTTTGTGTAAGTAATTTAGCTTTTTCTAGCCTTTTTTAAGCTAATTTTGCTTATTTTTTTTTAGCTCCTGGCAACGCTGGTCATAGTTAATATTTTTATGTTCTCGTTTATTATATTAATGGTCTTTGAAATACAATTACTTTTAGCTAAATATTAACATCAAAATATTAATCATTATTTGTGCTTAATTCCAGAATTGTGTTGGATTATTTTAAATTTATTCTTTTACTCACGATATTCTCATGATTTATTCATTCAGTACAAAAAGTACTGAAGGGGATAGCATATCTATATGGACCATTATTTATTTATTCAGTTCAGTTTGAATCTCTTTCTAACTATTGACAAATAATTTTTATTCAGTCAATTACTTTTACAATATAAAGATTCTAATGTTTGCAAGAAACGTTGGGAGTAATCTACTGATGAATCAGAGTAGCGTCTAACGAAGTGGTCCATTTAGATATGCTATCCTCTTCAGTACTTATTGTACTGAATAAATAACTCATGAGAATATCATGAGTAAAAGAATAAATTTTAAAACCAACACAATTTCTGGAATTAAGCACAAATAAAGATTAATATTTTGTTAAACTTTTAAATTCCAAATAGAAATTATTACATAAACACTAACATCTAAAGATAAAATTAAATATATTAATTGCCATAACAATTAAGAACAAATTTCATTGGTTAACAAAAAAAAAATAATAAAAAATAGTAACTTTTAAATAACGGTGTTTCGCCATCTTTTTATAAGTAAGTAATGTGAGAGATCTCATTCAATAATACACTGTATAATATCACTTTGTCTCTGTCTCTCTTTTACAATTTCTCTTTTTTAAAAAATATATATATATAACTACCTAATTCAATATTGTTTTTCCACCCCTCTCTCTCTCTCTGTTACGCTCACTCTTTGTCTTGCCTCTATATATTTTTTTTTTCAAAATAAAAAAAAAAATGCTTACATAAACGTATGCAACGAAAAGCATACGTGTGTGAGACACACTTTTCTCTTAATTTTATTGTTCTTATACCCCGTTATGTTTTTAATAAAGAGTATAAAAAAAATTATTTGCCATTAAATGTGTTTATAAGTATATTTGATTGGTCGGCCAGTGAAAAATTGAATGATGTAAATAGAACGACTAAAAACGCGTAGATTATTTTGTGTGGATCACTTTTAGTTAACGGTTTGGAAAATTAATTTTAAGGAAGCATGATCTGCGTTGCCATTTTAGCCTTTTTTTCTAGGATTTAGCTTCAAAATATATTTTATAAATTGATTTAAAATTAAGACAAAATAACAAAAACCATTATGCCAACAATAAAGTGTATTCCCTGATTTAGCAAATCTAATTTTGTTGATAATTTTTTTTTTGCTTGCTTGCCAGTTAGTTTTAGTTCAAATTTGCTTTGTATGTGCAAAGCTTTTAATTAAAATATTTTTTTTATTTGACTCATAAGTTTAACTCAAAAATAAAAAAAAAAAAATATTTGTTTTCTTGTAGTAACAATTTGCAGTTTGACTGCCTTGCTCCTTCGGTTAATAATTATTTACTTACCGTTTTATAATAACTAAAACAAAAAAAAGAAAAAAATATAAATTAAAATGAAAACCTCAACACAAAAGTTATGAATTATCAAGCAATTTCATTTTGAGAACAATAAAATATTAAAAACAAAAAGAAACGTAATGAAAACTATAGTTGTGAACATTAAAAACAAAAATAATGGCAATAATTTGTATAAATATTTTTATTTGTTTTTACTTCCTTTGGCCTGTCACAATTGGCCACCAACTCTTAAGTTTCATTTTTTCTCCTTGCTCTGGGTGGTGGAATTTTTTTTTCTTTATATTTATGTTGGAGTTATGAACAACGACAGTGGATGGATATTAAACCATAAATTTCTATACAACTGTTGGGTGGTTAGTTGATGGTTGGCAGTTGGTTGCTTGATATAAAAATGGTTAAAGTTATCAAGTAACTTTAGTACAACGCACAACTACTTTGTGTAGCCTTTACTTAGAGCTGTAAAAGGAAAAACTTAAACTACAAACTGCATATGGCTGGAGCTTGCATCTGTGAAAGTTATGAAGCCCCTCACTCCGATTGTAGAAGGCACCCCAGAAATAATAATTACTTTACATTCAGTCATGCTTTAGCTGACACAAATAAAAAAAAATTAAAGATTTTAGTAAAAGCCTTAACAGTAGCACCCTTCTAACTTGTTTTATTTTTTCTCCTGCTTTATGTTTATTTTACCTTAATTTTTACTTGCAATGGCTAGTTTTTAAGCCGTTTGTAAATATTTCTTTGTATTTATTTTCATAATAAACAATTTTATAAATGAAAGGACAAAATGAAAGCAACAAATTCTTAAATACAGCCATCTGACAAGTTTTTTTTTTGCTTATTACTTTTGATATGTAAAATAATTTTAATCATTATTTCAACTAGTTTCTTTTTCGTTTTTTTTTTTTGAACATTAAAACTTTTTGTTTATCTATTGCTTGAATTCTTATTGAGTTCTTTAAATTTAAAAATTAAAAAAAAAAAATTTTTTAGTTTTATATTTTGCTCAGTAGTGTGATTCAGTAACTTTTAAGTGTTTGACATGCTGTTAGTTTTAGCTACATATTTTTTTTTTCTGTTTGCACTAACAAATGTTTGTTTCTGTAATATGAATACCGTGTACAACAACCAACGATTGTCAAAGATAGTGCATCAGTATTGATGACAATTGAAAAAATGATAAAATTTTAAAAAATAACGCCGATTTTGAAGTTTCCAAAAATGAAAATGACAGGTCAATTATAGGGGAAGATCTTCGACAATCTCACTTAAGGTTTTTCCAAAAGCAGTTGAAAGCATCAAAACCTGGGATAAAATTGCTTAAAAATAATAGAGATGAAAATCCCACTAAGCGCACGAAAATTATCACACTAAGAAGAAAAAAAAGAAAACTTGACTGCTTCTTTAAGTCACTTCATATAAATCAATATTCAGGATGACTGAGAACTTTTAATCAGCCAGCAAAAATTAAATCTTAGTTTGTTTTTTTACTGTAATTGAATTTTTTTTTTAACTTTTATGAGAATTTTTTTCAGTATTTTTTTAAAAAAAAAAGCATTTTATTTTTTAAATATTGAAAACTAAAATAAATGTTCTTGATTTAATTATTTTTCTATTTAAAAAATAAATTGTATTTTAGTATACTAGACTTTTTGCTGTTGTTGGTGGTGTTATAATTGTTTTATACTCTGCAACAGGCAGCAGAAAAAAAAATATGTTTTTAATTTGTCTTGAGATTTTAACTTATTTGTCACTCGTCTTTATTTAGAAGTTTGTGAGTGTTTTTGAGCCATGGATGAACCAACAACATACTCTAAAAATAGAAGAAGCAGCAGCAGTTTTAATAAATTTCAAATAATTTTCTTGTAAGAATGCACTGAAACAATATAAATAAAGCTCTAATCAAGTATTCATGCCTGGTTTTGTTTGCTCTAAGCCATGCCATCAAACATGTGCAGAAAGTAAAAACAAAAAACAAGACAAAACAGAAACTAACCCCCCCATACAATTTAATAAAGTGTCAATTCTTGTGTTCTTTTCGGCTTAAAGTGAAACCATAGTTAGCTAAAGGGTATAAATTAATTGATGCATACACGCACATGTTTACGTTGCTATGTGTGTGCCATGTAGGTAAGTAAATTAAAAGTCAAATAAAATTTTATTTCAATATTATGTTAATAATTTAGTAAGTCCCACAAAATAATAATTTCGCTTTTAATCTCTTAACACTGTAAGACATATAACCGGGTTTTGGTTACGCTTTAGATTAAAAGACACGACTAAGCTAAATGATATATAACCCATTTTTAAAAAATAACTCCCTTTTAGTTTTAAAGTTTAGTAAAAACATATTTTTGGCCTATAAAATCCTCACTTTAGCTTTTTTTTTACTTAACCTAAAACAGAAAAAAACAGAATAAATTTAAAAAAACTAAGACTAAGTGAAGAGCATGATTTGAACAAGTTTTTTATGTATTCTTTGGAAGAATTTACCCCTCTAAATTTATTGCTAATCAAAAACTCATATTTGTTAGTTGCAGCAACCAGAATTCTATATGATAGTCAAAATTTAGTTCACTTAAAAATATTCTGAGCTGTTATACCAAATTGCTGTTGTTGAAATTAAAAAAAACTTAATTTTTAATTAGTAGTCGAGAAAAGTTCTCACAACCGAAGTTGTTTTCTCAGTGCACAATAGTACATTTTAACTGCGAATTCGTTATTTACAAGCAGTCGTGTAAGCATTTAAGTACATTTAAACATCATGATAAAATGTTTACATTCAAACTATAGTGCAGCGAAGTAATTTAAGCAGTTAAACATGAAATAGATTAAGTATGCTAAACTATAATGTAACAGAAAACTTAATTCCTAAAGGCAGCTGCTGACAAAAATCTTTATTAAATTACCACAATGAACTTGATGTAATTTTAAGATAAATGGTTTGCTTAAATTTAATATACGAGTAATTTTACTTTGAGGCAGCACATGTACACGTATGTGTCTCAAGAATGATAAAAGAAAATTAATCTTTATAAATCTAATAGTGACATTTTTAGCTGCCATATGGTTTCTGTAGACAAACTTTTTTCTTGGAACTATTAAACTTTTTTTATTTATTAGTTAGTTTTATTTGACCTTTTTCTTTTTAATTAAAATGGCTATTTTGTTAAGCTTGAGGTCTTATTTTTCAAAAATTTATTTTTATATCGATATCGCAACAATTTTTGTAGCTTCTTCAGGATATAACATATTACTTTTAAATATTTTTCAAATTTTGTTTGGGATTACCTTATTTATGAACACCCTAATTTAATTTTGTCAAGAAAATTTTTGAAATATGTATTTTTAATAATTTGATTAATTTATAATTATATCCTGAAGAAGCTACAAAAATTGGAGCGAAATATCGATATAAAAATAAATTTTTGAAAAATAAGACCTCAAGCTTAACAAAATAGCCATTTTAATTAAACTTTTTTTATTTTTGTGTTTTTAATAACAGAAAACAATTTTTTCAACAATAAAACTTTAAAGTTATTTTTTTATTTTTAATTACTGTGAAGGCACAAAAATCAACATTAAAAAATTATGAAAATATTTCAAGTCAAATAATTATTTTATCTCTCTTAATATTTATGTTGTGTAATTCATAAGCAGCCAAATGCATGCTTGATATCGTTACTCTGAGACCCAGCTAAAATTAATATCTTTGCGAATCCAGTAAAATGGCATCAATTTATTAGTGTATGTTTTTGCTTATTTTACCTTAAATGCATGTTTTTTTCATATTTTGCCTTAAATGCATGTTTTTGCATATTTTGTTATAAATGCATATGATTTGTCATATATCGTAATTTTTGGTTTAGAAATATCTTTCTGTTGAAGGCGAATTCATTGTAAGATGTAGTCAGTGAATCAGCTTGTTCTAGTTACTTGAGTCCTGTCAAACAGTCTAAATAGTATGAAGAATCTACTTACTTACATTTTAGTGTTTGTTATAGAATTACAAAAACTTTTTTAATAAATTAGATTTATTTCTATTGCTAGTTTTACGGAACTGAATTTTGTAGCCAATATTTTTTTATTGGTCTAAGACAAAGGCTCAATTAGTGAGTTTATAATCAAGACAATAACGAAACTGCAAGGGTTTAATTCATTGAGCACCTCGTTTAAGCTCGTTGATGATGCTGTCATTGAAAAAAAGCTAAACTTGAATGCTGGGCTTAGAAAAGTTAAAGAAATTGTACCTTTCAGTACAGAAAATATTTTAGAAAATGATAGTCTGCAAAGGAGTCCACTACTTTTAAAAATAATATTACATCTGTTAATATCGGACAAACCTTTTTAATTTTTAAAACAGTTTTAAAACCAAATAAAATGAGTTTTATATTTAATAACTACAACAAAAACTAGTTTATTTATATAATTTTTTTATTTTTTTTCACTTTTTCAAACTGATTGAAATGTACTTATGTTTTTTTTGTTAAGTTTTTATATTTTTATGAATTAAAAAATGCTTAAATAAATAAATTTTGAATGCATATTTTTGAATTTATTTTTACAAATTTTGTACTTTTTAGTGCATGAACTTTTTTGCCCTGTTCATAATAACATATTAAAGGTATTTAAGAAATATATAATGAAGACTTCAAAGAAAAATCCTGAAAAATGTAAAAAAAAAATTTGCCACAACATCTATTTCCAGTCTATTTGATTTTTCTTCAACTATCGGTCTTAATAACAGGAATAATTAATTTTAAAATAATTTTCTGTTAATATCAGTTTCAATTTAAAAAATAAAAAAATTATTCATAGAAAAATTCTGCTTAAAATTTTATCAACTGTAATGAAGTTTCTTAATGATACTTTTTATTGAGTCTACAAGTAGCATAACATAAAGTGAACATTTTAGAAAGCAAACATGAAGTACATTTAAGGCAAACCTTTAACTGTATTCTTGAATATGTTTTAGATTTAATTTTGGAAGATAGTACAAGTTACCCAATTGACCTAAATGTGGTTAATAATTTAGCCCATCTATACTAAATATCAACACAAATGAAGCGCTTGACAAAATGCCACAATTATTTGATTCATCAATTTGAATTAGTCAAAACAGATGCAACGCCCCAGAAGCTGTAGTAATTTTGCACTAAAATTGCATTGAACTTGAGCTCATTTTGAATAATTTTGTTATTGAACTTGAACTTTAATAAAAATTAAAATTAAGCAAAGTTTTAGATGATCAATTTAGAATTTTAGAAACAAATATTAACGAGCTGTTCAGCGATGTCACAAGAAAACCAAAGAAAAGCAAATTTGTATTAAAAATGTGCTTTGCTTTCATTCGCTTTTGGCTGCAAGCATATACTGGCTACATTCTGCGCTTGAAGATAAGTCTCCTTAAATTTTTTTTTTTCAATTGCCAAAGATGATTTAAAATTTTGTCCGTTAAAACTTTTATATCAGATTTTCTTATTAAATATTGTGGTCATGTGCTCATATCAGGCAAATTACATAAACAGCATTTTTAACATCATGTTGCTTAGTTACTTCTGTTGCCTGATAAAGGCAAAATGCTATTGTGGTCAGATAGATGAATAAGAAATGAAGAAAACAATTATCATTTGCTTTTCTGCTTGGATGGCACTGCTTGAACTTTGGTTTTTAATACAAAATTTTAGAATACTTCAAGTTATGCAGCAGAAAACAGATAGTAAATTTCATATTCAAAAAAAGGAAAAAAAAACAAAATATTTGAAAGCAGCCTTTCTTAATGTATGTACACACTTTATAATTAAAAATTCTTACAGAAATTTTGTTTACATTTTTGCAAAAGTATTTGTTTAAAAAAGTGCAGCACTTTGGCCTAAAATGCATACAAACACAGTAAACAACTTCGGTTGTTACAACTGAATTTGCTGCCAGTCAAAAGTTCAGTTATAATGATTAAATTTTGTTCATGCTGTGACAAAAACTTTAGTTTAGTTCTTTTATTTTCATTACAGAATTTCTCCAACCGGTAAGAAATTCAATTACTTTAACTGAAGTTTCCTAAGCGCATTATGAATTTAAATTTTTGGCTTTAAATAAAAGCTTTCTTCACTTGTCGTTAATTAAAAGTAGAGGCATCAGATCCGGCCAATATTGTGAGCTATGCTGCATAGAAAATATTTAGAAAAATAATAATTTTAGTAAATTATGCGATCTTTAAAAAAAAAAAAGAAAAGAAAAATATTTCAAAATTAAAACAAAAACAATTTTCATTGAGATCTTAAGCTTTAATAATATTTAAAAAAAATCTTGCCCAACACACAAATCTAGCTTAACCAATAAAATAAAAATAAATTTCGCTGGATTTATCAACCAGTTTGTTAAGGGCAAATGAAACTCTTTTTCTCTAGCTCTTTTTATTCTCGCCAACTCAAACTAAACATAAGTTCTATTTAAAATTTATTAACATTTGGTTAGTGATCATAAAATCAGCTTTAAATTAAAAGTTTTATTAGTTATCTTTTAAATAAAATTCATTTTCTATTTGTTTGTTTGTTCAGTGGATTTGTCTGAAGTTTGACACTTAATTTTACACTAGCCATGCCCCGTTTTACACCTACTTTTCAAAGATTTTCATTTTTCAATTAATTATGCTTTGAAATAATTTATTTGCCACTTTAGTTAGCTTCTCTGCTAGCAAAGGCATGAGCTTTTTTCTATAGTAGTGAAAGTCTGTATTTATTTCGATGGGGTTTTTTTTTAACAATTAAAATTATATTTGTAAATGAATTTTACATAAAAAAGAAGTGGGCCGGGCTAAACCGGGCAAAACCATCTAGTATTTAATTGTTTGTAACATTTGCTTTTTGCACTAAAAAGAAATCTCAACAAGTTGTAAATCAAGGATTTTTCTTGTACTTTTTTTACAATTGCTTTTCTTAACTGTCATGGGGTTATCAAGGTTGTTTCAAATGAAAAATAATAATTCTGCTTAAGCATGTAACACGAAAAATAAAGAAAAGCAATATAGTAATCTGTCAGAGTGTGAAATGCTTTCAAGAAAGTGAAAGTGAAAAAAAAATAGTTCAATTGACAAATGCTTACTCTAGTGCGAAAGTATCATTTCACGAAAGTGACATTGACAGGCGTAAAACTTATTATGACATTGTTGACAGTGTGGGAAATATGTGTATAAAAAAGCGAATTTTCTCAAAAAGTAAGACCAAAATGTTTTCTAAGATTCTAAGATTCCTAGGTCTCTGGGGAGTGGAAGTAGGTTAGTTTCAGTTGCATTAATTCTGAACAAGAAACCATATTTTCTTGTGAATGTGTTTATGATCCAATATCGTTACTAGCAAATCAATATGAATAATAATTTTTTTATTTTTTTTATTTTAGTTGCAAAAAAAATAAACGCTTTTAAAAGGCTGTGATTTAAGTTTATTTTACTTCTGGCTATATAAACATTCTTTTAATAAAAATGCTTTTAATGGCTGTAGGGCATGTTTCAGAATTTGTTTATTCAACACCATAAAATAATATTTAACACAAGGATAATAATTACTTTGAATTTAAACTAAACTGCAAAGTGACTTTGATAATAATTTAAAAACGGCTTAAGCAAATGTAATTAAAAGTGAAACGTATTTAGCCGCTAGTTATTTTATTATCACTTTACAAAGCTTTTAATATTGTTGTTATTGTAATTATTATAAACCAAATTTATTAAATTCGTTTTGTATAAGTGGAAACAAAACATTTTTACAAGCCAGTTGTGATTATAGTTTGTTGTTATGAAGAGAAATAATTCTATAGAAAGTAAATAAAAGGGTTTTTTAATTGAAACCCACAAAAAAAGATGTTTTCTAAGAGTCGCGTGGAAAGCAACACAGAAATTTTTGTTAATAATTTATTTAGGAATTTAACAAAGCTTCACAGTAGCGTCAAATAAAACAGCTGTATGGATGAGCTTTCCTACTTAAAGCTTATTGTACTAAGTAAATAATTTTTTATAAATTTTTCATGAGAATATCATTTTACACAACAATATGAATTGGAATTAAGCACGCAAAAATATAAATTTTTTTTAAAATAAAATTTTTAAATTATATTCCGAACTTTTACACATAAATAATTAACAGAGCCCATATGTCTGTCTGTTTGTTCGTGTAGCTGTTGAAATCAACTTTTTTTTAAAGTAGCAATGGCAGCACAACATTTTTAATATTATTTTCTTTTCTTAAAATGATTTTTATTTCAAAGGAATAAGGGCTTAACTTTAGCTACTTTTGATGCAGTCGATTTTATATTTAATCTTGTCTGTCTGTCCGTGTAGTCATTGTAATCAACCTTCTGATGTCCTTAGACAGCGTAGCATACCAAACTGTCAGTTGCTGCTGTTTTCAGGTTTCTACCAAAACTCAGCCCAATTGGCGTATAAATAAGCCATGAGTGTAAAATTAACACTACCTCTATGATTAGATCATTTTTCTGAGTGGGTATATCTGAACAAAAAATAATCAGAACAATCGGATCAGTACAAATGCAAAAAAAAAGAAAAATACAAAATTTTAAGTTTTTCATGAAACTTTTTTTTTAAATTACGTTCGTTATGGTGGATTCTAATTTAAAAATTTCTTTTCTACTCTTTTACATTATTAAGAAAAATTTTTTAAGTTTTATTTAGGAAAGTTGGGAAGTATTACGCTAATGCCAACACAAACTTTTTTCGTGTTTCATTTAAAACCCTTTTTTTATTAAGCTCTTTTAAAGCCCTTTTTAAAGCAATTTAATTTTGCACATAATCGTTTGTTTCATTATATTTTTTTCACAACAAAACTTAATCTTTTTTAGAAAGATTAAGAATGTAAAGAACAAAATCAATAAGAAAAATAAATTATAAATTTAGTAAAAAGACTAACGAAATTCTGCGAAATTATGGTTAATGAAATTGTCAATTGTCTAAGCAGGGATTTATTTTTTGATTTTATTTAATTTTTTCTTTTAGTTTATGCAGCATTTTCGTTTTTAATACTCTTTCAAGTAGAGCATTTGCAATTTGTTCACTCTGTAGTTTTGCCACTTTTTTAAATTCAAGTTATTTAAGTTGCAATAAATTTCTTTTACTTAATTTTTCTTACTGTTGCAGTTCGTAGGGGACATTTCAACACAGATGTTGCAAGAGAGATTTTAAGCAAAATTATTGAAACATTAAAAAAAACTCTAAATTACATCTCTATATGAATTTTATATGGATTTGTCTCTGTTGGCTTATAATTTTTTGTAATTTTAGTAAGATTTTCAATTTTCCAGTTCTTGTGCATGCGAGGATGTAGCAATCACTCAGCCAAACTCAGTTGTACAGCAAAAATTGCATTTTCGTAAATTGGTTTATGAAAGCGAATGGATGAGTATATGATTGTATGATTGTTAAAAGTATTTATGCATACAGCAGGCAATCTGAAGTACTTCTGACAAAAGTCCAGAAGAATGATTGAAAAAATTATCTATTTTGCATAAATATTTGAGTCAGAGGTTCCAAAGAGAATGTTAAAAATCTTACTAACAAAAACCTATAAGCCTTCAGCCAAAGAAATCCAGATTCAACAAATAAATCAATTTTAAAACACTTGTCTTTCACTATTTTCTTTTACTTTAAAAATATTAAAGAAATTAAAAGTCATTGTCGATTACAATACTGCCTACCACTGCTGATCATACAGTTTCAGCATTTTATGTTTTTGCAAGTAATTTAATTCAAAACTTTCTGCAGAGACTTCATGACTTTTTGCCACCATGAAGTTTATGTCAACAACTGCTTCAGTTAAAAGTAACAAAAAAAGAAAAATTTCATAGAATTTCTGAGACTTTAAATTGAATTTTAAAAAATAAATGGATTAAAAAGGTAAATTTAAGTTTTTCCTTGTTTCAATTGTTTGTTAATTTTTGTTTGCCAATTGACTAAAATTCCGAATTGGTTGGGACTTGGGAGTAATCCACTGAAGATTCAGAGTAGCGTCTGATAGATATGCTTAAGTAAGCTAAGTAAGCAATTTTTTTTTAAATTTTCCATGAGAATATCATGAAACCACATTAGCTGTTGATATTGCAACGCAATTTTTGGCTCAGTGTACTTTTTAGGAAAGCTCTGATTGTTTTATTGAATTGTAATGAAGACATGTTTCTATTAAGAGTGTTCTGAAATATACGTCAAATGGTCCCCAGTGCTCTATAATTCTATTCATGAAATTTTCAATGACCTTTTCACAGAAATTTGGCTGTATGTCACCAATGATTCGTCCTATCTTGGATTTGAGCTCAAGAATTGCTTGTGGCTTATTTACATAACGCAAGAGTTCACAAAATCCCATTAATATGATTGTTTTGGCCAATTGACATCAGAATTCTTAAAGATAATTTGTTCGCAAATTTGTTGCTGTAATAAATTGATTACTTTACGCGATGTGTAGCAGGTGGCGCCGTTTTACTGAAATTATATGTCGTCGAGATGAGTCGAAAAGAACTTCGTTTTAATATTCTTATAACGAATGCCGCTCACAGCCGCCGAAATTTTGGTTTCAAGGTTTACGCCAACAATGTTTTCAAAAAACCGATCAGTACGTTGACGCACAGGAGTCTTACTGTTTATAATCGTTTCAGTTTCTTTAAATTTTCTAACTAATCTTCAAATGGTTGACTGCAAATTATTCGAAATTTGAGAGCTCTCTCAGCAAAATCTTCCTTATTAGTTCTCATAATTATAACGCGTTGTTCTTTCAAAAAGCGCTCCAGTTTTAATCATCGGCATAAGCATATGTGATATTAGCCAAAATTTCAGAAATGCGTCTTGCACAAACTAAAGTGCACTCTTACTGAGACACTCTTATTATTCTTTTTTTATATTTTGTTTTTTACAATTTCAAGAAAGAAAAATTTAGAATGTAACAAAACTTAAAATTTCCAAAGATTTTAATTCAACATTTTAAATTTATATTTTTATTATTCAACTTAATATTGAATGAGAGCGATTGAAATTGTTATTGCAGTAGAATTACCATTAAAAGAAACCAAATGCCACTGATGGCATTAATTAATTTGCAAAATTCAAATGTTAAGTTGATCACTATTGACTACCATAATAAGCTTGAACCTTTCTGCCATTAATAGTGCAAAATTGTTGTTTTCGACAATAATTTGCCAACAAAATAAAGTGAACAAAGGACTATTATCTAGTCTGCTTAAAATTACTGTGAGATGTGCTAAACAACTTTCAAGTCAAAGGCTTACAAAAGATGGAAATTAGTTAAACAAAGTGATTTCATTGAATGGAAGGAAACTATTAGCTAATAATAAAACAACAAGTTTTCAATAATTTGCCAAAATTTAATGAGTTTTGTAATTAAGTAAAGGAAAGTTTTGCGCTTGTAAGGCTTTACAATATCAATGAATCTATTATCAACAATCAATAGCTTTCTCTTTCCTACACAAATTAAACAATTCTAGTTAGAGTTTTAATAAATTTTATTTAAATTAATAGAATTCTTAAAAAAAATTTAAGTTGATTATATGAAAAGAATATACAACTGACTTCTTTTTCTTCTGTGGACTTGGCTCAGGAAAATTTCTCCAGTTCAAAAGATATAGCTACTAATGGCTGGTGCTCATTATAACATATTGTGGTCCAAGTTCTCATAGTAGCAACTCTTTCTTAGCTCTCATGAGCATTTATTATGCATCTTTATTATTTTGCAGTCCATATTTTCCCTAGCACTACAATCTATATGAAAACTTCTTGTATTTCAACTTAGATAAAAATCTCGGGCTTACCGGACTTTGCGCACTCTACCCCGCAAAACAAGCCACTGACAAAATGTTCACCGTGGGTTGGTGAGTTTGGCTTGGTAGTAAATCTTATCCCACACTGTCAATGTGTGTATAATGTGAAGCCAAATCAAACCGGCCGAGAAATTTTCCATTCAGCCAAGTGCTACTATCGGCGACCTAACCCTAAGAAAGACATGAACCCTAACTTCTGACAAGAAAATTAAAAAAAATTCAAATTCAGCTCTTTCAGTCAAATTCAGCTCTCACAACAGAAATAAAGAGCTGTCAGAAAAAAAACTATTTAATTTGTATTAGAAAAAATTAAAAAAAAAACTATAGACAAAAAATTTGTGTTCACTAAAAAATTTTTAATTCCAATAAGAAATTTTCTTTCTTTTATAGTTTTATTTTAACCTTTTTCTTTTTAATTTGATTAAGCTTGAGGTCTTATTTTATAAATATTTTATATAGATATTTGGCTTCAAATTGGGTAGCTTCTTCAAGATATAATTATAAATTAAATTGATTATAAATTAAAGAATTTGAAAATTTCTTTCTAAAGAAATAAAAAAAGCAAAATTTTTCAACCCTGGTCTATTACATACTTTTGGCTACTGATTATAAGAGAATAATTTATGCATGAATAATCGTAATAGCTGCTAAAACACAACAAAGTTATCTAAAAATTTGCACAATGGGAATTATTGCAAAAAAAAAACTAGAAATAAAATTTTCTAAAATTTTTTAAAATGTAAATTTCCTTTATGAATTTTGTATTGAATTAAAAAGAATTAAAATATTTTTTTTTTTTGTTAAAAAAAATTTCAAAATTTTAATTGAGGATGCTTGATATCGGATACCACGATTTGGTCTCGGGATTATTAGTAAAATTAAAAATGAATGATTGTGAATTTAAAACGTCATTGTATGTAATGACTGACTTTGATTTAAAGTTTATTTGAAGTCAGCTGTTCTTGTGCTATTGACACGCTATTCGCATGTTATAAATTCTCCTTCAATCTGCCATTAATTAAGAAATTAAAGACTTGCTTGAGTGATTTGTCCGCCTTAAGTAACGGAATCGGGTTTAAATTATATCATTACAGAGAGACAGTAAATGCGCTGATGTGTCTTACTTAGCCTTCGTTACATAACCTACAGAAGTCATTGCTACTGATTTATTATTATTTATTAAAAGTTTCAATACTCTGCAATGGTCAGGCATGAATCCCGTGACAATGCGATTTCCTGACCAATAAAGTCATTTATTGTCTTCCGAGAATGGAATACAATGAATGTTTTTGTTACCCTGATATCCTATGTAAGCAACTACTGGCAGCAGACAAAAAAGTGAGCTGTCATTTTGTGGTATAAGTCCAATTTTTAATTTTATTAAGATGGTGTCTATATTTAGCTAAAAATAGCTTCAACTATTTTTTTTTTAATAGCAGCTCAAGTATTTCTTTAAGAAAACTTTTTCTATGTTTTAAAATTAAATTAATTCAGTATTTAAAAAAATTACAGTAAAAATTCAATGGAAACGATTGAAAATATATTTTTTTTATGAAAAATTTGGTCTCTACACAATAATTTTTTTTGTGTTTGCTGTTTTTCTTTAGTTTGTTAACTAAAATATTTTATTTATTTATTTAAATTCAGAAAACACACCAGCGTGCATGTTATGTTTATTATTCGGCTTAAGCCAATTGTAATTCCCTGACTTCATCAAGAATGTGATTTTTGAAAACAACCCAAAGTCTATTAGCATTGATGTGTACGCCTTCCCCATTCTCCTTTTAAAAGAGCAACTATTTCTTTATTATTCAAAAATAAAATTTACCTTATGAACAAATTCACATGATATAAATAGGAAGGACGACAAGTAAACTCATAATCATAAATAAAAACCAAACAACAATAATACCCCAATGGAAGTTTGTTTCAACAGCAACACTGCTTGTTGTTGTTTGTATCAATAAAATAACCATACAATCAGTTACGGGCAATGATTTTGAAATTCATTATAACACTTGGCCTTTTTTTAAGGTAACACCGAAATCTATGTCTTTTATTGAAGCCACTTGTAAGTTTTTATAGGTTGAGAAAAAAAGGTGAAAAGCAATAAAAATGTGACAAGAAAACAGTGAAAATTATCTGAAAGTGTGACTGGACTACTAAACTGTGGTAATAAAATGTGTAGTTGCCCAGAACAACCATGCTTTTCATAAATAAATGTAAAAACACAAACTGAAAAGGACAAAATGTCAATAAAAAAATAAATAGAGAAATGTTTGCTGAAAAGCATATCTTTGGTCAGTTTGTTAAAAATTTAAAATCTTATTAAAGTAAAATTTAGAAAAAAATAAAGTCTTCTTTTTTTCGGTAAATTATGCTTAATTCGTGTTGTTGTCATGCTTATATTTTGTTTTTAAATTAACTAAAACACAAGGTTTTTATACAATTTAAACCGAAATTATTTTATATAAAATGTAGAGAAAGAGAAATGTTGTGTGTCTATATCAAATATTTGGAAATTTAAATATTTTCTTGAACTTCTAAAGTACGTGTCTCCCCTGAGCGTAAGTATGTGAGGGTGAGTGTGTTTATTTTATTTTTTGTTGTACCACAAATGAGCATGTTTTTCTTTACAGTCATTTCACGTTTATTCTTTAAGCAACAATCAACTGCTTTTAATGAGTATTAGTTAAAAAAAAAAAAAAAAGGAATTACCAGCAACAAAATTTTTTGAAGAAAATATTTCGCAGCAGTTTCAGGTGTCATCAAAAATAATGTTTGCTGACCAGGGCAAGGAAGTTCATGCACTTAAAGTCGCAAAACAGGTAAAAAATAAAATTAAAAAATATGCATTAACAATTTATTTATTTAAGCATTTATTAACTCATAAAAATGTACAAGCTAAAAAAAAGAAACAAATACATTTCATTAAGAATTAAAAAGTGAAAATATAATTTAAAAATTAGTATCAAATAAAGATGTAAATCTCATTCTAAAGGATGACCCAACAAGAACGCAAGATTTAAATTTGGCGCCATTCGAAGTGTCATTGTTTGACATTTGAACGAGTGTTTTCATGCCTTGAATTAAAGAAATGAATTTGGAGAGCTTGTGGTTTTAACAAAACGGCGCCACATGTCATACAGCCAGAGAAACAATTCAATTGCTGCATCAGTCATTTCCCGGTCGTGTTATTTCGCGTTTTGGAGACCAGAATTGGCCATCTAGATTGTGCGATTTAACTCTATTAGACTTTTTTCTTTGGGGTTTTTTGAAGTCGATGGTTTACGCGAATAAGCCGACGACGACTCAAGCCTTAAAATAAGAAATTGGACGCTATATTAATGAAATACCGCAGCATTTATGCAAAACGGTAATTGAAAATTTCATTAAAAGATCGCGTGTGTGCCAGCAAAGCCGCGGCGGCCATCTGCCCGATAGGTTGTTCCATACATAACCTCATTCTGTTTACTTTACGATATAATAAAGTTTCACGATTTTTTTTTTTTTTAATATCTGTGTTTTATTTAAAATTTAAATCTTGCGTTCTTGTTGCGACAACCTTTATTTGGTCTTAAAACCGTTTTAAGCATTGAAAATGTGTGTTAAACATCAATGGATGTAATATTATATTTAAAAGTAGTCAACTCCTTTGTAGAATATACATTTTCTACAATATTTTCTCTACTGGAGGGTAAATTGAAAATACTGAAAGTTTTTTAACTTTTTTTTAAATAAAACTGCATTAAGTTTGGCTTTTATTATTTTGCCGATTTGAAATTCTACTTTTTTTTAATATAATGACAACATCATCAAGATGCTCAACAATTTAAACCTCTTCAGTTTGGTGATTGTCTCGACTAGCAAGCAATAATTTGAGTGTCTAAGTACTAATTGAGCCTTAATCGTGGCCAAATAGAAAAATATTGACTCCAACACAGAAAAAAAACGAATTTATTATAAAGTCTAGTTAATGCTGTAGCTTTTGCTCTTTGAAAATGTTAAAATAAGCAGATTACCCCATACTATTTTAGCTGTTTTACAGCTTTAAGGCTAAAAGCTATTTTTAAACTAAAAATTAAGAACATTTTATAGATATTACAAAATATGCCGAAAAATATTCAAAATATGCAAAAACATGCATTTAAGGTAATATATGCAAAAATATGCCCCAACAAATTGATGTCATTTTACTGGAATTATTGCGATGCGCAATGATTGAGTTTATCGATATCATTTTAAATTTCAAAAGAGAAATAGTACAAATCAAGGCGAAATCTGGTCTTGGAAAAGCAATTGTATCTTGTAATGAAATCCCTTTGCTGCCAGCTTTTCAATTAAAATTTTTAAATTTTAAAGATATTTTAAACAATGTAAAGCAGGTAATCTTATTAGACAGACCAACAGTTTTCACAATAATTGAATGTGTAAATTTTTAAGTCTTTAAAACTGTTGGCCGAAAGTGTGTTGAAGATAAAAAAATAAATTTAATATTTTAATCTACTTGAAGACGTTACACATAAAAATTTACTCAAATTATTTCACTTTTCACAAACTCTCAAAGAAAAAAAGAATTTATTTTTACTCTTCAGAAATATTTTTCGCAAAGCCTGTGGTAATTGTAAATTTATTTTTATTTTCAAGTCCTTTTAACAATATATACAAAAAGAAGATTTTCGTATTTAATAATTGCATTCTTCTTTTATTCACTGCTCATTATTTTATATTAAATGAATTAATTAAAAACTTTCAGCTGCATTCAATAATAAGCTTAAGCTTAAAAATGCTTTTTAGTTCTTTTTTCTTCTTCTTCTGCTTTATATACAACCAAATTAACAAACACACACAAATAAAAAGAACTGTTTTGTTAAAAAGATTCAAATAGTTTAATACACACACAGACACAGATTGCAAAACTTTATTAAGAAACTCTGAAAAAAGGAGCAGATTTTTAAAACCAAAAATACTTACACACACATATAAATTTCTGCAAAATTCCCCCTCCCTCTCACACACACACATTGCACACATGCATACATGTGTATGTTGTGTAAAATAGTTAAGGTAAACAGTGCATACTTTTAAGTGCTTGTTGATATGTGTGCGTGTGAGCAAGATATAACGCAGGCTATAAATTCTGTTAAATGTGAAAGTAAAAAAATAACAAAACAAAAAAAAAAACACTAAAAATAAAATTCGCTTGTAAGATAATTTTGAGGTGATGAAGGCAACTTAAACTTTTGCAAAATTAGTTTGAAATGTGTTAACAAGTAACAAATTAACACCTTCAAATAAACGTATATCTAAATGTTTGCAATTAAACTTGAGTTTAAAGATAGATAATAAAATGCATACACACAACAATCAAGCCTTTAAAATGTTTTTATTTTATTTAAAAAAAAAAATAATAATTTTTTTCATTGAAAACTTTTTTGTTTAGTAGTCAAAAGGGAAATTAGAATATTTCCACATGAGTAAGCAATTGCCCGTTCTCATCATGTAAATGCTTTGAAAGTGTAGTTTTTATTTTCAATTTCAAATCGCCCTTGGCTATTTCTCTTCATACAACAAATAAAAAAAATAAAAAATAAAATCATACGTTCCTGCCCATTTTATTTTTTTAAAAAATATTTCTTCAAGTTATTTTCAATTCAATTTGAAGGTAGCTGCTGCCGCTTGATGTGGATGAAACATGATAAAGATGTTAGTCAGTGCAAATGTTGCTGCTGACAATAATGACTATGGCTACAAGATAAAAATGAGTGTACACATGATATAAATAAAATAACAACAATTTCCTGAAGGAAAGAGCCATAAAAGAAAAATCACAAAAAAAACGTGACAAATTTTCAATTTATTCAATAGAAAATTTTATTTTCTTTTGATTACAAAATAAAGAGGAAATACAAAAATGCTTAATACAAAAGTATAAAAAATTTAAGGTTTCAATTTAAGTTTTTTTTAATTTAAGCAAAAGTAATCAATCAAAAAAAAATTATAAAAAACCTGCAGACTTTTTAAATAATTTTTTTAATACTTCTAAAGCATTTGTATGAATTTTAAAATCTTCCTATTACTTTTGCTTAAAATTATTTTTCATAAAAAATTAATTATTCGAAACAAATATTAAGTTAAAAAAAACTCTACCTAGAAGCAAACACAACACTTGATATCAAATACAATTTCATTAAAATTTAAACAGAAATTCCTTTAGGCATCGAATACTGTAAATTTAGCTTTTGTTATAAATGACTTAAAACATAAGGAAGATGTCCTACAACCCATAAAATAAAATAAAATCTTTTATTTTTTCGTTGGTCTGTCTATGGTCTTTTGTGTTCCATCAAAAACTTACAGAAAAGAAAAATTCCTTTTATTTTCATTGCTTAAGTCTTTCAAATTATAAACAAAACTAAAAAGTAATCAAGTTCGTTGCTTAAGTCTTTTAATTTTTAATACCAAAATTTTGCATCTAGTCAAGTTCGCTGCTTAAGTCTTTTGATTTAAAATACAAACATTCAGGGCAGTTCGCTGCTTAAATTTTTTAAATTTTTTATATACAACTTTTGTATCAAATCATATTCACTGCTTAAGTCTTTTCATATTTTATATACAAATATAATATTAAGTGAAGCTTGTTGCGTAAATCTTTTACCCTCTTTAATGTAAATAATTTATAGTGCTGTGTGAATATGTTACAAGCATAAAAATATAAATACGGGTTATAAAATTTTTTTAGTCTTGTAGGTTTTTTTTTTATCATTCGTTATCTGAAATCACATAACTTATTTCAGATTGTTGTCCGTTTTTTTTTTTTTTTTAGTAAAATATATTTAAAAAATTTAGTTTAATCTTTATTTCGTCTTTTTGTTGTTGTTGCTGTTGTAATTGCAGCCATGCTAAAATTCACACACAAACTTATTACCTGATTAACTTAAGGTTTTCAATTTTAACTCTCTTCTGCCTTTTTTTTCTTCTGCAATGAATTCCTCTTCATCATAATACATTGATAAAGTACATTTTCATTCAAAAGGTTTTTGTTTTAATATTAAACAAGACTGTACTATTTAAATAATTTAAGCGATGAGCTCATCTAGAAAATATGTATGGAAAACAATACATTTTCTATAATTTTTTTATGAAAATCTTGTTTATTCAACCGCAATAACTATATGAAATAATTTTTAACCTGGCCGTAAATAAAAACTAAAGCTTTTGAGAAAAAACCAGTGTTTTGATTACATGCATGAATCTAGCCTCTACTTGTTAATAGAAAATATTGTTGTATTCAGCGAAATAATAATGGCTATTGATAACTTATCAGTACTGCTAATTAAAAATTTCACAATGTACATTTTTGGAAAACAAAAAATACTAAATTGCTGCACCAGCAAAATAAATTTTAGTTTTTCTGGAAAAAAATACACACACAAATTAAAAGATAAAATTTTAGAAAACTCTTAATATTATATTCAACTTTAAAATTAATAAACACATTCAATTTTTTAACTGAAATAGGATCTATCACAGAATTTGTAAAATCGAACCCGTAATTAATATATGCTTGGTAGAAAAAAAAAATAATTTTCACTGCGAACATAAAACAAACAAAATAATTATAGACTTGAATTGTTATTGTAGGATGGCTTGTTTGTAATTATTAGGACACATTAAAATTAACGTTATTTGCATAATAAGTTATAATTAGACCATAACAAAGAGCAATTAATTTAATAATTATTAAAAAACTAAAAAGAAATAAATCAAATGCTGCTAAAATTAAATTATTGAAATGTATCAAACAAAAAACTGTTATGAAGACTTTTTAGCAGACATACGAATTAAAGTCACAAATTTACTTTAGCCATGCAAGAAAAACTAAAAAAAAATTATAGCAGATGATAGAAAATTTTGTTCTATGAAAAAAAATTACGTAGTTTTTCTAGGGGAAAATCGTAATTTTCGAGTTATGGGACTCTAAAATTTTCAATACAAAATTTATGATTTTTCTTAAGAATTGCTTACAGTTTTTGTTTTCTGAGTGTGTATACGTAGGTAGCAGGTTGGGTTTTTGACAGATGCATTTACATATTACAGCGGCCTAAGGATGGTTTGCGTTAAAAAATATAAAGACAAAAAATAATCGGCCGCTACTTCAGTGAAAACCAAGCCACTGTTTTTCTTTTGCTTTTGCTTGGAATCGCAATAGCTAGATAAGCTGGAAGTTTCTTGCAAAATTTATTTGCCTTTTCCTTTTTCTATTGAAATGGCTGTAAATATTTATTTTTAAATCGATATTTCGCTAATTTAATGCTGAAGAAACCGCGCAAAGTAATAGTGAAATATCGATGTAAAAATTAATATTTTTTATAATCCGATCTGAATTTTAATAAACTGGTGTTTTTTGTAAATTTAAAAGTTTTATTTTAAGTTCATGCCAACCGAATTGTTCTTTATTTTTTTTTTTTTATATAAAATAAAGTTTTTTTTTTTTTTGCCTAAACTTATATGATAGTCAGTCAATTTCTAGTAGTTATATTGTGAATGACATACAAACATTAACTGTAACCTCTAACCCACCACCCTATTTTTGCTAGCAACAACTTATTTTATTCATTTATCATACAAAAATTACCGCAGCTAAAGTAAACGGAAATAATTTTCCGGCTTTCAGTAGACACTTTGCATGTTGACAGTTGAAAAACAAAAAAACAAAAATGGAAGAACACTAAAAAACCTTTTTTAGCCTGAATCTTGCAGTTTATTGTGTTGGGGAAAAGTAGGTTTTCAATAAAACACAAGCACTAGAAAACAATACAAAATATAAAAATGTTTTAAATTTAAAAGAATTTGTTACAAGTGATTAGTGTTTCTATTTTAAGTCTAAATTTAACTTATTTTTCTCACATTTAGCCTCGAAATGTATGATTTAGTTTCAAGCTTTTTTTGGTTGAATTTTTTTTGTTTTTCAAAATAGCCTTAAAAAGAATTTTTTTGCAAAATGAAAACGAAAGGAAAAAAGATTTTAAAGTTGGTTATCTCACCCAGTAAGAATTGAATTAAACTGTTAAACTATACTTCTACAACGCTGAGGTCAACCATCATGCTTTAATGATCTACTACAGTCAAATTTTAAGCAATCTGCGTCACTTAGCTTGTGTTTGCAAGTGCATTTTGGTTGGTTATTAAACATTACGGCAAAATGGGCTACGAACTACTACCCCATCCATCATATTTTCCACATTTATCCTCCTGTGATTTTTTTCCAAGCCTGAAGAAATGGCTGGGTTGAATAAAGAGTTCATTACCAAAACAAAAGACTTTTTTGAAGAAAGATTAAAAAAAAAATTACAAAAACTCTGGACTATGTTGAAATATAAAATGCTTAATTGCCAAAAAAATGTATTCAATAAGTTCCGGAGGTACATACTCGTATCAAACAGCCGTCGTAGAAAAACCAAATAATTTGCATAATTGAAATATATCGCTAGCGTCAATTATTTATAAATAAAATGTAAAAACTTATGAGTTCATGTTTATGAATGATGAACAGACCTTAAGAACTGCCTGGTGATAATGAGGTCATTTCGACTGATCCCTATTTGAACACTCTGCAATGCCGAGTCATGAATCTCGTTCAAGTCATTTCTTCTCTGGAATATAAAAATATTTACAAAATTTTTGTTTCAATAAGAATTTAACTTTTGCTCTCGCCCTTAATAATCTAATGCAACACCTTAAAGTAGGGCAAAACTTCAACTTAATAAGGAAATGAAAGTGAAGAATAAGAAAAGGAAAGAAAATAAAATAAAAGTAGGAAGTACATTAACACAATAAAAAAGAAAAAGCCAACTATTCGAAATTTAAATTAAGGTTGAAAACTAGAGTAAATTAAATAAAGTTTTGGTATAAAAAATTATAAAATTTGTCCAGCTGTGGAAAATGTTTTATTATTACATATATTTAAGATTTGGTTTTATTAATTAAATTAAATTAAATTTTACCTTAAATAATTTCCTGTAACTGTGAATATGAAAAACTTGTTGATTGATTTCAGTTATTTAAATAAAAACATTCCAAAATAAATATGGACTATCTTTCACTAGAAAGATGTAACTTGGCAAGTAAATGTGGTTTTGACAATAAAGTCAGGTATTTAAGCTGGGTAATAAAGACTTGCAATAGAAATTTTTAAAAATTTTTAACACTGATAAAACAACTTCGGTTGTGAGAACAAAATTTTTAACTAACAAAAATTTACTTGTGACAATAGAAAATCAGTGTTAAAACTCGAAATATATTTAAATAATAGAAGAAAATTTTTTACTAAATTAACTATCAGCGGTTGATTATCACAACTACATTTTTAATTGGTAAAAAATTTAGTTGTCACAACCGAAGTGTTTTTCTTTATACTCAATATCTACTTCAACTCGACTTTATTTCTCTTTGAGTACTAAGATAAATTAATTTTAAGGAATTTTCAAAGAGCAAAACTATACAGAAAGGAAACTATCCTCTTGATGTCAGGTAGTCAGTCAGCACTGCTAACCCTACGCTTACCTTAGCTAAGCTCAGTTATTTTAAGGGAGTATCTGTCATCCATAACAACTTCACATTTTGTTTTGGGTGCTTCGACATAAAGGTTATATTGGCAGCGAGCTGGCAGACTAAATGCCCAATAGAAAGGCCAATCGTACGTTTAATTGTCTTCATTAAAGGCCTAGATCTGAAATATTGAAGTTAATTTGCTACCCAAAAGTCTAGTTGTAAATAAAATAATAATTTTGAAATATTGGCTGGTTGATTTACGTGGCCGACAAAAGCCGTCAATTGTACTCGCCGAGACAATGTCGAAGGAATTATAAAACATTTGAAATATTTAGGCTGTTAAACAAGATAATTAAAAATGACTTGAAGTCTACTTTTCTTTGCATACAAGCCTTAAGCTTTAACAATTTGTAAAATTTTTATTTTTTGTGTTGTTTGACATTAAAAAAATGTTTTGGTTGTTTAAAAGAAATAAATTTAAAATAAAAATTTTACATGTTTTTTGTTTCTTAAAAAAGAAAATGTAAATTCTTTGATTGATAACATCAATCATAAAAAAATGTAAAATAACTTTATCTAAGCTTTATGTTTAAAAAAATAAAAAAAAAGAAAATGATGTTTCTTAAAAACCCAGGAAAAATCCTTAACCCCCTTCAAATACAAGTTATTCGTATGTAAAATAAATAGCAAAAACTTTAAGCATAAAGAATGTGGAGAAAATTGTAACTTTAAGCAGAAACTAGAAACAGAAAAAGAAATATTACTTTTGTAAATATTGTGTTTTATTATTTATTGTTTAGTTTTTACTTTTCACTTTTCTCCCCCTCTTCCTCTTCCTCTCTGCTTTCTAACAATACAAATAAAAACACTTAAATCTTAAAAAAGAAAGCAACATAAAAATAAATGCGTGTGAGTCCATTTTATAGCTTTAAATTTTAACTTTCTTACAGCAATAAAACTGTTTCTTTTTCTTTCTATTGAAAAATTTTTAAAAGCTTTTTGAACAAGCCTTATAAAAATTTTATTTTATTTTTTTTTTCTGGTAAATATGAACAAGTGGAAAAGCTTGAAGAGCCCCCTGAACTTAAGCTTAATAATATCCATAAAATTTTGTGAAGATTAAGGTTTTGTAAATAATTTTTTTAATGAGCAACTTTGCAAAATGGTCCACATGACTATGCTATCATTAAGCAATACATTTTCAATGAAAAGAAAATAAATTCGGCTGTGCCGAGTTTTATATACCCTTCACTGTGTTAGCTAAATATTTATATTTTTCACTTTCCACATGCTTCTAAAATATCAAAAACATTAAAAAAAAATTAAGTAACTTAAATATCAATATGTTTTAAAATAACCCCTTACGGCATTTGTAAATATATTTTCAATATTAATGGGGAATAGTAAAAATCCCTCAAAGCAAGAGTGCTGGGGTATAAAGGAATTTAAAATAAATTTTTTTAAATAATCCAAAATAATTTTTTAGTATTTGGTCCGTTGCTTACAAATCTAGACAACCTTCAATTTAAAATAATAAATGTCTTATCCAGTAGTCTTCTATGGTTCGTCCCGAAGATACTTTAAATTATTTAAAAAATTTTTTTTTAAACTTCCATGTACCATCGTGATATTGCATTGATGGATTTTAGCAACTTGCGGACGAGCCATAGAAGATTACGATATCGAAAACATATCATTTTAAAGTAGAATTTGTCCAGATTTGTAATCTACTATCTAATAGTTTAAAATTACTTTTCATTATTTAAAATTTTTTTTTTTAAATTTCCATATACCCAGTGAATCATAGAATATTTCAGGATGGGACATATATAATTTTAAAGGAGAGATTGTTCACACTTGTAAACTACCACCCAAATACTCGGAAATTATGTTTGATTATTTTTAAATTTCAATATACCCCAGTGCTGTTTTTCTGAGGAATTTGAAATCTGAAATTTAATTTAATTTAATTTTGTTACTACCAAGGTCACATCTACAACTTAAGCTTACTTTGTTGATTTTTTAAATGATATTTTGTGTTAGACTGGTATTCTAAACGTCCTAGTAAAAATGTTAGAAGTAAGAAAGAGTGCATTATTATGGGGACTGACGCGATTTGTTACAGCTTAAATTGTGAATTTAGTGAAATAAGTTCCAAAAAATTTAAGGTACTTTTTTTATAGAACAACAACTTAATTCATCATGTATAAAATAAACATTACTTGCAAGCTAGAGCTTTTGCTTTCACATTGTGTCATTTATCAAATTGCTTCAAAATAAGCACCACTTTTTACTGGGACCGTAAGTGTTTCTTCATAGAATTTTTTTGTCTTAGAAAAATCCTACTTGGATGCTGAATATTTTCTGCAGTCCCAAAATGAAACTTTCTGCAGTTCTATTTTGTTGCTACCTTTTTCTTTAGAAAATGTTTGCGATTTTTTTTGTTTTATTTTATATAAAGAGAATCATATTTTATCAACTAAAAAATTATACTTTTAATTTTGTGACTGGTAGTAACAAAAGCCATTTTGTTTAAATTATTTTTCATTCACTCTATAGGTTTAATGTATACACACACATACTCGTACAGAATTTTAAATCAATAAATGCGGAAATATACTGGTACCTGAATCCTAAGCAAAATAAAATTGTGATTTTGCTTGAAATGTGATGTATATTCGGCACCCTTTATATACTCAAGTTGCTAATGAAACTCAGTGCATTCGACTAATAAAATGAGGAGTTATGAATGAATACCCGAGAGCATTAAGATTTAATGAATTTATTTTTTTTTTTTGCTTCAAATTGTTTCAAAACAAAAAAAATTTTTTTCCAGCACAAACTTTTTATTGCTCTCACATGTGCTGTTGCCTATTTTTTCTTTTAGTTTTAATTTTTTCATTCTATTTGAAAATTCACTGTTTTGCAATATTTTGGCCTTAATAAACTTTAATTAAATCTTAAAGTTAATTAGATTTCAAATTATAGAAAAAATTCTGTTTTTTTTTTAAGGAAACTAAGGAAAAACAATAAAACTTTGACTGTTTCTGTTTTTTTTTAAATGAAATTTATTTTGTTGTTGGAAGCAATAAAAACCTTCTTTAGCAAAACTTTGTAGTTCAACAAAAACAACCACAAATTTCAACTAAAAAGCTAAAAAATTTCACAAGTGAAAGGAAGCTTTAGACTCTAAATATGATAATTCCTTTTTTATTTCTCAATTAAACTAAATTCAAAATTTAAACAATTAAAGATTTTTATGGCTGCATAATTTTATTATTTAATTTTAACAAAAATAAGATTCCAAATCTGCTATTTTAAATATAGCGACTATAAACAGTCCCAATAATATATAAAAATAAAATACTATGGTAACACATGGGGTCGAATTTTATATAAAAACAACAGCAAGCTTAAAATTAGCTTAAAATTTACAACAGCAAATCTAGTTGTTTGACTAAACATTTCCTTTTTTTCCTTAGTTTCTGCTTGTGTTGAACTTCAAACCAGCTAAATAGTCCCTTTCGTTTTTGTTAGCAACAAGGCTAGTTTTGCCAGACAACTGCTTCAAAAATTAAAACAAACACATAAAGGAAAATAAAAACAGAATAAAGAATAACAAGTAGCTGCCAAGGGATACATTTTAAGCTAAAGCAAGAATTATGTATTTTCAGCAAAACTCACATTCGTTTTGATAATAATTTTCCAGTTTTTCTATTTCTATTACGTTCTTGTTTCCACATACCACTAGTGACTGAGTATGAATATGAATTCTGTTTCATATATTTTATTTATTTTTTTTTTTATTTAAAAAAACTCAAAAAAAAAAAAATCTCTGCAACATAAACAGACGGTTGTAAAATATTTTCTCACCTCAAGGCACAGTAAATGACAGCAACATAAAAATTAACAAACACAAAAGTGTAAATGTTAATGGTGAGTGTGCTACTCTGTGGTCTGCAACGGTGACATAATAAATATAATTAAGAATGGCTAAAAAGTTTTGTTAGAAACACAACATTTACTAGCTAAAGACAACTACTTATGGTAGAAAAAATATATCATTAAGGAAATATTAAAAAAGATGTCTCCTGTGGACCTATATAAGCTTTTTAGTTCAAGTTTAATTAAAAAAGTAAAGTAAGTCTCGATTTTAATGTTTCATAAATGAAAAGTTATTGAACCATAATCATAAGAATTTCCTGAATTTAAAATCGTTTTTAGTGTCATTATTTTTCATATATAAAAAAAGTTGTAACTACTGCTTGTGACAGAGGAAATCAAAAAAAAAAAAAAGCTCCCATCTGGCTGTCAATACAATTAAAGTGGAAAATTTTCCATAATGGATTTATTTTGGCTGCAGTGAGCAGGTTATTTGTTCAACCTCATAAATTCTACTACTTCTAAATGTAATTCTAATTTTATTATTATTTAATATCATTGCGACATATAAGATCTATCGTGCAAGCCAATAGCAAAAAAAATTTCTTACGAATCTCGTTAAGGTTGCAGGCTTCAATTTTAAAATATTTTCTGAGCCCTACAGTGCCTAGATAACTCATTCTGCATCTTGTCGTCGCTGGGTAAGTCACAACACCTATTCCAACTTTTCTTGTCTCTCTTGATAAACTCATCGAGAATTATACACATCCTGCTCATGCCGATTACGAGCAAGGTCCTTATTTATCGCACAGAAAACTTTTTGGCCTATAAACAGCAGGCTAAGGAACAAATTATGCTTTCTAGAATGAGTAATGCTTATATATAATCTATGGAACGTAGCGCTCTAAATGATGCTTAGAAGCACAAAATATAACTGACGTTAGCGAGTTTATTTTGATGAGTTTTAAAAGACTTATTGTGACTCTACTCCCATTTTTCAAATACTTTCCAAATTTAGAATTCATTAAGAATTAAAAAAGAATTTAAATCGTATCCAAGTTGCATTTTTGAAAAGCATTCCTTCCGGTTTTATACAGGCACATGTATTTTTAAATTAATTTTTTAAATTAAATTATTTATTTTACAAATTTGTTTTATGTAATTTTGCTATTAACAGCTCTATAGCAGGAAACTGGACCTCAGCTAGGAACTCGCCCGCAAAGATTCAGAATATACATAAGGAATAAACCCTAGTCTAAATTGGATCACCAATCTAAGCCGTTTTTAGCGACTAGCGCTATTCTCTACCCACTAAACCAAACAAAAATAGAGTTGAAAACGCTAAATTAAAGAAAATAAATAATATGCCATTACTGGTCAACGATAACAAAACAAAAAAAATTGTTTTGCAAGCAACTTCACTACAAAATGCGCTGTCAAAATTAGATTTTTCAATCGTGCAAAGTTGCTGTCAAGCTAGCTCTTATGCTCTACACATTTTGAGAATTTTTGACAGAAAAAAAAGCTTGGAGCACCTATGTAACGATAGCTAAGGTCTAAGACATTGAAAAATATTTATCACATAAAAGAAAATGCGCTTATGGGTAGATGCTTGCACATGTTTAAAAGCTGAGAAGGAGAATTTCAAAAATGGCCACCCACATAAAACAAAAGTAATATGCAGATTTATAAGTGAATGTAATCTAAACTCTCAATTTATATGTTTCTAAATCTATTTATATACAAGCACATGCATAAAAGAATAGACTAGCCCATGTAAATACAGAATGTGTATGTACTCGTACTCTAAAAACAAGAGCTCTTTGTTATAATTCCATAATCTATGGCATTTGTATGGGAAACCATTGTGTAGAAGAAAATTATTATCATTTATAATCCAACGAGTCTACTTTGTTCCAATTAAGGATACTCTTGCACACACATGGACACTCGTAAGCATTTGCACAGAAGGACATTCATTGGCTTAATAACATGATTTGTACATGTTAGTGTATATGAATCTTTATCTGTAAGTGTGTATTAGTATTATTATTTTTGTCTGTTTACATGCAGTCCTACGTACACGTTTGAATTCTTAAATTCATATTTTATAATTTAACATTCACCTTTGCCACAAAAAGGACTCCCTTTATTTATAGATATTGAAACTGTTGCCACTGGTTGTTTTTATTGGTGGACAACTGATGTTGTCGCTATTTGTTATGGCTGCAAAGACTCTGAGACATTTGAGCTGTTAGTTTTGAAAGTGGTATAAGTTAATTTTGTTTTGTAGAAAGTGAGTCAGCAATAATTTTAGTAAGATGGTGTCTATAACTTACTAAAAGTACCGCAAAACAATTTTTTTTAAAGTGGACTTGTATGACTTTTAAAAATAACAGCTCATTTAATGATTTTTTTTTTTAATGATTCATGTGTAAAATACGTGATTTCTTTTGTTAATTTCTTGTTTGCTTTTTTTTTTTTTAACAAAAAAAAAAAATTGTAAGGACCTTCGATAAATTGTTTTTTTTTTTCCTTTTTTTAGGAAATGTGTGCGTATTTTAAGGTATTATTTTTCTCTCCTTTCTGCTACATTCTTACTCAATTTTGATTTAGGTTTTTGCTGTTACAAGTTTAATTAATAAACCTGGCCATACATAACTCATGCTTTGGCAGCAACGTAGCTTAATCGTATTTCGTATTGTTGAAAAAAAATATTGATTTTGTAATTGTTGCCGACACTTTGATTGATGATATTTAAAGGTTGGCTATTTATTTGTAGCAAGTTTTAAGGCCATGTTAACAAATTAGCCAATTCCTTTTTAAGTAGAAATTTGTTTTGACTGTCTGCCAACAACTTGGTTGAATTTTGACTAGGCAAATTGAAACGGGAAATCTTTAAATTTAATTTGAATTACAATTTATTACACCCAAATTTACTATATTGGAATGTATTGGGCTGCAGAGCAATTTAAAGTCAAGTCACAAACTAGTACATGCCTCTAAATATGGCGTTATGTGAGCAGCTTACGTTTTCTTAATTAATGACAAATGTAATGGAATTATTTTTACTTCTAATTTATGGTTAAAGTTTTTACTAATACAGAATTTATCTCATGTCACAGAAATGATTCGTTAAAGCATTAGTTTAATAAAATCAAAATATGAGCTTGTAAGTGTTGCTAAAAAAAGACACTGAAGGATGTAAAAAAATCTCATAAAATTTTTAGTTTAGTGTGTTCTTGTGATAATGCTAACTAATAAGTGCTAAAGTCTCATGCGGCTCATTTACAGTCAAGTTTGCTACCAGTTAATTAATTGACCAATCCGCAAAAACTGACCCATACACTTTAAAAAAATCTCATTGAATTTTTTAATACCAGTCGCCAATCAACCAAAAAATAATTCTTTTTCTTTTACGTTTTTAGTTCCTTTATGTTTTGCTTTAATAATTTCATTTAGTTAAATTATCTGTAACAATTTAAGTAAAAATGCCTTTTTTATTGAAGCCAAATAATATTTCTTATTTTCAATTTCAAAATTTAAATTATTTTTGAAATAGAGAAAAATTTAAATAATTTTATAGTTTCTTGATTTCTTTGGTGTTTTTCTTTATTTAATTAAAAAAAAAAAAAAAAAAAAATAAACCTTTTTTTCTTGCTGTGTATGTCTTTTACTATTTTTAACAGCGATCCTGAAATAAGAAAATAAAAAAAGAATTAAAATGATATACAAGCGCCAGCAACAGTTCAACATCATGATTTCTTTTACAAATCATTCCATCAGATAAAACCAACAAAATACAACAACCACAATTTACAATCAAAAAACTCTGAACTCACAATTCAAAATTGTTTAACAATTAACCAGCAAACAAACATTAGATGGTTACAAATTAAAAAAAAAAATTATTTAAAACTAGCTTTTGATCTGATCACCAAAAAAAGATTTTAAATTTTTTATAAAAATCACATAAGCTTCATATGTATTTAAAAAATATGTAAAATTGCGATTTTCCCTATTAAAAAATATTTATGTTTTTCAAACCCAAAATAAAACAAAAAATGATTTTTTAAAAATCTGAAAATAGACTACAAAGTTTAATTTTCGAATAAAGTATTCGAATTGAATATGTTTTTCCAACTTTTGTTTGTTTTTACTAAAACAAAAATAATAATAAAACACACACATATTCACAAAAAAAAATCCTTTCTTATTCCTTAAACGCATTAAAATAAGTCTTTCTGTTTTATCTAAAAAAATTACGTAGACTTTTTAATGAAATTTATGAAAAAAAATTATATGAAAAATCTTTATGCTGACATTAAAGGCTACTTAATTTTTTTAAAAGCAGGGTTTTCTTTAACAGTTTCAGCTGAGCCAGCAATTATGAGCTAGTCTTTCAGTCAGTTAGTTAGTAATTCAGTAGTTCTACTTTCTTAAATTTAATTTTTCGTTTGAAAATTAAAGAAAGAAAAAGATTTTTTATTTTATTTATTAGCCTTTTTTCTTTGCTTAAATAATATTCTTTCTGTTGTGTTTAGCGCAAACTTCTTCACAGCCCACTCTTTACGGACATCAATACCAACAACGAATTCAATTTAAAAATAATTTTTCATTTTAAAGTTATGTGTTTGCTGGGCAAAACCTTATTGTGTGTGCTGAGCTCTAAATATTTAGCCATGAAAAACTCATAAAAAAAAGTAAAAATTACCACCTTTAGATGGCATACCTGAGTAATTTTTTTTTTTTTACTTTTTTATCTTTACGGTTTACCAGACATTTGTTTTTTCCTTTCCATAATTTGATGTCTTGTTTTTGTTCCATGTCAACTGCAGTTTTTTTTTTAACTCGAACAAAAAACAAATAATTTAAACTGAAGGAAGAAAGAAAAACTGGCAAATGAAAATCAGTGCTAATTTAACTTGTTGCTGTATATGTGACTCAAATAAAAAAATTTTGTTTTGTTTTTTAGCTGCAAATGAAAGGATGATTATAACATAAACAATAATAATCTCTGGTCACTAACAATAACAAGCAGCCCAAGTTGAAAATATGCTCTGGGGAAAAATCACCTTAATAGAAATATTTTACAACAAATAAGAAAAATGAAAATAAGTGTTAAAAAATATAGAAAATTAACAAAATTTTGTTCTTTTACCTGAAATAATTTTGCCCAAACATCGAGCTTCTGGTTTTTATTTGCCTGTTAATAAAAAATATTTTATTTCTTGTTGTTATCAACTTTTTGACTGTCTTTTACGAATAAAAGAAGAGTAAAAATTTATAGCAAAAAAAAAAAAAAAGTTTATTTTAAAGAATACCGGCAATTTGCCTTCTTCTCTTCAAGCCATAAAAAGAATATTTTTTGGTATTTATTCTTTATGCTGTTGCTGTTGTTATTTAAATTGTTATGGTTTTTATTATTACTCTCTGGCAAAAACGCGAAAATCTCTGGCAATTTAGATTTTTCTATCCCGCTAACATGCACAATCATAAAGAAAGTCACGGCATTTAATATCAGGTGCTTGCTGCCATTATTTTTTAGGCTGTTTAAAAAGCACATTTAAGATTTTGCAGAAAAAATATTTTTAAAATATAAAATAAAACCGGCTAATTATAAGCAAAATTGATGATGCAAATATGGGTAAGATAAAGGATAAAATACAGCAAACAATTTTATTTAACGACTAGAAAATAATAACCCTAAAGTCTCTATTAAAAACAAGATTAACTTTTTTATGGTTTTAAATTGATAAGGTTTCTTTGTATATTAAAATTGTATTTATTTCTCTTTATTTTTGGGCAACAATAATTTCTTAAAAACCATAAAAACAAAAAACAAATCTTTTAAAAGTGAATTTTAATTAATTTGATTTTATTTCATTTGAAGTAGCCAGAGAGAGAGAGAGAGAGAGAGACGATTCCAAATGTTTTTTTTTTTTTTTGTTTTTATTAACAATATCTAAAGGTAATGGCAAAACATAAAAAAAAAAATATTTAACATTTTCGGTTAAAAAAAATATAATAAAATACATTTAACCGCACTTGTTTATTCCCAGCTCTGCATAAATTACTGAAGAAAAAAATTATGTTGCATTTAAGAGGCTAGAAATAAATAAAGTAAATACAAACATAAATAGGGCCTTGCACAAGCTAAGCTTGAATTACTTACAAGGACTTTTTGTTTCAAAATAGTACATATCGCCATACGTTTTCAAAAAAGCTCTAAATTACAAAAAATAAAATAATTTTTTTTAATTTTTTATGATATACATACCACATCTATTGCTGAAATATTTTTCACTAGAGGGTTAAAAGGTTCTAGAAAAATATTTCTCATAGTTTGCTGAAAATTGCATATACGTAAAATGGAGCACTCTCATGGTTACCTATGCCGATTCACAATCATAATTGCAAAAAAAAAGGAAAATTTTAAGCCCCATTTTAAAAAAAGTTCGAATGTAAATTTTCAAAACTCCGATATGCATACCGTTTTGGTCTCTTCTAAATATAAAAGGTAAATAAAAATTGGGCAAATCCGATATAAAAAAAAATAAAAGATTTTCTCAGTATTTTTTATTTTTTTTAGTTCTTTTTTCTACAAAAATGAAGTCTAGAGATTAAATTGTTAGATTTTTTAGCTTTTGAAATTAATAAAAAAATTTTTGCTTAAACATTTTATGGCAATTACTTAGCCAAAAGAAAGATCCATTATTTTATGCTATAGCGGAACTAAAACCAAAAGTAACTCTGACACTCAATAAGTATGAACATTTAATTTAAATTCTTTGATATTAAAAACAGAAACAATAAGCAGATTGCTTTCCCAACAGAAGGACCCATTAAACACTCTAAAATTCCATTAACATCTTTCTTCTACACATTCCAAAAGCAACTGGAGCTAAACAAGAATGGCCTCAGTTTTCTACTTGAATGGCTTATTAAGCTCTTTGATTTTAAATATCATCAATATACAGAAAAAAATATAAAGACTTTATTATCAAAATGTGCTTGGTTTTTAACTACTCGATCTTAGAGTTTCATAAAGCAAGACTCTTGGGATTTGACTCTCAGGGAAGTGATTAGCTTAACATAAGGCCAACAACGGGAACATTGAACTTGTGCGGCTGTACAAAAGATCCTCTACATAGCGCCACATAAGGCTCAATAATGAAATTCTTTTACTCTTGCAAAACTCGTTTTATTCTATTCTGCATAGAGCCCATCCACATGCAGAGCAGAATAAAAGTCGTTTAATAAACATTTCTGTTCCTAAAAAATACTTTAATATTTTCTGATTTTATTTTTGCTTATCAATGTTATAGATTTTCTACATCAAGACTTGTTTCTAGTAAAATAAACTAAATTTTCTAAGCTTCCTTTTTTCACTGTGTGGTTGTCTTCTTTTAAATTTTATTTTTACATCAATAAAAAAATTTATGTTAAAAAGCTTTTAAAAAGATTTGTGTTTATGTATGCAAAGTATGTGTTTGTATGTGAAATTATAATGATGATGCTGAGTATGGTATGACACCAAAGCATGTAAATGGATACTAAAGATATTAAAAATACCTTTCAACTACAATACAGTCAATATATAAATTTCATTTCAAATCCATTACTGTATCACACTATTACCATTAATACCAATTCCACCAGCAAGAATATCCTTTCAGGAACAACAATAAATGGAAGATAATTTTTCTTTGACAATTTCCACTCCATAGATTGAATAAAAAAGGTTTGAAAAAATAAAAATCATAAAATGTTTTTAAAAATGGTTAAAAAAAAAAGAGACAACGAAAGAAACGCTAGTAAATAACAAAAAAGTTTTCATTTTTCATAACATTTTAAAAGGTTTGTGGTCATTGTTCTGTAAGTTATTTATTCTTAATTCGTTTTGGCTCAATGAGTTCTAGTAATTCAAATTTGTATTGTGTAAATATATTTAACAAGCTCATTATGTCCTTTTTAAGCTCTTTGTAAAATATTCGTAACACAAGTTAAATTCGGCTGTGCCGAGTCTTATATACCCTTCACTGTGCTAGCGAAATATTAAAATTTTTCACTTTCCACAGTCTTCTAAAATATCAGAAACAAAAAAACTTAAATGAGTGAAGATAAATATGCCGCGTTAAATATATTTTACGTATTTTTGTACTTGTAAATATATTTTCAGTATTAATGGCATATTTATGAAATATGTCTTACGTCTATATCTATTTTTAGCAGCAGTTTAGCGGAGATCGTCTACATTTGTAACCTATCAAACAAATATTCATATATTATTTGGATATTTTAATATATTTTTTAAGTTTTCATATTCTCCAGTGCTGGTGATTTTGAAGGGTTTTGGCAATTTCCGTTTTGCATCATAGAATAAAAACTAGGAAATTACCCGTAAATGCTAAAACATTTCCAGAAAACGTAGAATTTATAAATTTCATTCCAGTTTGGTTTCAGTAAGTTTCTGTTGCAAAATTGGGAATGGTGCCTCAGCAAAGTGGTTATTGTTAAAAATCCCTCAGAAGAAGAGTACTGGGGTAGGAGGGAATTTCATAAATTTTTTAAAAATAATACAAAGATTTCTCCGAGTACTTCTGCGACAAATTAAAAATTTAGATGACCTCCTGTTAAAAATGACATGTATCTCAACCCGTAATATTCTATGGTTCGTTTGCAATCTCTTAGAGAAATCAACGTATTTATGCACATTTCTATCTATGTCTCCTAAACATCCGAGTATTTATAAGTATGTCATATGAAAAGATATTTACAAATACTAAAAACCCTAAGGAATTAGGTGAAAACATACTTAACTCACCATATTTATATTCACTCACTTAAAAAAATTATGTAACTGAAACACTTGTTTGTTAAGCTTGAGGTCATATTAAATATAAAAATTTTTTTATTTATTATTGGAGAAGAAATATCAATAAAAAAATAAATTTTTATAATACGACCTCAACTTAAAAATCTAGCCGTTTCAATAAAAAAGGTTATATAAACTTACAATTAAAAAGTTATAAAAAAAGAAATGACAAATATTGAGATCAAATGATTTTCTTTGACTACATTTTTTTTATTAATCTGAAAATAAATAATTAATTGCAGTTCAAGAAACTAAAATGAAAAAGTTCTAAGAAAAAATCCGTTCGGAGAACCTCGTTTTTAAGAGCAATAAAATGACTGCAGGCACTAAATTTTTAAATTAATAAAAAAAGAAATTCTAAGAAAGATTTAAAATAGGAATAGAAATCATATATAATTTAATTTAAATAAAAAATAAAACAAATTCTCTTTCATCAAGACAGCATGCTGCCGCAATCAAGTGATTGTGCCAGCCGATTGACCGTGTATGGGCTTAAGGTGTGATTGTACCAGCTGCTGGTGCAAAATCAAAATTAGTTTGATACTTTTGTGATGGCACCAGCATGCCTTGTATCATTTAAAGCAAAATATTTTAGGTGGTAACATGATAATGAACGTGCGAGAAAATTTTTTTTGGAGGAATTCCTTATTTTATATAAATCGATGCCGTACCTATGGAAAATAAAAAGCGAATATTATTGCAATCGTGACCTAAAAAATAAATGCCACAACAAAATGATAAAAATATTAAATAGAGAAAAAGTTGTTAAAAAAAAATATTTGTTTTCCGCCCAAACTGTATTCATTCATTTCTTAAAAACACATTTTTTTCATCTGTCTGAAATAAAGTGTATAAAATAGTCATCATTTTTAACCACTAACAGCAGACAGATTTTTTGCTTTCAATTTAAATTTTGTAAACTTGGTAATCTTCTTTCCTAAATATAATATTATATTCGGAATTCACCTACTCGTTTTCGAGAATTTTTTTTTTTATAATATTTTTTTCTATGAAATTAGAGGTTTTTCTGTGTGCGAGCCACTTGAAACTACATAAGAAAAAATTTTGTGCAGATAAAAGTTTTGTTTGCAACAACTAGGTGAATTCCGTCGTAACAAAAACTACTGAAAAAGAGACTTCTATAATATTGAGTGAAAATATCAATAAAGTATAAAAAGAAGGAAAATAAATAAAATTGTACATGACAGTTAAGTAAATCAAAATTGAAACAGAATATAGAATAAAATAAAATATTAACTAAAGCTGACGAATAGCAAACAAAACAAGAAGCAAATAATTGTTAGACTCAAAAACGGTTACTAGGTCAGTAACATTTACATGACCAAACATGATGGATAATTCATGAAATAGTTAAGGGTTCGCATGTACGCATGCATGCATTAACATACGAAACTCAGCCACATAACAGCAGCAGCTATGTAAATGAGAAAATAAAACATCCAGCCATAACGAGAAAAACAAAATATTATTTAGGATAAGTGTAAGGAATGTTGTCAATTCAGTGCTTTTAATGATTTTTGGTGCTTTTTTTAAAAGATTCTTTTTAGTCCTTGATTTGAAACTTTTGTGTAAGTTTTCTTTGCTATTTTTATGAATTTTTATACAAAAATTCCTAGACAATTTGAGCGCTTTATATTTGAAATGTGTTGTGAACACAATTTCTGCTGGAATTGCACAAATTTCCTATTTGGATTCTGTGACGTGGCTCTCTTTGTAATTTGTGAACAAGATATGTTGTAAATAAGTGTTTTTGTTTTGCATTAAAAATCTGTGGAAGATTTTTAAAAAATGAATTGTTACGCATAAAATATTTAGACTCTCAAGACTTCAACAAAATATAGGTTTTGAGTTTGATGTTTTTTTTAAATCTTGGTTTTGGTGCTTTTTGAAATCGACAAGTTGAGTAGAAGTTTTACATAGTAAATAAAGGAAAGAGAGTGAGAGATATAGAGATATTGAAAAAAAAGCAAAAGGAAATGTTATTAACAGAGACAGTTTTCTCTAAATGTTCTCAGCATTCAGTGAGAGTGGGAAATTTTATAGCAGAAGCAGTAAATGAAATTCCTTTTTTTGCAGCATTTTAAACAGAGCTAAAGTATAAAGAGATTTTTAGTAGTTTAGAAAACCTGTTGTTTTAAAATGGATACATTTTTGTTATAAATTTTTAAGCGAGAGAACATCGTTAACATAAAGTGCTAAAAATGTTAATTCTGTGTTGTTGCAGACAAATTCATTTCATTAACTTGAAACAGCAACATAAGCAGAATAGCAGCAGCAAAATAAGTCAACGTTTATTACTTCTGTTAAAGCTGCAGCCGTTGTTTGATTTAGCTACTGCATACAGTGCAGCAGTTGTTTTAGTACAAGATGCTGGAGCCAAATATATTCAATTGAGTAAAATATTATTTTTTAGCTAGAAAAATCACGCATTTGTAAAGTTAGCTTTTAGCACAAATATAAAAAAAATTAAATTATTACTCACAGGTTTGTATGAATCTCATACCAAACATTTAAATAGCACAAAAATAAAACCCTTGAATGGCTTTGCATAAGAAAAGAACTTATTTTGAGGTTTAAAGAATATTTTAATTCCCAAGTAATTTTAGTACTTTTTAGAACCTGCACTGTGGCAGATTCTTTGCCACATAAAATACAGGAAATATTAAAACGTAAAAATATTGTGAATGGGTGCATCTATTATTTTCTTTTTTTTTTAATACTGAGGGCTATTATAAAGAATTAATATTAATTTTTAAGCAAAAAATTTTTTAGTAATTTTTGCTTAAAATAAAGCAAACGAAATTTAAATTTTAATAAAAAATTAAAAACTTAGTTTCATTAAAGCAAAGTAATTTTTAAAATTTTAAAAAAATTAAAAAAAATTAATGTGCTATTTTCACAATAAAAAACTTGAATTTGCCTAGAAATCTTAATAAGAAAAGCAAGTGTTTTTCATACAAATTTTCCAGACTAATTGATAACTTGTATTAGCAAAATAGCACAAAAATTTATTTCTCTTGTCATATAACTCACACACACAATCATCAGCAGCTACTTAAAAAAAAATTTATGCATAAATAAAATTTGACATAAAAAAAGAATAAAGAAATACATTAAACATTACGGTTTTACAGAGTATTTATTTTCAACAGTGTAACATTAACTATCGCTTTGACTAAAGCCATTAGTACATACGAGTACATACGTACCTTAAGTCTGCACTTTTATGTTGAAATTGTATGTTGAATTGTATGCAAAAAGATGAAAGAATTCTAGCAGAAAAAATTAACAAGATTGTAAAAAAATTGATTAAATTGGTTTAAATTATTTTATTATTATTGATTTTGTTCTTTTTTTTTTCAATTGTTTACATGTATCAGCTGTGTACCCATCAAACCGTTTCTAAGACGTAACTGTTGAACTCAACAGTTGTCTAGCAGGTGAGCTCATTAGCTATGTCTTATGAACACACTCATTATGTTATACGTAGGTAAAGATGAAGTGGTAGCTAACTTATATTTTCATTTAAATTAATGTAATATTGTCATGGATTGCCATCTCAAGTGTCTTTGGGTTGTCCTTGACAGAAATTTGTGTTCTAGTTCTCATGTTGATCTATTATCAGGCGGTATAGAGGCTACACTGCACCTGAAAGCTCTACTCATCTAACTATACTTGCCCCTACATGTTAAGCTAAAATTAACACAGACTGTGATAATGATACAAATCATTTACTCAATTAAATTGGTTTCGGTCACATTGTTAATGCGTCGGTTTCAGCACACATGAATGAACTCATATTGATATTTTTGTTTCTTGAGTCCATGAATTTGTTCAATATCATAATTTGGTAAACCTTTAGAAATAATAACTTTGCTGCTCTTTTTTTCGTTTTCAACGTTTCTTTTTGAATTGAGGTAAGCTGGAACTGTTTGGGTATCTTCTCTCATTCAAATTAATTAATTTTTTAAAGGTTTTTCTTGCTATACTTAAAAATCAGTCTTTTTCAAATTAACAATTTGTCTTACATGTGGGCAAAAAGCATTAATTCCTTTTTGTAATTTGAAACCATTAAATCTAATGAATATTAGAAATAAATTTTGTAATAAAAAAGTCTCTAGACAGATAGATACCGCAAAAGGACATCCACTATATTTTTATAATTATTTTTTTTTTTGTTTTGTATTACAATTTGCGTAATTGATGCTGCATTCATAGTGTAATTATTTACTCTAATGTTATTCTAATGCGTATTTAATTTTTAATTGCTAATAATAGATATTGAATTACAAATAGTCAGTCGCACAACTTTAATTATTTAAAAACATTGAAATTTTATGTAATCCATGCGTAAAACACATTAAAAGCTCATAAATAAACAATTGAATTTATTTGATTGTAAATTATTTAATGTTGCTGAAAGTGCTATTGAAAATAATAAATTAAATTAAATAAATAACATGTAGTTGCAGATAATGATTATTTAGAATGATGACAAGAGGAAAAAAGAATTATTAAAATTTTGTGATTCACTTGTAAAAGCATATTAAAAATTTCAGAACTTTAATAATCAATAAATTATTAAGTTTAATAAACCAGAAAAAGCTCAAATAAACTTAAAAAAATTTTTTTTAGTTGTAGACAAAATCCAAGCAAATAAATATTTGCATTTTGAAAAAATAGAATTCACTTATGTGCAAAAGAATACATATGGCGTTTTCTTTTCTATCATAAATTTTGCAGATATAATTAGATTATATCACGCAAATGCCAGGGCGAAAATATTTAAATTTTTTTTTGTTGGCCAGTGTAATGAATACAATTTAAATAACAAATTGTTAAAATAAAAATATTTTATTCACAAAAGGAAATATCATTTTTAGTTAAATTTCATATACTAAAAAACACTAACAATTTCTCATTAAAAATTTTTTAGTTTCCTTTTTTTTATGGATCAAGGTCTAAATAATAGATGAAAAAGAAATGTATTACTTTTTATTATTATTTCTATTTTCAACTTTTCAATTAAAATGAAGTGGAAATGAAATGAAAAATATTTAAAAAACAATTATTAAGAATTAACGAAAAAGAAAATTTTCACAAAAGTACCACATCAGATTCAAATGTTCTCCCAATATTAACAAGGGCCTTTTTCTTTGCTTGAAAGAGTTTTTAGTTGGTCAATGTATTAAAATTATTAAAAAAAAAAAATTTATTTGACCGTTTCTTTTATAATTTTTTTTCCAACCTTTAGCTAGGAAAATCTTGTTGTTTTAATTAAAATAAGAAAATATTAATAAAATTTGTTATATAATATAATAAAAATTTAAACCAAATTAAAAAATTTAAATACTTCAAAGGGTTTGTGCTTTCATATGGAAATTTAATTGGTTTAAATATTTCTGGTTTTTTTTTAATCAAAAAAAAAAAAAAAAAAAATAAAAAATAAAAAATCCTTTATGAGCAGTAACATGTGCAAATGAAATTTAATTAGAATTAAAAATAAATAAAAAATTTTATATAAATAATGATCTGAAAAAAGGCTTATTTATAGCACTTGTAGAGCATAGTATGTGCTTATTCAAGAATGATATAATAGAAAACAAGATTATGCCATGTGCATGATTTGTACACTGTTTACAGAAAAAAATAATAAATTTCTCAGGGCGCCCAAATAAGAAAAACTCTGACATGGTTCCTTTGTGAAGAAAGATAGCACTACAGATAGAAAAGTGAAAGGAAAGGAAATAAATAAAAAGACAGATAGAGAATAAGAGTCTGTCATTTAAACCAAGCGCTACTTCTAACGAAGCCATATAGTAAGTCGACAGTTATATTCCTGCAGGCGGCGATCTACAAAGTGAATCATATGCCGCTTCTCCAGGGCTGGACACTGGCAAAGGAGGTGTCTTCTCTTCCTCCTCATCTCGACAACTTCTACAGTAATCGTTGTATGGCAAACCCATTCTTCTAGCGTGGTTGCCAAAATTGCAGTGGAATATTACTACAGCCACCATATTTCTCAGCCGGGCTCTTTGCAGCCCCAATAAATCCCTACTGCGATTGTTATCTAGACTAGAACAGATCATCCTCGCCATATTACACGTCAGTTCGTCTTTTCATCTGGACTGTGCTCTTTGCAAAAATATGCTCTCCATCCACTTAAAAAAAATCTAGTTAGTGGTTATTTTATCGCTATTTAAAAAAAAAAAAGTAGACTTATACCACTTTAAAAAAAACAGCTTAAATACGAAAGCTTAACAGTACAAAAATTAACTCTATTAAAAATGGGTCTTAAAATAAAATTACGCAAACAAAAAAATTTTTTTTTATAATTTTTTACCAATTTAATTTTTCAAAAAGTCATTCGTAATATGTGCAGTTACATTATATCACATAACTTTACAAAACAACATAAAAACCTTCATTTATTTTAATATTTTCTTAACTTAAAAAGTGCGTTTTTACTTATTTTTATTATTAATTTGTATCAAAATATTAATCTTTATTTGAGCTTAATTCCAGAAATTGTGTTGATTTTTAAATTTATTCTTTTACTCATGATATTCTCATGAGTTATTTATTCAGTACAATAAATAATGATGGGGATAGCATATCTATATTTATTAAATATCTTTATTTATATTTAGTATTTTTATTTTTTTTAAATAAATTTTTTTGGTAAATACGAAAAAAAATTCTTAAAGTTTTTCTGTTCAGAATAAAAATTTAAAAAATTTTTCTATAAGAGTGTCAGTAAATTGCAAACCTTAAAGAATAATTTTCGAGTAATGACACTATTGAATTGAGAGAGGAATTTAAGCAGTTGATTACTCGTTTTATAATCGTGTGTACTGCACGATTGAAAGTATACTCGTATCTACAATAAAAGCATTTTTTTTTAAATTAATAATTCAACCAGGGATTCAACAGTGATTAAAAATTTTTGCTATCATGTTTTAACTACTATTTTAGTCTTTCCATTTTACTTAACATTTTAAAAATTCACGACGCAGAAGAAAAGAAGTTTATTGCAATTTTGCCAAGCCATGCATGCATACCAACGAACGCATAAATGAATACCTTCATTTTATAACAATTCAAAAGATTTCTTTTTTTTAAATGTATCACAGAACACTCTTCTACTTGTTTATTTTCTTCATTTTTCTAGTTATGTTTTCCAATTTGTTTTTTTAAATTTCCAGCATACATGCGGCTGTGAAAATTAATTTCTATGAAAAATTGCAATCTAAATCCTGACTTGTAAAAAAAAACCCGGTTCCTTAATACTTTTGCTTCCCACTTTTTTATTTTAAAATTCTTGCACACATTCATTTTTTAAACTTTATGGAAGATATTTAAAAAAAAAAAAACTAACTCCCTTTCAAGAGAAGACGTCTTTTTCAACAAACTGAAACTCGTGGAAACAATTACTCTAATGAAAACTGTAAAAGGACACTTGTTTAGTTATTTGCAACAGGTTTAAGATTTAAAGCTTAACATTGGTATTCAAAAAGTAGAAAGAAGAAAAGAAGTAGGTTTTAGTTTTGTTCTTTCTTGTTTGATTTCAGTTATTTAAATTTTAAGGAAATCTTTAATTAATTTTAGTACAAGCTTAAAGCCAATTCTGGTTGGTTAGTTGACGTAGGTAGCTGCCAACGGTCATAAATTATATTTTAAATTATATTTTAAACCAAAGGACGAAGGCCACAGCAGCCAGTTCCTATAATGTTATTAATACGTAAATTTATTTACTATTAATAAATAAAAATAAATAAATAAATATTTTAAACCACTACTGACCAAGACAATATTATGAAATGCTAAGCGAACCCGTGTATAGTATTAAAATAAAAAGCTATCTCAGTCTAATTAATGAAAGTTTTATATAAAATATGTGTTTCAAAGCTAGAAAGCATTTTCTATTTCTTATAATTTTATTAAAAATTGAGCTCCAAAAAAAAAAAAAAATTGGTGCGCCAAGCGTTTTTTATCTGCCAAAAATTCCCATGAAACACACCGAAAAAGCGTGGTGCAATTGAAGTACTAAATTTTGACAGTGCGTTTTGAAGTGAAGTTGGCTGCAAAATATTATTTTTTTTTTGTGGCGCAATAATGACATTTTAGCTAATTTTTTTAATTGTCTTTAGTGGATTTTATTAAACAAGATAATTAAAACTACTATAGAGAAAACGCACCGCCAAAGCTTTTTTTTAGGTATGACTTTTTAATATAGATGGCGCTAAAAACACTCCGCTTACCGCTCCAAATTAGGTTGGACTATTAATATGTGAAGTTAAAAAAGTAGATTTAGAATAGTTACAATTTCTATTAAAATAATTTTTTTTTAAATTGTTGTAAGACTAAGTTCAGCAAATTGTTTCGAATAAATTTGAAGTGTGAAGCTTAAAATCTCTCTTACAAACAGGTAGAGAGACAGAAAGAGAGAAAGAGAGTTCAAACAAATTATACAAATTTTATATGTGCAAGAATCTTCTGCAGAAGAAGTGGGTGCATTCAGTCTAATATTTACATACACATACCTCGTACTTTGCCTCTTTCACACTCAAGAAAAAAAATTTTTTTTTAAAACATTTATGCCCATGATGTTTCCCTGACAATAGATTTAATTTCCCATATAGATTTAATGTTGTTGGGTTCATTTGTTGCTGCATTATTTATGAATAATTCAATCTGCCTCAAATTTTAGCTAATCATTGTTTCTTTTACCCCCAAGAGTCAGTTTAAATGTGGGTAATTTACACGCCAAAATTTTACAAGTGCCTGGGTTTACATCGGTTTTAGTATATATTTGATTGATGTATCATATAAACAATAGTGGTTTGTTAAAAAAGCACACACATACTAGCATACACTTACAAGAAAACACATGCAAATACAGACTTCAAAATACTTTTCCCCATACAAACGCAATTTATTTCAATAAAACTTAACAATTAAGTAAAAGTAAAACAAGATAAATTTAAATTAATTAATTATATCGTTTGAATTTAAACGTCGCTTCAAGTATAGTGAATTAAATTTTATTTCATAATGCCGGTCATTTAGCGCTTCAGCTCGGCATAATGCATTCATTCTTTATGTTTTCTTTAGTTTAAAGCAAAGACGAGGCGACGTCCTTAAAAAGCAACAAAAAAACCGAAACAAATTAATAATTAATCTTAAAATTTATAGACTCTATTCCTGTCAACATACAACAAAATTGTGTATTTATTAAGTATCTTCATTAAAAATGATTTTCAAATAATTTTTTTTTATTTGAAATAAATTTCTTGCTGTTTTTTTTCGAAATAACTAGATGTTTTTACCCGCTCTTAGCCGTTCCAGTCCTTTCTTACGAGAGTCGGTATACTTAGAAAGCATATGCACCAATCTTTAGAGAAATTTGTTTACAAATAGAATTTTAATTGTTAAAAAACCCATCCACATAAATGCAACCATTCGCTACTATATAAAAAAGCAGAGGCGTTAACTAAAGTAAATAAAATAATTCAAATCATAATTTCAGCTATAAAGCGGGCTCATAGCTTTATAAACAGTGGTGAGTGGGCATGGCTGTTGCAAAAGTATTTGGCGACCTTCTTTAGAATATACAGATTTTTTATTTAAGTTTCTAGTGTTTAGTTAAATTTTGTTACTAAGCTTCCTCATATTCATATTTAAATGATTTTTTCCATATTAAAATATATTAAAAAAATATAAAATTTATTTTAAATAAAAATTTGCATACATTTTTTCATATCTTAAGTATTTTTTTTTTCTCATATATGAATAGCTCTAAGTTTGTGTCATAAGTTTTTTATATCTGAACGATAATAAAGTTCTTGTATTAAGTTGTTTACTAATTGACAACACTTGAGTTTGTGTTCTACATCTTTTATAATTGTTGATTTTAAAGATGATCTCGTTTATCATAGAAAGAGCATTAAAAAATCTCTATAAATTATGACTAATTTAATGCTTCAGTGCAAAGACAAAACTAAATAAAATTAATTTTTGAGCTTGTAGGAATACTATTTACTTTAACTATTGCATCACAGAATACAATACGTTGCCTTTTCGCTACGGAATATTTTTTTATAATAATTATTTTTAAATATTTTAACAAAAGTTCCTAAAACCTCTTATGTCACATTTTTATCTAATATATTCAACGTTTTTGCTATTTAAAAATAGTTAAATTAAGTTGTTATTCAATAAGCTTTGGTTTTCTTCTTTTTTAAAGACTGTTTGATATTAAAATTTTTATTTTCTACTCAAATACAAAATTAAGCAAATATGAAGTACAAGAACTGTAATTGTGTGATATTTTAGAAATGACTAATCGAAATGCTTTCACTTGATGGATTTAAAATTTATTACTTAATATGTTTTTCTACTGACTGAGAAGTGAGCTGAAACTAAATTTATAATTAAGTTTCTCACACATTTGCCTCATATAGTTTATTGATTTTATAATTTAAATAAAATATATTTGTTATTAAAACAAATAAATAAATATTTTATTACACGCACTTGTATGTTTTATTATTTAATTTTTTTTTTCCTTAATATGAAATATTGTATGTTTCATGTCATTATTCTGGCTATAGAAATCTTGTTTAATAAAAAAATATTTAAATAGAAAATATTTTCATATTTTAATATCATAAAATATTATTAAATATTAAATTACGTATTTGAATGGATTTTGCATGTACATGAATATTTAACAATTTTTATATCAACATGTAAGTAATTACATTTAAACATATGTGCATGTTACTTACAGAGAAAAAAACTATAAATATATCGAGATAGAGATGTTTGTACTATAATTCATTAAAGTCAGGGCAACCAGAAAATATATTTTCCAATAAACATTGAATAAATTCTTTAAAAATATTTTTGGAAGCGCTGAAACACTGGTATACAATTTTGTCAGAAATGACAGACAAAACTTCAATGAAAATAATCGTATATATCGGTTAATCAATCAGTCTTTTCTACAAAATTTTCGTCACAAAAAAAAAAAAAAAAAAAAAAAAAAAAAAACAATTAAAGGGGCACTCAAAATATTATGTAGGTAAATTCAAATGAAAAACCATTTTGAACAAATGAAAAATCATTTAAAAAGAAGACTTCTGATATTCCATTTGATTCAAACACATTTTTCATTTATTTTTTACTGTTAATTTTTTAACAATCAAAATTCATAAAAATAAACTACATTTCATTTATTTCAACTGACTGAAAAATAACCTACCAAAACAGTAAAAGTTATTGTTTTTTTTTAAATTTTTTAAAAACAGTAAAAAATTTTCACCAAAAAACTTAAAAAAAAAAGAATTTGTTTTCAAATTTTTATTTAATATTTTTTTTATGTTTACATGTAACCTACAAAATAAATACATCAATATAAGAGTGGTATAGAAAAGGCTCGCAGTGCAGGCTCTCATATGTGACAAAAATCTGTAAAAAAAGTCTCAGTTCTGCAAGAAGAATACATTACATGTTTACATATAAAAATATTGCATATGAAAAGTATAGATTGTTTTATATTACCTTCGAAACTGAGTAAATTAGAAAACTGTAACCAATAAAAAAACTAAATTGTTATTTTCAATAACGTGGTATCTGTGTATGCATATGGTAGCATAAAAGTGCATCGGAAAATGCAGTAGGTCATTCTACACTGTTACTGGAACAAATTTTATTTTGGTCACCCTGTCAATAACATGTTAGAGAAACTTTGTACTATTATAAAGCAAGTACGAGACATTAATTTAAAACTTTTTAGTATTAGGAAAAATAATTAAATATTTGGTTAACAAAAGTATTCAAATAATCCATTTACTTGTATTGAACAGTAAATTATATAGAAAATATTTTAATAGGAGTAGAAATTAGAAAGACAAAGTATTTAAGTAATAAACCTTTAGAGGTCAAAAGATTTATTAAAAAATAAATTTGTTAAAAAATAAAACATAAAATGAAGCAAAAATTTAAAAAAATTGTTCTTTCAGCGGCCAATGTACTCTAGAATGGCACATGAATCAACGTAATTGTTTTTCTAATTTGGCAGGAAAGTGTCCACCCCCATTTGGAAACATACAGTCAAATACTGATGCCGTTTGAGCCGCTTTCTTTTATTCTTTATAGCATTGTAATGCTGAAACATTGCCTGATTCATGTGATTATCAAATACAGGGATAACGCTGGGCAGCAACTTTTTGCTTACAAGTTTAAACATATCTTAAGCAGCTGTAGTCAATTGAGTACAGCGACTTCTAAAGGGTTAAAAGAAATTCTAATGAATGAAATAGTGTGATCTTTCAAAACTCAGCTTTTTAATTTTTTTCAAAGTTCACCAGACAAGTACTGAGAAGATTGAAGGAAGTTCTTAGAAAATTTGCTTTAAAAAAAAATTTTATTATAGTAAAAAAGTATTTTAAATAAATTGTTTGCAAATCAAATTTAAATTAATAAATCTTCTCAATTTTTTTGGTCATACAAGTAAGTGGGTACGGCTTTACATTGAATTCGTAATACGATAAAGTAAAACTAATAATAAATTCCATGCATACAGTACTTGTGGTGTTTGTGTGTGTGTTTCAGTATATGAGTGTGTGGTTACTTTTACGGTAATGCGGTAGGTTTTAAATAAATTGCAAAATATTTTACCAGGCATTTATATAAATAAATGAATCCATTTCAATTACATAGAAAACATATTTCAAGTAGGTATTTTCCTGTTATAGTAATTCATCATAAAATTTTCCAAATTATATTTATTTTTTAAATCATTATTAAATTCATACTCACAGATACGAGTACATATATGTATTTATGTACATTCTAAGGAAACTTAATATTCATGTTTAAAGAAACTTCATTACGATCATATAAATTTAACAGTTTCCTAATCTATATGTGTTTTCTGCATGATTTTATTAATATTAATGAAACTCCTAAGGAAGTTTACAAAAAAAAAAATTAATTTAAATGCAAGATAATATTCTTGAACTAAATTTTAAAGTTAATTAACAGGAAACTAAATAAATAATTAAGTTCCATGCTAAATATTCAAAAAAGCAAATTGTTCGACATGTAAATGCTTTTTATTTTCATTCTAAAAAAATTCAAAGCCACAATATATTAGTGTTTTTAGACCCTTCACTTCAGAGAATGAAGTGAGTGCCGTATTTCGTGCATTTGAATCCCATCAAAAAAACTAGTATATTGCTGTCACTTCACATTATTTCAATCGAAAAAGGTGAGTGTCAAGAATATTATGCATTGCATTGCCTATTTTGTATTAATTATTCAAAACACTCACAAAAGACAACGAATACAAAATGAATAGTATGAATAGTTATAATGTTGGTTGAATAAAATTCCAATTTTTTATTATTTTTTTCACAAATTGAGTTCGTATTATAAATATTTATTTTAATATCGATATTTCGCTCCAAATAATAAAACAGTTATTTCAATTTAAGCATTAAAAGGTCAAATAAACTTATATATAAATTTTTTTCATGAAAATAGAAAATACTTTGAAAAAGTCTAGTGTCTACTTAACTTTAATATTTTTTTTTATTGAATCTTCCTAACGCAAAGAAAACTCTCATTAAAAAAATACTAAACGAATTGTTTGAATGGTTTTGATTGTTTTTGTATGCATGTTAGAGATAATCAATACAAATTATGAATGTTAGGCAAAAAATAATATTCATTATTGTTTTTTAGCAATGAATATACGAATGCATACTCATTTCATTCTTTGATTTACGTAAGCTTCTGATTTGATTTTCAATTTCTACATTGTACCAGGGGACAGCGTATAAAGTAAAAATAGAGCAGTGTGTAGTCGTTGATATCCACTTTCTGTGATCTTTAGAACACCTACAGAAAAGTTAACTACACCATGCTATTATTTCTTTCTGTCTTTCAGTTGCTATTGAAATTAAGCCCGATGAGTTAGTATATGACGGAGCTATGAGTCGTAAACCGCAACTAACTTCTTCTCGGAGTGAGTTTTTGCTCGTTTTGTCTGTACTAAAGAACCAAAAACGTGTTATGCAGTTTTATCAGAAATGATGGTCATAATATCTGTGCAAAAAATGAGAGTAATTAGCCCACAAATGCCCAATGAATATCCAAAATACCCCGACATCTTAGATTTTTCTTAATTTGTTCTTAAGTTTTTGGGCATTTTATCTAAACTAAAAAAAGGAGTATGCAGTTTTTTCCAGACATTCATAGTGTCTGGACCAAAATTAAGCTGAATCTGTGCATAAATGAATATAAGTCGCTAAAATCCCTTGGAGCAACAGCACTGGTGAACATGGATATTAAAATTTTTTTTTTAAACGGCGAAGCTTTGAGTCAAAAACTATTTTGTGAGGTTCTAAACTACATAACGAACAGAAATTTGAGAAATTTTGAGTGAATAAATTTTAGATTTTCATTAAATTTTACATGCACGTAATATTTGTGCACACAAATACGAAACCAGTCAGCTGATCTTATATAAATGTGCCTTTTAAATGCCTTGAGCGTTATAGCATTACGAATTTAAACATCTTAATGAAAGAGACTTTTTGCTTTTTATTTTCAGAAAGGATTTTTTCTTTCAAAACGAATGGTTACACAAAGATTTTCTTTTGAACGAAAGCAGCATTAACGAAAAAGAGTGCAAACTATTTAAACGAACAATTTAGGGCATAAGGTCTTTTGATTGATATTTTCTCTATTCACAAAATGTTAAATGAATAAATGTTTATTTTTAAATCTGATTATAATGCGTCCCTTATACACTCAAGTTCAATGCAATGTGGCAGCCTCTCACGGTTTTGTGTACTATATGTAACTATTTTTCTTGATTAATTAATTGCACAAAATTAAAATAATTTTAAAATTTTTGTTTGAATTTTTTATTTATGTTGTATGAAAATTGAGTGTGTATGGCCCGCATAACTAAAAGCTAAATTATTGGTATGTCCATTTAAATGCACATGGTTACAATGTGTAATATTCTTGTAGATTTTAGAAATTTATTTTTGAATAATTACACTGTGCACTGTGCAAAAGAAAATGTGATCGCCATACTTATGATTTTTACAGTTAGAAAATATGGAGATTTAAAAAAAAAATGTATTTTTTGGCTGTTGCATAATGTAATTTCTGGTAAGCTCGTGCAGTTTTAACAAAAAATTTTATTTAGAAAAGCTTGAAATAAAAATTAATTGTAATAAATTCAGAACTGCCGGGCATGAATACTAAAATTGATTTTTATACAATCATGTAATACGTTTGTACTTAAAATATGAATATTTTAATTGTAAATACAACATAAATCATCATTTAACAAATAATTTATGTGGGAATTATTGTGTTTCATTTCAATTTCATATTTAATGCTGTTACTGGCTGCTGTAATTTGTATAGTTTTGGTTATTTATTTAACACTTTAATAAATTTTACAAAATTACATTGCAAATATATAAAATAACTTGTGTAGCAAATGCTGATAATATTTCAAAAACATATTTTTGTGTTATACTTAAAAATTTAAATTTAAAAAATAAGGAAATTGTATTTAGAGTTTTACTTGTGAATGAAATCAAAAAATTGATTTATAAAGCAGGATTTCTGTTAATAAAAATTAAGTGAACTTTTGTCAAATAAAATCATTTTCCCAGCAACGTGGCTAACATTTTTTTAAAGTTTATAAACATTTATCTCTATGCTTGCAATATTAAAAAAAATTTAATTTATTTTTTTTTGCTTTATTTTCACCCCCTGTTTTTTTTTATAATAGGACAATTTATACTCATATAGCTGCAGTTTATAAATAGTTTGACAGCTAAAATATTACCTTATTTTTACAAAATATACAACTTACATTAGCCAACCACAACTAGTTTGTTTTTTTTTTGCAGATTTCTTTGTAAAACTCTTATTAGCATTTTTATAACTTCCTTATTTTATTTATTTTCAAAATCGAGCAAAAGAAAACTTAATGGGTTTTAAACTTTTACTATAAATTCTTAAGGAAAAAAAATTAAAAAAATAATTTATGTTATAAAAAATAATCATGTAAAGCTTACACCCAGTACGATTTAGTACAAGTACTTAACAAAAACCAATGGTCCAAAGCCTATTTATAACCGGCATACAAATGAAATAAAAAAAAAAAAAAATAAACAAACGAAAAAAATAAAATGCAAAACAAATAGAACAGAACACAAGTGCCTGTGTTACCTTTAAAATTATTTTCAATGCAGCAATAAGATGTAATAATTTATTGAAAGAAAATAAAAAGTAAAATGCATAAATAAAAATACTTTTAAGGACAAATGTGCAGCACATGCAAATAAATAAAATTAAAAAAGTTGCAGAAAAAATCTAGTAGTTACTGCAATAAAATTAATGCCTAATAATAAAGTCTTGATATAGGCAATTCAAAATATTTAAGGTTATTAATTTCGAATCCTGCTGTAAGTAATATTTAAAATTAAATAAAAGTATTACTGGCAAATCAAACATCAATCTCACATAAAAATCAACATCATCATCACTAACTACTTTCCCCCTAATTCATATGAAGAGTATAAGATAAAAACTATAAATACAAACAATAGACTCAAAACAATTTGTTTAATGAATAAATTTTTCTTGAAAAATGTTTTAATTAAAAAGTTTAATTGTTACAAATTTTTTTATCGTGTACTTGTATAATTGCAAGCTTTTAATCCAATAAACTGTTGCTTAATTTTCATTTACTTATGGAACACGGAAATGTAAATAGAGCAAAAACTACAGCTAGATGCGACAACTCCAACTTTTCATTGGTATGTTATACTTTTTTTAACGTTGTTTAAAAACTTCAGAAAGTTGATTTCAACGATTTGACGGACAGATGGATATCCCTAAACCGAATCTACTATTTGTAAGAATCCAGTATATATACCCCTCTTGCTTACAGGGAAGGGTATAAAAACGTTGGAGGAAAGGTAATGATTTAAATCGGATACCAGAGATACATGGTTAATATATAAAAATTGGTGGGTAAGAGTTCAAACTTGAAAAAACTTTTTGTAAAATTTTAATTTAAATTGAAACTATGAGAGAATAGAAAACTTAGTTTTTAACACTGATATAAACACATTTTGACAGCAGCGATGTCAATAACAAAGCAATAAAATCAATATAGTGTCGTCCTTCGGTACTTACATTCCACCATATATAAATACAAAACAATTTTTGCTGAAGGAAATGAAGCAACCGTCCTTGCTGGCTTATTGTGAAAATTGAGACGAAAAGTTTTTTATTGCTTTGACTTCTTTGCTTCATAAAAAAAAAAAAAAATTAAAAAAAAAAATTAAAATGTATGTAACACACATGAACATATCTTCACATGATTTCATTAAAGTCCCAAGTTACATTTAAACAATTTTAGAGGAGAAACCAAAAAATTAAAAATTAAGAAAACTTTTTCAAGTTCTTTATTTTTAAAAATAAAATTCTTAAACTGAAGCTTAAGCTAAAAAAAAAAAACTTCAAACAATTTTGTTAATTTTTCATATTAAATATTGACTTTTTTGGTTTCTCCTCTAAAACTTCTTAAATGTAATTTAGGGCTTTAAGGAAATCCTATGACGCTATTGATAATTATTTTCTAAATGCAGATTTAATTGAAATTTTTAATGTGCTTTATGAAAGCGAAAACCTTACGTATGTGGTGGCCTTCATTCATTTTCCAATTGTTTAACTAAAGTTATGAGTTTGTGTTCATGAATTCAAAACTAACAAACAACTTTCTCAACATCAAACTTCAATCAAAATTTCAACACAATATCAAAAACAGCATCAATTATGCCTGTAAGTATAGTAGATATTGGCTTAATATTTAAACTGCACTCTCATATTGGAAGTAACATTACAATTTGAATAGCATTTGTGATTGTATTATTGGGCTAGAAATGTGTACTTTGAAAGAGAGATGTTTGCTTGCTAAAAATTGACAATGATATTGCTAATGGCAAAATCAAAATCTTAAATATTATTAATAATCAAGTTACAGACAAAAGCAGATGTAAACCTGAAACTGCACTGAGAAAACAACTTCGGTTGTGATAACTAAATTTGTTTCCAATTAAAAATTCAATTGTGACTATTGAATTTTTTATTTGAGAGAATAGAAAATCGATCTTACAGCTCAAAATGTTTTTAGGAAAACTAAATTTTGGTCTATATTATGGAATTTTGGTTACCACAACTAAAAAAATTGATTATCACAACTGAATTTAGCTTTGACAACCGAAGGTATTTTCTGTGTGTGAACTGTGTAAAATCAGGTGACGCTCTTTGGGCTGCCAATTCAAACCATTAATTTTTTTCATGATTATAAACTTATTTAATGATTTACTTGAAAGCTGCATATGTATGCAGGCAACTTAAATATTTGCTGACCACAAGCACAAATTTTTTTTATTTTTTGCTTTTGTATCTTTTAATTTTATTTAAAAGAAAATGCCTAAAGGGTAATGAAATTGCCCTTATATGTTGTTTGTCTGTTTGTAGACTGGTTGTCTTGCCGGTAGCTTAACTTATTTATGCGGCTGGTTCTGCGACACTTAATTTTCTTTTTACTTTTTGCACAATATACATATAACGGTTTACATGAAAATATACTCGAATTTATGTAATTTTCGTTTCTTACTTATACAATGATACAAGCATACGAGTAAATATTGCTTGGTAAAGACAATAAAGCCTTAAAGCTTTTTGTTATTGAGCTGGTTCATGGACTTGCTTTTTAAATTAAATTTGCATTTTTCCCTTTTATATTGGGTTTTATTTTTTTGTAATTTTCTTCCGCTGTAATTACCGCTGGATGTAAATGTGTCATCGATTTCATTTTACAATGATACATTTGTCTGCAGGTATTTTGAAATTGTTACAGAGCCACTAGCCACATTTTTAAAAACTTTCCCAGCAAAAGCGTACTTTTTCATTTCATGTTGCAATAGGTGGCGCCACATATCATGCCGTTCACAGTAACGGCAATTTCGGTCTCATCTTCAAAAAAGTACAGCCTGACCCAAACAATTAGAATTAGAATGAGGAGCGGGAACAAGTCACCTGGTCACTGCAGTCAAAACTCAACTATTGTGTCACTACTCCCAAGTTACATATTATCCTAGAGTCTAGTATTCATTAAGAATTCAGAAAGTTCTTTGGGTGATTTGTCAGCCATGTCCGACGGTTGTAGGTAATTTTGTTTTAAGTAGCGAAAATGGGTTCAAATTAGACCACAACAGAGACACAATATATGTTCTGCTATCTCTTCATCTTCGTTACATAACCTGGTCATTTTGACTAGACAGTTGCTTGTGATAAGTGAATTTCTTTCTCATGGACTGCATAGAATTTTCTGAAAAATTATGTGTATTTATGAAGCCATTTATGACTTTTTTCCCAAAATTGGCTAACTTTACTTTGTTCTAGCACAGCTTTCATAAAAAGCTTTTTTTTTTAATAGTCGGTCGCGGTGTAATTATAGCCCATAGTGATAATAATCGGAATGTGTGCCAAACTTTACACAAAAAAAAAAAAAAAAAGTTTTTTTTTGTGTTTCCATTTTATTTATTGAATCTTCATTGACAAATTAACTAACAAATCTTCAATTTAAAAATATTTAATTACTTGAATCCAGCCACTGCTACGCACAAAAATCTCATTTACGGTTGTTGCTTTTTATCTTGCTTGTGTGCGGCTGAGAGCAAAAGCAAAAAAAGAAGACATTAAATTTAAAAAGGGCGCTTTTAGTAAGACACCCATTACTTTATTAGAACGAGAAGAAAAAGAGTTTTTACAATTTTGCTTTTAATTTTTATAATTTTAATTGAAACAAATATTAAAATTAAATTTTATTGGCTTTAATGCAACTTTTACTTGTTTTAACGAAAATTAAACAGAAATAAATTTCTTAAAACTCGAACTCGTTAACTAACGAACCTGCTTAAATTGATATAGAATCTCTTCTTTCTTTTGTATGTCTATGTGGTGGCTGTATATTTTATTTATTTAATACTCCATCTCAATTTTTAATATTTAAATTCTTCGGTAAAATATTTGTTCACAAATATTTTATTTTTAATATAACAAAAAGTTCCTTACAGCCAAAACAAATATGAGTACATGCCCCAATTTTTCTTGGAAAATAAAAACAAAAATGGTGTTAAAACAACAAATTGCTTAACAGTTTCGTTATTGAACTATAAAGATAACAAATACTTTCTTCCTTTGTTGTAAACCACTCATAAACAAAAAAAGTGAAAAAATAAAAAAAAATATGCATATAAATGGCTGTTTCGCATTTTCATTTATGGTTATGTTCCTATTTATATGGGGAAGCTTCGCATGAAAATAAAACTGTTTGGCAATGCCTAAATAAAAATATAAAAAAAAACGGTATTCACAATTTTCAACATGACCTACCAAGTAGTAATATATAAAATAGACTACAATTGGTATCTGTTTTTTTTTTAATAAACAAAAAAAAAAATACTTTTTTATAAAAACACGTTTTGTAAATGTATGCTGTTAGTGTGCTGTTGCTTGTGCTTGCCATGAAAAAAAATAAATAAATAAAATTCCAAAATTTTTTCTATATATTATTTACATGTGGTGAAAATACAATCAACGAACACAAACCCATTATTCGACATAAAGTAATCATTTTCATTTATTGCCTGTGTAAAGCCATGTGGTTTACTACTGCACGTATGAGCATAAAGGCTGATCCAACTGACAAACATTTCAAAATTCGACAGTCTTGTTGTTTGTAAATTCATGACGACAGAAAAATTTTTATCTGTTTCAATTTTTTTTTTTGCGTTTCCACTGCAAGTAATAAAATTTAAAATTTTTGTATATAAAATACAAGAAAGAAGTTTTTTATCCATTTACATAATGAGTTAAATAGTTTTCCATTAAAAAAAAATACTCACTTGACTAAAGTGTTTTAAAACATTAAAATTTGCTTGGGCAATAAATTTAAAATTTAAAACTCGTTTACTCTTGAGAGAAAAAATTTTTTTTTCATATTAAAATTTTCTTTAAAAATTGTAGTCATTTTTTTTTGTCGTATTTATGTAAAGATGATCTGTTTAATTATAAAAACTCTTTTAAATGCTTTAATGAAGGCTATAAAACTAAAACTACGGTTACATTACACAAATATTTTCCACATACTTTTAAATTCTAACATGATTTGTATTACATAATAATACAAGTGTGTTGTATTTTAAGAAAAAATTTCTTTAAAATATATAAATGTAAATACAAGGTGGGCCAGAAGAAGTCATTCGATGTTGTTTGGCTCAATGAAAAAGAAATGTGTGCCATTGCTTCGTCCTGTTGGAACCACATTTCCTATAGTCCTAATTCGTTCAATTGCGGCAGAAAAAACTCGGTTAACATGGCCCTGTTTTCGTTTGACCAGCCCGATGACTCCTCCAGCGTGAACAACGCACCATGCAGTCACTTTAAGCAGATGTAATGACTCGTGGATTTTCGATGCCCCAGAAGCGATAGTTTTGCTTGTTCACCTACCCGATGAGGTAGAAATGAGCCTCGTCGCTCGATTATTTCGCGTCCTTGGGGAGTGTATCGCTCCACGGCTTGTTCACTTGTATTCTACATCTGTCTAGTTGACAAATGTCAAAACAGATTTGCAAAAATAAGAACATCTTCCAATAAGGTGATTTTTTTTAGCCCACCTGACATAGTATTTATGCTTATTTCGACAAATATTTGTTGAATGTGACCGTAGCTTACTACCAGACTATCTATTTCAATGCGAAGCGAAAGCAAAAGAAAACCAATCACTCATTTTCGACTGAAAATGGGGCTCACTAACTTTTGTTTTAAATAGATCATGTCACAATAACAGTTTCATAAATTAATCGACAGTTAAAAAAAAAAAAAAAACAAGAAAAATAAAAAAACGCTAAAAAAAAAAAGCTAGAGGACAAATCATAAATTTCTAAACTAAAAAAATCTAAAACGGCAACGCTGATTATAACTTGCATTAGGTGTTTCTTGGTTTCAATTCTTGTTACTAAAAGCAACTATTTATAAGAAGAACAATAATTTGCAATCATGTTCATGTTTCAACTTTAAAGATTCCACAGAAAAAATTAATGTGAAATCTTCACTACACAACCATGGAAATCTTTAGAAAAATTTTTGAAACAACATTATTGATGGCAGAGAAAGAGAGTACAACACACTATACTTGCTATTACTTGCACTTAGTGTAGGAGGCGAAAGGGTTTGGTGCTTTTATTACTCTTAATACTGAGAAAGATAGTCTCTGTTAAGAAAACAAGCGATTTTGATTTTATTTAAAAGTTATTGTATGAAATGATGGCACGAAAAAGCATATGGAAAAGCTCACATTGTAATGCTTGTTACGCTTATTACCATATGAATTATTAAAGAAACGCTTTGAATTATTTAATAGTATGATTTTAAGATAAATTAAACTTAAGTCAAAAACATGTGAATTTTCTTTTTAAAATAATAAAATTAATTTGAAAATTTTTGTATTAATGTGAATCACATAGTTCAGAGACAAATGTTTTTAATTTGCCATGGTAAGGAAAACTCTAAGTTGACTTAATAAAAAATAACTTGTTGTCACCAATAACTTTTTTATTGTGGTTCAGCCGTAGTGGAGCGATATATTAAACAATTTTAGCAAGCAGTTAGAAACGAAATAATGGCTTAACAAATGGCTTCTAAAATGGCTTAACAAAACATGAGCGATTTTTTCATATAGCCTCATAATTATATTAACTTACTGAGCCGATAGCTTATGCAGCTAGCGCTCCTCATTTACATTTAGTCTTAGAATTTAATCTAATGATTAAATAAATTATAAATAAATAAATAAAAATATATTTTAACTTAAGCATTTTTATTTTTTTGTATAATAAAATTTTCTAATTTTTAAATAAAAAAAATTTTCTATTTTAAGTCATTATGTGCATCTCTGTATATACAAGCAGTTGCATTTTCTTTAACATTTCTGTTGATAATTCTATGAAATTTCTTTGTAAACAATAAAAAAATTTCTGTTTATTTCTTTCCGCAAAAACCATTAAAACTTTATTAGCTGAAATAAAATTACTATTTTTTTTTATTTCTTTTTATACAATAAATTTATTTAATACAATAGTTTTTGGTCTGTCTAATTCAAATCTTTCATCTAACAAATGTTAAAATTGAGTTATAAAACAAAATGATGTACTAGCATTATTTAAATAAAAACTTTGAATTTTATTGAATAAATTAAATTAATTTCTTTTAAAAATCGTCTCTTTTTTGGGGAATAAAACAAAAATTAAATTAGGAAAAATATGTTATGGAAATGTGTATGTTTCTTTGTTAAATAATTTTAAAATAATTTTTTTTTTAACTAAACTAATCCTTTATATTTTATTTTGAATTTAGAAAGAATAAATAACACAGAAAGCTTTTAATTTAATTGAAATATCGGCTGTTAGGGATACTTTTAATGCTGGCTTATTGTATTTGCTCTAGTTTCAGTTGGTTTTAGTTTCACTTGTGGTCTTGGCCAGCTAATTTAAATACCCCGCTTTAGTTTGTATAAACAAAAACAAAAAAAAAAAAAAAATAAAACTATTGTCAATAAATTTCCAAAAGTTGTTAGCAGAAAAGCATAGAAAAATTGGAAAAAAATAAAACAAATTCATAAATTTAACACTGCAACTATGAGTAGCACGGTCTCTCTCATCTAAAAAAAATTATATTAAAAACTATTTTTTTTATTTTCCTTTTCATTTTCATTTTGGAAATTGAGTTGTTCATTTAATGAATTTACTTTCTTTGAATTAAATAAAAAGTCTCACAGGAGAACTCAATTTAATATAATTTCTAGCACTACGTCTACAAAACACACTCCTCAGAATTTATTTTGTGATTTTAAAAATGCTAAAATTTTTTTAAATTACCATATTATGTTATTTTTGAAAGTGGTATAAGTCTAGCTAGCTTTCATAAACGTGACATTCTATTAAAACTATGTCAGTGTTTGCCTTTTTAATAAAAAAAAAGAAAAAATTAATATTAAAATAAACCCATTCAATTAATAATAATTTTTATGGCAACAGTATTATTATTGTAAAAAATTTAATATCCTTAAAAAATATAATTTACTAACTGTACACACACTTTATTAAATAAAAAAAAAAAAACATTTAAAATAATAATGAATTAAATTTTTTGCACTTAAGCCTCACAAATTAAAGTGAAATTAAAAAAAAAACTCACACAGTTAAACAATAAATGCTTAAAAATGTGTATGTGTGCGTGTATGTAATATTTACCAACAAATATTATTATAAGCACTTTAGCATAAAATATAGAAAGTAAAAAAAACACAAAAAGTCATAGTGATGGTAATAAGGGCAAATAAAATCACGTGCATGCTGCAATTATGTGACGGCAATGTTAAAAAAAATTCCGAAAAAAAAACTTTATATTAAAATAAATAAAAGTGAATGCATTTGTGCCTGTAACTTTGTTTACTTTGTAATATAAAATTCAAACAAACTTGCCTTCAAATCGATAAAAATTTTATATTTAAAAAAAAATTCCTTGGAAATCTCAATTTATAACGATTATTAATTTGAGTTGTCGAAGTTATGGAACAACACGTTAAACTGAAGATACTCACTTCTCAGTATTTTCTGTTTTACTTTAACTTTTTATATAATTTTCGAAATTATTTCATTTTTTTTTGTAAGTTTAAATTGTAAATAAAATAAAAAAAAAAAGATTAACTCGTGCTTGGTCCATTTGCTAGTGATTTCTCATACACACGTTAAAATGATTTACTCTTAACTTTAACAAGAGGAAATTAAAAAAAAGAAAAACAAATAAAATTGCAGGACAAACATGGCATCAAACACAAGCTTAAAATAAAAAAAAAAATAAATAAAAAATAAGGGAAAGTGAAAATTATAATGCATCAGTGAAAACTATATGTATGAATGACATGAATTTATTTTATGTAAAGTGAACATAAAACACATGTTTGCAAAATGTATGTAGAAGTCTGGCGCCAGTATTTGTTAACAAAAATGTACAAGGTATCTTAGAGTGGGGAGGTTTATGAAATCTATATAAAAAAATTAATTGCGAAAACGGCTTCACTAATTCATTTAAAAAAAGCCTACAATTTGCAAGGGAAGTAGTAAAAACTGCACAATAATGCTCTTATCCAAAAAAAAATTAATGTAGACTTTAAAGTAAAATTTGTTTAAAAATTATATGAAAAATTTTGTTAACGTTGACATTAAAGTCTTAATTAATTTTTTTGGATAAGAGGGTAGATCTTTAAATGTTGCGGCGCGATTATATCAATTAAAAAAAGGAAAATTGTCACGCCCACTTTATTGTTTTCTTTATACTAAAACAAATTTAGTGTTTACATTTCTATTTCTCAACGAGTTTCCTGAAATTTAACATTAGTAGGAGTACTTTCTTTACTCAAAGGATTCTAACTAAGACAACAAAAACTTGGGGTGGGGGCCGGACAGATAAAACAGCTACATAAAAGTAATTAATTTATCAGACACTCGTCTTAAGCACTTTTTATTACAGAAAACAAACAATGCAGCTTGCGATGAAGTTAACAGTATTTATAGCGATTCCTATCGTACCAAATATTTTTGTCGGAAAGTTACTGAATACTGAATTCGATAAAATATCATTATATTTATTTGTTCGTAATAAAAGTTACTGAATCGCACTATAGGGCTCCTTAATACTTCTTAATGTACTCTGGTTTAAAACGGTGTATTTTTTTTTGATTGTTTTCCAATTATCAAACGTCATAGTTTTTTATTAAACTAAGAAAGAAAATTGTAAAAGATCTCGGCCGATAAGAAAATCATTTTTATATTTATTAAATACTGTTTACGTTGCAATACAAGTATCATAAGAATTGATATTTATAGCTCACGAAAACGAATGTAGAAATGAGTATTAGCTTTATAAGAAATTTTATAAAACTTTTCTTACTCCCAAGCTGCTTCAAAAATTTTAATGAATTTTTCGATTTATTTTTGAAAGCTTACAAACTAAAAAAGAAATTAAAACTATTTCATTTCACAATAAAAATAACTAAGTTCGCTTATTTAAAAAAATTCAATGTATTTTTTTTTAACTTTCAGTCAACCAATTTTAACTCTCATTGCCTTTTGCCGTAAATAATGATACCACTACCACTTCCTCTACCGGTGGATGTAGGTATTTATGTGTTTGCTTATGGCTGTGCATATGTGTGCATTCGTATATTATGTAAATGCAAAACCCAATAGCAGCTCCCGCTTATGTGTGCACTCTGGAAGATAAAAATCTGGCAAATAAAGTCATATTATATTATAAATATTATAAAATATAAATTGCACGTATTTATTTATGTATAAACATGTATACACATGCAAACATGCCTACATTCATATTTTTTTTCACCATCAAAATTCTTATCGTTGCACAAAAAAAGAAGCTCACATACACAATTTGCATAATGATGCTTTAGCACAATGGTGAAATTATATTTATTGATTTATTTTACAGACATAAAAATAAATTTTGTTGTAAAATATTTCCATATTCTTTCAATTGTTAATTTCTTATTTAATTTTCCAATTTATTTTGATGACATTTGACAAAGAAAAATAATTTTTATTTTTTTTTAAATTTCGTGTCCGGAAAATACAAAATTAATAAACGACTTTAGGTTTTTCGTTAAAAAAAAAATATTTAATTTAGTATGATTGCTTGAATAGCCAATAGGTTCTTAACAGTGTCTTTAATAATTGTTTGTTTTTTAATAAGAATACAGTTATTTAATCTACGTTAAGAGAAAATTATTGTTTTTCTATTTGTTTTAAAATAGTTTTCGAAGGTGGTTAAAGAGAATCGTAAGGTCGTTTTTCACTATCCTATTTAGTAGTTCGATCTGTCAAAAATACATATGTTCTCCAAAACTATGTTGCTAATTTTTGTTATAGATTTTTTTGACAGTTGTGAATGCTTTTATCATTTTATTAAAATTTCCAAGCAAAGTTCTTCATTTAAGGTTGATGAGTAAAAACAAAGTTTTGTTTACACTATTTTTTTCTTGTTTAAAAGTGCGACATATGCGTAGCCATTTAAATAGTATAGAAAAGTTCGTCTAATAGCATTTTATTTTAAAAATCATTCATAAAATATGCCTACGGTAAGCTCATGGCATTAACAAACAACTGTCTCATCAAGCAATAATTTTAGCGTCCATTGCAGGGTTAGTTGATGTAAGTAGTGGCCATCAAGTAGAATCACAAGATTTCATTTTTAACTACCTACTTGCCAAAACAGTGGAATAATTAACTAACTTAGACCCATCTGTGGGGTTAAGTCCATTAATATTATCCCCGATATGTCAGATAGATTGTTCATAAAATGTAAACCGAGAAGTTTCTGTGCTGCCACCTGATTAGGCTATAACTTTAAAATAAAATATTGATCAATGAATGAAATAAGCGTTTAAGTCCTAAGCGAAGACATATTTGAAGTGCCACCTCAAAACCCTGCCATCTGCCTTCGGCTCATTGTATATTCTGCGTATTTCAGAGCAACAGCTAAGATAAGCTTTTACTATAATAGCTAGGCCAAGTCATAGCTAGGCACTTCTTATAGGTCTCGAGACTCTGTCACCTGCTACCACCCTTTTCAAGTTAATATTGAAAAACCAAGCCATATAGTGACCATTACTAATATAGAAAGAAGTGTTTATGCGAATGCCAGCCCTAGCCAACTCATGTGTCTGCTTATTGAGTACAAATTTGGTGGTTTTATAAGTCATAGAACTCAATTTGCTAAGCTAAGCTTTACATTTCAGCTACTAAATTTCTTAACTTGCATTTTGAGCATTTTTTTTTTGTTGCTAAAAAAAGAGTTTTTGCAAAAAAAAATTTATTAAAGGTATAAAAGAAAATAATAAACAATAAAACAAGTTTCTCAAATAAAAATATTTAAAGCAAAGCAGTTCAAGTATCAATTGTATTTTAAGAAGTTGAACACTTGAGATTCAATGGAAGTGACAAGAGCTTCTGGTTATGTCACTTTTATTCTTCCGCAAGCTTAAATTTCTATTTCATTATTTTTTTTTTTTTTTTTTTTTTGTGTATTGTTGTTCTCTTGGGCACTCACTTTTCATTCACCAGTGAGTGAATGATGTTAGCCAAGAGGAAACAATTTAAATTTCTAGCATCAATTGTGTATTGCTTTTTTAAATAAACAAAATTTAAAAAAGACCTTAAGATTTATTAAATTATTATGTTTTCATAAAAAAAATAAGTATTTTGAGTTGAAAAAAAATTTATTTTCGAGTGATTTATTTTATTTGTTTATTTAATTTTACTATTGTATAAAAAATTTTCTTAATTTTTTTAAGTTATTAAGCTGCAATACAATATTATGTTACGAATGAACATCATTTTAGCTAAAAATCTACTTAAAATATTATTTTTGACGATGAATATAAAAGTACATAAACAAAGACACCTGAGACTATTAACACACTTCTCTTCATACATGAAGCAATAAATTTGTATGTCATTATTATCAGTTGCAGTGACAACATGAGCAAATTTTTGTTTTCATCAACTTCCAGCAGTTTTTTTATTTGCACGCTATACTTCATTTGTAGTGGCAAACAATTTTTTTTTAAAGAATTATGTGGCTTAAGCGGTGTGCAGCCACATATAAAAAACGAATTCACAACAATATGTTATCAATCAAAAATTTCGTTGTGATAATGAAGTTTTATAAAAGTGTTAAAAATTTAGTTTTCTTAAAAATATTTCAAGTTGTAAGACCGATTTTCTGTTCTTACAAATAAAAAATTCTTTTAACGCAACTGAGCTTTTGATTTTTACTAAACTTAAATCTCACCATCGAAGTTGTTTTCTTTGTGTAGATATTTGTCAACATCCGATAAGCTTCTGATTCTGAAACCGTAAGAAATTTAGGCTTTGTCTTTTGTGGTGAAAAGAACTATTTTGACTGGACATTGTACTCCCACCGGTCGTTCATGTTTACAACAGCATTAATGCCACTACTGTGCAGCCTTATAAAAATCAAAATGCCGCAGAAGAAGAGAATTTACATCTCTTCGCTCAAGTGAGTTTCGTATTATTGTCAGGTTCTAACGTCTTTTTCAACATAAAAAAAAAACTATGTTATACGGCTGTGTTGGCACTTCAAGATTTTGGAAAAAATGCCTAATGCAAAAGGGTGTCTCAGTAAGAACGAAATTTTTCATTTCATGTTGCAATAAATATATTGCTTCACTTAGTATGTGACAGTTGACGCTGCCATTCAGATCCATGCCGTTCAGTTGAAGGCATAAGAATTTCGTTATTAATGAATGCCGTTTACAGTAACCACAATTTCGGCGTAATCTTCGAAAAAGTAATGTCTGACTAAAGTCCTTAGCAGACATTTACTTGTTGTAGGTGTCTCTGTTTTTCATGGATAGCATGAGGATTTTAATAGCCCCAAATTCGACTATTTTGTGTATTCTTGAAATGGAAATGCGCTTCAGCGGAGAAGATGACTATTTTCGAAAAATTTTCCTCAATTTTACTTTGCTCCTTCGCCATTATAACTCGTTGTTCTTTCATAAAGTGCTAGATTTTTAATAATTGGAATAAACATAAATGACAGCTGCCAAGTTTCCCAAAAAAAAAAGATGACCCTAAATTTAAAAAGTGTACTTTAACTGAGACATGTCGCTGAGTTTCTTTAGTGTCTTAAGTAAAAAAAAATAAAATCTGATTAGTCGAATCTCCTTGGTAGTTTCGATAAACGAACTTTGTAGTTGTGGCAAAAGAAATTCGGTGATGCCGCCAAAAATACTATTACGAGGACTAAATTTGTGCATTAAAACTGCAAAATTTGATTGTAGTAACTAAATTTTGAACTGGTAAAAAATTAAATTCCCATAACCGAAGTTGTTTTCTGTGTATACAAATATTTGAAATGAAAATAATTCATCTAATTTTAAATAAGCTCTTCAGGCAATGGAGTGTTTAGCTCTCCAAAGCATCTCCGGATAAAATTTAAAATTCAAGTCCCTCAACACGCGAGTAATTTTTGGCTTAAATTCAATTTTTTATAATATTCCTACCCGCTCGCTACATTCGGTTTTTGAGTAATAGTCGTAATTTTGTTGAAGGAAAAAAAGCTTCCAAGTTGCGACTTAAGGTGCTTAAAACTTCTGCTTGTTTCTTTTAAAAACTTTATTGTTGTCTTGCTCTTTATTTATTTATTTTTTTGGAAGGTACGAGTATCGTATATCTTTTTTTTCTTATTGTTTTATGTGTAGCATTGTTTAGCAGCAGAAAGAAATTTTCTCATCGGCAGCAACTCAAGACTACAAAACAGCAACAACAACAATAAGCAACCATGTGGTATTAGCATCAGCAGAAACAAGTAAAACGTGCAACAAAATAAAATACTGATTTTCTATGACAGTATTCTCTTCTCTTCCCTTTCTTGTTTTTTTTTTTTTTTTAAAGACACAACTTAAAGTACTTGGTTTCATTTTTCTTTTGCTAAACAACAAAACGCGAAAAAAAAGTATTGGAAAAGAAAGAGTTTTCAAATAAAATAGAAAAAAAGAAAGAAAAAACAGAAACAAGCCATAAAATTCCGTTAAGAAAATGAGCAGCAAGAAGTTGACAAAGAACATGATCCTACCTTTCTTATTTTTCTTGCTTTTTTCTAAGGATACCAGGTGACTTTTGCTCTAACACACAATCTAATTTGCATATTTACTGAAGTAAGTAGGTAGCATATGATGAAATATGCTCATTTAGTATTCTATGAATGAAGTCATTCTCTATCCTTTTTCTTTTTATGAAATATGATACTGGATTGTTGTTGTATTGTCTGGAGTACTTTAAGTTGCTGTTGATGTGGGGGCATCTTATTATCCTTTTTATTTGCTAAAGAAAGTCTGAAGAAAACCTTAATTCTAGCATTTGAAACAAATGATTCTACTGCATACACTGTTGAAAAGGTTCTAATCTCTGACTTTTCTTTGCAATTAAAAGTAGTCAAGCTCATATTTTTTTTGCATAAATTTTAAATGGATTATTGACTTATAAGTTAATGTAAAATTAAAATTTCTATTTAGGCATCTAGATTTTAAAAATAAGTTTTTGGTTATAAAAATAGACTCTGTATATGTTGAAGCAGATTATTTTGGTAGTATGTGCTGTAATTTTTGTAGAGCCAAGAGGCCATCTACAGTGGATGCTAGACGATCAAATTTCAATCATGTCAATCATGAGTGTGTGTGCGTGTTTTTTAAAAATACACGTCACACATATACATACGTTGTATGTGAATTTAACGAAAATCCAAACTAGTTTGATTTTTGAGCAAAATTTGCTGTTCTGTTTTTTAGGTAAAGTTCAGTGCCCATCCCGCAGACATTTTTTTTTCATTAATTTTTTTCAGTCCTTCATCCAAATTGGTTTTTTTTTATTGTTAGTACTGATGCAATAGCAAAAAAAATCTTATTTTTTTCTTCATGTCAAATCAGAATAAAAGTGTTTTACTGATGGCAAAATTTATTATTTTTATTTAATGTGTTTTGCCGACAGTACGTATCACTCACATAAAAATGAGATTGACATCAATCAATTTGATGTGTTTATTAGTTAATTTAATTTTTTCACCAACACAAATGCATAATTTGACGTTGAATATTTGATTGTCTAGCACCCACTTAATCACCCCTATCATGAATAAAAGTGAAATTGTTGTTCCCCCGAAATTTTCATTCCCCTCGAAGGGAAAATTGCTATTGGGAATCTCACGTGAGATTTTGTACACGTTATCAGTGCAGAGTGAATGTATAATAAAGAAGAATTTATAAAATTTTCTAAGTTTTCAATAGAAAAACAATACATTTTTGTAATTTACGAATGGTTCTTGTAATAAAGGTGTCAACTTTTATTGTTAAGCAGTTTTCAGTGGCCAGTGCATATAAATAAAAAATTTCTGTAATTTTATAAGATTTTAAGAGCAAAAACAAACTTTTTTTTATTGAAGCAATTTATGAATGGTTCTTGTAGTAAAGGTGTTAACTGCTGTGGATAAACGATTTTGTAACAAAATAAATTAATTTTTTATAGGTGGACAACCACTTTTTAATTCTTTTGTTAAAAAATCGCTAAATTCTGCTTGCTAAATTAAATTTTAAGAAAAAAACAAACAAAAATACTTGTGTTCGCCAGCAAAAAGTAAGTGAACAGATTAAAGCAAAAAAGTGAACAAAACAAGGGAAAAAAATTATTTATGATAAGGGGATTTAACAGGGAATTCATTCGTAATTGCTATCCCAGTGAAAGTGAACAAAATTCGAGGGAAATGATATTCATGATAAGGGTGAATGATAGATCCAGTTAAAGCTGCCAGATTTTTTGGTGGTTTTGTCACCTGATAGCATTGCTAATGGTATTTTCAACTAAAATTTATAAAATTAAAAAAGAACATTTAGTACCGTCTCTACTGGTGTTTGTAAGTAAAAATTAAAAAATTAAAAAAGGACATCTGGTAGCATTGTAAATGGTGTCTGCAATAAAATGTTTTGGATACCCTAATGACATATGTAATGCAATATGCTCAGCATAATTGCAAAATGCAAATTTGCACTAATTTCTATGTGAGTAGCCCTTTTTGCAATAAATTGCTATAATTAAATTTTTGCGTCTCTCTCCTTCTTTATTTTATTCAAATCATTAAGAAGCTGTCATTTTTATGCTTATTTTTTTTTTTATAAACTAAAGTAAAATGTTATTATTTCTCTGTTATTGTTTATGACTTATTTTCTTTGTTATCATACTTCAAAGGCCAAAAGTTTATTAAAAGAAAAAAGTTTTCTTACAGAAATTTAGAAAATTTATCAAAATAATCGCTTTAAAACATTGAAAAGGACATTTTGTATTTTATTAAAAATAACAAGGAGATAAAAATAAAGTTGAGAAATGTTAAGCAAGAAAATAACAATAAAGCAAGTAGGTATACTCTTCTTCTTTTTTTTATTATAATAAAGTTGGTTTGCTCTGATATTTTGTCAAATGAAATTCATTAAGAACTTTTGAAAATTTTTAATAAAAACAAAAAAAAAAAAATAAATTTTTGTGTTAATACACAAGTAATAGTTAGTAATTCATAAAAAAAATGCTTGTTGTTAGTAAAAAATTACTTTTTTTTACTGGGGCTTTGTTTAATTACAAAACAACTAAAATGTGTCTTAGTAAGAGTGAATGTTTTCATTTTATGCTGCAATAAATATCAGGTTTTGCTGTCTGGCCAAAGTCACTTGTTATCCAGATTCATGCTATTTACTTGAGGAAACAAGAGCTTTGTTATCATATTAATATAGGGAATCTTAAAAAAGTAAAGCCTGACCCAAATTTGCACTAGACAGTTGCTCGTTCTAAGAGCATTTATTTTTAATTAATTTCACAATAATTTGAATAATTTTAAGTATTTATTCACATGGAAACGATTTTTTGGAATTCAGATATTTCAAGCCATACTTAACTGGAACATGTCTTCTTTACAACCCAATAAAATAAAAATAAAAATTTTCTGTAACAAACGTGTTTTTATTCTAAAATGAAAAAGTGCACTCGTGCTGGAACACCTTTTCGTAATAAACTTTTATTAAAGCAACTATTGAATCAGCTTCCAGTGTACTAGTTTACTTTTAGAATAAATTTGTGTTTGTGATTTTCAAAACTCTGACGTTTTTTAACAGTTAAATACTAGTTTAAGCTGTAGTTTGATGAGTTGCCTGGCTAACTATTTATAATCGCACATACACCCATTTAATTTCTAATATGAAATTGCATTGTAAAGAAAATACTTTATTTGTTACTTTAGTTTTAGTTTAGTTGTTTGAGTTTTAGAGAGCTCTGCTTAAACTTAAAAATGTTATTAAAGTGCATAGTGTTTGCTTCTTTTTTTTTCAGTTAGATGGATTTCAAATAAATTTTCTATAAACACGTTTACTTACAACATATACATACATACAAAAAGCTATGTGTTGTATATGTTTCACATTAATTTAAAAGCAGTCATCTATGTGTAGGTGGGCAGACAAATTGCTTTTTGAGCATTGAAACTGAACCTTTAGTTCATTGCTAACAGCAGAGCAAATAAAGTGTATCATTTACAAAATTTTGTATTTAAACTTTTACTAAAATTAGTTGTAGTTTTTCTTTATACTAAACTATAGAATACCCTTCTGTTTTGTGTGTGCTCTGTGTAACTTTACAATAAATACTTGCCAACTGAAATATTTACAAAAAAAAAAAATATTTTTTATCAGTAATTTTTATTTCAAATAAAGTTTGTTCAAAGAAAGTTTTTAAAAGTTTTCTTTTTTTGTTGTTGTGTACTTTAGATAATTAAAAATAAAATCATGTTTTAAATCATTTTTAATTATGCTTACTAGAAAAAAATGTTGTTTTCTCTCTGGTCTTTTTGTAGTTGAAAAAACTTGTTGTAAAACGAAAATAATTATGAATGTTGATTAATTTCTGGCAAATATTGGTGTTTACAATAACAAAAAAAAAACCTTCTCTATTTTGTTTCATTAAGTATTAAAAGCTTCAAATAAAGTTTGTTGTTTTTACTTTATGGGAAATAAAATGTAATTTTTTGTAGAACGTGTAGCTGATACCTTTAGAAAGGCCCTATTAAGGTCTGTTTTAATAAAATAAAAAAATGTATTCGTTTTTAAAATAAATGTATAAAAGTAGTCAATCTGACCTGTAGTGAGACAAAGTAACTTTTATTACGAACATTCGTATTGAAGAAACAAGTATAACGATATTTTATCGAATTCAGTATTCAGTTACTTTCCGACAAAAATATTCAAAGTTTGCGACGAATCATCGCAAATAACGATTTCTATCGTACAGAATATTTTTTATCGGAATGTTACTGAATACCGAATTCGATAAAATATCGTTATACTTGTTTTTTCGATGTGAATGCTCTGAAGCCGCATTCGAAAAAATTGTTTGGTTTTAGAACAAATTTTTTATTTATTTTAAAATCGAATAAACTGTAGAAATAATAAATTGTTATTCGTTTGTGTTGTATAGGAATATATTTATTTATATATTTATTAAAAATTAAAAATTTATAATAAAAATTAAAACAAACATTTTTTACAAAATATCAATTCAAATGCTTAACAATTAAATAGTATTATTGAATGTGTTACCATTCAGACGTAAGTAAATCAATTGAATTAAACAAGAGACTGAAAAAAATTAAGACAGCAAATTTGCATACTTTGTTGATTAATTTTAGTCTAATTACTTGCATTTAAGTTTAAAAAAAACTGTGAAATTTTTTAAAACTTTTCAAAGTACGTACGCAGCAGATTACTTTGCTGAATAAAATCGATTTTTTTGGGGAAATTTTTATGGTCATCACAACATAAAGCCGGTAAAAAAATAACTTAACTTCGGTTTTAAAAGTTGTTCATTTTTCAAAACGATTTGGTTTGGTACAAAGTGCCATATATTTTTATTTTGTCTTTCGTTTGAATTAATTTTTTTAAACAAAACATATACATTCTCAATACTAATCTCTTGAGAAACTAAAAAGCGACAAGCATTAAACTTAAGCTTTCGAGTGTTTTTATAAAAGTCAAATTGTAAAAGTGAATTAGAAATTAAGCTTTTGCTGTCTCCTCAAAGCAAGCTCAGCAAACCCAAGTTTATTATTTCTATCTCGCTTTTTATACTCATCATCATCATCATCATTCTACAAAGTCATTAAATCCTATCCAATAATCTAGGTTATCGTCTTGTAATATTTTTGTATTTTTACTTAATTATTTTGCTTGAATTTTTTTCTAGGCAAAAAAAAAAAAAAAAAAAAAAAAAAAAAAAAAATACAAAATTCTTTTTAGCAACTTTTCATACAAAACACATGTTCATTTACAACTGTCAATTCCAAATGTTAATGACAACTTTGCTAAAGTTTTTTATAACAAAGAAAAGAATCTTTTTGTTACTTTTAAATAACTAGACTCCCAATAAAAATGTAGACTTAAACATTGTTATTTTATAAAGTTTCGACAGCATATCGCTAGCTTAAACATTTTATTATTCATATTTTTATTTTATTTGTTATAAAAACAAATGTTTTTAAGAACTTTATTTGCTTTTTGGCTAAAAAAAAATTTGTTTTGTCAAACATTAAAAGAATTATTAATTTTAGTTTACCATATGTTGCTTAAGTTCAAGTTTATTTAATATATTTTAGTTGTGTTTAAGTCTTGTAATATTTTCTAAAACTTAAAAAGCCATTAATTAAAGAATGCTGATGAGTTCCTTAAAAGAGAAAAATATTTATATTTGCATTTAATAAAAAACCCTAAGAAAGCTTATTAAATTTTTTAGTCATATTGGGACTTCCTACACCTTCAATAATTTAAATTTTAATTTAGGGGTCTGGATTTTAAAAAAGTTTTTTTTTTGTAAAGTGACATGATAGGCAGTTGCAACAGGTACTAAAAATTCTCTTAACTATTTGCATTTACTCAGTCTGTGATTAATTGAGGAATGTGATGGCAGCACCTTACACGGCAAGTTTAGTTTGGCAGTTCTTTGTTAATTCTCTTTTAAAATTGTCCTTTTGTCCACACACAAATTTTTTGTTTCGGCAATTTTAGTATTGTTATTCAGTTATTCATTCAGCCTTTTTTTTTAAATTTTTATAAAAGATACGAAGAGAGAACAAAAGGAAATTGTGTAGTACGAGTAAGTTTGTAGCCCTTTCCATTCTTCTTTTCTCTCTCTCCTACAAAATTGCTGTGTGTGGTCCTTGTCTCACTACGCCACTACGCTTTTTTAGTCTATTCTCGTTTCTTTTTTTTAGTTGTCTTTACACAAAATAAATTATAGACAAAAAATTTTCTTGGAAATCTTAAATAAAATTCAATCTTAATCAGATAAACTTTAGCCTAAAATGAACTCTTCAAAGAAGAGAATGCAAAGCAAGAGATTGGAAAAAAAAATTTATGGTTTTTTTTTGTATTTTCGACAGCTAGAAATAAACTAAAATAATGTACTTTGTTTAAATATAAAAAATTAATCTGATTACAAATTGAAAAAATTCTGTTTAACCTTCAACCTATTTTCCCTCAGTTCTATTAGAAGTACCACACAAGTAATTAGTAAATCAATATTTTCAATTTAAGCCTGCTGTTGAAAGTGTTTAAAAATGATGAGTAGGGTTGAGTTGTTCAATGAATAAATTTAAATTGACAAAAACAAAAACAACAAAAAAAAGCCAAGAAAGTGGAACGAGGGAAAAGTAAACTTTGTGCTAAACATATTACACTTTTATTTAAAAAAAGAGAGGTCTAATTACAAACAAAAATTCTAATTTGATTTTTACTAACAATTTTTGTAATTAGTTACGTACAGGCACTCAGAGAAAAAATTAAAAATTGTTTTCATAAAATATTTCTATTATATAAATAAATATGATTTATTAGTGATAATGAACCGTAAATATAACTTATATATAGTTTAAATTTAATTTTTTTTTATTTGTGCACATACCCATGTTTTCTTCACGTCTGTCAACACTTTGTTATTTTATACACTGTAAAGCTCATAAAGCAGCTGGTAATTTTTTACCTCCATTGTTTTGTCTTTGAAGCTGTCAAAAGCTGGCCGCCATTCTGTTTATGCTCCAAATACATAGAGTGTGTGTGATAGTATGAACGAATCTGCATTCAATTTAATCTTTTTTATTTCCCACATACGATAAGCTTGCTTTTGTAATTCAGTGTTTGTTGTACTAACTGCCTTACCGTTTATGGTTCTGCCATGATTAAAGGTTTATATGTTTTGATCACAAGCGACATCTACAAATACATCTGACATAAAGTCTGTTTTTTTTATAACAGCTGATTTACTAAGGCAAGTCGCAAGATATGATAATTAAGTCAAATTTTATATTTTTATTTTTATATTTTTTCTATTTCATATTCTTTGCACGTAGTGTGTGATCAAATATTAATATTCTAGTGGGTTTTCCTACTAGGCTTAGCAAATTTCAGAAAAACTTATAGCATCTAAAATAAAATTAAGATTTTAAATTAAATAATCATCTATAAATAAGCTAACTGCTTTAGGCAAAACATATTCATTAAAAAAATTAAAATTACAGTGTCACAACATACTCAGTGTAGGACTTTTGAGAAGGCGTTAAAAGAAAATTCAAAGCGGAGTTCAAGCTTCAGTGTAAAGTTGTTAGTATCGAGTGTACAGATGTAAAATTAAAATAAATGTAGATATTTGTTTACACACAACAACAAAATGCAGTATCCTACTATTTTCTACAAAACTTCAATATTGTGTAAAAATTGTGTAGAACATCTATTGCTAAATAATGCCAACTTTTAGTTTAAGATAAAACGTATCGCTTACTTTTTAAGTACTGAAAACAAGCTCAGCTACTTACATTTTATTAGTTTACAATTATTAGAAAAAAGTTCATCACGCCTTGTAGCTACAATTTAAGTTGAATAAAAATTAATAGTAAAAATACTTCAAATCGTGAATATCATTAATATTTTGTCTCTAAGCAAAAAGAAAAGCTTACAAAGTGAACTCTTTAAGTCACTTCACGGAAGTTAACATGAAAGTTCTTAGTTTTTTTGTAGTTTCTACACCATATATTTGTTATTTGCAGCCTTATTATAATGAAGTTGATCTAGATCGTTTAATATGTATTTGATTTTACTATACAAAGAAAACAGCTGTGGCTAAAAAAACCAAATTTATGAACAATCAAAAAATCAGTTGTGATAATTAAATGTTTTGTTGTAGCAACAACAATTCAATAATACAAACCAAAATTTAATTTTGAACTAAAACACTGATATCTTATTATCGCAATTAAAAAAAAATCAATTATCACAGACAAAAAAGTAATTTCCACAACCGAAGTTGTTTGGTTAGTGTATGAAAAAATTATTAATTTAATGCAAAATTTTATTTCTGTAATACAGTTTTTGTTTAAGTGTATAAATTAATGTCTGCTTATATTTATGGCTGAAGTTCACTTATTTTTGGGTTTGGCATAAAATGTTAATTTTTATGTTGCGTAAAGTACTTTATTAAAAAAACGGGACAATCGAATTGCGCAACAATGCTACTAGTATTTATAATATGAAATAGAAACCCAAAAATTATTATTATAACAGACTGAAAGTTTTATGTACTAAAGGAAGTGAAAACAAAAACAGATGATTTTGTGTGAGTTCAAATAAATAATGAAAATCCCCAGGCAGCCTTTTATTATAACTTTTTGTCTAATGTTGTTGTTACTAATACAAACAAAAAAAAAAAAAACAAAACAAAAACCTACAAAAACGAATTGAAGGTAAGTTTTGAGCTTGTGATAATCACACACTTGTGTGGTTTTATTTTTATTTAAGTTCATCATTATCATACCCACGTCTAGTTGTTAATATAAATTATTTATTTTAGTCTAAGGCCGGAAATATTTCCCTGGCGTTCTATAAATATTTTTTTTTTTAATTTTGTATTTTTACTTTAATAAACACTTAAATTTAATGGCATTAAATTTAATTTTCTGGGCTGCAGCATTAACAATTTAAAATTATTAAATAATTTACAATTGCATCAATACATAAAATTAATTAATAAATTTTTTTGTTTATTTTTGTATAAACCACAAAATAAACACTTTAAATTCACTAAACCACAAGCAGTTTGATGCCACAAACCACTTGGGGAACTTTTCTTTTCTCTTCTCTTCTCTTTTTGTTTCTAATTATTTTTGGTAGTTGCAAGGGTTTTAAATTTCACTTAAGTAATGGATTTAATTAAAGTTTATTTAGCGTGTTCAACCAAAAACTTTCTCAGCTAAGAGAATTTTTTTTTTTTGTTAAAAAAATAAAAATAAAAAGAAAAAAATATTATGTAGACAACAACAGCAAATGTTATAGAAAAAAATTTTAAAACAAACTAGCACATGTGAACATGTGAGAAGCCATAAAAATTTACAAAAGTGGAAAGTTTATGGTGAAAACTACGAATAAGTTTTGTTTTGCAACAATTTACAATTTTATGGTTTAAAACGTCAGCACACTAACAAAACTATAAACTGGCGAACTGACTGCCTACAATTACAAACACACAGCAACAGACAAGTTGCTGTATAAAAAGAAATTAATAAATAAACTGTATGAAAGGATGATTGAGTGAAAATAATTAAGCCTTTCCGGCTTATCTGTTTTTGCTATATTTAGTCAAAATATTTTATTTTCATTCAATGAAAGCAAGATTATTTCAAACCAGCAAAGTCTTTTTTTATTCTTAGCAAACTTTTGCAAGCAAGTTTAAATGTACCTGCATGCTGGTAAATGTTAGCAGAAAATATAAAAACAAAAACGAAAGTTATTCAGGGTATTTTTTTTTTTTGTAATAACATCAAAAAGAGTTTTTTTTTTTTTTTTTTTTTTTTTTTTTTGTCATAATTTAATTTTGTTGAGTGAGTTTTTGTGTAAAATTTTTAACACCTGCACCAAAAAGCTTTTCCATCAAGTTTTATGTTAACACCAGGCCACACATTCACACATTCTTACCTTGTCACACACTCATACTATTACACATTTACAAGTAAGCGTATATTTATTGATAAGTGACAGAAAGTTATGAATACTTTTTTAACTATTGGCGGCTTCTCCTTCAAGCATGACCAGCAAACATTTCGGCTTGTATAGAAAAAATCCATATAAAGTGTTACTAAGGGGGCTTATGCAAGCGATTTTAAAAAGAGAGAGCATCTGGCTTCTAATAAATATATAGCGATTTTGTGACAATTGCTTTTAAAGCTTTTATTTTGTAACCAAAAGCATATATTTACTTACTGTGAGACACAAAATTTATAAACTTAAATTTTGTAAGTGACTTATACGAGTCTTTGGGGAACCAAGATCTAGACCAAAGGGGTGGGTATAGAACTTGTCATTATTGCATTAAATTGTTCTGAAATATGTGATCCAAATGCTAAATCAATCATATATTCCATATGTTTTGCTGGCTTAAACATTTATTAAAGACGTATTACCCCACCTTCATATCAAAACTTTAAGTTGCACACTTTCTAGCACACAATAACTACAAATAATTCCAAAAAATATATATATATATAAAACAAAACCCACTAAACGAAAGCTAGGCACACATTTAAAGCTATAAAAAATTTTGGAAAAACGTTGAAAAATTATAATAATTTAACTAAAAGTCCAGAGATCCAGTGTTGGGGCTGAAAAAAAATGTCAACAAAGCGTACCGAACACAAAAATTATGCTCTCTTCCCCACATGTAACTTGCTACCAAATGTTCACTCGTCTAAACTAGGACATGCTCACACAAAATGTATGAAGCGAACCGAAGTAATGCAACAACAACAATAAGTTTTTTTTAAATCAAAAGGCGTTTGTTTCTCAGCCAGTTCGTCATGTTTGGACGCCTACTTCTGAAGAATATGTTGGATGAGGTAACAGTTCGTAGCTTAATGTATGAATTTTTGTCGTTATGCTTTTGCAACCTACGAAATTCACTTTTTTTTTGCATTTTTGTTAAAATTCATGAGGTTATCTGCTTTTAATGGCTGCCAAACACAAACTAAATAACGCAGCTTGCTCGAAATTTGACAGAAGCTTACTAAAAGTATGGCAGACTAAAAGTCAAGAAGTTATCAAACAGAAACATGAAGATTGTATGTGTACAATTTAAAAGAAATACGCTTAAAACTTAAATAATAATTGTAACACTGAAAACTAAGCGTGAACGCTATAAAAATATATGGGCGTCTTTTCTTAAGAATATATGGATGATATTATAATTTTAAATTTCGCAGTTATACCTAAAGGTACTAATATGATTCTTACACTGTTTGTGTCACAATTTAATTTACTATTTTTTTTTAATCCATTTTATTTTATTAAAACACAAATTCTGCAATAATCAATTTCACAAAATTTTAATATTTTTGAGTAGATCAGCTTTTTAAAGAAAAACAGACATGACCAAAAATTGTACAGACATGAAGAAAACACATGTGTATTTTAAAATTAAAAATCACATATAAAAAACATATCGTCTATTAGTCTCTTAAGGAAGCAGAAAAAAGAAAATGAATTTTCTTTCAATAAATCCAGGAAAACTTTCAATTTTATAATAAATAATGAATGTGTTCGTGAAGGCTTACTTTTTTCTAGCAAATATTTGTTTTATCTGAATTTTTCATTTCATTTATGCTTACATGTCGTAATAAAAAAAATTGTATTATTCAATTGAATTGAGTTATTCCAATTCATCTTGCTAAAAGTTTTATTTTAATAACTTTTCAATAACATCATATACTTTTGTTTTGTTTTTAAGAAATGGCGTGTGTTTATATTCGTATATGGCTTGGTTATACATTTTTAAGTGCTTTTACTTGTATTTGTGAAAAAAAAAGTTTTAACATGTTACATACAGGTAATTTTCCATCAGTAATAGAAGATATTTGTAAAGTGATATTTTTATTTTTATTTTATTAATTTTTCGTATTCAACCCTCCATTTTATAGCTTTGAATACATTTCACGAATATTATTTCTATAAATGCTGAGTGAAATTCTTCATATTAATGTTAACAGTGTTTTAGTGTTTTCACATTTCTATTTTTATTATACTCTGGAGCTTTAGCGTAGAAAAGCGTTATTATTTAATCATCTTTTATGAAACAAAAAATGTTGAATAAAAAATAACTTTAATATTATTTTTAAATTCCCTTTCCACATGAGCATAACGACGACTTTCTCAATAACATTCCAAAAATTCCTTAACTGGTTTAAGTAGATTTTCAATTAAAAATTCTACTCATATTTTTGGCCAGTTTTGACATTTTTGAATTAGATTGAACAATCCCATTTTTTTAATTTTTCAAATTTAATAATTTTGACATCAAATTTTATTTTATTATAAAAATAAATTTCCCTCAAGATGACCTCTAAAAAAAAAGAAAATTTAAATAAAAACAATTTTTTGAGATCTTACACACAGAAAACAACTTCGGTTGTGAGAACTAAATTTGTTTCCAATCAAAAATTCATTTGTGATAATCAAATTTTTCAGTTGTAGCAACTAGAATTCGATAATACCGGCCAAAAATTAGTTCTGTTAAAATTTTTTCGAGCTGTAAGACCGAATTTCTATTGTTATGATTAAAAAAATTCGACTAAGCTTGAATATTAATAACTAATAATAAATTTATAAGATCGAATAATTTAATAAAATTTAAAAAATTTCTACCAGCTGAATGTTTTAAAATCTAATGCGATTGATTACTTTGGATTTATTTTTAATTTAACATTTCATATATAAAAGTGTCTTATTAATGAATTAATTACTTTTTTGCTGTTATTATTTCTCTTTTCTTATAAATGTAAATCATTTAAATGTGTGCAGCCCAATACCGAAACATGAGCTTTTCTTAAGAAAAATTTTGTTTCTATAAGAAAAAAATAATTGGGTAAATTAGAATTTTGTTTAACAAAAAAAGGAAATGGCATTAGACTGAAAGATTTTTGTTCATTAATCCAATCAAAAATGTATTATTTTTCAACCAAAAATTAATAATTATTTAATTGATTTACAAGTTACCGAAAGTTAAAGTTAAGATTTTACGACATTGGAAATTAAAAATAAATTAAAGATATCGATAGGTTAAATATAAGATAGGGTGTCTTTACCCTGTCGAAAATGCTGGACAGGGCGCTCAAACCAGAAAAACAGAAGCTGGGCTCACTTGGGTCGTCCTTTTGTGATACCTGCATAAGAAGAAGTAAGAAGGACAGCAATAGGTATAACAAAGTGAAAGGAAATAGAAGAAAAAGATGAGTCCGTCATATAAACCAATTACTACTCCTAACGAAGCCATATATCATGTCGACCCTTATAGTTTGACTCTGCAGGTAGCGCTTTCCAAAGTGGATCTTGAACCATTCCTCCAGGACAGGACACCATAGTTTTCTCCTCCTCTTTGTCTTGATAACTTTTACAGTAGTCTGATCGCAAACCCATTTTGCTTAACATGTCCTAGCACTAATCAAATATATACTGGTGCTAAAATCAATATTCAGTGACTTATGACAAGAGATATACTCACTTAAAATGAAATATTTTTTAAATTTTTTCTTTAAATAACAAAAAATTAAAAAAAAAATATATTTATTTTTCTTTTCAATTAAAATGGGTATTTTATGAAGCTTGAGGTCTTATTTTATAAAATTATATTTCAGCCTAAAGCTTAATTAGAAAAATAATTAAAAATATAAAATTAAAAAAATACCAGTATTTGTACCTTCAGAACTGAACCCCATCTAGAATATACCCATATTTACATGAAATGGACCAGTGACATATTCTGTGACTAGCTGCTTTTACCCTAGGTAACTATTCACCCAAATTTGGTTTATTTGCCCTTCGAAATTCTAACTTTAAAGTTGTAATAACGGGTCTTCATTGCAGCAATGTAATGTTATCATTAGCCTAATGCAAAGTTTTCATTATTAATCCAGCGTAATCTAGCGGAATTTTTAAATTTTAATTGAAACAATTTCTTCATAAGACACTTTATTCTATTAGTTAAACAAAAAACTGGTAGGACAGCCATTCTAGATTTAAGTTAAGCATTTAAAAAAAAATTATTTTTAAAAACCATTCCTTTCATCGCCATTTCATACCAATTTGGTATTGGCGGTTTCATTATTTGTGCCAATTAAAATTCTGCTAATTTTACTTGCATAATGGTAACATTCAAATAAAACCACAATTGAAATTTACAAACCCCTACCGATACACATACATACTCGTACATACATAAACAATTTTTATATAATTTTTTAATGGATGCATTTGCAAATGTTTATAAAATTTTGTTAACTTCCTGCTTATAAAGAGTGATTTTTTTGCTATTATCTTTTTGGCAACACTAGTTTTGACAGCTCACGCACGTTTTGTATCTTGTGTCACTGTCATACATCTTCAGTTTGGTCTATAATTTAATCATGAATCGTCTTACAAACGAACAACGCTTGCAAATTATTGAATTTTATTACCAAAATGCGTGCTCTGTTAAGAAAGTTCATCGCGCGCTTCTTCCATTTTATGGTCAGTTTAATCGACCTACTGAGGCTTCTATTCGGGCTATTGTAACAAAATTTCGCACCAAATTTACATTGTTGGACATTAAACCACCAACACGCTTACGTAGAGTGCGAACTGAAGAAAATATCGCAGCCGTATCGGCCAGTGTTGGTGATGACCGTGAATTATCGATTCGGCGCCGTTCGCAGCAATTGGGCCTCTGTTACTCCACTACGTGGAAAATTTTGCGGAAGGATTTGGGTGTGAAGCCTTATAAGATACAACTGGTGCAAGAATTGAAGCCAAACGACCTACCACAACGCCAAATTTTTGGTGAATGGGCTCTTGAAAAGTTAGATGAAGATCCACTTTTTTATCGAAGAATTGTGTTCAGCGACGAGGCTCATTTCTGGTTGAATGGATACGTGAACAAGCAAAACTGCCGTATTTGGAGTGAAGAGCAGCCAGAAGCATTGCAAGAGCTACCAATGCATCCACAAAAAACAACCGTTTGGTGCGGATTATGGGCTGGCGGCATCATTGGGCCGTATTTCTTCAAAGATGATGCGAATCACAACGTTACTGTGAATGGTGAGCGCTACCGTGCGATGATAACAAACTTTTTTTGCCCAAAATGGAAGAGCTTGACTTGCATGACATGTGGTTTCAACAAGACGGTGCCACATGCCACACAGCACGCGAAACAATGGACCAATTGAGAGGCGAGTTCGGTGAACAGTTTATTTCACGCTTGGGACCAGTCAATTGGCAGCCCAGATCGTGCGATTTAACGCCTCTAGACTATTTTTTGTGGGGCTATGTTAAGGCTAATGTCTTAGGGACAAGCCCGCTTCGATTGACGCACTGGAAGCCAACATTGCCAACATTATTCGTGAGATACCGGCCGAAATGTTGGAAAGAGTATGCCAAAATTGGACTAAGCGGATGGACCATTTGAGGCGCAGCCGCGGCCAACATTTGCATGAAATAATCTTCAAACATTAAATTATATTGACCCAACTATCAATCCAAATAAATATTTCATGCATTTTTCTGAATTTTATGTGTTTTTTTTTTTTTTTAAATTTCCGATAGTTCTTATAAAATCACCTTTTACAATGATCATTATGAAAATGAATAAAATGGAAAAAATTTAATTCAGGTGCTTCATGCAATTTTTAATTTCGAAATTTATATTACTGAAATGTGTTGGTTGATATTAATTTAGGATTAAAGACTATTATATTAAAAAAAAAAAGCAGCAGTTTTAAAGTAAATATATATTTTAAAATTTCATGGGCCACCATCTTTAAATTTAATGTGTATGTCTTTTTAGAATATCTTTGAATATTTGAATATGTTCGAAGCATGACCACCTACACACATTTTATTGCTTACACAAATAAAGCTATCAGAACAGACTCTTTTGCAGATGTCCTTTATTTTAATTTCTTTAACTGAAATTATTTATTTATTGAATATATTTTTATATCTTAAGCTTGAATAATATTTATAATAAAAATATTTAAAGAAAATTATTTCAATCAATATTTTTTTTTATTATTCAAAAAATTAGTGTGAAAGCAGAATTTTTTTGAGAACAGAAAACGTCATAAGTGTGTAAAAAAAACGGTTTTTGTATGTTTTATTTGAAAACTGATATACACGATGTTTCTATTTTATTTTAAGAAAATATATAAGGAAGTTCACTTGGGTCCTTTGATGTTAACTATATTCTGGGAAAAAGTAATAAAGATAGCGATAGAAAGATATAAAAAAGATAATAGAGGAAGGGCTAAAATAGAATAAAACATTAAAATCAAGAAATCAACTTTAAATGTTGACATGCATTATTTTAATTAAAAATCATGTTTTCTTCTAAATTTTATTAAATTGACTTCTATTGACTCTTACGATAATTTCCCTCTACCAGCAAATGAACACAATTGCAAGAAACTTAGTTTGGTTGGAAATTGACTTGTACTCATTATTAATGTTTGTTTGATATAAACATTTGCTATAAGCAAATGCGAATCTGAGACTTCAACATGCATGTAAAAACACAAACACTTGCAATAGCAATACAATTAACATCACACACAAATCCAAAGTTGTAGAATTTGTTTCATCAAGTGCTTCGCATTGACTATCAGCGTTATTTAGGTTTCCTAAAGTTGTTGTCTGTGAAAATCATGTGCGATGAATAAAACTACCTGTAAGATATTTATAAAGGTTTTCATGCGAAATGTATGCTTGCGTTAAGGACATATTCAGCTAAAAACTTCATTACAAGGAAGAATTTTTTTTTTTTTGGAATTTTAGTATTTCGTATTGACAGTACAGGCAAATATTAATTCTACTAAATAGCCCAGTTGACCAAAACATTATGAGAAATCTTAGTTTTCTTTGTAGTGCGATTCAGTAACTTTTATTATGAATATTTGCATCGAAAAAACAAGTATAACGATATTTTTATCGAATTTGGTATTCAGTAACATTGCGATGATTCGTCGCAAACTTTGAATATTTTTGCGGGAATGTTACTGAATACCGAATTCGATAAAATATCGTTATACTTGCTTTCGATGCGAATTTTCGAAATAAAAGTTACAGAATCGCACCGTATTATTGCTTTCTGGTTTTCTCCACTTTTAAATTTTAATATTCAGGCTTCGAACCTGAAAATCTTAGCTTCATAAGTCTGTGCCAGCTAACTTTATCTTCAACAAAATTATTTAATTTCTCTATGCTTCCAATTAGCTTAATTTTTAAATTATAAATTTTGTTGAATAATACACGGATAGACTTTCTTTTTTCTTGTTTTGAAAATATTTTCCACCAATTGTTTGCTAAATTTTCTTCTCTTACATCATTGGTATTCAATATTAATGATATCTTTGAGACATGACCAACTCGTGTTGCTATAAATGATTATACTCGTATTTGCTGGTGAATAGGTACATTTAACCTAAAGCTGCTTATTTTAACCACAGGAAATGTAAGAATATAGACATGCCGACCATATTTAACACAAATATTGACATTTACTTTTTCTACTTTCATTCAATGTAAAAGTAAAACCAACCTGAACTTGTGTACGATTGATTGTAAGTATATGTGAGTGCATGTTGAAGTTTGTTAGCTACACATACTTGTTTTTTATTGTCTTGTAGAACTACCAGCGAGTGCAAGTGATTTTAAAAAAAGAAAAAAGAAATTGTTAAGGTTGTAACTACAAGCAGTATTTGTTTTCATTGCAAATTTCATTCTCTCTTTGCTTTCTTTGGTAAAATACTGTAGTTTTTGTTTGCTTCGTATTAAAAAAAAAACAATTTTGTGGCCAGATGAAAAACAAAATTGAAGGCCGAAAATACTATTTGATTTACAGCATTGATATGTAGTAGATTGGAAAATATTTAGGTATGTGGGGCTCTTTGTTTTGTTTTATTGTTTTTTTTTTTCAAAAGTTCCAGAATTTTTTTTCTTGAGTGATCAAACTCAAAGCGAAACAAGTTAAATTCGGCTGTGCCGGGTCTTATATGCCCTTCATATTTTTTACTTTCCACATTCTTCTTAATGAGCTGTTATTATGATACAAGCGACGAACTCGTCAAAAAAAATTTGAATGAAAAGAACTCAATAATTTTTACTATAAAATTTCCAAACGACTTGATTGCTTGTGCTATAAAAATCAAAAAAAAAAATTATATAATGGAAATGGCTACATTATTAAGTTTGAGCTCATATTTAATATACAAATTCTTTTATTTATTATTGGAAAGAAATATCAATAAAAAATTAATTTTTATAATACAACCTCAAGCCTAATAAAGTAGTCTCTTAAATAAAAAAGGTCAAATAAACTTACAAATAAAAGTTATTATAAAAAAAAATAACAATCATTAATAAAAAATAATTTTCTTTTAATACTGATATTTTATTAATCCTAAAATAAATAATTAATTTCAGTTCAAGAAACGAGTTCTAAGAAAAAATCCATCTAAGAACTTAATTTTTAAAGCAATAAAATGTCTCTAAGCACTCTGTTTTAAATTAATAGGTATGCAAAATATTTTATTATAAATAATAAATAAATATTATATAATTTTGCTAGCATATGCAAACAATGTTTAATTAAATATATATGGGCTGTTCAGCGATGTCACAAGAAAACCTAAGGGAACGAAAGCAAACAAATTTATGTACTTGTTTTTAATTTTAATACAAATGTGCTTTGCTTTCGTTCGCTTTGGTTTTCTTGTAACATCGCTGAACTGGCCATTAGTATCAATAAAGAAAATCTAAAAAATTCTCCTTCATTAAGATGTCTGTATTACACTCAAAGCAAGTAAAACACACAAACAAACACACGTTTATTTAAGACCGATTGGCTGGTTTCGTGCTTGTGTTATGCAAATGTACTCGTACAACTTAAAAATTTCCATACAGAAAAGAAAACAGCAATGAATGAAAACCAAAATTTCGGTTCTCATAACAACTTCTATGTAAAATTATATATGAAATTTACAATTATACTGATGGAGCAAAAGCTTTAATATTAACTAGAGTAGTATTTGCATACTGCTGTTGCAAGCACAATAACACAAATAAGTAAATTTTGAAATTTTCTGCATTTCCATTTGCTTTATTAAAACAAATTCAATATATCAATTAATCCCAAGAATACAAAATCAAGTTATTTGGAAGATGTTATATGTCTACAGTAAAAAGTAAAAGAAACAAAAAGAAATAATCTTTGACAGTTTCAAGCACAACAAACAAAATACAAAAAAATATCCAGGGTAGTCTCACCAAAATACATGTTGTGAATTGTAAATAAAACAAAAGATTTTCAGAGAATATCAAAGAAGGATCTATAACAATTATGTGGCAAAATATATAGGCCTCAGCTTCGGTAGCATACCATATTTCCAATGAATCTGAATCCGAATTATCTCATCTTTTATATGGTTTTTTAAATTGTTTTCGGCTTATTGATGTACACTTTTTCTTTTAAATATCCCCAAAGAAAGAAGTATTTACAACAAAATCAAATCGATCGTGACGGTCAATTAACATCGCCATGATATGAAACAACACGGCCATTGAACCTCTCGCACCAAAGAGGCATACCTGCCTGTTCTGTATTCCACACGGATTTAAAAAAATGTGCAAGTAAATGTTTTTCTTCTTATTAAATGAAAAGTTTTATGTGTTTTAATTCCAATAATAATTTTCCACCCAAAATAAAGCAAAAATAAAATTTTAAAAAGTCCCAACATAAACCACAGATAAGTTATGAGAGACTGAATTTTTCAATTCCTCATAAAATTCTCGGATTCGGAATACAGAACAGCACTTATTGTTTCGTTGTAGCAAAAAATATCGTTATATTGTAACTGTATATCGTACAGGTCCTTATACTCAACTTCCAGCCACAAAAAGTCCGTAATCATCTCGCGATAGTGAATCCCATTCACGGTAACTGATTGAAGGCTCTTCTGCCACACTATCGCAAACATCAGCAATGTTTTTCGCAGAACGAACTAACTGAGCATGTAGGTATTTACACATTTCCTATTATAGATTTGCTAAAATTTAAAAACAGTTCTTCCGATTGTGAACATATTTGGTCGCTTATGCTGAGCAAAAAAAAATCACGATGTGCACGAAATGCCTTTGAACATCCATTTTTCTTCTTCTGCCTGATTGACAATAAAAAATGTCAAATCAAGTTGGACAAAAAACTTGACGTGACTGGTGAGACTCACAATTAACATTGTAAATTATGGCTGGAACACCCTTTATATGAAAAAGCCTTGATTTCAATCAAATAAATATTTCTACAGCCTGAAAGGTACTAGTACACCGTGACATTTTCATTAAATTAATCTCTGAATTTTGTTATGAATTCAGTTCATTATTTGAGCCGTTCTTTTCGAAAATAGTGTAAGTCCTCTCAAAAAAAAAAAAAAATAATCAGTGGTAATTTTAGTAAGAGGTCGTGTATATCTTACTAAAATTTTTTTACAACAAGTGGACTTGTACCTCATTAAGCAATTACATCTGATTTGTTAACCAACGTTTCATCAGACTATTAAAATAATTTGGTTTCCTTAATTTGAAATGAAAAATTATTTCATTTAACGAAATATTTTAATTAAAAAATTTTTACATTCATGGAAATTTCATTAATTCACATAATTTGTCAAATATATTATTGAGAATAAATGAATCAACTGTAATGAAATCGTTTCATAAAATTTTTAGAAACATTTTTCTTTCAATGTATTGGGATAACTAGTGATGAATATGATGTGTTAGTAGTGCATAGTGTGATTTTTAATTAATTATTGCCTGCGGAGACATGGTTTTATGTCAAACAAATAGAAATAATGTTGTAGGAAAAGCTGGTGCTTTAACAATAAATTATATTGGCATATTGATGCAATCTGAAGTTATGATATTAATAAAAATACTATGGTTTTTCTGCTAAATTTTCAGCTAGCACTTTTAGTTAATAGAAAAGCTAAATTAGCCAAATTATAACAAGATATGTTTTGGGTCAAGCTAATACAAAATACACTAAAATCAGCTGGACGAATATGCTTAAATTTTAATATTTTCCTTAAAGCATAATAAATGTTCTTTTAAATATGTAAAGAAAAAAATTAAATCAAAGGCAAACAGCATGAGCAAATATTTTTAATTACTCATTTCAACAGATCAAAAAAAGTCTTGTATAAGTAGTGCTCTGCTTTAGTATTTCCATTATAAATATTAGCAAATACCAGTACTTTATCCTTATAGTTTGTGTCAGTATAGTTTATTGACCAAATAATACGTTCGTCTATGTAAAACATTTGATAGAAGAAAATGCATACAAAGACAGCATTTTCTTTTCTTTTTTTTTTTTTTTTAACTGCATAAAAATGCCAATATGTTCTTAATACGTTTTGTTTGTATTTTCTTTTGAATACAAAACTGGAACAATGCAATGCAGTACAATAGTTAGCACAAAATAAACATTTTACATACGAGTACCAGAACGTTTTATTTTTATTTTATGAACACTCAAACATAGACAACATATTATTCCATACACAGGCATTATTTTATACAAGGTGGGCGAAAAGGAATCACCGTATTCAAAGATGTTCTTATTATGGAGGCCAATGTCTGTCTAGACAGATGTAGAATACAAGTGAACAAGCCATGGAGCGATACACTCCCCAAGAACGCGGAATAATCCAAGAGGACGATTTTTCGACCAAAATCATAATGAGCGACGAGGCTCATTTCCACCTCAGCGGGTAAGTGAACAAGCAAAACTATCTCTTCTGGGGCATGAGGAGTCATTACAGCCGCTTAAAGTGACTGCCGGGTGCGCTGTTCATGCTGGAGGAGTCAACGGGATGGTTAATCGATTTTTTTGAATTGAACGAATTAGGACTTTAGGACATGTTGTTCCAAGAGGAACACATTTCATTTTCATTTAGAAAAAATAAATGAGAGCCAAACAACATCGGATGACTTCTTTTGGCCCGCCTTGTATTTTGTAAATGTAGTTCTTATCTTGGCAAAATAAAACGAGTAAAAATTAAGACTGAAATGCATATCATACATACATTCTTAATTTATTTATTTATTTACTTTTTTTTTACTTTATTATAGTTTTATATATTTTCGTATAAATAAACACATTCACAAGCAAGTAAACAAGCTGTCTGTTAATGAATGAACATGGAAACGTCATGCATACGAGGGTATGTACGTAATATTTATTTACAAAAGTTAAAATGGGTAAAATTTTAATCACAAAATGTGGTTAGAGTTTAAAGGTTACGCTTACTCACATGAAATACAACAAGACTTTCAGAATAACCCCATTAAAAAATTAAAAAAAAATTATTTTTCCTCTTTATTTCTAAAGGAAGTAATTGCAGACATGATCAAGGGTAACACGGTAAAGCTGTACACTTTTTATCTCCATCGTTTTGTCTGCAAAACTGTCAAAATGTGTCTTTATGCTCAAAATACACAGACTGTGTATGATAATATGATCAGATCTGCCTTGAACTTCCTCCCTTTTATTTGACACATACCATAAGCTTGCTTTTATTGTACTAAATGCCTTTCGTTGTTAATTCTGCCATGGGCTCTTTTATTTAAAGAAACATTTTTTATACAGCGCTGTTCTGTCTTGCGCATCTGTGGCTAGTTTCTCTAGCTATACACAACTTTGGTTGTGAGAGCTAAATTTGTTTTCAATTTTTTTTTTTATATTATTATTGACCAGCAATGACATGTTAACTCCTTTCTTTAATTTGGGGTTTTGCAAACAAAATTTTTAATGGGTTTTATTAAACAAGATGATTAGCACTACTGTAGAGAATACTCAGCACCAACGCTCTTATTTAAAGATGATGCTTTAATGTAAATAGAGGGCGCTAAAAACACTTTGATTGCCAATATAATTTAGTGTTGGACTGTCAGGTATAAAAACTCCTTAGTGAGTTTGACTTTGATTAATTAAAAGAAAACATTTGTTATTTTGCTAGCTAAATCTATACTGCATACAAATACATAGTAAATATCTCATTATGATCATTAATATTTTAATTGCAATAAGGCAAATATTAATTTAAGAAAATGCAACTAAACCTTTCAATGCATTGTAAGCCAGCAATAAATCAATAATTTCAATAGTCAATAAGCCAATCAATCTGAGAGTCAGTTAACCAACCAACTAATCAAACAACTCACGATTCTATTGTTTATTTAATAATAGCCATCATGCAACAATGGTTGCAGAAAATGTTGCAAATTAATTCAATTATTGAAAAAAAAATTTTTTTAAGTACTTTGGTACTAGTATTTTCATGCGCATCATCTATTCACTTGATTGCAACACACTTGAAAATAACATAAAGTTGTGCATTGAAATAAAATCTTTTTTAAAGGGGATTTTTATTTTAGTGTGAAAAAAAAAAAAATAAAAAATAACAGAACCAACCAGGGGATAAACAACATAAACAACTTTTGAATTTAATTTTAGTTTTTCTTTTTTTTTCACTTTTCTTTGTTTCTTTTGTAGTTTTATGCATTTCGTATCACAATCCACAGCTGTTTTCACAACTGAATTAATAAAGTAAAACAAAAAAAAAATTAAAAAAAGAAGGTAAAAATCATTGCATGATAAAATGTATGTTGTTTTTTCTGTATTTTTCTATTCTAGTCAATATGAATTGTTGTTGAAAAGTTTTGTGTCGAGCAAGCAAAATCAGTTTTTATACATATTTTTTTTTTCTTCACAATTTTCAATTGTCTGCAAGAAAGGCCATCAGAGAGTAACACTAAATGAACACAGTTTAGTTTTTATATCTGCTTTGATTTTATAAACAATTGTTTCTTTTCATTGATTTCAATTGAAAATTTCTTTCGAGAAAATACTCGTATCAATTAAATAGCAACACTAACTAATAATTATGCTAACACTAATAATATAATTAAAGTTTAAATGTGTTTGCTACTCATCACACATGAGCATAAAAATCTAAAGCAGTTTCTTGTGATTAAACTTAATGAAAATTTAAAACCAAAATTTTTATTGTTTTTTGGTATAATTAAAAATATTTTATGTAAAATTTATTTGAGCTTAAGATCTTTTTTATTATTTATTTTTTATTTTTATAATATATAATTTTATTATTTTTATTTCGATATTTCGCTACATCTTTGTGTAGCATCTTCAGGAAATATGTCTTTTAAAAATAATATAAATAGAAAATGAAAATAATAAAATTATATATTATAAAAAAAAAAAAAAAAAAAAAAAATATAAAAAATTATCAATAAAAAAGAACTTAAGCTCAAATAAATTTTACATAAAATTAAAATAAGAAGATCAAATAATTAAGATATTATAATTAAAAATAATTTTTTTTTTTTTTTTTTGATAAAAAAAGATTTTCTTTAATAATTCTCTTTTGAATTAAAAATAAGACCTCAAGCTTAATAAAATAGCCATTTTAATTAACAAGAAAAAGGTCAAATAAATTCTGTTTTGTATAGATTCTTATATTAACTCATAAAATTTCTCATTAAGAAATGTAAAAAAATTGCCCAAAAAAATTTAACTTTAATTAATAATGAGCGCTTTTTGAGCTGTCATTTTGTAAAATTACCCACAACTCATTTTGAGTTTTAAAAAAACAATACTTGTTACTAATAATACTCATACTTTTTGGTGTGAATGACTTTAAAATCTGGAATAACTGGTTTTATTGTGGTATTAAAACATCTATTTTTTAGCTTGAAGGGAGATTATAAGTACACTAGTTAACACTAAAAATTTTCTCAGATTTTTTGTGTTGGTTTTCGTACGATTAAAGTTTGTTGAATTGTTTTGTAAATATAAGATATGTAAATGCACCGTTGTTCATCGTTTCTTATATTGTTTTTGTCAGTATGTCAGTATATGTAAATTTTTGTATTATCTGAAAAATTAAGCAGATATTTCTATCTGAAATTCACATAGCCAAATGAGATTATTGATTATTAATGAGTTGGTTAAGCGGTTGGTGCTACAAATTATGAGAGACAGATCTTCGTTCGCTCGATTCGTGGTGGCGGCAGATAGAAACACAAATAAAGTATAATATAAAATTTATGAATTGAAATTTATTCTAAGATTAACTTCACTGGCAATCGGATTGCAGGGTAATGTCTAAAAAGGAGTCTAATCTGTGACTTTCCAATACAATTTTTGTTTCAAATTTCGAATAATTTTAATTATTTTTTTTATGAAACTTGAAGAAATATTTTTCTTTAATACAATGAATTTTTTTGTTGGCTAGTTTTTAATAAAAAAAAATTCATTGCTATAATGATCAAATTCATTTATTACAAGACTGAAGTTTTTCTTTCAGTGCAATCATATTAGTTTAAAAAAAATTTTTCTACAGAAAGCGCACGTTATATAATTTTTAACTGCAAATTTTTGGCATATATTCCTGATACTCTGAAATCTTTGTTGAATGCCGAGAAGAATTGTGTAATGAAAATATGTTGTGGGGAAATTTCAATAATAGATTCTTGTGGAACTTTAGCTGCAATCATATATGACAAAAAAAAGTAATTTGTCTCGCTGTTTCGACATAAACTAACGACCGCACAAATGGCTCTGTAAAAGCCATTAGCTGCTTATATATCTTTACACATAGCAAAGCTATTTCCTATGTATTCATAGTGTAATTCTTTAAAACTCATGATGCTTAGGGATGTCATTTAGTAAAAATAAATTAGTAATTGTATGAAATTTATATTAATTCTTTAACTTATTCAGTGATTTACTACTTAGTACTTCTATACAAAGAAATTAACCAGCTGTCTTGTGCCGTTTTAAAAAAATTAAATTAAAAAAAAAATTACTAATTAAGGTAAAACTTACAGTTCGATTAATATACACTTAGAATTATAGAAAAAAATTAAATGTAAAATTATGTATAACTAGCTGTCATTGCCCGGTCTTACACCGTCCTCTCGTGTGTAGGCTTTCTTAGACTAAACAGGTGGTATAAAAAAAAATATGGTTTCTGTTTAGCTGTTTTTAGCCGGACTTGAGACTTTTAACTGACCCCGTAAAAGTGAGCGTAGCCTAACCTAGAATATATAGTGACCATATTTGAAATAAATTGAATTTTTAAAATCCATGCTTCAGTTTTAGAGTTAATAAAGAAGGATGGCATTTCCATGTGAACCATTTCATTACGTCAGTTGGTTATTGCAGTATTTACAAATATTTGAATAAATTAATGAGAATAACTCACTGAAGATTAAAGCAGTTTCAGTGAAATATTTTTTATATATAATATTTTTTTGATTTAATCTTTTTTCTTTTTTAATTTCATCAAAATAATTCAAAATTCCCACAACTAAAAGTCTTTTTATTTACTTAAATTATTCATGAAATAGAATTTTAATTGTTGTTCTTGGTGACCAATTTTTTATAAGCCATAATTTTTTATACAAATTACAAAAACTGTAATTTCTTTTGCAACTCTTACTTAAACTTATATTAAAATTTTTAATTTTTTAAGCACGAAATAGTTGGTGGCATGATTATTTTACTATGCAACACGCATTTCCATGAAACTTTTTTGTTTCTCAAAAATGTTTGCCTTTTTTTCCACTCGTCTTCATTTCTAAGTTTGTTAGTTTTTAAAAAGCCACAAAATCAAAAAAATAAAACAAAAAAACTGAAAAAAAAATTACAAATAGAAAAACAGTAAAATAAAACTGACAGCGAAAATAAAATCAGCAACACTTGCGGTGTTACAATGTGTACAGAAACTATTTTCAAAAGATTCTGGTTCTAAAACAAAAACCAAAAAAAATTAGTAATCCTACTCAAGTGTTTTCGCCTGGCTGTGTTTACTTAAAGACAAGACATGAAACGCGTTTAGAAAGTTAAATAAGCAACTAACGTAAATAGTTACACACTGCAGCCATGAATCTTCATGTGGTCCATGTTTACCATTCATTTCAATACGAAAACGGGAGCAAACTTAAAGAGACAATTGCTTCTTTACCCTAAACTTAATTGGAGGGTGTAAAAAATTTTATTTATGTGATTGTGTAAATTTTAGCTTAAGTTTTGCTTTGGGTTTTCTGAAAATCTTTCTAATATTTGCTAAATGGTGATGTTTACTTTGTTGGTATTTAAAAAAAATAAAGTTGATGTTTTTTTTTAATAAAATTATTTTGCAGCATTTGATTTTTTTATTTATGTGCTGTTTTTTATAATACAAGCGATCAACTCGTCTGGAAGTTTTTTATGAAAAGAACTCAAAATAATGAATTGATCGTTTGTGTTATAAAACCAGCACATTAAATTTTTTTATGAGTTTTTTATGATTCTTGAAGTTTAAAAAAAACTTTTTTGAATGAGATTTTGTTATAAATGCAGCATTGCGTTCAATAGTTTTTTCATCTAATTTATTTTTTTTTTATATTTATATCCCTTCTGGTTATAGCATTTTATTTTAAACTATTAAAAACAACACTCATCCGTGTTCCTTATTGAGTCTTTCAAAATAATTGCTAACTTTAACGCTCTTAGATGAATATTTTAGTTCACACCGGTGCTTTATTTTAGCTCCTTCATAGTTTTCTTTCATTATCAAAAGTCAAGGTTGAACCCCAGTTTACTTGAACTACCTTTTGTTTTATTTGTTATAGCTTTGCCATAATATTAATGCTTTTTATTCTTTAAATGTCGTCATCATTTATTTAAGAAAAAGTTCTTTTCCTCCACATGCTTTTAGTTTTCCTGCACCAACAGCTCAAGTTTAATATACAGATTTATTTTTGCACAAAAAAATCTACTGATTTAAACAGCTACAGATAGTTTTCTGCAACATACAAAACAGTAAACATTTTATTATTTTTGCCACAAAGCCAAATACATTTGCAATCGTAATAAATTTTAAATTCAATTACGCGCACCATTTAATGGCGAATATGTTTGCTACGTGAATTGTTAGCTTTTATTAAAATTTTATTATTAGTACTCGCAAAATTATTTGCTTCATAAAATTATGCAATTCTGTTGCAGCAATAAAAAGCATTTTTTGTGTAGAAAGTTTTAGGGAACTCAATCTTTTAAGAAATTTTTAGGACAAAAAAAATTAATATTTTTTGAAATAAATTATGCTAGACATTTTTTATGAAAGCAGAAAAAATTTGTTAATCATTTACCTGCTGCAGAAAAGCAAACAAGCTTCAAGGACTTGTGTTTAAAAAAAAAATTAATTACTGATTAGCTTCTTTATAATGTAGGCAATATGTTTAATATTCTTTTTAAATAATAATTTATTATTTGTTAGCAAACAGTTTTTTTAATACAGTTAGCAAAGTAACATAATAGCGTGTTCAGGCACTACTGACTGATGCGTCAGACATTGATATTGTTACGTTTACTCTATTAATCTTCGTAAGATATTGTAATGTGAAACACCAGAAGTTCAGTCTCTCACACTTATTATAGACACGCAGTTTTATTATAATCGTCTCAAAGACAACTTATTGCTTGTGACATACCTTGTTTACTGTTTAACGTCAGCTCAGCCAAGAACCTTCTAGATTTAGCAAGTAACAACACTAAACGGTAAAAAGGGTGATACACACATCAAATTTCAACATTAAATTATGCATTTGCGTGCGTATCCAAAAAATCAAACTGGTTTTGATTTTTGTCAAAATCACACACCACGTAGACGCACACAAATCTAGCTAATTGTTTAACACTTAAAAGTAACATGAAACATTTATAAACTAATTTTAAACATTTTACTTTTTAGCTTACACACAAGCATTTCTTAAACAACATATATACAGTTTCTTAGGAAAAATATTACTGTAGGACAACAGCATAATATTTCGTAGCAATGTATTCAAATAGTTGACGTACAGAAAAAAAATTCATTTTATAACGAATTCAAATTATTTTATGCTTTTTAAAATGAATTTTTATAAGATGAATGGTTTTAAAATCGAATAAACAGATTTCTAGAAAGTAAGTCGAATTGGTTATTAATTATTGGGATAAATGACTGAAAAATTTAAAAAAATGCTGGTTATTTTAAGTTTTTTTTGATTTATTTAAGTAAAATTATTTGCACTTTTAATATATTTTGGGTTAAAAAAAAATTAATTAAAAAAACACTCTGAAATTTCTTTAAATTTTCGATGGTATAATAACAACTTTTTGGTTGTTTTATAACACCTAAAACTTGACTTGTAATTTAAAATTAAAAATAATTTGGTATGATATCAAAACGAATTTTTTCAGTTTTAAAATTGTTTGTTTTTAAAAGCAATTTGATTTACAGAACCGCTCTGTTCTGTCAATTATCATTAATTGAGAAAAACCTAACATTAAATCTACTTAAAGTTAATAAAGTTAGCTGCAGGATTCTTAATTTTTTTTTCAAAATCTGTACTTGTTAAACACAAATTAGGTTGACTTATAGCAACCCATTTAATTTATTTTTTTTTGAATTTTCTGTTTTATCCTTGTGAAAAGGTAAAAAAGTTGATTTGATTCTTAGCAGTTTTATGACTTCTTAAGCCTTTTACTTTCATGTAGTTTGTCACAAACAAATTATAATCTCTTTGGATTTAAAGTCTTCGTATGTAAGTAAGTACGTCAGACTTTTAAAAGGTAAAAGTTTGTGTATGATCGCATGTGTTTGTGTTTTATGGAAAAAAAATTTCTTTAAAAACTCTTTTCAAAAAAAGAAATATATTTGAGACAAGAAATATAAAAGTTGTTAAGTAAGAAAAAGAAAAAACAAAAATTTCGTACATAAGACATGTAGGTACATGCATTTTTATATTTTTATAAAAAGCATAGACGAAGAGTACTTAAGTGTAAATGCACTTTTCCAAGCAATACATTCTGTTAACCAATACTGCAAAGCCCAAATGACATTTTAAATTTATACAGTTTTCAACTTGTTCATGCTTTTTAAACATGAAATTGAAATGTTACATGAAAAACAAAAAATAAAATACTCAACTAACCACAAATTAGGAATATAGACAAGAGCAAAATAATTTCACAATAATTTTCAGTAAGTGAATAAGCCGAGTATTAAAAATGATATTTAAAGAAAAGAAATGAAAAGGGGAAAAGGAATATTGAAAAAATCACTCAAGATTTTGATATTAAATTTCAAGAAGAGCTACAGGATATTTCATTTTTATATTTTGTGGTTTAAATGAATTTTATTTTTTTTTTTTTTTTAATTTTAAAATTTCTCTTATTAAGCCTTTAGTGTTAACAAAAAAAAATGTTTTTTTTTTTAAAGCTGAATTTCATTTTGTGAAATTTATTTTACCAGTCGTAATCGTAATATTTATTGGTTTTCTTCCTTGATTTACAATCACTTTGATAATTGGCCTTAAAATTGCTTTAAAATTTTTCACTGCAGTCTTATTTTTGTTTTAAAATTAGACATTAAAACAGGAAAACAAAATATACACTGATATTTTGAGTTTGCAGTCACAATGTTTTTGTTATTTATTGTTGACTTGCTGTTATACGACTGCATATACTCGTACACAGTGTTTTATTGCTGCTATGGAACTCTTTTCGGTAACATTTTAGACTTTTACTTTAGACTTTGTATTTTTCATTATATGTATTGTTGTTGTTGGATTTCAGCTTTAAAGCAGCATAATAAGTTGTTTTTGTTGGCTTTCTTAGCTTTACAAAAACTCTGGAGAATGTCAAATGCCTTTGGTTTGTTTTTGAATGCTTTGCTGAAGATTTACTGAGCAGCTCTACATAATATTTTTTCTTTATCCTCATTTTGTTGTTGTGTTTTTTCTTTCATCTTTTATTGCATTTATGTTTTCTATAATTTACTGCATTTAAAAGAGACTGTCAACTATTAACAAAAACGAAATAAAAATATATCTTTTTGTTTTTTGTTTTTGATATTAAACAAACTTTTACTTATATTTTAGTTAAGGATTTTGGTTTGTATTCAAAGAAAAATAAAGAAGACTTGAAGTAGATATTGTAACAAATTTGTCATAATTTCTATTTCAAGCCTTTAAATTGAAATTTTCTCGAAAAAATTTTTTAGCTGAAGTTAGCACTCGGACAAACTCACATTTTGATCAATTTTTCTAGTTGTAAAAACGGCAACTTAAAAGCATTGTAATATAATATACAACGTTTATCTGTTATATATGCCGCATGATGTTATTTGAATAAAATGCAGTGGCTTACCCAGCCTTACTAATTGTCAAATGTAATAGTTTTGAAGGTTCTTTGCATTAATCTCTATCATGTCTTATTAAAAAATGTTTATTTAGAATTGAAACCCTAATCAAGAGTTAAGAAAAAAATTTAACCATATAAAATGAAAACAAAAAGTCTTACTTAGCAGATCTGATTTATAAAAAAGAAAAACTTTTACTTGATCTAGCCATCACATACGAGTACTTATAGCCGCTAAATCAGACAGAATAATCATAAACTTAGAGAATAAGACATGTTTAATATTTAATGAAAGAACATTTCTCAACAAGAGCTCTCCTGTATCTTTAGGAGTCCATAAGAAGTCTCCCAGAAGTTTTACTCATATAATAATAAATTAAAAATATAATTTTTCAAATATTATTCCAAGTGAAATTAAAATTTCTTCAAAAATTTATTATGTAGTTGGGAAAAAATTTTTGTGACTTTAACCATAAGCAAACTTCTGACTAAGGAGGTGCCATTAACTCAAATTTTGTTTAAAGAAAGTTGAATATGTCAACAACAAACTCAGAATTTCTGTATGGCAGTCAGATTTGGGGAGAGGTTCTAAGAGCAAAGAGCAAACGTAGAGTACTAGAATCGGACCGTACTTACCAAAGCTATGGTCACATTAAATAAACATTTGTCGAAATAAGCACGACCACTATGCCATTTACATAAAAGTAGGTTTTTATACAATAACTTAATCTTCCATTAAAACAAGATATAAACTTGTCTTCTTACACAAAAAAAAAAAATTATCAAAAATTAGTAGGTACACTTATTTCTACAAATATTTGTGTAATGGAATTTTTTAATATTTATTATTGGGTTTAAAGTTTTATTAATTATTTTGATTTAATTAATTATTTTTAGTAAAGTTAATAGAAAATTAATTTCCATATTATGTTGACCGTAGCTTAAGAGGCTCAGTAGTTGTTTTGCAGTATGTTTTTTGTTTCACTTTTGCAAAAGTTTTTTAATGTCAAATTTAAAGTGACCTTTTATCGCTAGCAAAACATTTCTCAATTGATCTTTATTTAGCCTTAATAGAAGCCACCTTAAACAACGTTACACATTATAATAACTTATAGCTCAATTACAAATGTATAAACATTTAATTTTTTTTGTCATCAAAACCAAAAAAAAAGACAAATTGTACCATAAATTTTTATGTGCTCATAAATGCTTAACCATAAATCTTTATCGAAACCAACTCATTTTGCACTCAAAAGAATTTATTTATTATATTAAAAAAAAAAAAAAAAACAAAGCGTCATTATTTAAATTAGTCATGTGCGAATTTATTTAAAAAAGCAAACAAACTCTTAAAAAAATATTTTGCTGTAAAGTACTTGATACTTTTAACCTAAAGCACAACAAAAAGAGAAGATAAAGGGATGGTATAAAAATCGACTAAATACAAGATTAATATTTATGAAATATTGATTTCAATAACATTTTTACACGCAAAGAAAAAAGGTAGTTGAAGATGGTTATCGCAAACATAGTTTGTTCTTCACAAAAATATTATTATTAATTTGAAGCAACTAACCATTATTATGATCACGACAAACATGTTTCTAGTTATTTTTAACCATATTATGTTTAGCGTCTTAGATCAACCATAGAATTATCATATTATTTTTGATAAAACTTTACTTGAAACCATAAATATTTTCATTACAAACATAGTAATGAGAAAAATATGGTTGAAAGTTATTTTTTTTTTATTTTGTGAATATAACTCAAAAACTTAATCGTTCAAACTCAACTGAGCTGTGTGGGTGAAATAATTGAGTGGTGAGTTAATGCTTCTGAGTTAAATATCCAAAGTTCGAATCATGGTAGAGTCAAATAAAATTTAAAAAAAAAAATTAAAACCCTCTGTATAATGTAATAATTAAATATATATTAATAGAAAGGAAAAAGTCAATAGAATAAACTAAAATTTATAAATATATATTTATGCAAAAAAAAAATAAAAAAAAATTTCTTTTTAATTGCATAAAAAATTTAATAAAATTTTTTTAGCCTTGACTGGGGGTTGAACCGCAACATTTATAGTTGAGAGTTATTTTTAATATCTTTGATTTAAAATAATATATGGTTAGATGCACACACTATGTGTTCACCAGAATATGGTTACCTCAACCATATTTTTTCTTTGCCTGCACATACTTTTATATATTTTGAGGAAATATTCGCTTCAATTTTTAAATATATATTTTTTTTAGAATATAACATACTTGCATTATTATATTATTTGAATTAATTTCATTTAATACAAGTCATGTTAGACTATAAAAATATTTGGCATAAAGTAGTGCCTACACTTATATTGAAAAATATTTGTGTAATGTGAGCGTAGCTTAAGTTATGAGAGGCTGCTCATATATTTTCGTGTTATTTTTTAAAACATATTTCTTGATGACTACCAGAGAATTTTATTTTGGAAAGCAAACGGCTTGAAATATGTGAATTTGATATTTTTACAGAACATAAAGTACGGAAAAACTTACCTAAAAAGCACAGCATTATTTCTCTCTTCTCTTAATGCTCATGTTATAATGAATATTAAAAAAAATCAAATTACTCATACGTTCAGCATGCTGATCAGAAGTTCTAGTTATTTCTGTTAAAACGTTTTTCATAAATGACACTTTTTCAGCTTGCAAACATTTTGTTATTGTGAATAACTTATTATTACTAATTTAATAGACGATTAAAAGCAAGTGATTGCTTTCATTCAATTTAAATTTTGAAAAATGTGCTACTCATACTAATACCCTTTAAAGACACTTATTAATGTTTTAAATTTAACATTAACGTCAGAAATAAGTCAACCATTATTTAATTCAAATAAAATTAATTATTTTATGGATTTATGTCGGCATGTAAATATTATAAATAAATTAAAAACATACAAATTAAATAGAAAATAATGCAAAACAGGCAAAGAATGTACAGGCGTTTATAAGAAGTATTTGCTTTAATGAAAATTATGATTTATGTTTGTAGAAATTTTCATTTAAGTAGACAACAAATGGAAATTAAAAGTAATTAAATAATCATGTAAAAATTATATATAAATATATGGAATGCCAAATCAAATATGCTTTTACCGCATGTCCTTATATTACAACTCACACACATAAATAAAGTGTGTCTCAGTTAGAGTGCACTTTTTAAGTTTAATGTAATTTGATAGCTGTCATATGGGTATATACCACTTATTAAAAATGAAGTGTTTTGCGAAAGAACAACGAGTCATAATTGTAATGTAGCAAAGTGAAGTCAATGTCAATTGTTCGTTAAAAATTATTTTCTTCGCTGAAGCTTTATAATAACTTAGTTCTTATAACCTCATGCGGTTGGCATGGGTTTTTACGACATGTGGTTTTCGCAACACGTGAATCAATCGATTTATTACAACATTAAATTTAACAGTGCACTCTTATTGAGACACTCTTAATTTACACTAAATTATTACTTTGCATATAAAATTGTAAATATTTTAAATTTATTTAACTATCACTCATAAATGTTTGGTTATACATAAAATGCAAGCAAATGAATTATTTATTTTTTCCATTAAAGAATGCATTTATGGCTAATGAGTAACTAGAGCTTTACTTTACTGAATTACTTGTAGCAATAGTTGCATTATGTAAAGTTTATTGCAAAAAAGTTTGGAATTAATTAATTTTTATTTTTTACTTTGAAATGTTTTAAACTTAAAGCGAATTGTAAAGGTAGAGTTTGAAATTATACAGGTGTGTGCATTAGGCAATTCGCCTCGCAGCTGTTTTAATACGAATTGTCAAAATTGATTTAAATTTACAATTATTTATTTTAACGTACCTCCAAAATAGATTTCTCAATCACGAACTACATATTATTTAACTTTATTACATTATAAATGAAAAATAACATAAAAAAAAATTTCAACAATTCGGTATGCATACACTTGTATAATTTCATTATACTATAACCCTCTATTTCTAAACCATCATCAGCTGTTATTTTTCAAATTGCTAAAATTTATTTAAATTTATAATTTTTAGAAACAAAAAACAAAAAAGCGTCATTTTTCTTTGTACCAAAATATGACACACACATCATTCGCTGCCAATTAATACTCTAAATTTCTAGCTCTAAAGTGGAGTTACTAAAACTAATAGAATAAGAGTTATTAACAAGTAAAATTGGTTATTTTATTTTAATGGCTTTATAAAATAAAATCAGTAAGCGTAAGTAGAGTGTGTAAGATTATTTTCTATATTGAGATATTGGCTGTTAACGTATTAATAAAATAAAGAAAGTTGTAAAATATTATATTATCATCAGCATTGCCAGGAGCTCGGCTGTGCCGAGTCTTATATACCCTTCACTATGTTAGCGAAATATCAAAGCCATAGAAAAAATTAAATGAGTGAAGGTAAATATGCCGCCTTAAATATAAAGAGTGATTTTTTTGCTATTATCTTTTTGGCAACACTAGTTTTGACAGCTCACGCACGTTTTGTATCTTGTGTCACTGTCAAACATCTTCAGTTTGGTCTATAATTTAATCATGAATCGTCTTACAAACGAACAACGCTTGCAAATTATTGAATTTTATTACCAAAATGCGTGCTCTGTTAAGAAAGTTCATCGCGCGCTTCTTCCATTTTATGGTGAGTTTAATCGACCTACTGAGGCTTCTATTCGGGCTATTGTAACAAAATTTCGCACCAAATTTACATTGTTGGACATTAAACCACCAACACGCTTACGTAGAGTGCGAACTGAAGAAAATATCGCAGCCGTATCGGCCAGTGTTGGTGATGACCGTGAATTATCGATTCGGCGCCGTTCGCAGCAATTGGGCCTCTGTTACTCCACTACGTGGAAAATTTTGCGGAAGGATTTAAGTGTGAAGCCTTATAAGATACAACTGGTGCAAGAATTGAAGCCAAACGACCTACCACAACGCCAAATTTTTGGTGAATGGGCTCTTGAAAAGTTAGATGAAGATCCACTTTTTTATCGAAGAATTGTGTTCAGCGACGAGGCTCATTTCTGGTTGAATGGATACGTGAACAAGCAAAACTGCCGTATTTGGAGTGAAGAGCAGCCAGAAGCATTGCAAGAGCTACCAATGCATCCACAAAAAACAACCGTTTGGTGCGGATTATGGGCTGGCGGCATCATTGGGCCGTATTTCTTCAAAGATGATGCGAATCACAACGTTACTGTGAATGGTGAGCGCTACCGTGCGATGATAACAAACTTTTTTTTGCCCAAAATGGAAGAGCTTGACTTGCATGACATGTGGTTTCAACAAGACGGTGCCACATGCCACACAGCACGCGAAACAATGGACCAATTGAGAGGCGAGTTCGGTGAACAGTTTATTTCACGCTTGGGACCAGTCAATTGGCCGCCCAGATCGTGCGATTTAACGCCTCTAGACTATTTTTTGTGGGGCTATGTTAAGGCTAATGTCTATAGGGACAAGCCCGCTTCGATTGACGCACTGGAAGCCAACATTGCCAACATTATTCGTGAGATACCGGCCGAAATGTTGGAAAGAGTATGCCAAAATTGGACTAAGCGGATGGACCATTTGAGGCGCAGCCGCGGCCAACATTTGCATGAAATAATCTTCAAACATTAAATTATATTGACCCAACTATCGATCCAAATAAATATTTCATGCATTTTTCTGAATTTTATGTGTTTTTTTTTTTAAATTTCCGATAGTTCTTATAAAATCACCTTTTATTTTAACGCACCCCATTATGTTTTTTTGTATTTCTATTTTCAGTATTAATGGCTTATTTATTAAATCCGTCTTTCGCCATTAAATATTAAATGTTTTTAGTAGTAGTTTAGCGGATATCATTTGTAACCTACCAACCAAATACCCAGGAGTTACTTTGGACTATTTTTAAATTTTCTTATACTGCAGTGCTGTTGCTCTATGTGATTTTAGCAACTTCCCAACGAACCATTAAAGATTGTGGGATGAGACAGATATCATTTTAAAGGGCAAATCGTCTACATTTGTAATCTACTACATAAATAGTCAGAAACTACTTTGGATCATTTTAATAAGATTTTAAACAAGAAGTCGTCTAGATTTGTAATATACCGCCAAAATACTCAGAAGTTTCTTTGAACTATTTTTAAATCTTTTTTGAAAATTCCATATACCCCAGTACTGTTCTTCTCAAGGATTTTGGCAGTTTCCATTTTGCATCATTAAATAAAAATTACGAAGTTTTCAGAAAATGTTAAAACACTTTCAGAAAGCTTAGAGCCTACAGATTAGATTAACTTTTGATATTGAAAGTTTTCATGAGCAAAATGGGGTAAAAGCCTATCAAAGCAACAGCACGGGGTATATGGAAATTTCAAAAAAGATTTTAAAGATAGTTCAAAGCAATTTCTGTGTATTTAGGCGGAAGATTTCAAATCTAGACGACATGCATCACAACCCGTAATATTCTATATTTCGTTTGTAATCTCTTAGAGAAATCAACATATTTATGCACATTTGTATTTATCTATTTTTCTACTGACATTTCTCCTAAACATATACATATTTAACTCATCATATTTATCTTCACTCACTTCAAAAAATTATGTAATTGAAACGACTAATTTAGTAAGCTTAAGTTCATATTAAATATAAAAATTAATTTATTTATTATTGGAGCCATATATGGAGAAGGGTATAAAAGGCTAGAAACTAAATCATAAATTTTGAGGCTAAATGCAAAAAAACGACAAATAGGCTAAAATGGTAAAGCTGGTTATCATCCATGTTCACTATTAATTGATTAAATAATTTTTTTTTTTTCAAAAGTGTTTTACTCATTTTCATTTATTTATTATTTGCTAAAAAGTGATTTCTTTCATGGAATAATTAAAAATTCCTGCAGGCTATAAACGCGACTAAACATTTGCATTTTATGTAAATAATTCTACAAAAAAAAAATAATAATAAATAAATATTTATATAATTGAAATAATGATTTAATTATAATAAATATTAAACTAAACAGAAAAAAATTAATTTATTGAAAATTGAATGAAGTAAAACTAATTATAACAAAACGTGTGAATATTTTTTTTTCTTTTTGATAAATATAAATTGAACAACAATAATCATAAAAAAAATCATTGTAAAGTAATTGAATAAAATAATCTATTTGTTTATGTTGTTTAACAAAATTAATTAAATAAATTTCATTAACATAAATTTAAAAAAAAATATATATATAATAATTCCATCATGTATCGTAAATATCAGACAGTTTTAAATAATTATTTGTAACAAGTAATTGAAAATACATAAAGCAATTTAATTTATCTATTTTTTTTATAAAACAAAAATTAATCTTTTTCGGTGCTTAATTCCAATTATGTCGGCTTGTTATGATATTCTTTTTGTTATGAAAATTATCTACGAGTTAAATTTAATAAGTGACTAAATGACTAAATTAAATAACAACTGTTTTGTTAAAAATTGACTTTTTTAAAAATATTTTTTTAATTAAATTTAATATCCCCATCTCCTGCTGTGATGCCTTTAAAAAAAAGAAAATTATGAAAGAGTTCATTATATTTTTAACAACTTAAACAACCTGAAGCTACAAAAAAGTAAAGCAAAAGTTAAATCTCTCTAAAAAAAAAAAAACAAGAAAATGCCCAATTAAACTTGTGTGTGCAAAAAAAAAAAATGTTTTTATAAAAAACAAAATATATTTTAAATTAATGGAAATTTAAAAATAGCTAAAAAAATTAGAGATCAACCTAAATCAAAGCGTCAAGCATAGCAGTAACCAAATATTCATTTCGAACAACAAAAACAAAGATCAAATTGGTGCTCTTCCTATAATTGAATTTATTATTCGGTGGCTCATCACTTACAAAAATCATGCTTTATAAATGAGCTGTTGTAAGTGATTCTTAATCTGTGTATAACTTTTTTTAGCCTATTTTGAAAATAAAAAAGCCAAAACACTAAATTATAATTTTTGATGCCTAAAACTCAGAAATAAAACAAAATCTAGCCAGTAAAAAACTTAACTCATAACGCAGATCATGAGACAGTTTAGAACTGCATTTTTGTGTGCTTGATTTGAGTGGGTATTATAAGGTCGCCTTTCAAAACGCTGGTTGTTTTCTAAAAACTTGTCGATTTGTGTTGTTCAAAAATTATTTTTCATTAATCTGTAATAATTTCTATTTGTACTTATTGTACTGAATAAATAACTCATGAGAATGTCATGAGTAAAAGAATAAATTTAAAAGCCAACACAATTTCTGGAATTAAGCACAAATCAAGCATAATATTTTGTTAAATTTTTAATTAATTATTTTTGACTTCTTAAGTGACTGCTAGACTATCTATCATTCAACGTCATTGGCTATACACACATCAAATTGATTGATATCAATCTCATTTTTATGTGATTTTCTTAATAAGTGAAGACTTACCCCCTTATCAAAAAAAAAAAAAAATAACGTGGACTTTAAAGTCAACGTTATCGAAATTTTTCATATAATTTCTTCAAAAATTTTACTTTAAAGTCTACCACAATTTTTTTTTAATAAGATCATTTTAATTTACCGTAAGCGATACACATTAAATAAAAATAATACATTTTTCCGTCGGTAAAACATTTTTATTCTGATTGCATATGAATAAAAATATGACTGTATGAAAGACTGTAAAAAATTAGTGAAATATTTGTTTTCCTCCATTTTTATTTCTAAAATTTCCGTGATGTGCAATGAATTTTAATAAAAAAAATATGATGACTACAGAAGTCATGAAAGACCAGCAAATTTTGCAGTTGCCCCAGACCAGCAGCTTTTCCTCAAAGGAACACGTATGACGTCAATTTTAAAACAAAAACACACACTCATGAATGGCGGTAAAATTTGATAGTCTGTCATTCACTTTACTTTCTTTCATCTTTAAATAGCAGGGAAAAAAGTTCCAGTAATTAAAGAGTGAACCCCTTAATCAAAAAATTTAACGTAGGTCATAATCATAATCAGTAAAAAGTAGGCTTTTATTAAGAGCTAAATGTTGTTCATAAGAATTTTATGAATTTCAAATCGATTTTAAAAAGATACTATGATTATGATCCAATGTTGAAATTTTATAAAAATTTTTTATTTAAATTTTTTAATTAAACATTTTTGTTAATATTTCCTTTTTTTTGTTATTGATATTATCTCTGCTTTCTATTTTATTTCAGTTGATTTTCTGTGATGTCCTTTACGTTAAAATATCATAAAATTATAAATATTCATGCTCAATTTATGTGTTTGTTTTCTCAAATTTGAACACAAGCGTATATTTTTGATTTGTTTATAGCTTTTGCCTTTGGTTGTACAAGAAAATTAAATTTTGGTTTTTAGTTTATTTTCGTGTTCATGCTAAAGGGAAACGCATATGAAAGTGTGTCTCGTAAATTTTACAAATTTTTATTGAAACATAAAAGCCAGTTTATGAGTAGATGTTATTGATATAATATTATTGCTTTCATGATGATAATTTTCATTCTATTTATAAATGTTAATGTAATTGTAGGTGTACGTGAGTTTGTTCAATAAAATTTCTAAAATTTTTTTAATATCATTTCATTTTTCATGGGGTAGTCCCACAAATGAAAATTACTTTCTTATAAGTATTAAACTTATTTATGGCAAATTTGGAACATTAATGAATAAATGCGTTAGTTATACCCCAAGGTATAGTTAGACGTTTAACAAAATTAGCAATTCCATTTAATGATTATTTTTATGAATTATTTTTTTTATGCTTTAGCATATTATGTGCAAATTAAGATATTCGAAATCGTAAAGGTTTCTCAATTATAATTTAAAATTTTATTAGGTGTAGAAAATAATTGTACTTGATTAATGAAGTCAGCCAGTGAGCTTATGAGCTTGTGAATTGAGCTGTAAAATTTGAAACTGGTTTAAGTCCATTTAAATAAAATTAATTAGCGATATTTTTAGTAAGATCGTCATGTTGACTCATTCTTTTTGCCATGTTCAAAAATAACAGTTTAATTAATTCTAACTCAATAATGAAAAATGGCTTAAGTCGACTTAAAGAAATTGATTTGTTGTTGCAATTATTATAGGTCAATAAAACGTTAGGACGATATATTCCACATTAAATGAGATGCCAATGAAATTTATAAGAAAATTTATAAGAAAAAGTTTTAAGTGTCTGATACACATATAAAATTTCAACATCAATCTATGCATTTGTGTGTGTATCAAAAAAATCAAGCTAGTTTTCATTTAAGTCAAATTCACACAAAACGTCTACATGTGACTTCCATTTTCAAAAAATCCCACACAAAAATGCACTTTTGATGCTGAAATTTGATATGTGTATCAGCCACTTTAGATCTTTCAAAGTTGTAGTCCTCTAAAATTATAAACCACAAACGTTCTTACTCTAAAAAATGATACTCATATAGTAAAGAACCGTGCAAGACCGGGTAAAAGCAGATAGTAAATAAATAAGCCAGATACAGACTGCAGAAATTATGACGCTAACCCTTCGAAGCAGAAATTCCATTAAATTGGTCAATGTCAACACACGTACAATCGAATTTTATATATTAAGTTTTTTTACAGAAAAACCTTAATTAGCTCGGCAAGCAAACCGAAATAACATGACGACAATACCAAGTGCAAAGACATTGGCTGCAAGACAATTGTTTTTTAATTTTTTTTTTTTTTTAATTTAATGAAATATTCATTACCTTAATTAAATGAAAGTATTTCAATCACTTTAAATAGTAATGACTCAATGAAAAGTTTTAACAAAATCTTTTCATTGGATTTATGTTAAATTTGTTTCTCAGTGTAAAAGTTCACAGCCCGACTTTGTTATTAACTTTGCATGCATTATTGATATCACAACATTTCACATAATTCTCTTTGACATTTTTTAAGCTTAAATTGTTGAAAAAAAAGAGTTAATGAAGCGTTCATAATACATGACATCTAAATAGATATTTCTTTGAGTATTTTATGCAATCTATTTTATAAATAAAAAAAACCTGAAGTGCCAAATTCTGCTTCTTTAAGGAAACTAATTTTGTGCTAGTTTACAAAAAAAAAAGTTCAAGAAATGTCTCAATAAATGTTACATGACACTTAATGAAGTGGAAATCAATTGTTGTAAGTAGAAAATCTGTTGGCAATAGATATAAAAATTTATTGTTCTTCTTTTTTTTTTTTTAATATTGTGCAAAACAGTTTTAATGCTGTAAAAAAAAAAACATTAGCTAATGTACTCATATTCTTTCATTTTTTATATGAGCTGTTATTTTTGAAAGTAGTATATTATCATTATGGGCACCGCGTCCTTTAACATCTATTGTATATTGGTACAAGTCCACTTTAAAAAAAAAATTCCAAGCTGCATGTAATTTAAGTAAGATGGAGTTTCTTCTATCTCATTTTTTTCAAAGTGGATTTATACTACTATACAATATATCTTAATTTCAAAAATAACAGCTCATGTGGTTAATGGTGGCAAAACAAAAACAGCCAAGATTTTTTTAAAAGCCAGTTTTTTGCTTTAATGTAAAACAAACATCAGCTTTAATTTATCCTTTGTTTTATATTTTTGGCTGGTCAGCATATATAAAGTCGGTATAGAATTTGTTGAGAATTCCGTTTACAAATAGAATTTTAATTGCTAAAAAACCCATTCAGTATTTGCTTTATAAATTGCTGGCATTATTATCAGAGGCGCCAAACAAAGTGTTAAATAAAATATTTCAAAGCATCATTTCAGGCTTAAATTAAGTAAGGGCATACATCTTTTCCGCAGTGGCAAGTCAATATAATTTAAAAGTGGTCTTCAAGTATGTATGATCGGTCCAAAAGTATATGGTGACCTTCTTAGGAGATTATAAATACTTACCAAATTTCAGAAAAATCCTTTGTAAACAAAAATTTTTATAGCAAACAAACCAACAGAAAATTAATTTTATTTATGTAAATTTTTATAATTTTTGTTGCTTCATATTTGAAATGTTTCAGCAAGAAATTGAAATTAATTAAAAAACAAAATTTTTTTTTAGTAAGGCTTGACCACAATATGGTACTTAAAGGTTCGTAAAAAATAAAATATCAAAAAAAAAAAAATTAATAAAAAGTAAAATTTTTCGCCTTAATGATTTTTCACTTTGCTTACGACTGCTTAAGTTCAATCTCACTTACATTAAAAAAAAAAAAGTTCTATTAATTAAAAGTACCAATTTTTGTCATTTATGATTTTTTACTTTGCTTCCGACCATTTGACCCCAATTTTGTACTACTTTTTTTTAAATATCAACTACTTTGTTTTGGTTGAGGTAATTTTTGGCTCCATTTTTTATTTTGTAATGCAAATTTTCAGCAGGACCTTTAGTTATTATTTAGTAAAAAGAAGGGTCCTAAGCAACAAAGAGCTTAATTTTTGTCCATCTTTTTTAATAAAATATGGCTGCTATTGATTGTAATTCGTAGAAAAATATGTAAAATTTTTGTTTTAAACAATTTTTTTTTACTCTCTTCAATTTGGCCTAACAAATATTTTTCTTCATAACAACTGCTAGTGAGAAAATTTTATTAAAATACAACAAACTGTTTTCAAGTTGTGCTTACACTTGAACATTTATATGTATGTATGGGGTGTTACTTCATTGATTTTGAGAAAGCAGAGCGAATTATGAAATCAGCTTTCTGAAATACATTCCAAGCTGTTTTCAGTTGGTGTCTTGCAAAATTCTGGATTTTCCTTATACAATATAATACTAGAAGACAATCAAAAATTTTCTTTAGATTTAAACTAAACAAATTCGCCGTTATAATTAGTTATGACTAACTTTTAAGCTTCCATGTAAATGATTTGTAATCTTAATTAAGTCCATGTGTTTTATGAACATCATTTGTTTTTATTATTACCATTCTGTTAGGGTGTCATTAGTAAATAATCATGAGTTGGCATGAAATATTTTGCTGTGGTTGTTGTTATCATTAACATAGCCACCATAATAATAATCATTACAACAAATTTTGCCTTTCATGCAAAATTTAGTAGGTTTTACCATGAACGTAAGCAAGGAAATGGAAAAAAAATTAAGACATTTTTTACACCTTAACGTGTAACATATTTGCGTGTATATGAATATTAGAAAACCAAATGACCATAGTTTTCAAATTGTCAGCACACAATAGGGCAAATGGCAACAAAATTTCAAATTATAAAAAATAAAAAAATTTTTTTAAAATAAATTAAATAATAATTTATTATTTAAATTAAATAACACTTTAAGTCAATTTATTTGTATAAAAAAAAACCTATACCAATTATTATTACTTGGTTAAATTAAAGATTTAATCAATATCAAAATCAATAATGTCAATTCTGCGCTTTTGGCCTTTCGTTTAATACTTTTTGAAATTATCAAAAATTAACATCTTCGTGCTTTTTTTTCCTAAGAAATGTGATTAATTATTTTAAGTGCTTTTTTCTTTTTTTCATAGCGGTTTTTTAAATTTAAAAGTTGACAACACTGAACACATATATTTTTTAAAATAAATATTTTAATTGGCTTATATTTTTTCGGTAAAAAATGTTGTTTAAACTAAATTTAAAATTAAGGAAATTTTTAAATAATTTTTTTTTCATACAGGCTCATTTAAATTTTAAATTGAAATTATTATCTTCAAAAATATTAAAAAATGCCAAGTCAAAGAAAAACTTGAAAATCATGTGATTCTTGGTTTTGTGTACAAAAAGGTAATAAAACCAAGAAGTGTTTATTATTTTTATTTTTTTTTTTTTTGTAATCTTTTAGTAAAAACTGAATTGGCTTCAACAAAAAGAAATCGTTTAATTTAATATCCCCTCTGTTTTTTTTTAATATTTTTTCTCCTAACTATTGCTTTAAAAGCCGGTAACAGCAACTCACTTCAAAGTAATTTTCTATCGAGAATAATTTTGCTTTGGTAGCAACAGTATCACCAAAAAAAAAAAAAAAAAAATAAATAAAAAACAACATGAAGACAAGAGTAGATAACAACAGATATAAACAACAATAAGAGCGACAATATGTTACAACATTAACATTTTGCCTGAGCTGAATAACAAAAGCTAGAAGAAAAGCTAAAAAAATAATGAAAAATTCTTTTTACAAAAAGAATATGACGCCAGCACGAGTGTATAGGGGAACGTAATACTTTTAAAAAAATGGTGTTCTACAAGGTAGTTAAATTTTTGTTAATCTTTACATGAAAGTAAATGGAATATAAAAAAAAAAACTTTGAAGAAATCAAATACACCAACTCTCAAGGGTGTTATTTCATAAACGAAATAAAAAAAAAAAAATAAAAAAATTCCATATCAACTAGCTTGAGAATTTAAAAAAAAAAAATTAATTAAAAGCAAAATTTTGTTATAAAGTGTAGGAATATATTGAAGTGTTAACAAACTGTATTAATTTGGGTATTTTAAGTCGTCTTCTGCTACTGGGCTTTGTTATTTCAAATCTTTCAAATCATGTAAATACGAATTAATGCGGCATATTAAAAAAAAAATTTGGGTTTTTATCTCTGTCTATTTTAGGTGAGGAAAAATTATGTTTTTTCAATTGCTCTGGACCAAAAGTTAACTTAATTTTTTCTTTAGACTTTTTTAACGAGACATTAAAAAATGTAATTTTTGCTGTTTTGGCTCTATCAGTTATTTGTTTTGAAATTGTTTTTTTCTTCAGATGTAGTTTTGAGATTGTGTCCATATGGATGCGAATTTAATCAGTAACTATCCAAAAAAAAAAAAATTAACCTAAATTTTAAAGTCCACGTTATCGAAATTTTTTATATAATTTTTTCATAAATTTTAGTTTAAGTCTACGTCAATTTTTTTTTTTTTTTTTTTTTTTGGATAAGAGCATATATGTTTAGATCAAACATTATCAGTATTATAAAAAAAAATTTGATGTCGACTTGAAAAATTATATGAAAAATTTTGATAAGGATCAGTTTAAAAAAAGTTGAAAAAATAACTTATTTAAACAAGACGATAAATATTTAAATGTTTAGATCAAACAAATTCAAGTCCCGGGCAGGTCCCAAAAAAATTTTTTTTAAACAGTTTTTATTAAAATTTTTAAAATAAAATTTTTTGTATGAATTTTGTATTCTATTGACTTTTGCGTTTCTATTTATTTATTATTATGCAGCTTGTTTGAATTTTCTTTTTAATTTCATTTGACTCTACCTGGATTCGAACTAGTGCTGAACTAGTGCAGCTAAGAAGCATGAACTCACCACTCAACGACTTTAAAAGTAAACTGGTGTAGTAAAGGGTGATGAGATAGTGAGTTCAGTATGGGCCACGATCGCATGGCGACGACCTTTAAGATCTATTGTGTAGAGAAGGTGAGTTACAGAAGATTTTATGTATTTGTCTAACAGCCAGGAGGTGTAGAATGAGCGTATTAAATGGTAGAAATATTAAGACATATTAACAAGACCGCAATATTTGACAACAAAATGGTATTAACATCTGTCTAAATAGAAAACCGCACTACATCAATTTTTATATATTTTTTTTTCAATTCTTGATTAAGTTTTTCTTCTCCAAATTTATAAAGCAAAATTATTTTGTATAGTTTTCAACACAAAATTAACATAAAGGTTAAAATACCAGAAGTGTAAGTATTAAAAATATGAAATACAAAAAACGTATGTATTTACTTCTAATACTGCCCAGTCCTGCTTTCACACAAATTTATTAAAAAAGTTTTTAAAAGCAACAAGAAAATAAGAACTAAGTATTTAAGGTAAAAATTTTTTTTTAAGAATTAAAACATCAGCAGTTGGGGTTTTCTAGCAGTACTTAGTTACCTATTAGCAACTAATTTGACTTGATTTCAAAAGAAAATTAATTCCTTTCCATTTATTTGTTTGCATTATTTCTTTTTGGGAATTTAAAAAATCTATAACAAAGCAGCATAAACAAAAAACAGGGTCTAAGACCTAGAAAAGGGCAATAAGCCAACAACAATGGGTTTAGAAATTAAAAGAAAAAAAGAAAAAGCAAATTTACAAAAATACGAGTTTTTCTACACATGTATCAAACTAATGAAACAAAATTATATTTCAGCAACAAGCGTTGTATATTACAATGTGCTTCTTTAAGAAAATAATTGTGTGTAAATCTGTTTTTGTTTAAACACAAATAAAAAGAAATTTTGCTGGAAAAAAGGACGCAAATTAAATGAAAGCTGAAGTCATGTGTGTAAAATATTTTAATACAATTATTCTCTTCCCATCCCCCTATTCTTGTAATACAATATTATTGTGTGCTTTGATGTCTCTTGCTGTTGCTTCTTTTGCTTAAAAATTAATATCCATAAAATTTAATTTTGCTTATGATCTGGCAAACTTGAAAGTTTAGAGCCTAAGGAAAATTTTTGTTCAGCAAAGCAAACAATTTGCAATAAAAAAAAACTCCGGTACTTTTAAATCCAAATTGAATGTGTTTCATATTCATTTTTATTTATTTCTTTAAATTTTAATTTCTTTTTATAATGAAAAAGTTTCTATTAATTAATTAAATGTTTTTTTTTTTTTGTGTAATTGAAATCTTCAACTTTGTGTAACTTTTTCAATTGTATTGTATTTTATTGCAATTATTACAACTAAAAAAAATCCTAACTTTAACTGTCGAAAGTTGTAGGAACGGACCTTAATATATTAAGCTTTGCTTGGAATTGGGTTCTTATACTGCAGCCAACTCAGCGAACTTTTAAAACAATTTTTGTACTTTGAATTCAGTAGAAAGAAATTAGTTTTTCAGACCAAAATACATGCTATCCATCTCTGCCTAAAGAGAGAGAAACTAATAACACAAATATCTATGTTCATTCTGAGAGCAGGGAGGCATTACAGGTACTCAGAGTACTTGAGATAAAACAGAAAGTAGCCTGGGACTACCTAAGACTTCTGAAGAGACTAGCATCTTACCATAAGATTCACCTGAAATGAGTGCTTAGTCACAGTGGATATGCAAGCAATGAAAAGGCAGATGAACTCACAAGAAAAATTGCGGCTAGTAGTTTCATTGGCCTAAAACTATTTTTGAGTTTTATAAAGCTCAGGTTTAAGGAATAAAATGTTTATGCCCTTCTGATCTCGGAAGAATACTAATGAACTCGTATTGTAATAAAAAGAAAAAAATCGGAAGCCAAATAATTAGGATTTTTCCATTTTCAAAAAAAAAAAAAAAAAGATGCGCATTCTGAGTACAGAACTGTATATAGATAATTTGCAATTTATGCAATATTTCATATATCGAGAGATTCCTTCCAAGTCATTACATATTATCGAGAGTTTACTGTAAGTACAATTCGATTATATCCCCACTTAAATAAAACAACTTTGTTATCTTTTAAGAATCAAGAAAATACTTTTAATTTTTTTATGAAACAAAAATAAAGAAACATTTTAGCTGCTGCTTCTTACGAAACAAAAAAATATTAGTTTTAAATAAGATCCGGTTGTATAAACAAAAAAAAAAACGGAAATTATTTTTTCACAAAAAAAAAATAACATATTAAAAGATTCCAATAAAAATGAAACCCAATAATCATAAAAAATAAAAGGTTTGTAATGAAAAAAAATTGTGTTCTTTAGTTCTTTTATACCTGAAGTATAAATTACAGTTTGGCCAAACGTTTATCAAATTTTTTATATGTTTTTGTCGTTGCTTTACCCATGATTTTGTATTTTGTTAAAGGTTTTTTTATACACTTAAATAAAAATCTTACAAACGGAAGCAATAACAGCAAATTTCTATAAAAAAAGTTCTTTTAAGAAATAAAGAAAAGAAATAAGTTTCAATTTCACAAAATTTATTAAAGTTTGTGTTTACGTACTTGATGTAATTTTTTGTCATTTTTAAAGAAAGGTTGCCCAAAAATGTTACTCATAGTGTTTTACATAATTTTGCTGAACATTTTGTAAAGCTATGATAAAATGGAAAATTTTTATGTTTACCTGAGCCGATTGTTAATTAAAATTTGAAAAAAATTAAACTTTAAACTTTGATTTAATATATTTTTTTGGTGACTTTTACTATACAGGAAGAATTGTTTTGAAATTAATTTTTTCTCAAAAAGTATTTTGCTCACAAAAATCTATGAAAATTTTTGATTTAAGCCCGTCTGCTAACTGATCTGCGATCTGCAGTTTTTTAAGCATTTTGCTTTGAATTCGTTAACAAAATTTGAGTCCCCTCTTATTAGTTTTTGTAAAACAACACAAAACAAAATAACCGTAGAAGTGAGTAATTTAAAAAGACAAATTATTTTTTTGGGAAAAATTTTTCTTTTATTTTATGTTCCTTATGATTTGTTTTGTTTTTATTTAGTACTCAGCTAAGACTCTTTCTTAAAAAATATAATTTTAAAATGGTAATAGCTTTTTTTTAAGCTAAGAGCAAAACGTAAAGCCTTAAGGATGTGATTTAGAACAGTAAAAATCTCTATTAACAGTTAAAAAACTTCCGCAAACTGCATTGTTTATATGAACTTTGCGACGTAGTTAACAGCACTTAAATAATCATCGCAAATAACGATTTTTATCGTACCGAATATTTTTGTCGGAAAGTTACTGAATACCGAATTCGATAAAATATCGTTATACTTTTTTTCGATACGAATGTTCGTAATAAAAGTTACTGAATCGCACTACTGATAAAAACAAAATTACTCTCTTCATAAATTTATCACAATTTTTTATTTTTTTTTAATTTAACCTTTTTTTTAATAATTATTCATAAAAATGTATAACATGACGACAACAACAAGAACATAGTAAATACATTTTTTTTTTCAAAAAAGGAAAATATTTAAAGCAGACTATTTAAGGGGATTCATGTTTTCATATCACAGTGAGCACTCCCTTTTAAGCTTAAAATAAATCACGTTTTTTGGAAACCAATTAGTGCTCACTCTCTTACACTCATATTTTTTTATACGTTTTTAGGCAAAATTCAGAAAAAAGTTTTCCAGAAAAACGCATTTAAAAGCAAATTCGTTTCTTGTGTTGCTCATTTCACTTTAACTTTAAGAGAAAAATAAATGAAAAATTTATTTTTGGTCTGAAATTAATTTGAAAGAAAATGTTTAAAAAATAAAATGAATTTTTTAAAACCATTTACATATTAATTAAAACAAAAATAAAATGAAACAATTATTTTCAGACGTATATAGAAACATTTAATTAGCTGTTGTGAGCTTGGTTATACTTAAGTCACTAAAAACCTAAATTTGCTTTTAAATAAAAAATTTATTTAAAAATAAATAAATTAAAATTTTTTTTTTAATGATATATTTTATTGAATCAATGATATGTTGTTTGTCATCAGTCTAATTAATTTTTTCTTTGGATAAAAAACAAAAATAAACTATTCTTTCAGTGAAGTCTTAAGCAAATAATTCTGATATAATTTTGTTCATATATTTCCTAGATTAATAAAATAAATCATTAATTCAATCAAATATTCATTAATTTTAATGAAATCATTTTTTCATTATTTTTGTAAGTTAATGAAAAATTTCTTTCAGTTAATTAAACATTTTTAATCAAATTCAGAAAAACTGTCTATCAAAAAAAGTGGGATCTCCCAATTATTTCTTGATTTTTTTTCCCTTGAAATGATTTTTCTTTTTTTCTTTACTAATTAGCTACATGCGGAGAAAATTTCAATTTTATGTGCTGGATGGCATAATCTTGTATTTCTATCACAATTGTATGCTGTAAGTTATGAATGAATTAGAGATTTTAAGCAAATATTGCAAGTATCACTACCGAAGGAAATAATTTAACTTTGCAGTGCAAACATGCATATAAACAATTAAATAGTGACTTACATACAAACATATACATATTTTCTTAAGTTGTAAGGCACAGTCAGATTAGTCAAATATTTTGCTTATTAAAACAAAAACTATAATTTGAATAATAATTTCTCATCATCATTTATTTTAACTAAATATTTGTTTAAACAATTTCTATATTTTTATTCGCGTAATAGTAAAAGAGCAGATGAAGCTTTAAAAAGCAATTTTGAAAACAATATTTGTAAAACTTTATTAGTTTTAAAGGTAGAAAAATTTCATAGGCGCTAAAATAACATTTAAAAAAATTTTCCTAGCATGTAACAAAAATTTAACCTTCACAAAATCTTAAACATTGTTGAGAATAAGAATATTTTTAAACATATGTCAGGAAGTTTTAAGCTTATTTAAGCACTTTTTCAAGCAATATTTTAAAGAAAATAGGCTAGATTTGATTAAAAAGTAAGAATTTTGTATGTCCTGCCCAGACTCAAGAGAACTGAAACTAACTTGGCTGAAAAATTGACATTAATTAAATTAGCTACTAGATTCAAGCCTGCTATTAAAGTTAGTTTTTTATGGTTTAGATCCATATTTATTTAATTCATAAAAAGCTGTTTGCTTAAAAAATTTTATTTAAATTTATTTTCCCTCTAAATCTTTTATTAAGTTAAAGAGCGTTTAATTTAAAATTGAAAAGCAGTAAATTATTTTTTTTTGTAAAACTCTCATTCATTTTCTTCTAAATTACGCTTTTGTCATTAAAGTATTTCATAATTTGCTAGCTTTTTAACCCTCGGACATTAATAATGCTTGACAGCAGTTCATTTTAAAAGTAAAAAAAAATTTAAATATAAATTTGAATTGAAATCGTAATTAAGTAAAATAGCAACAAAGTAAATAAAAAAGAGAAACTTTTTTGGTTTAACTAATTGAAATGAATTTTTTTTTTTGTTAAAAATGATAACAACGACCCTCTTGAAGAGTACAAGTATCTTTCAGACAAGCAAACAGCCGTGTTACTATACAAATGATAAATATACTTACTTACTTACAACTGTTGCATATTTTTATTTCATGCTATACAATTTTCTTATTTAAATAAAATCATTTCCTTAATTAATATCTTGTTTATGCTCACTTGAATGCTGCGAAGTGATTTGGTAAGAGGCACAGCAGTACGTAAGCATTTATATAACAAAAATATGACTTAATAAATAAATAGATAAATATTATAAAAAAAAATTATTCTTAACAATATTTGCATGTATTTCCGTAATTATAATAATATTTGTTAGTTACACAGTTTCTTATCACTATAACACCAACTAAATATTTAATTATTAAAACCAGCAAACATTTTAATTCTGATATATGTATTTCTTAATATGAAAAGCATTTAAATTAATCACTACATAGTATATGTATGCTTAGATCTTTAGATCTTTAGTACTAGATCTTTAGATCTTTTACTAGTCTTTAGTACTAGTTCAACTCTTTAGTAACAGCTCTTGAGATTAAAAAAAAAAAATTAAAGGAGAAGCCAAAAAAATTACGGGAATGCTTTTATTTTGTTCTCTATTCATACATTAAAAAAAAAATTCATCTAAAATGATTATTTAAAAAAATGCTGAAACAAAATTTTGGTATGAGGGCACAAGGGCAATTTAAAAAAAAATTTAAGAAAAAGCTGCACAACTAGACCAATTGTGCTCCTAATGAAATGAAAATTTATAGTTTAGAAAAACAGAGGATAAATTCTTACACTGCAAAATATATTTTCAATTCAACAATTTCTTATTTAAAAGCAAAATCTTTTTCTCGAAATCTTTACAATATCTAAAATTCCACTGAACAATTTTAAAGTATTTGTCAAGAGTTAATTTTTTTTTAATTACTTTTATTTTTATTAAACAGCTTTTTTAAAGCATTTTTATTCATTTTTTTCTAAGTTGCGTTGTATGTCTACTTCATAAACAAAAACTAAATTTTTAGGCAAAAGGGAATAATTGCTTTTTATGGTACCCCTGATGTTGAACAGCCTTAATGTTGTTAATAAACGATAAATTTTAGTCTTACTTTATTTTATTGCTTTAATGAGAAACTTAGATTACTCAGGGTTTTGCCAAATCTATCAAAGACTTTTGGTAGTTTTATTGTTGGTGAGCATGAAACAGCAAAACAAAACTGCTAAAAATAACTAAAGTTTATGGAGTTAAGTTTCCTGTGATATTTAATATCTGTACATTCATTCTACATTGCAAACATTCATAAAGCATACTCGTACACTGTTGGGAATTTAGATAAGATTATCGGGCGTCTTTTAGTAAAAAAATTTTGGCTACTGACTAAAATTAACAATTTAGCAGCAGGCTAAACTCTGTGTTAACTTTGTTATTATTATTTTTTTTTTTATTTTGCTTACCGCTCATTAGTTTTATTATTTTAAACAAAAATTAAACAAAAAATATTATTTATAATTAAGCTGGAATTGCTAAAAAAAAGTGAAATTTAATAAAAAACAATTTTATTTAATATTCTAAAAAAAGAGAGAGATTTATTTAATAGAATACAAGGATTTATATTCCACACACTCCCACTTAAATTAAAATCGCAAATAATACACACACACATACAGATATAAATAATAAACAACTATTAGATTTCACATGCATATTCGTATGAATATTTAAAAACAAAAGAAACTTTGCAGCGCTTATCACGTAACATTAAATAGTTGTTACGTTTTGCAATAATATTCGTGGCTGCAGCAAGCAACCTGCCATTTGTAAACAATAATTTTGACAGTTTTAGTTACAAAACTATTATAAATGTGTTTTGTGTTTCTTTCTCTCTCTCTCTCTCTCTCTCTCTCTCTCTCTCTCTCTCAATCTCTGTGGGTGTACCAGTAAGCCATTCACATTTTGCATACAGTTAAACAATACAATTGTTACGAGCTTACCAGTGTAGTAATTTTAAACAATTACACGTGGAATAATAACAAATGTAAATAACTAAGGTATGAGCTTAATCCTTGCAGATACTAATATTTGAGATAGTGTGTATACAAAACTTTATAATGCAAAAAGTTTTTTTTTTTAAAACAGTTTTCAAGCTACGTTGGCAGTAATAAAAGAAAATATTTTTTTTTATTTAGGACCAGCACTCAAGGGATTACCCCTACTCATGCAACGCATTGTGATGGAACTAGTAAAATAGGTTATGGGAAGGAGGATAGAGGGAGTAGTGTCTGTGGATTCGATTTTAATTTTCCCAAATTGTAGGATTCAAGAAAGACGTCAGCAAGAAGTTTATTCCACCTACGAACTGTACGGTTAAAAAAAGAACTCTGTCTGTAATGCGATTAACTTGCCAATCGACCACAAAGGCATGTGCTCTTGCTGAAAAACAAGTGGCTCGTGTGAATGAACGGGTTTCGGCAACAAGATCCCGATCAAAACACATTCCGTTATAGTAACGATAGAAAAGTGTTACACATTCCACTGAGTCAATAGAGCCGGCTACCCTACTGTCACCGATAACCACTTTCGCCCTCTCCTGTATGCGGTCGAGTAATTTCAAAGTAGACTTTGAAGCACCGGCTGTATTCCATTCTCGGTCGAATATAAACGGTGTGAATACGGATAAGGTCAGATGGGGTGAAGTACCTCTTGCACCTCTTTAGGAAGCCCAGGTACTTGGATGCTTCTTTAGCGATCTGAAAAATGTGATCAGTTCAACGGACATTACACTGGATTCTCATGCCAAGAGCTTCTGATTCCTCAATACCTACACCACCCATGAATACGGATGAGGCAGCACCACTTGTCACTCGCTTTTGGGTAAGCGTGCAGCACTATGTCTTACGAGCGTTAAAATCTACCCTACTCGTTCGACCCCACTCAGAGACAGTAACAATATCGTGGTTTAACGAATCGCCCATGCTCTGCTTCATGGGACTAAAAACGTATGAATATTTAAATAGAAAACAATTTTATTACTCATACGTAGTGTAATTCATGGGTAATAGTTGCTCAAATACCCTTTATTTTCCCCGTAATATGCTTACATCGCTAAGTAGTCTAGGCTTTAATGCTGCAATCAAGAAGACTTATTAACTTTAAATTATAGAACTCAAAGAAATAAAATACGATTTTTAGATGGGTAAGATTTTTGTGCTACATGAGGATTAATATTTTAAAATGGCGCTAAGAAAATAATTCTACGTCAAATTTTTTTATTTTTCAGTAGAGTAATTTTAAATTTTAAAGTTCATTTTGAACATTTGTAACTTGGCCTTTAATAGACCAACTCATCATGTATAGCGGACATCAGTGTGTTACAATACACAACATCAACATGAGAAGTTGGATAAGTAGACCAGGTTTGGTAACGAATATGGGGATCAATAACCGACATTGTACGAATTATAGCTACGAGTAAGCTACTTTAACTATAGTACGAAGCTTATGTTGGTGATTGTTTCCATATTTTTAACCTGTTAATTATTGAGTGTACGAGTATATTCATTACTAATCTCTATTTCGTTAATAGCCGAAGGTCCTTGGAGTGTAAGATCTTATATTCATTACTAATAGCTAACTTGTATACAACCGATAAGCGTTAACACCATCAACAAAGTAAAGCCAAAACACATTGGCATTATCAGCACAATATGGCTGAACCGAGTCACTCCATCCAGCAGCGCCAAGTGTAAGTCAGCTGAGCAAGCCGAGTCTCAGTGCATTATTACTTTTATGACTGTACTTAGGCATGCAATATTTTTAACGATTTTTTTTTTTTTAATTAAGAACTAGACTTAAGTTTAGTTTTAGTTTTAATGGATTACAAAAAGGTACTTTTTACACATTTGCAATTGGAAATTTTTTTTTAATTTTTAAGGCCTTCCATGAAAGAAATAACATGAGTTTTTCAAATTTTTCTTCATCACTATTGTCAGTTTTTCACCATCAACAACAAAAAATAATTTTTTAAACAACAAGCGAAAATAAAATAAATATTAAGAAAAAAAAGCAGATTTAAATGAAATGAAGATATTTAATACACAAGCTTTTTTTTTTAAACATTATTTCACTTCAGGGGGTAATTACATACAACTTTCGTAAGCTCTAGTTGCAACGAATATTTTCTGACAGCAATTCAAGCAAATGCTGATGAAAAGCAGATAAAAGAACGAGACTGAAAGAAAAAAAAAATAAATGAATGAATTCGTTATGTAAATTTTGCCCAAATAAGAACTTATAAAAAATTTTTAAATTCATATGCAAAGCAAGCTATCATAGAAGCCGTTTTTAACGTTGTATTTTATTACCGTTAAGCCTACAAATAGTGTTACTAATAATGCCTGCAACATTGTTTCTGCCATAAATGCCACCGAATTTATTTTATTTAATATAAAAGTGAGAAAAATATAAACGGAAATATAAGTGGCTGCCACAAGGAAGGAAATCAAAATGAAATGAATTTTTTCAAGCACTAACAAAAGCAAAAACTTTTGAAAAGAACTATAAGATTTTATTTAGAATTTTTTTTTAAAGTTAGAAATGCAAAATTTCTAAAATTACAATGATTAAAAACGAAGCTCCAGGGAATTGTTAAATGAAAACACAAAACAAGGAGAGAGATGAAGAAAGCGAGACAAATATTATTTGAAAATATTATTACGAAAAAAAGTGCACCAACAGCATTTGCTATAAAATTTCAACACAATGAATTCAAGTTTTTAGATAGATAAATTTTATGAGCCAAAGCAAGGGAAATGACTTCCACAAAAATTACAAGGCTTATGAGCAGACTTGGCTTGCTTAAGTTGTAAAAATTGATGTTATTGATAACGCTACTTCTAGGACGCCTAATTATAGTCACTTTAAGCTAGCTTCCTTTTAAAAATGATTTTCAATCTAGAAATTCTTATTAACCAAAGTAAATCTACATTTTTTAACTATGATTATGGCCCTTTTATTTTAGCTTTAATTTTCAGGGTAAATATTTATCCCGTAAACCACCAATTGCTTGGCAAAAAATTACATTAACTTAAAATAAAACAACATTAAGCACATTTTTTAATAATATTTTATTAAGCTTGAGGTTTTATTTTAAAAAATTTATTTTTATATCTACATTTCGCTCCAATATGTGTAGCTTCTTCAGAATATAGTTATAAATATAATAAAAGAGTCATATTATTTAAAAGAAAAAGGTAAAATAAAACTAGCAAATAAATTAAAAAAAAATGTAAATAAAAACAAATATTTTTTTGATTTACGGAAAATTGTTAAGTTTAACGAATTTATGAGAAGCAAACCAACAACAAGATTAAAACTCTACGTCAGGGTATGAAAATAAACAAAAATGTTTGATAAAGGTTTGCTGCAACTTTTTACAGGCCTGAAACAAAAATAAAATATTTGGATTTGAGCCAAAACAGTAACCGAATTTTTTAGTTATAACAATGGAAATTCGGTGAACTAATTTTCTTTTCTTGCAACTAAAAAATTCTATTATCACAACTGGGGACTAAGAAGAGAAATCTCAACACCAAGTTGTTTTCATAAAGAAGTTTGTTTGATCTTTTTATTAATTGATGGTAAGTTTATATGCCAGTACTTGACAAAAGTCAACTCTTTAAAAAAAATAAATTTTAATAAGACATAGACTTCATCTTACATTAAAATTAATGCCAGCTCAATTTAAAAAAAGTGGACTATACCACTTTCACTCTATTTAAACTAAATACTCCTGAAATTGATTAGGTTTACCTACAATTACCAAAATAAATTTTTCTTTTTTTTTTATTTTTATTTGAATTAACCTACTCGTACATACTCGTACACATTTGAATTAAATAAATGCAAGTAATAAATTCTCTTAAAAACATCCACACTTACACACACAGCCAAATAAAGAGAAAATAAATAGAGTAACAAATCAACATCATTATTAAGCTTTTAGTTGTGGTTTCGTGTGGCTTCGTGTGGCTTCTCGAGTTACATTTAATATTCTAGAATACACAAAAATAACTAAATAAATAAAATAAAATTTATAATTTGTGAAGTTCTAATTCCCAGCAAAAAAAATTTATTCTTTAAAAAAAATAAGCTAAATTGTTAGCGGGTAATTATGGGATTAAAAGCTAAAATTTGTACCAAATATATATTTTTTTAACTAAAAAAAATTACATCTAAAGCGGCTCAAGTCTCAAAGAAAAAACTGATTTCTATACATTGGGGATAATATTGTGTCATAATGCACGTTGGGCAAATTTTTTGCCCAAGTTAATTTGACATTTCTTTGTTTCAGTGCTTGACAAATTTAACACAATTGAAGTCTTTTACGAAAACAAATTTGCTTTCGTAATTTTTTTGGTCAGCATAATCACAATCGATAGAATTGTGCACAAGTTTCAGCAGAGTTCACGAGTGAATGTTGAAAATCCTATATATTGCCAAAAAAAAAAGACGGTTTGGTTCGGTTTATGAACTGGCGGCATCATCGGGCCGTACTTCTTTGAAAATACATACGGCCCAGCATTTCCTGCTAATGATATTCGTTATTGCTTTAATAACGTTGTTCTTGTAGCCAGAAATTGAGGATATAGACCTGAACGATATGTGGTTCCAACACGATGGCTCTACAGCCAAAAGCTCTTTTATGCACGAAAATCACTGGCCGAGTTATCTCATGTCGTGGCTATGTTAATTGGCCGCCACGATCATGTGATTTGACACTATTGGACTTGTTTTTTTGGGGATACGTCAACAAGTCAAGAACAATTCAATAGAAGACATTGAACCTCTTTGTAATTATGGACCATAGGATAGAGGTATATAACCGAGGCCGTGTTGAGTATTTGATCGACATTTTCTGTCACATATAATTATTATAAAACCTTCTTTCATAATAAAAAATATTAAAACAATTTTGTTAGAACTTTTCCTTTCACAGCGTGCGTTTTTGTTAGACCACCCTATACTAAAGAATGCACTATTGTAAGGCTGAGGCATCTCATTCTTGTGTTAAAAATCACATATAATAACAACAACAATTTAATAAATTTTATCGACATTTCTGGAATTTAAAAAAAAAATCTAGAAAAATATTTCAAAAAAAACAAAACTTAAATATTTAAAACTTTTTATTTTGAATTTTAATCATTAAAAAAATAACAAATGAAAAATAAAAATAAAAATAAAAATAAAAAAAAAGAATAAATCAATATAAACTAAATTTCAGTTATTTATTTAAAAAAAAAATGGGTTTTCAAAGTGGGCGTGGCCAGTTAAGATTTTTTTTAAGTCTAAAGAGAAATTTGTTGCAAAATAAAATCTTAAATATTTAAAAACCATTTAATACTTTTATTTAAATTTTAAATAAATAACTTGAAGGAGTTTAATTTTTAAACACAGAAGCAAATATCCATTTATTGTAATGATGAGGAGAACCGATGTAAATCAATTAAGAGTCCATTGTGTCTCTTTATAGTGTGTCGCATTGTTTTAGTTTACTGGTAAAGACTGCTGTGAGTGTGGAGATAGTGTGTATGTGTGTGTGTGGGCTGTAAGTGCACTTGCGTGTTTAAGTGAATACATTTATGTTTATTTACAGTTAACTTTGTGAGCGTTACGTTTGTAGGTGGGAGGTGTCTAACGTACCTACATACGGGTATACATAGAAGCACACAAACTGTACATGCTAGTTTGTTAATGTATGCATGTGTGTATTTGAGCGATATTAAATTGCAATTGTGGTCTCTCTTTTGAAAGCCCGAGGACTAAAGTGTTTATTTGTTAAGCACAACATTCATACAACTTTGTGACCAAATTAATATTAAACAAATAAAAACAAAAGTAAAATAACAAATAAAAACATAAATGTGCCATAAGAAGATAAAATGCATTTGCAGTTTCAATGTGTGATAATTGAATACAATGACAAGCAAAACTATTAAACCAGAAAAATTAGGATGAAAACAGGGTAGGTACCGAAAACTTTTTACTTTAAATTAATTTTTTATATTTTAAAGGCTTTTCAAAGTTTATTATTTAAGTTAACTTGTTTGCTTGCTGTGCTCAATTAAGCAAGCGGTAAATAAAGGTTTTTAAAAAATGTATGTAAAAAACTTAAAACAAAAAATGTTTTTATATGCATAAAATTTTCTTCCCTTAAGGAAGTTTATCTATCATATTTTACACTGAAAAACAACTTCGGTTGTGAGAACTAAATTTTTTTCCAAACAAAAATTTTATTAAGACTGTCGAATTTGTTAATCGTGACAATAGAAATTCAGTTTTAAAGCTCATAATATTTTTAAGAAAAATAAATTTATATAATGGAATTTTGGTTATCACAACTGGTTCTTACAACCGAAGTTATTTTCTGTGTGTAGTTTCTTAGTTTTCTATGAATTTTAAAGTTGGGCAAAATGTTATTTTAATAGAAAATTTTAGAAAAAATTATTTTATTTATTTCTTTTGTAAATTAAACCGTTGTATGACTCAATCAATCCAGGGCCTTACCAAAACTCTGCTTCTTTTGAAATAAAAACAGTTTGTATTGCAGTTTAAATGCTTCGTTGGGCGACAACTTCCAGTCGCTCGGGCTTTAACTCCTCGTTCACACTGCTGAACAATACCCGATTCACTGAGACACGGCTTGCTCAGCTGACCCACATTTCGTCGTGCGTTTACTGCTCGATCAAGTCATGGGCTGTGAATGTAATATCAGTTCCTCGGTAATATTAAGTGTTAGGAGTTTAGTACTAATGAATTGCCTAGAGGCTTTACATTCGGTTTTCTACATTACAAACACAAAGCAATTTTCAGAGAATTTGTTTTCAGCTAACTAACATACGAATGACCTTACACTAGGCTATATACCAGAACAATCGCCAATCGTAACTATAATTAGTATAATGTCAGTTATTTGTCTACTTATCCAACTTTGCATATTTATTGTCTGAAAATTATATAATAATATATTAATGTTGTATATTGTACCAAACACACATGCACGCTACACATTGTGCGTGTGTCTATTAAGGTTTGGTAGCGTGGATGCTACGAATTATAGGCTGGTTTCTTAGTATCTGGTGAATAGTTTGTAGCTTTAATTCAATGTTGCTTAAGTTTTCGAAACTTTTTGTTTGCCTTTGACTAAAATACTCCTTTGGTTAATGGGTATAATGAAATAAGTATTCATATGCTTGGGCAGGAACTTAAAAAGACTACACTGAAAAAGGATTCAGAGTAGCGTCTGATGAAACAACTGTATGGATAATTTTTTCTAAAATTTTGCATGAGAATGTCATGGAAAATAACTAATTTTTTACACCATCATAAATTAAATTTTTTTTAAATTATTTATTTTTATTTGTACTTTAGATTTCTAAAAAATATATCAGCCTTATTATGAGTGTCGCTGTCATAGTCGAATTCACGACAGGCTGGTGTTGCCACATATCACTGTTTTCGTCACGAAAACGACACTCATAATTAGGCCTATATATCTTATATTTTTATTAATGTTATTGTTGCTAATAAATTGCAACTTTTAAAAATACAATTTATTACGGTTGCAGTCTGTGGTTTTAGCTTAGAGTACAAATTTAGTTATGACTCTTTTCTCTAATAAAAAAAAACACTCAAACTAAGCATTTGAATTTCATATCTGTTTAACAATTGCCAACATACACATACAAGCTAGAAATATTTTTTAACAGAATAGTACTGGCAATTAAGAATGAATTTTATGGTTTAGTAAAATAATAAAAAAAAATATTTAAAAAATCACTGAGCAAATCTTAAAAAAATAAATAAATTGAGATAAACAATTGTAGGAATAAACAGAATAATCTATATAAAGTGTAATTGTATGTTGTCATGTATGAAAATGTGTATAAAATGATGTGTAAAACATTAAGTAGATGTAAACAAAATTTTTTTATTCATAAAAAAATTATACACTTTTTTAAATCTTTTATACTTTTTCCCTCTTTTATTTATATAAGTGTTCAAGTGTTTATTTATTTATTCGTACATATATTTATATACCCAGCAAGCAACTTAACTCACTTTATATATGACTAACTACTTAAACTACGGTCACATTAAACAAATATTTGTCGAAATCTACGTACATATACGTTTATATGTTTGAAGAAATATTCGCTTATATTAGTTTAATTGTTTTTTAAATTATAATATACTTGCATTATTATATTATTTGGATTAATTTTATGTAGCATACAAGTTGTGTTAGACTATAAAAATACAGGGTGGGCGAAAAGAAACCAAGGGGTGTAAAAGTTTAATAACTTTTTTGTTTATTAACTTTTTTTTTATTTTTTCTTTCAGATTATATAATATACAAAATGGAAATTTTTTTACACTAAGTATGAAAAATGATGTCTCTTAAATGACCACCGTTTTCAGCTTCGCACTGATGAGCTCTTTTTAGAGCATTTTCCATAACATCTTTCAAAACTTGTGGCTGTAGTGTTCGAATTTCTGCAACAATGTTTGCCTTGAGTTCAAGGATTGTCTCTGGCTTGTTCACATACACTCGCTCTTTCAAAATACCCCAAAGAAAATAGTCGGGTGCTGTCAAATCTGGCGATCGCACTTTGCAAATAATTTCCGAATTTCGAGAAATTATTCGCTCTCCAAAAATTTGACTTAAAAGTGCCATTGTGTCTCGGGCAGTATGGGCAGTGGCTCCGTCCTGCTGAAACCACATACCAGGTCTGTTTTCAAGAGCAGGACGTAAAAAATTTTCTATCATAAAACGATACCGCTCTCCATTTACGGTTACAGCACTTCCATCTTCATTCTCGAAGAAGTAGGGCCCAATGACATTTTCAGATGTGATCCCACACCATACTGTACACCTGATGGGGTGCAATTGGCGTTGATGAATGGCTCTTGGATTTTGAGAACCCCAGAACCTACAGTTCTGCTTGTTAACAAAGCCATTCAAATGAAAATGAGCTTCATCACTCTATTGTTCTGGTTCTCTGTTCAGTTGTGAACCTCTCCATTATAAATTCTCCAAGTGTTGTCTATATAATCTGAAAGAAAAAATAAAAAAAAATTAATAAACAAAAAAGTTATTAAACTTTTACACCCCTTGGTTTCTTTTGGCCCACCCTGTATTTGCCAAGAAATAGAGGTTATGTTTATTTCGACAAATATTTGTGTCACTAGTTAGTCACTAGTTTCACGTAAGGATACCCATAAATAAAAACTTTTCAGCAGCAGTAAAATGGTTAAGTTGGTTTACACGATAGCCAAAGGCTATCAATTAGAATCGCAAGATTTCCTTTTGAGCATGTGTATAAGCTTTATTAAATAAACATGATTTCTTGTCATGTTTTTTGTTATTCAAAACTATTGGTGGTATCGTTTTTCAACCATAAACACTAATTTTTAATGTACTATTCTGTTTTCGGCGTAAACAATTAATTTCATTGCTTTGAGAGACTTTCAGAGATTTTTATTGCAGTCGACTATGAAATTGTTTGTAGGGTGTAAATATATTATATTTTATTCTTTTGTTTGTGTGCGTATGTAGGCTGTATATTTAGTATTGAGTGCTTAAAATGGTTACAGTTCATAAAATTGACAGATGGTAAAACTTAATGGCATATGAAGTGTCAATTTTTTTTTTATAAATTTTTGTTGTTGTTTATTGAGTTTTGGGCATGCAAACATCTTAAAAAGAAAACATTTTAGTTTTCTTTGCAGGTGTAACACAAAAACATATTTCTTTTAAAAATTTTATTAAAAAAAAAAAATCTTTGAGAAAATACAGCTTCTGCTTTCATACATGTTAAAATTACGATTCCGGAATATATGAGGAAAATAGATTGCAATGTGTTACAAAAAAAATAAAATTCTCAGATTTATTAATTCAAATGTGTTTCAGCCAAAAAATAGTCCCACGGAAGTCTTACTCTGTCACTGAATATTTAGTCATAAAGTAAATTACAGAACCTACAATGGCTGATCCTTATATTACGTAGCTTGCAATGATAGTAACTACTTATGTTTACCGAAATTTCAATACAAAGTCTAATAGTTTATTTACTGCCGTACACATACTCTAAATAAATTTTTAAAATAATTAAAAATTCACATATTTTCCTTAAAAATGTTCTTATTTTTGCGCTCACATTTTGAAATATTTTGAGTCAATTTGTGGTCCTTTTATGTTAGAAAATTAAGTGTATTACATGTGAAATAAGCCCTATGAAATTCCAACATGCACATAATGTGTTGCAGAAATTAGTTTGAGTGCTTGAAATTATTCTATTTAAGTTTTCTATGGTTAATTAAGAATTAACAGATTTAACACTTTCGATTTATATACTTTTTTATGTAAAGTAAAAAAAAAATTCATTAGTTTAACTACTTTCGCACTGATATCTAATTCTAAAACTTTTCTTTTTAACTTTCATAGTGATCCTGTGACTAGAACTCTATTTGAAACTTCAATAAATTAAAAAAAAAAATTCATAACTTGTTTTTTCCTGCTGTTAATCAGTTTTTAATCATAAACAAAATCAAAATCAACTTGGAAAAAAAGTCTAGTTAGATTATTGAAGGTTACAAAAATTCACTTTGAAAGGTAAAAACAGCTAAAAAGAAAAACAAGAAAAAATAATAGAAAAGTTTTTGCACATGTTGATGTTACGCTTCGATGCTCATTTGGTTTAGAAAAGGAAATAAGCAAAAGAAAATTCAAAATAAAAGCAATTTGTAATCACAGACATTCTGACACTTAAGCTGCAAAGAAAAAACATAATTTCAGTTTGTAACTTTTTTTTCAATTTTATTTTAATGAAGAATTTTGTTCAAAAGAGTTGGCTTTTTTATACTTTCCATTTTTAGCTTTTTACTTTATTTGTAGTTTTCAGTTATGGCTTTGAATTTTTGTTGGTGTTGCTAATGAATGGACTGGGAGAATATCTTGTTTAGTTCTAAGAAGAAGAAAAAAAACTTGAAATTTTTTTTTATTTTAATGCTTTTTTTCACAATGCTTTTGTAAAAACTTTTGTAATCATATTTTATGCGGTATAAAATTGCAAGTTAAATGCTTGACATTTACCAGAAACAAGAAGGTGTAGAAATAATCAAGGATACCTAAAAAAAAAACTTTTTAAGTTCAGCCATTTTTTTTTATTCAAATATAAACCTTAAATTGAAATGTCATTATCTGAATGTCTAAGAAGTTTTTAATATTTTTTTTATAGTTAGTTTGTGGCCTTAAGCTTTAAAAGCATTACAAAAAACTATTTTGCAAATGACTTGGGAATTTTCTTAAACAATATTTTTTTAACTTGTAAAATTTAACATAAAATCAATTTAAAAGGTTCGTAAAAATTCATATTATGGGCGGGTAATTTAAACGCAGATGACGACAGCTTTTACTACCTCTCAATATAACATTAAGGTGATCTTTACTTTTTAATACCTTTTGAATATAATGGTAAATTGATATTTGAAATTTTACAGTGTTACTATGGCGTAACTAAGCCAGTTGACACTGAGACGTCAGCTAGTTTTTTTTTTTTGATGATTCTTAAGGATAAAAAAGTAAGCAGCGTGTGTTAAAGAGAGACCAATAGTGGATGAAAAACTTTTTCGTTTCTTTTTAACACACATATTAATATCAAGCAATGAAAGTAGCAAGAAAAACAGAGATAAGAGTACAAGATTATGCCATCTCGCTCATAAAATTGAAATGTAATTCAAATAACATCACAAATAACAAGAATGGCTGTAATGTTAGTTTTGTTTACTTGCAGTCACCTGGCTTAATGAATTATACTAAAATTGTAGTCTTACTAACTGATTACAGATCAAATATGTTTCACTTATTTCCTGCAAGTTAATTTATAAAACTACTAGACTTTTAAAAAATAAATTAAATTAATATTCCTTAAGCTAAAGAAATGTTTTTCATTTGATATTTCAGCAAATTTACAACATCGTTTTTGCAAATAATCAGGCTTAAAGTTTTTTTTTTCAATAAGTCTCATCTTTTATTTAAGAACCTCAAATAACAAAAGAAAATAATATAAACTTTTGTCCTCCTTATGCCGCAATAATTAAACACAACAAAAGAGAATAATTTTATTAATACGATTTCAATACCAAAAATTTTAATCTTCTCTGAAAAAAAAAAATAAATAATATAAAACAGAAAATTGAAAAGTAATTCAAAAGAATCAAATGTTTTATTTTTTATATTTCTTTCTTCAAACACGTTAATATTTTTGGTTGAGAGAAATGGCGTATTGTCGTTTTATAGCAAATACAACAGTAACAGAGCTACTGATAGAGACAAATTATTTGGTTTAAGGCTAAGAACAATCCGGCTGAGTAATCTCAACGGCTCTAGTGGGCCAATGTAAGGCTGTGTTATCCAATCTTTGACGTAAGGCTGACACGAGTATATATTTGTGTGTGGATTGCTGTACCCAGCGGCTTTAGGAACAGGTGGATGAATTGGCTATAGCTGGCTTAAGCTTGGAAGCTTCTATGTCAGTGACATGAGCGCCATTCTTGATTTCTCTAACAGAAAAGCAGATACTAGATGGCGAGGTATAGAAACGTGTAATGTTACGAGTCAACTATGACCCCGCTATGATGATAAGCGCTCTGTTTAGCTAGTGAGCAGGAAAAGGAAAGATATTCAAAGACTGGTGGCTGTTTATAACTGGTCACTGGATGACCGGCAAGCATGCCAGCAGGCTGGGACTGCTTTTAAACGAAAACAGTCTTTCATCTTTTCTGCGAGTGCCTGGCTTTTATGGCTTCGAGGCACAAATTTCTAGGTGCACATCTAATAGATCGATTGTTTGAAATTTCGGCAGTAGGTTTAGGGGATCTTTTCCGAGCGGATCTAG